>CM059428.1:11384147-11980686 GCA_030390025.1 Squalus acanthias
CAGACTGAAGTAGGGTCTTGGGATGTTTATAGTAGTGCCATACTGTAAACATTCCACTAAATACCATTGCAACCTCCGCGAAAGGATGTTGTTGTACGAGAAATGTAAACTTGTGTGCGTAAGAATCAGCTGAAGGAAGGTGCACTGACCAGAAACTACCAAATAAGGCAAGGCCACTTCCAGGTTGATAAAGAGAAAGGTGAATATAAAAAAAAAGCTTTTGTGGTAAGTTCGAGAAGAGAGAAACCTACAAGAATTGAGCGCATGCCTATGTTCCAATCTGTTGACAAAACTCCGCTTGTAAATTGTGTTATACTCTGAAGAAATTATACTCTGCTTTTAGATTGTTTTTCATCTGAAAGTAGAAAAAAATAAAGTGATTATGATCAAAAGGCTGAATTCATTACTCCTCAAGTGAACAACAGGAAGACTGTTTAAAATAACTTATTTCAACTGATAAGTTTCACAATTACCCAGCAACTGACGGCAACTCCAACAGCTTCTAGTGAGGGACATCAGCGGGCCATAGTAGAGAGACTGCTCCCCACTGTTTATGACAAAGCAAGATAAGAGTCGAAGAGAGAATGGATGGAAATATTCCATTATTTAGCCATGTGGTGCAATAACACAAATTTTGATGCCAATATTTTCAAAATGGGCAGCAAAGGAGAAGAAAATGTGTCTGGTCGAGTGGTTTTGAGTGGCAAACAACACGATCAGAATAAACTCCTCCGCTCACTTAGAGAGCAATTTTGGCTTGTATCTTCTCAATTTTCTCCTTTACAGAATAATCACTGATTGCCTGAAGGAATTCCTGCATAGTCCTGACAGACTTCCACCTATGTAGATTTTATGAGGCAAAAACAGAATAAAGCAGTTTCTTTGACGTTCCTTTTCATTCAGTTCAGTCCCACTAATGTCTATTACTTCATGCCTGATGGCACTGGTGCCAGAAGTAAAGGGGTAGCTCTTGACTTTGTGCGTTAGTGTAAAACGGGTGATAGCAAGTCGGCAGCCCGTTTTACATCCTTCCCCATTTTTATTTCCATTGACTTGAACGTCTACCACTGAGAAGGACGAGAGCAGCATCATAACGTTAACAATAGCAACTTGCATTTATATAGCGCCTTTAACATAGCAAAACGTCCCAAGGTGCTTCGCAAGAGTGAACATCAAACAAAGTTTGAGACCGAGCCACATAAGGAGATATTAAGTCATGTGACCAAAAGCTTGGTCAAAGAGGTAGGTTTTAAGGAGCGTCTTAAAGGAGGAGAGCGAGGTGGAGAGGCGGAGAGGTTTAGAGAGGGAATTCCAGAGCTCAGGGCCCTGGCAGCTGAAGGCACGGCCACCAATGGTGTAGCGACTAAAATCGGAGATGCTCAAGAGGCCAGAATTGGAGGAGCGCAGAGATCTTAGAGGGTTTAGAACTGGAGAAGGTGTCAATTATCTCTCCCAAGTAAATCTTTGGGGCCTTTTTATGCCTTCAGTGGGACCCAAGCCTGCTCTCATCTGAGATGAGGAGGAATGTCTTCTCTCAGAGGGTCGTAAATCTGTGGAATTCTCTGCCTGCCCCAGAGAGCTGTGGAGGCTGGGTCATTAAATACAATTAAGGTGGAGATAGAGAGATTTTTGCAAGATAAGGGAGTGAAGGGTTATGGGGAGTGGGCGGCGAAGTGGCTTTGAGCCCAAGATCAGCCATGATCTTATTGAATGGCGGAGCAGGCTCGAGGGGCCAAGTGGCCTATTCCTGCTCCTATTTCTTATGTTCTTACGGGCTGAACTCCGCAGAAACCTGCCAAGGTTGTAAAGGGCAGAATTCCTAACGTTGTAACAACAACAACTTTAATTTATGCAGCTTCTACAATGTAGAAAAACTCCCCAAGGCTGTTCACTACACCGTACATCATAAGTGTCCTCATTCAAACAATTGTTTCCTTGCCCAGGTTCCATTATATCGTTGCTGCACTGGATAATCTGCTCCTCTTGCTTAGCATCTTTCAGCATGAAAGGATTAAATTGTCGACAGCGATGACTTTCTAGCATGTCAGCTTGTCGTGCATGACAGCATTGTTAGTTTAGCTTAGCTGGGTTTTTTTTTCATGCCTGACATCTTTTTCCTGATATCTTTCCAGGCCCATTTGGGTTGCAGACACAGGACTCGGCCTCACCGCAGCCTCCTCCTATGCCTCCTCCGCTAGATGCTTCTCGGGGTGGCCATCATCAGTCCTTTAAAGTCTACGGGCTCGATTTTGCCAGGCCCGAGGAGGCGGGTTTGGAGGCGTGTGAGGTGTTAAAATCGCAAAAAATGGCGGGCAGAGCCGATCCCGCCTCCAGCCCGCCTCCGAGCAATTTTCCCAAAATTGGGGTTTCAGACCCCGTTTCCATCCCGCCTCTATTATTTAACAACCAGTTAAGTGTCTCTTTAATCCCATTTTGAGAGGCCTTTCTGAATTTAACACATTTCCCCCCGTGCTCCACATCTCCTCTGGTTCACGCCAGGTAATCCTGGCGTCCTCACAAGTGGATTGCTTACTAACAGCTGCAGCTCCACCATTAAAAATGAGTTTTCAGCAATCATCATTTGCAGGTGGCAGAACTTTGTTGTCTCAAGTCTGGGGGAACTTTTAGCAGGCCTACTCATTGTTGTGGAAGTTTGGAGCCTGACACCCATCTCCAGTGTGACCTCCTGGGAAACCCCTCTCCCCACCTTGACTGAGCGCTTCCTTAACTGAGGCATATACCAGAAGAATGGGAACCATTTATTTCCTTTCCTCCTGGACCTCAGATTCGGACGAAGACCAGCCACGGCAGCAGCAGAACCCTGAACAATAGCAGCACCAACAGCAGCAGCAACAACAGGAGCGCCAAGCTGCTGCTCACCCACCTGAAGTTGCTCAGGCCAGAAGGCGCCAGCGCATGGAAGCACGTCGCCGCAGGAGATACCCCCAAAACAGGCTTTACAGACAGAGGATGAGCTACCTCAACATGACTGAGCAGCAGTGCCAAAGGAGGCTCAGACTTTCGCGAGAGGTAGTGGGTGACATCTGCGCAATGCTGCAGCAAGACCTGGAGCCCAGAGGAGTGGGTGGACACCCCTTACCAGTGGCCGTCAAAGTCACCACCGCACTCAACTTTTTTGCTTCAGCCTCATTCCAGGGATCAACAGCAGACATCAACGGCGTCTCCCAGGCGGCCACACACAGTTGCATCAGGCAGGTAACCGATGCCCTCTTTGCCATCGCGCATAATTACATCAACTTCTCCAAGGATCAAGCAAGTGTAACCGCGCATGCGCTTGGATTTGCTAATCTGGCAGGCTTTCCAAGGGTGCAGGGCGTTGTTGACTGCACACATGTGGCCCTTAATGCACCCCATCACAAACTGTGAAGGAATAAGCCATATTCAGAAAAATACACCATTCTATGAAATAATTCTGGCCTTATTGTAACATGACAAACTGGGCTTGAAAATCTAAAAACCTAAAATGGAGAAGCTGTAAACAGCATACAGGCTATTGAGATAAGATAAGTTGTTGACACTGAATCAATAACCTTATTGAAACAGGAGGTTGGAGGTTCTTGATAGTCGAAAGCCTTGGAAAGAACACAATGGTATACCCTGTTAAGGTGTTCTAAAGTACATTTCATAAACAGGCACATAAAAGAGGAAGAAACATATGCCTTCGTAAAAATGACATCAAGTAAAAGAAACACCTGCCGTCAAATCGTTTTTATGTTAAACTTTGAACACCTACAGACAGGAGACACGATTCTGTGTTGCAACCAGCTGAGGTGACTTAAGAATTGCATAGATCACCCTGGTTGAGGTTGTTTTAATTTACAAGTTGTAAAAAGACACAAACAGAAGACCTTGGTAAGAATGACATCAAATAGATGCACCTGCTTCACATCGTTTTTATGATAAGCTTCGAACACCTAAAGGTAGAGACACGATTCTTAATGCTACCAGCTGAACTGACTGTAATAATGGCAGAAGTCAGCAGAAAAATGACTAGAGATAATTAGCTTACATCAGCAGAAAACTTCAAAGGAAATACCACTGCAAAAGGGTATAAAAATTGAACTTTCAAATGGGATGATAGATTCGTTGTAAAGGGGCAATGCGATTCTTGGCTTCAGAGGCAAGCTCTGTAAGTCTACAACTCTTTGGGGTAAAAATTCAGTTGGTTGCGCCTCCCGTTAGCGCCTTAAAAGGGCGCTAATGGGGCGTTAAGGCGCTAACGCCCGGGCGCAGCGCTGTTTGCGCCGCTCGAGAACTTAACTTGAGATTGTGCGGCGGCGCTAAAACTTACCGCTGCGACCACCTGCGCGCGCAGATTGTGATGTCATTCCGTGGTGCAACGCCCTTGGGGCGCCCCGGAGTGGAAATTGAGTGGCGCCCCCTGCCTTACCGCCTGGCGCTTCCAACGACCGGAAGACTGGAACGTTATCAATCGGTGTGGGGCTGGGGGGGGCGCTATTTAAAGGGGGCCTCTTCCTGTCTTTTTCTGTGGTCGACATTTATGCACCACTCGTTCTGAGAGAGAGAGAGAGATTCGGAGAGAGAGAGAGAGAGACTTCTACATTGACTCAACGCTTTGTGAGGTAGTTTTGCCTAGTTCATCCTAACTTTGCTGCTACTTTCGTTGCTGTACCTCATTACTTTTCTGGCAAAGAGAATATGGGGGCTGCAATGATTGGGGGCGTCGTCCTGCTCCAGCTCAATCGGAGGATAGTGAGACGCAGACAGAGAGTGGCAATGATGGCCAGACGGAGGAGGGCCATCAGGCGCATGTACAGGAGAGCTTACCCTCCCAGGGTATATCGTGAACAGCTCTCCTACATCCACATGTCCGAGGAGCTGTGTTTGCGAAGGCTGCGATTCAGCAAGGAGGTGGTCACTGAGCTCTGCCACCTGCTGCAGCCAGATCTGCAGCCTCAGCTGAGGTCCAGGACGTCTCTGTCGGTGGCAGTGAAGGTCACAGTGGCTTTGAACTTCTACGCCACTGGCTCATTCCAAGCTGCTGTTGGGGACCTCGCCAATATCTCCCAGTTTGCGGTGCATCGCTGCATCCGGCAGGTCACCAATGCCCTCTTCACAAGGAGACGAGACTTCATCTCCTTCCCTATGACCCCAGACAAGCAGCATGACCGTGCTATGGGCTTTGCGAGGGTAGCGGGCTTCCCCATGGTGCAGGGCGCCATTGACTGCACGCATGTGGCTTTGCGTGCTCCGCGAGAGAATGCAGAGGAGTTCCGGAACAGAAAGGGGTTCCATTCCTTGAATGTGCAGTTGGTCTGTGACCACAGACAGGTGATTCTCGCTGTCAATGCCCACTATCCGGGCAGCTGCCACGATGCTTTCATCCTGCGCCAGAGTACTGTGGCAGAAATTTTCGAGGCACCGCATCAGCCAGTTGGTTGGCTTCTGGGGGACAAGGGGTACGCATTGAGCACCTGGCTGATGACACCGCTCCGTGCGCCAAACACCCCTGCTGAGCTGCGGTACCAGGAAAGCCAACAAGCAACCAGGAACATTATTGAGCGCACAATCGGCGTGCTCAAACAACGATTCCGCTGTCTGGACCATTCCGGAGGAGCCCTGCAGTACTCGCCTGAGCGAGAATCCAAATTCGTAGTGGTGTGCTGCATGTTGCACAACATGGCAAATTCAGGACGCAGCCAATGCCACCAGGCCTTGCAGCACCACAAGAGGAGGAGGAGGAAGAGGAGGAACAGGCCGAGGACGATGATCAGCAGCAGCACCAAGGCAGGAGGGCGGCCCACAATGGTCAAACTGCAAGGGCCGTCCGTCAACGACTAATAGCAAGCCGCTTCTAGGGCCCCTGCCATTGCTACAAACACGAATCAACCCAGCACGCAACCCCTAAGCCGGCCAAGGCACCAATAATTCCAACCACCAGCCATGTATATTTTGAATACAGAAACTTATTTATTGTACAAACTCTGTGTGTGTCAATTCCTCATGACAAACTCAGAGAAATAAACACAAAAAAACAGTCAATAACATAACTGGTTCTCACAACCTGGAGATAATGTCCAAAACACTAAACAAAAGTTGGGCCATGAACCTCGGCCTTTAATAAAAAAATGACCAGCATTTTGGCACACCTCCTACTTTTTGCCCTTCGAGGGTGATCTCCTTCCCTTGCGCACTTCCCCCCTTCTAACCCTACTGCTCCTCCGTAATGGGACCTCAGTGGCTGCAGCAAGGCTGGTGGAAGGCTGCTGCTTGTCAGACCCTGACACTGCAGATGCCCCTGAAGGACGGCCTCGACCACTTCTGGGCCTGGAGGGCCCGGCTGCAGACTGCACCAACTCTGCATGGGCGGCAGCAGTCTGTCCTACAGGCGGTGGCAAGTGCAGTGGAGAAGTGACAGTGTTGGCAGCAGGAATGCTGTCATCGTGAGAGAGGACAGCAACTCCCTGCTCGCCCGACACACTGGCACTCCCACGGGGCAGCACTTCAGCATCCGGAGCAATTTGCCGGAGAACAGATTGCTGGCCTGCTGCGGCGCGGTGACAGCCCCGGGGACATGTGCACGAACCATCGAGGATGGCAGCAGTCAGTGCTCGCGTGGCCTCAATCTGAGTCTGCATGAGAGCAGTCTCAGATGGGTTCCTGGCAGCCAGTGACTGAATTGCAGCACTAAGCTTTAGTGTGGCATCTGCCTGTGCTACAGCGAAGTGCTCCACACTCCTTGCCAGTGCCTCAATGCATTCGGGCACCCTTCCCACTGCACCCATGAGCTCAGTGTGCATGCCCACCGCCTGGCTGTTCATTTCTGCAATCAGCCGCTCCTCCTCTGCGTCCATTGCATTAGGAGTGTCTGGCATACTCTCCCTCTGGGGAGAAGGCTCCCGTTCTTCCCTCCCCCCCCCCCCCCATGGCGTGGCTGCAGCCCGCTGGGTCCTGGAGCTTCACCATCATCAGCCCCTTCCCCCCTGCTCCCCCGTTCTTCCCTCCCCCCCCAATGGCGTTGCTGCAGCCCGCTGGGTCCTGGAACTTCACCATCATCAGCCCCTTCCCCCCTGCTCCCCTCCGGGGAAGGCGTGTTCCCAGTGTGGCCATGGGCTTCCTCGGGAGAGGGTGGCACTGATGCTCCGGCTTCCTCTTCCTCCTCAGCTGCAGCATCACTCCCAGTGGCAGCTTCAGGGACCATCTCCTCAGCTGGTGAATCACCATCTGAAAGCAGGGAGGTACAAGAGTGGCTTTAGCGTGAGGACAGGGTGGCAGTAAGGGAGGAATAAGTGCAGCGAGTTAGCAAGTTGGATTGAAAGTGTCAAAGGCTGGTATTGTGAGGGACAAGTGGAAGGACAGAGGACAAAAAGGTGATGACCTTACCATTGCTGTCCACAACGGGGTCGGCGTCCCCAGTGGCGACGGGACCAATCACCCGGCTTGCCACAATCCTGTGGACGCGCTCCTCCAGATCGCTGAGGGGTTGCAGCTGAAGCCGCCCTCCACCCGTCCGTTGCTGCTGTCTCCGATTATGAGCCAGCTTAGCCTGCAAGAAAAAGGACAGCATCTGAGTCAATATGCAGCCATGGTCTTGCCTGATGTGCCTCCCATAGGTGAATAGCCCTTACAATATGCAGCCATGGTCTTGCCTGATGTGCCTGCCATAGGTGAATAGCCCTTACTGTATGCAAAGTGTGGAATGTGTGTGTGTGTTTGATGAAAGGGCCATAGGTGTTGCATGAGTGTTGTGCATTGGGGTTTTAAGACCCTCTGGCCATAGAGTGAGGTTGAGATGGAGGGATGGAGAGGTATTGAGAAAAAGCCACTCACCCTGACGACCCGAGTGAGGTCGTTGAACTTTTTGCGGCACTGAACATGGGTCCTGGGCACCATGCTCCTGGAGTAGACGCTCTGAGACACCTCCCTCCACACTCTTCTGAACTCGCGTGGCAAAGGCCTCCTGCCACTCTCCGGGAACAGCATGCATCGTCTGCGCTCCACTGCGTCAACCAGAGCATCCAAGGCCCGCACGGTGAAGCGATGAGCGCGTTCTCTCACCCTCTCCATGCTTGGCAGCAAAATCGATTACAGGTCTCTCCAGGCTGAGATTCAAGGCTGCAATGAGCAGGGTGTGGCTGGGGAGCAAGTGGCCCCCCCCGCTTTAAGAAGTGTCCGGCGCCAGTGTGTCTGTGTTCCCTCGCTAACTGGCAGCAGCTGCGCTGCGCTCGTGCGCTGAGGTAGCGCCTCACTCCTAGGCCTTTGCGCCTTAAGAGAGGTGTGCAGCGCCTAATTTAGCGCTCCACTCACCTCCCGGGGCGGTAAAAGTGAAGTTTCCTGTCAGTGCCGATAATTAGCGCCAGGCGCTAATATTTGCGCGCGGACGATATTTGCGCCCCAAATGGGGCGCGACCTAATTTCTACCCTTTTGTATCTCGGGGATCAACGGTATTGTATTTGATTTTGGTGGATATCCTGGAAAAGACTAAGAACTGTAAAAACTAGCGAAGTTAAGATTTAAGAATAAGGATCTCTGATAATAGAATTGTAAGATTTCTGTTTTTGGAACTGTTAATGTTGCGATTGAATCACCAACTGTAATTACATGTCGGATCTTTAATAAATCTATATATTTTTAGAATTGTCTCACATAGTACTTCTGTATCGAACTCGTGAACTCAATCTCTGTACACTCTTTGGTGAGGAGTTGCAGAATTCTGGGGGAGTTTTCTGGACCCTCATAATATCCTGAAGGTTACAATCTAGTTAAACTTATTAAAAGTGCTATCTGGAGGATGGTAACATCTTCAGGTTGTTCCTTTCCTTTAGGAGAGATAGTCTGGACCTTTAGACCCAATTAAACGACTTTAGGATTCGGCTACCTCAAACTTTAGTTGAAAGTGAACGGCTGGGGATTACGCCTGATCCGGGGTAGCCCTAAAGGGGCTATGACTAGTAATTAGCCCTTCAGTTTGCGCCCAATTGGCATCAAATTTTTTAATCACAACAATTCACGGATGGCATTTCAAAAATAAACACAACAGAACACCCAAGTGACTACCCTTGTGACTACTTGTGCATTATCTTCCTCTTATGCATGCTCCTACGTGGTGCTTCCCCTGTGGCTTCAGCAGATGTGGTGGCCCCTTGCTCACTTTCTTGCTGCTCCTATCTCGACACCTTCAGCAGGCATCCTCTGGGGTTGCGAGCCTGTGAGGACTCGGCATCAGTCTGCTGCTCCTGCGGCTGTGCAGGGGCTGAGACGCCGATCTCAGTTGGGTGAGGACTCTGGTGGGGCTCTGACCGAGGGCTCTGCAGTGGCATGGTCGTGTGAGCACTTGAAGAGGAGCCCCCACTTCCTTGTTCACTGCCACCAACATCCCTCTCATGGGTCAGCCCCACTTCAGAGCTAGCAAGTGGCTTGACAGCACCTTGCTGCACTTCAGGGGGGGAGGGTGGCATGTAAGGTTTCCAAAATTTGCAGATCCCCAAAACCTAAGGAAAAAGGACTTTGGAACTACCCCAGAGTGATAAAAATGCATTTGGGCCTAACATAAGGAATTAAGACCAAAAACCAAGTTTTGGCATTTTAAAAATACATGTCTGGACCTGTAAGGGAGAAAAGGCTGCACAGGAGGTGGGGTCGACCTCTGTAATTGCAGTTTTGAGTATTGCAGTTAAATTGCATTGTCTTGGAATCGGGATGACCTCACTCAAGCCCCAGCAAGCATTAACATTTGGACAATAGGCCCTGGGAGAAGGCAGCCCCACCCAAAACACAGGACCCATTAAGAACCCATTTGACACTTACAGAACTCATTAAAGACATGCATAAAGATAGGAGTCCTCGACCCAGCAAGAAACCAAAAACACGAGGACAATGCAAACTTCGATTAAACAACAGGTTGACAGGATGGAGCTATCCGGAAACCACTTCACACATTTACAAAGCCATTTGACACTTAGTAAAGTCGTTACTGTTAACGAGGTCTTACAATGACCAGGATTCGATTTGGTTTTGACAAGGCCACTTCAATTTAGTATAATTGAAGGCCCATCAAGCAGTTACAACAGTTCAGTAAGAAGGGAGTTCAAGTTCAACAGAATTGAAAGCCTGTGTTGAACAGAAGTCAGTGCTGGAGGTACAGAGTTCAGGACAAGCAGGCAGAAGGCAGTTTCCACAGTTCTGCAAGAAGGCAGTTCCACAGCTCGGAAGAAGACAGTTTAAACAGAGGCAGAGTTACAGCAAGAAGTTCAGCAAAGAAGGCCAACAACTTCACAAGCAGACCGACACGCAAGAAGAAACCAGAGCGACCGCCTCAGTGACCATCGGACAACTCGCGGCAACAAGAGCCTTACGAAACCTTTTACTCAAAAGACTCTAAACCCTAACTCTCAACTGTCAAGGATTCGTTTGGTGAGCATTATCCCTGGTTCTCCAGAGTCCAACCTAGCTAGTGAAGTGAGATTGGGAGGGGTGGAGTATTCTTCTAATGTTATTTCCCTCGCTTGTACCGAAGTGTTCCCCACCTTTAGAGTGATAAGAGTGTTTGTGTTGTGTTTTACTTCCTTGAATAAAAGTCAAAGTTCTTTCATCAAAACCTGTTGTCTACTGCACCTTTGTTCACAACCCCCAAATAAGTCCAAGGTCTAGAACCAGGGGCGTGGGAGCGATTCGAACCGCTCACTGAGTCAGAGGTGAGGCTGACCCCACACACCACCCCCTACAGGCATGAGGACCTGTTTCTGCACTGGAGGTCCTACTCCAGAGGACTTCCATGAAGGTCTGGTTTCTCTACTCAGTAGCTGACCATCGCTTCTCAAGAGATGTCATTCTATTCTGAACAATGACCATGTTTTCCAGACCCTGGCGATTAAACTCCTCCATGGCCGTAGCCATCCTCTCCTCTACGGTAGCCATCCTCTCCTCTACGGTAGCCAGCCTTACCATGGAGGTAGCCATCCTTTCCACGGAGGTTGCTATCCTTTCCGTGGTGATGCGTTCATGCGCCAACGCCTCCACAAAGGCTCTGTTCATGTTAGCGATGGACTCCTCCATTCGATCCACACTCGCAGTGACCCTGGAGACAAAACCTACCAGAGACTCCTGCACCTCTTCCTGGAGTTCCAGCACCGCTCTTCTTCTGGATGGACCCGGAGGCACAGGGTCGACATGCAGCTGAGTCGAGCTTGGAGAGTCCTGCGACCTCCGACTAGGACTCTCCACTGCTGTCCCTGTCTCCACCATCTGCTGATGCTCACTTGTGAGCTGTGATACACCAGCTGACAGCTCTACTCTATGTCCCGAAGGTCCCACCGAGGTGTGAGTGTCTGCGCTGGTGCCGGGTGCGCTGAATTCTGCTGACGCTACGCCCTCAGAGGTTGCAGCTTCCTCTGAGGAGTCTGGAGGCTCAGGCTGTTCCTCCTGGACAGTGGGGAGGGGAGCTGTCGATGGTCCTGTGGGGGAGTAAAGGAAAGAGTTAGAGATGTGAGATAAACGTTGCATGCACATTGAATTGTGCAGATGATCAAAAGTCAATCTGCTAGAGCATCAGAATCAATATCAGTTACTCATGCAATGTCTATGAGAGAGATTTAAAAAACTATTCTGTCACCAGCTTGCTCTGATGCGCCCGACTGTCCGTCTCCCACTTGCGCATCCTCCTCCATTCCCACGATCTCCCGGGCCGCCTCCTCTGCAGTGGTGAGCTGGGCTATTGAGGGTGGCCCTCCTCCTGTCCTCGTCCTCTCCCTCTTATTGTCGGCTCTCTTTTCCTGTAATGAGGGACACAAGTGGAGTTTGAGTGAGAATGAAGGAGTGAGTGTAGAGAATCCATAGCATAGATGCTTAGAAGGACACAAAGATGGAGTGAGGTGCCAAGACCAAGGGCCCTCCCTGTGTGTTGTAAGTTGTTGTCATAGCATCACAGTGATAGGGAGTGTGAGGGCAGCATAGTCGAATAGTTAAGTGAATGTGAACATACAGAGAGAGGGAATGAGTAAGGGTGCAGGGATGTAAGGGTGAAGTGGGATGTGGAGGAGAAGGTTGACAAAGCAGAGTGCTGGTGATGAGAGGCGATGGGGATCAGATTGAGGGTCATGGGGATGGAATACTCACTTTTCCTGTGCGGAGAAGGTCATGAAACCTCTTCCTGCACTGCAGCCAGGTTCTGCTGCACATTGAAATCGCATTCACCGCCTGTTCCACTTGCAGCCACACAGCTTTGGTTTGTTGTGGAGGCTTTTCCCTCCCTGAGGCTGGAAAGAGCACTTCCTTATTTGCCCTTGCTCCCTCCACCAGAGCTTGGAGGGAGGCCTCATCGAATCTGGGTGCACACTTTGGTCTGGAGCTGGACATAGTTGCAGTAGGAATCCCTCAGAAGTATGTTGATAAAGTTGTAAGGCTGAAAAAGAACCAAGGCTGCTTGCAGGCCTTAAATCCAGCTGCATAGATGACGTCATCGGAGGCGAGTTTCAGTATCAAAAGACTAATTGGGCCAGGGGTTCCCACACACTGAAAATCAAGTGCCCAATTGGGGCAAAATCACACTTTGGTCCCGCCTCACATCGGAGGCGGGGTCCTGACACGCCGACCACTTGACTCACCCCTAGCCCACCCCCATGACAAAATCCAGCCCTATCTCTCCGCTCCCTCAGTACTTCTAGCTGGGCTTTCAGCAACTAGCCTGTGATCTTTGCTTTCCTTCATGTCATAAACAAAGACATAGACATAGGGGGAGAAATTCAGTATCGCCCCATTTGGGGCGCAATTATCGGCCGGGCGCAAAGATTAGCGCCTGGCGCTAATTATCGCCACCGACTGCAAACTTGACTTTTATCGCCCCTGGAGGTGATTGGCGCGCTAAATCAGGCGCTTCACACCTGTCTTAAGGCGCAAAGGCCGAGGAGCGAGGCGCTACCTCAGAGCGTTGGCGAAGCTCATGTGATGTCAGTCAGCAATGGAACACACACACAATGGCACCGGCCAGTTCTTAAAGGGGATGGTTGATCTTGCTTTCAATCCACATCCTGCTCATTGCAGCCTTGAATCTCTGCCTGGAGAGACCTGCACATCAAATCTGCTGGAAAGAACAATGGAGAGTACCAGGGAAAGAGCTTAGAGTGCAGCCCCCACAGTCTCTTCTAAATCGATACAAGGAATGGCAAATCAAAATGAACCTGCAACGTGCTGCTCAGTACCCAAAACTCCTTCACACAGCGTTGAATCTCTCCAGAAGTCTCTCTCTCTCTCTCTCTCTCACTCTCAGAATGCGTGGTTCAAAAATGGCACCAACAATAAAAGGCAGAAAGCGGTCGCCTTTAAATAGCGCTCCCCCAGTCCCTTCATGACTGCAATTCGCTCCCCTCAACCTGTCGTTGCTAGCGTCAGGTGGTAAGGCAGGGGGCGCTACTCAATATCTGCTCTGGGGCGATACCGGGGCGTTGCGCACTCGACTGACGCCACGATCTGCCGGCGCAGGAGATCGTGGTGGTAGTGTTTAGCGCCGCCGCAAAATGTCTAGTTAATTTTGCGAGCGGCGCAAACATCGCCGCGCCTGGGCGCTAGATGCTTTGCGCCCCATTAGCGCCCTCTTAAGGTGCTAACGGGAGGCGCAACCAACTGAATTTTTCCCCCATAGAGTCATAACGGCATAAAAGGTGGCCATTCAGCCCATCAAGTCCGTGCCGGCTCTCTGTAGAGCAATCCAGTCAGTCCCATTCCCCCGCTCTGTCCCCGTAGCCCTGCAAGTTTATTTCCCTCAAGTGCCAATCCAGTCTCCCCTTGAAAACATTGAGTGTTTCCACTTCCACCACTTCCGTCGGCAGCGAGTTCCAGGTCCTCACCACTCGCTGCGTAAAAAGGTTTTACCTCACGACCCCCCTGTATCTCTTGCCCAAAACCTTAAATCTGTGCCCCCTAGTCCTTGTACCATCAACTAGTGGGAACAGCCTTTCCCCGTCTAGCCTATCCAAACCCGACATAATCTTGTACGCCTCTATCAAATCACCCCTCAACCTCCTTTGCTCTAATGAAAACAAATCCAGCTTCTCCAATCTGTCCTTGTAGCTAAGATCCCCCATCCCCGGAACCATTCTGGTAAATCCCCTCTGCACCCTCTCAAGGACCTTCACATCCTTCCTAAAGTGTGGTGACCAGAACTGGATGCAATACTCCCGTTGTGGCCTAACCAGCGCTTTATAAAGGTTCAGCATAACCTCTCTACTTTTGTACTCAGTACCTCTATTTATGAAGCCCGAGATCCCATTTTTGAAAGACTCCATTGCTCAGGAAAGTTACTGGGTAACTAGATGTCCTCGGTCTCCTACCATTACCTCAGGGCCTTAAATGGCTGCTTACTGCACTGAACTCAGTCACTATTACTGATTTTTCCACCTCCATAAAACAGAAAAATCAGGGATAAATTAGTGTATTTATAACATTCAGAAAGCTTCATCAATGTTCAGTAAACCCTTGATTATTGGACGCAAGTGTAATTTGCACACTTATGTCTGTAATCCACTTTTAGTTCAAAAGCTAGTTCTTGACTATTAATCTACTATTAACATTGCACTCCAGAGACTTGAGCACAGAAATCTAGGCTGACACTCCAGTGCAGTGCTGAGGGAGTGCTGCACTGTTGGAGGTGCCGTCTTTCGGATGAGACGTTAAACCGAGGCCCCGTCTGCTCTCTCAGGTGAATGTAAAAGATCCCATTGCACTATTTCGAAGAAGAGCAGGGGGAGTTATCCCCGGTGTCCTGGGCCAATATTTATCCCTCAATCAACATCACTAAAAAAACAGATTATCTGGTCAAGATCACATTGCTGTTTGTGGGAGCTTGCTGTGTGCAAATTGGCTGCTGCGTTTCCTACAATACAACAGTGACTACACTTCAAAAAGTACTTCATTGGCTGTAAAGTGCTTTGGGATGTCCAGTGGTCATGAAAGGCGCTATACAAATGCAAGTCTTTCTTTCCTTCATTGGGCCAGGAAGTCAGGTCCATGTTTAATGGTGAGATAAGTGGTTATTCACTAACTTTTGCTTACAGAGGCATAATGTCCAAAGGTGTGATGCCCTGAATGGTGACACATCTGAGGTGTGACATCTTTGAAAGCTGTGACATGACAGACATACACCAGGTACAAGACTGTTGATTATTTTCATAAGGGGCCTAGATTTTCCTCTTCAATGCTGGGACATCAGGGTTTAGCCTCACCTCAAAATTGAGCACAATCCGCTCATGATTTTCTGACCATTAAAATGAATGGAAGAAAAACTATGAGCAGCCTGTGTCCGATTTTGCGATAAGGGCTTCTGCCTCATTGAGCTCATACACCTGAGTGCTGATGAGGAACATCTACCTCAACAACAACAACAACAACAACAACAACATGCATTTAAATAGCACCTTTAATGTAGTAAAATGTCCCAAGGTGCTTCACAGGATCATTATCCACTACAATTTGATACCCAGCCACATAAGGTGATAGTAAGACAGGTGACCAAAAACTTGGTCAAAGAGGTAGATTTTAAGGAGCGTCATGAAGGAGGAGAGAGAGGTAGAGAGGCGGAGAGGCTTAGGGAGGGAATTCCAGAGCTTCGGAACCAATGGTGCAGCGATTAAAATCGGAGATGCGCAAGAGGCCAGAATTGGAGGAGCACAGAGGTCTCGGAGGGTTGTAAGGCTGGAAGAGGTTACAGAGATAGGGAGGAGCGAGGCCGTGGAGAGATTTGAAAAATACAGTAAATATATAAAACAGAGTAGTGTTAACAGGCAATAGATTACGATAGATAAAACATTTTTGCCTTCAACAGCATTGATTATACCTGTATTGACAAGGAATAAATTCAGACTTCTGCCTTGTTTGTATTGCGAACCCCACATGATTGTATTTATTTTAGGTCAAGATGGTTCAAGCTGAATGTGATCTCCTGGGATTCATACTGACAGCTGCCCCCGAGTCAGATTATATGTTGAAAGGTATTCAATTACCTGCTCAATGTTTGTTTTGACAGCATTTTCCTAGGTTACATTTGTAGAGAGATTCACATCAGGCTCTTTATACCAGTCTGATGTGAAGCTGACTTTATAACGTAGGGTGAGGCACTGTGAGAGTTTTTAAATCTATTGTGTGGAGTAGATAACTGAGCATCATTTATGTTGGATTTACTGAAGTGCATTAGCTACCAATTTGCAGCGGCAGTTTAACTGGGGATCAGGGAAGGTTTTCACAGATCATGGTGTTTGCTTTTGCTCAGATGAAGTTTGTAAATGTTTGGATTTGATTGTATTTTCATGCTGGGCTTTTCAAAGGAAAGAAGCAATGGACAAGGATGCACACACCACATTTAACACATGTGTACATGTACAAGCAAAGGTGGACAAGGGTGTTCAACCGTCTCCTTTTCACTATGGACGTCCAATCCCTCTACACATCCATCCCCCACCAGGATGGCCTGAGGGCGCTCTGCTTCTTCCTTGAACAGAGGTCCAACCAGTCCCCATCCACCACCACCCTCCTCCGCCTAGCTGAACTCGTTCTCACATTGACCAACTTCTCCTTTGACTCCACTCACTTCCTCCTCTTTATTGCTACTGCTCAATTAATCTCTTTTTTTTGGGAAAGGTGTCTCTTCATGGGAATGGCGGCATAGTGGTTATGTTACTGGACTAGCAATCCAGAGGCCTGGACTGATGATCTGGAGGCAGTGTCAGCTGTGGTTCAGTTGGTAGCACCCTCGCCTCTGAGGCAGGAAGAAGGTTGTGGGTTCACAGTCCCGCTCCAGGGACTTGAGCACATAAATCTGGGCTGACACTCCAGTGCAGTGCTGAGGGCGTGCTGCACTGTCGGAGGTGCCGTCTTTCGGATGAGACGTTAAACCGAGGCCCCGTCTGCTCTCTCAGGTGGACGTCAAAGATCCCATGGCACTATTTCGAAGAAGGGGAGTTATCCCCGGTGTCCCGGCCAATATTTATCCCTCAATCAACATAACAAAAACAGATTATCTGGTCATTATCACATTGCTGTTTGTGGGAGCTTGCTGTGCGCAAATTGGCTGTCGCGTTTCCCACATTACAACAGTGACTACACTCCAAGAGTACTGTAAAGCGCTTTGAGACGTCCGTTGGTCGTGAAAGGTGCTATATAAATGCAAGTCTTTCTTTTTCATGAGTTCAAATCAGTTCATTAAATAAATCTGGAATAAAAAGCTAGTATCAGTAATGGTGACTATTTAACTACCGGATTGTCAAAAAAAAAACATCTGGTTCAGTAATGTCCTTTAGGGAAGGAAATCTGCCGTCCTTAACCGGGTCTGGCCTATAAGTGACTCCAGACCCACAATTTGTTTGACTCTTAACTAACCCTCTGAAATGGCTTCACACTCAGTTGTTAAACAGGCGACTCTCACCACAACCCACTCAAGGGTAATTAGGGATGGGCAATAATGGCTTCTCATACAACGCCCATATCCAATGAATAAAAAACAAATCGCTTTTTTATCTTTTATATTGCTTTACCTAATGGAACATGAACATGTCACACCTTCCCATTTGTGTTAAAAGCTTTTGAGAAATGGAAAGTTGATAGGGCAAGGGTCGTAAAAATTGTAGACACAAAGGGGTCAAATTTTGACTGGTTTATAGTGATACACTGAATTGCTTGGGTAACTTTGGCTATTCATTTTGTTAAGTGACTGTCTATTAATGACTTGCTGTTCAGACTCCTATCAAGTGTCCATCTACCCAACTTTAACAGTAAGTAGTGACTTTGTAACCAATAAACAGTCTTATAGTGCATAACCAGCTCTCTGACGTCCTCCTTGATGATTCAGCAAGCAAGGGTTACTTCATTCGCTCAGTAGCTTGTCGGTATCCTAATTGAGTGTTGAACTAAATTTAACTTTAATCCGAAGTGGTTAGTGTAAGGACTGTTCAGCCAGCCGACTCAAGCACCACTTACCCATAGTCCTACACTGGGGGGGCAAGCCCCAGGCGGTTTCTAGCGAGGGTGTCAAGGACTCGCCAGGCTCCTCGGCAAACGTTTGTCAGGATACTTAAGCCCAGCGTTCTTCTGCTTCTTACACCATTGAGTCCTCCCAGGCCTCTTCTCCATACTTGAAGTGGCTCTGATTTTTCTGGCAGTGCCGCGAAGTGAGCGCCACTGGCGCAAGCGGGCCTGCCGATGCAAATAAGCCCGTCTCCGTAAGAGGGTCTCAGCCTCTTCACGCAGCGAGACTTAGGGTCGAATCCGTCACTCTTCCACCAGCAAAATGCTCCCCGTTGGAATTCTGCCTAACTATGTTCACTGGGCCCCTTGGGCTAAAAATTTGAGGGGCTTTACGCCACCCGTTACCGGCAAAAAGTAGCGAAAAGATGATGGCTGCTGCTCTTTCGCCAGCTGGTGGCGGGTCCCATGGCGTCCGTCATTTTCCAAAGTCCAGCAGCGCTGCCGGTAACAGCGACGGCCCTGCATATTTAAATTAGGGAGAGGTGACGTCAACAACGACTTAACGTCACCTCTGCGAACTTGGGCCTTAGTGCTGAGTTCTGCGCTGGGTCCTAAGCTTGCCATGAAAACCCAGCATTCAGCAGACTCAGAGAGGCGCTGTCAGCACCTCTTAAAGGGACACATGCATCTGTCAGGTAAGTTTGCATTTATGCTTTTGGACTGTATTTTTTTTATATTTTATTGAAGTATTGGCTTGCTGCCAATGCATGTTAAAAGATTTTTAAGTTTGCAGGGAGTGCAGGGAGTGCTGCTGGATGTTTGCAAGGCCTTGGATGGTAAAGGAAGGCCTCTGAGAAGACAGCAAATGCTGGAAATACTCAGCAGGTCAGGCAACATCTGTGGAGAGAGAAACCGAGTTCACATCTCAGGACAAGATGCTGCCTGACCTGCTGAGTATTTCCAGCATTTTATGCTGTCATTTTAGATTTACAGCATTCGCTCGCAGAGGGAAGAGGAAGAAACCGAGGAGAAAGAAGCCGAAGAAGAGGAGGAAGCGGAAGGAAGGAGGCAACCCAGACAATCCCTTTCAGCCAGATATCCGGGATAGAATTATCCATCTGTGGTACCAGTAGCTACAACCCCAATTCCCCATTAAACATTTGTCCCACACCTTACCTTCCCTCGGTTACTGACCATTGCAGTGACCTCTTGGCCACGATGCTGAAATAAAAGCCATCACAAAGCAAACTTTCCAATGCAACTTTATACCTCTATCCATCCAATATGACATCAAGAAATCAACTCATCACCCTTATGCATTCTCTTAGTGACTGTCTTGTGCCTGCCTTTGCCTATCCTACTGATGTCACGCAGTGCTACCCCAGTGGCTGCAGCATGGCTGGTGGAGGGCTGCTGACTTTCAGTGGGGGACTCTGGAAATGGCCTTGCTGGTCGACCTTGAGGAGCTGGTGGCTGGGAGTGTCTAATAGAGTGACGGTATTTCTTCTTCTTCTTCACTCTCCTCTCCCTCTTCCTGGTCAACCACTGGCTGGGCAGGCTGCATTTTCTTGGGTGTGTGAAATGAGGAAAGCACAAGGGTGGAGTTGTGGTGAGGGGTGGGCGGGAAAGGAAGAGGTGCATGCAAGAAGGAGGATAACATATCAGGATACCAGCATCTTGTATCCTTTCTGCCCTGCCGCTGGCCAATGGCTCAGCCATTTCCCAGCCAAGAATGACCTGCATCATCTCCTCCAAGGGGGTGAGGTGAGGCTAGGAATGGGAGGTGTGCCTCATGATTTGAACAGATTGTTGGTAGGTGAGTGATTGCGGGGGTGGGGGAGGAGTCATGCATTGAGAAGTGTGTGTGGCTAGTGATTCAGTTGGTGGGAGATGGCTTTTGAAGATGCATTTACTGACCTTGACCACTGATCTGAGGTCATGAGCTTCTTTGGGCACTGGGGCCTGGTGTTTAGGGCGACACTGCAGTCAGTGACTGCCTCGGTGATGTGGTCCCACATTGTTCTTTCTGGAGGGCCTCCTGCACAAAGCTGCAGTGCTGCGTCAAGACCCTGGTTGCCCCTTCCCTGGCTTGCTGAGCCATTTGTGTTAGTGCTGAAGCAATTTTCCCATTTTTTGAGGTTCAGAAGGGAATTCAGCTTTAAGAGCTGAAGACTCCCATTTGGGACTTATTTTTATGGTTTTTTTTAAAGGCAGTAAGGGCTGAAAATAGCATTATTTTCAGTTCAGACGGCATTGCCCTTTTAATGCATTGTCCTTTTAATTTCCCACAATGCGTAGCAAACTCTGCCTCACTTCCAGAGGCTGTTGGAAGATGGAACGCCGATTCTGAACACCAACATCACTACCGATGACTGCACTAATGCCACCAGGAGGGCATTACACGGTCAGTTAGCGATGGGCTAGAAATCTTTCGTCCCCATTGAGAATTTTCTCTCTACCACCATGACCATTTTCAGCGGCCGTTAACCCAAGGCCGCGGTGACACCGGCAACATTCATGACGGCCACAAATTTCTAGGCCTTTGTTTCTTATTCCTGAATTCTGTATTTAACAGCATTTATCATCGTAGTCATGGTTTGAAGTGAGCACCAGCCCAGGTACACACTATGTGGTCAAAGACATCAGGGCCAAAATACAAGATGCCCTGCTTCACCTTTGACTAAAGCAGTGGACAGGGTAACGTCTATGGATGTTATTTATATGGACTTCCAGAAGACATTCGATAAAGTCCCTCATAAGAGACTATTAGCTAAAGTTGAAGCTCATTGAAGGCAAATTATTGACCTGGTTAGGCAATTGGCTGAGCGGCAGGAGACAGAGAGTAGGGATAATGGGCAGGTACTGTAATTGGCAGGAGGTGACTAGTGATGTCCCGCAAGCATCTGTGTTGGGGCGTCAACCATCACCGCATTTATTAACGACTAAGATGGTGGGATAGAAAACCACATATCCAAGTTTGCTGATGACACAAAGATTTAAGCATTATGAATGAAGGATTCAGAGAACCTGTGGAAGTATATTAGTTTGTGCTCTAGCAAATCAGTGGGTGATGACAGAACCTGGCATCTAGTAGGGACATGTGGACAGATGCACAGGAACTGCCATGTGACTCTCAAGTGACTGGCAGTCTCTTGCCTGCTCTTGCTTTTGGAAATATAATAGGAGAAGAGGTTTAAAGCAAGTACATAAGAACATAAGAAATAGGAGCAGGAGTCGGCCATTCAGCCCTTCGAGCCTGCTCCGCATTCAATGAGATCATGGCTGATCTTCTGCCTCAATTCCATTCACCGGCCCTATCGCCATATCCCTTGATGCCCTTACTAGTCAGAAATCTGTCGACTTCTGTTTTGAATATACCCAATGACTGAGCCTCCACAGCCCTCTGGGGTAGAGAATTCCAAAGATTCACCACCCTCTGTGTGAAGAAATTTCTTCTCATCTCAGTCCTGAATGGCCTACCCTTTATCCTGAGGCTGTGTCCCCTGGTTCTAGACTCCCCAGCCGAGGGAAACATTCTTCCAGCATCCACCCTATCAAGCCCTGTAATAATTTTGTATGCTTCAATGAGATCCCCTCTCATTCTTCTGAATTCAAGAGAATACAGGCCTAGTTTACTCAATCTCTTCTCATACGACAGTCCCGCCATCCCAGGAATCAATCTCGTGAACCTTCGTTGCACTTCCAAGCCAGAATAGGAGAAGCTATATAGGAACACAGGAACATAGGAACAGGAGGAGGCCATTAGTCCCTCGAGCCTGTTCTACCATTTAATGAGATCATGGCTGATCTGTGACCTAACTCTATATACCCGCCTTTGCCCCATATCCCTTAATACCTTCGGTTAACAATCTATCGATCTGAGATTTAAAATTAACAATTGACCTAGCATTAACTGCCATTTGTGGAGAGAGTTCCAAACTTCTACCACCCTTTGTGTGTAGAAGTATTTCCTAACTTCACTCCTGAAAGGCCTGGCTCTAATTTTTAGACTATGCCCCCTAGTCCTAGAATCCCCAACCAGCAGAAATAGTTTCTCTCTCTCTACCCTATCAGTTCCCCTTATTATCTTGAAAACTTTGATCAAATCACCCCTTAACCTTCTAAATTCCAACGAATACAACCCTAGTTTGTGTAATCTCTCCTCGTAATTTACCCCTTGGAGTCCACGTATCCGTCTGGTAAATCTATGCTGCACTCCCACCAAAGCCAATATATCCTTCCTAAGGTGTGGTGCCCAGATCTGCCCACAGTACTCCAGGTTTGGTCTAACCAGGGCTTTGTATAGCTGTAGCATAACTTCTACCCTCCCCCCACCCTGTATTCTAGTCTTGTATATACAACGCCCAGCATTCCATTTGCCTTTTAAATTATTTCCTGTACCTCTCTATGTACATGGACCCCTAATTCTCTTTTGGACCTCCACTGTTTCTAGCTTTTCACCATTTAGAAAGTACTCTGTTCTGTCCTTTTTAGGTCCAAAGTGGATAACCTCATACTTGCCTACATTGAAATCCATTTGCCACAGTTTTGTTCATTCTTTTAATCTATTAATATCTCTTTGTAATTTTATGCTTCCATTTATAATGCTTAAAATGCCGCCTATCTTTGTGTCATCGGCAAACTTGGATATGTGGTTTTCTATCCCATCATCTAAGTCGTTAATAAATAAGTTGATTAGTTGAGGCCCCAACACAGATGCTTGCGGGACACCACTAGTCACATCCTGCCAATTACAGTACCTGCCCATTATCCCTACTCTCTGTCTCCTGCTGCTCAGCCAATCTCCTAACCAGGTCAATAATTTGCCTTCAATGAGCTTCAACTTTAGCAAACAGTCTCTTATGAGGGACCTTATCGAATGTCTTCTGGAAGTCCATATAAATAACATCCACAGACATTACCCTCTTCAAAAAATTCAATCAGCTTTAAAGGCAGAACACTCCTGGTCTGCAACATGTTGAGGTAGCTGGACAGGACAGGCGACCTCTCGGGAAGCCTCCATCCTAGCCCTACCGCAAGTACCTCACTTTGCACTAGTAAATGTAGCACAACGGTGAAAAATGCGGGTGTCAGCCGTGGCTCAGTGGTAACACTCTCACCCGTGAGTCAGAAGTTTGAAGGTACAAGCTCCATTCCAGAGACTTGAACATATAATCTAGTCTGGCACTTCAGTTCAGCACTTAGGGAGTGCTGCACTGTTGGAGGCGCCGTCTTTTGGATGAGACGTTAAAGAAAAGCCCCATCTTACCTCTTGGGTGGATGTAAAAGATCCCACGACACTATTCGAGGAAGAGCAGGCGAGTTATCCTGGTGTTCTGGACAACATTTTTCCCTCAACCAACACCTGAAAATTATCTAGTCATTTATGTCATTGCTGTTTGTGGGAGCTTGCTGTGCGCAAATTGGCTGCTGCATTTCCGACATTACAACAGTGACTGCACTTCAAAAGTACTTTGTTGTTTGCAAAGGACTTTGGGACGTCCTGAGGTTGTGAAAGATGCTATGTAAATGCAAGTCCTTTCTTTCAATGGCAAAGCATATTGGTGAATCACAGAAACATGTACTATACAGTCACTTCGACTAAAACAAAGATACAACATCACAAGTGTTTGATCCCAACAAAATATGCTTGTCGCTGTGCTGCCAACTAGCCTAACTGGGGCAAATCCTAGCTATTGGCTCAAATTTCAAGGACGTGGAGCCTTGAAGATAAATAGCTACATAGAGGGACAAATATTGTTTCAACCTTTATCAAAATTCAAACAGATGTAAATCTTTAGCTGAGGACACGAAGCAGGTGAGGTCAACTAAAAACGCTGGCAAAAGTGCAGTGAAAGGAAACTTAGTGTGGAGGAGATTGTGAGCAACTGATGGGGCGGTGCAGTATCTGCTTGATGCTTTGCAAAGTGAATGTATTACTGTATGAGGTGATGCAAAGGTAGTCGCCCTGTTTGGCACTTTAGGGAACCCTCCTCGGTGAATAGCAATGCATCTTAACTTTCAGCAGCCAAGTTCAACAATCAGTACATTATTTAATACCATCTCTAATGATTTGCATTCTCATGAACCCTGACACCCAGATAAGCATAGAATTATAGAATGAAACATCAGAGAAAGAGACCATTCAGTCCATCGTGCATGGGCTTTAATTTTGCTAACAAGTCTATTGTGTGATACTTTGTCAAACGCTTTTGAAAGCCCATATACAGAAAAACAACCTTCTCGGATTATTGTCTCTAAAAGTTTCCCCATGACCGACGTTATGCCTGTAGTTGCCGGGTTTATCTGTTCTACGTTCAGTGATCTCTCCTCTTACAGGGAAAGTGAGGAATGTGTTGCCACTTCCAAACAAAGCCTCAGTCATTTGTGCGATGCATCTAGGGTTTATTTCTAGAGGGATAGAATTGAAAAGTAGTGAAGTTATGCTAAACCTGTATCGAACCTTGGTTAGACCACACTTAGAGTACTGCTTGCAGTTCTGGTCGCCATATTATAAAAAGGATAGAGAGGCACTGGAGAGGGTGCAGAGAAGATTTACAAGGATGATACCAGAAATGCAAGGGTATACATATCAGGAAAGGATGAACAAGCTGGATCTCTTTTCTCCTGAAAGGAGAAGTCTGAGGGGTGACCTAATCGAGATCTTTAAAATTATGAAAGGTTTTGATAGAGTAGATACAGAGAGAGAGAGTGTTTCCACTTGTGGGGAAGAGCATAACTAGAGGCCATCAATATAAGATAGTCACCAAGAAATCAAATCGGGAATTCAGAGGAAACCTTTGAACCCAGAGAGCGATGAGAATGTAGAACTCGCTACCAGGGAGTGGTTGAAGTGATTATTTTTGATGCATTTAAGGGGAGGCTAGACAAGCATATGAGGGAGAAGGGAATAGAGGGTTATGCTGATAGAGGTAGATGATGAAAGACAGGAGGAGGCTCGTGTGGAGCATAAACGCCGGCATGGACTGGTTGGGCCGAATGGCCTGTTTCTGTGCCGTATATCCTATGTAATCCTATGTAATCTATGGACAGCCAATTGGCTGCTTTTGCATTTGTTAGTGGTGGTTACATTGGAAGAAACCATGAGCATAAACGTTTAATGCAGCAGTGACCTTCTTGCCCATGGGAGGAGCTGTCCGTATGGCACAAGTAATCTGCAAATTTGTCTGCAAGAGGTTGCACGGCTATGTGTCAGACTCCGTTGTGAAGTGGAGGCACTAAAGTCGGGTCACCTCTCAAATACCCAGGCAGACTATTTGGGCAAGTGAATAGGGTCCTGGTGTTGGGATAGATGCATACAGAGCACGTGTGACGTAGTCACAGCTGCCTTTCTATTCCCTCCAAACAAATAAGGAAAGAAATTGGAAATTGAAGTCTTGCAATGCAAAAACATCAGTCCAAAACAGTAAAAAAAAATTGATGCGTCAACAAAAATGCAGATAGAACGCACCGGCATCAAATTGCAAGATGGCCTGTTTCACATTGTGTGGTGAACTACAACCTAGGCTGGCTCTTTCCAAGACCCCCGGCCTTTACTATGAAGGAACTAGCACTGCACTGCCAGTGGCGGCACACTGGAGAAGCTATTCATCTTTTGGCACAATGTTCCTTCACGATGATATCTGGAGACTTGCACCATTAATCCAACAAGACAAACACAAATGAAACAACATCAGGCCTGTGATTTAAAACAGTTGAGTTTACGATCCTGCGCTCCTGACAGGGGTCCACACTTGCAAAGATTAGGAGTTGGAAAATCAGGGCCACAGTGCAATCGGGCTATCTCTGACCCTCACTCCCTGGGAGCGAAGCCTCCCTCTGGGACTGCCAAGCGAACAGAATCCCCTCGAAAGTGCAGTGGAGTGTTTTGCTGCCTGGAGAATGTTTTTGAGCTTGGATAATTGCTGGTAAATGCACCATGACTGCTTATCGCAGCATGATACAGCACAGAAGGAGGCCATTCGGCCCATCTCATCTGTGCCCACTCTTTTAAAGAGCTATCCAATTAGCCCCACTCCCATGCCCTTTCCCCACAGCCCTGCAAATTTTTCAAGTACTTACCCAATTCCTTTTTGAAAGTTATTATTGAATCTGCTTCCACCACCCTAAGTTACTACATATTGACACAGGTAGAGTGTGTGTGTTAACTCCAATATACCCTCAGAAGCATTAAATGATAATAAGCTTAAAAACAAACATACAAGGGTATTACATAGTATTACAAAGTAATTACAGCACAGAAACCAACAGGTCTATGCCGGTGTTTATGCTCCATGTGAGCCTCCTCCCACCCTCCTTCTCCTCACCCTATCAACATATCCTTCTATTCCTTTCTCCCTCATGTGTTTATCTAGCTTCCCCTTAAATGCATCGATGCTATTCACCTCAACTATTCCCTGTGGTCAGGAGTTCCACATTCTCACCGCTCTTTGGGTAAAGAAGTTACTTCTGAATTCCCAATTGGATTTATTAGTGACTATCTTTTATTTATCTGCGCAGGGAGCCCTGTCTTGCAAAAATTACCTTATGAGTAGATTGTTCAAGTCCTCGTACACAGCAAGACACCTTGCACGCTGTGACTATGTATTGGACAATACAGGCAGAGGTGCTTATAATTTTCTGATTCATATTCAAAACATGCGAGGTACCTTCCCATGGCCAAAGATTCAGAAAGTCTACCCTTCCATGTTGCGATTGATAAATACTGAAAAAAAATGCCCTTTGTTATTCTGATCAAAGCACTAAAGTGCCCAGAAACTGATACCAATCAGACCTAGGCAGACAAATCAGAGGTACAGCTTTACAAGCTTGGTAAGTGAGATGGAAAAATAGCTGCCATTTCCTATTGTCATTAGGCGGAGATCATTCTGACAGCTGATACTCTACCCTTGAGTTGATAACTCAGTCAGATGGCTTACATTGAGAAACTCTTTTGTACTTTTAATTGAGGCCAGTGACAAGTAGGGCAATGACATGAAAATGCAGTTTGATGATGAAGAATTACAAAATTCTCAAATGACCTTGTGTCATTTGGATAAACGTCTTTCTCTTTGCCCTCCTCCTTTGCTTAGAAGAATCTTTATACTGCCATGCATCTATAACAGTAATTTTGCCCTTTTCATAAAGTATTTAAATCAAACCCGAAACTGTAAATTTGATGTAAAAGTTGTACGCCGTTATAATGCCATCAAGGGAATAAGTCATGGAGCACACAGATTACATTAATACTTCTAATTTTCAATGGTTTCTAACCAAAGATAAGGCACAATGTAGGGGTCCCAATTGAAAGAATAAACTATCTTTACTTTCACCTTAAACATTCACTCCCTCCACCACCGGCGCACCGTGGCTGCAGTGTGTACCATCTACAAGATGCACTGCAGCAACTCGCCAAGGCTTCTTCGGCAGCACCTCCCAAACCCGCGACCTCTTCCACCTAGAAGGACAAGGGCAGCAGGCGCATGGGAACACCACCACCTCCAAGTTCCCCTCCAAGTCACACACCATCCTGACTTGGAAATATATCGCCGTTCCTTCATAGTCACTGGATCAAAATCCTGGAACTCCCTTCCTAACAGCACTGTGGGAACACCTTCACCACACGGACTGCAGCAGTTCAAGAAGGCGGCTTACCACCACCTTCTCAAGGGCAATTAGGGATGGGCAATAAATGCTGGCCTTGCCAGCGACGCCCGCACCCCATGAACAAATAAAAAAAAGATGCTGATTGACCTGCTCTGTGTTTCCAGCATTTTCTGTTTCATTCCAAAAAAAATAACTTGTTTCCTTGGCTGTAATGTTTAGACATTTTGTTTTCAACTTGAAGCTGGAGTAACATTTGGAAAAATGTTAAGGATCTATGGCTCCACAACTTGACCCATTATGAAAGCTGTCACATTTTAGCAGCAGGTGTCTTGCGTATTCATGGTGTTGCCCATTGCTCTTCCCCTCCTCAATTTGCACTCTGTGCTTAGGTGAGGTGCACAGCTCAGTGGCTCAAGCATGCAAACATCACCTTCCAGAAATTGTTCCCCATTGCAGAAACATCAATATCATCATAATTGGGTATAACCATGTCGCAGTTTCCATCCAGTACGTAATGGCACCAATAAATAGTAACTGAAGTAAAACAACTTTGTGAAGTAAAGCATGGTGGAGTAATACTGATTTTATGGAGCGTGGAATAAAATCCCCTTTTAAAACTAAACCTTATAAATGTGAGTTTATTAGAAGATTTACATCGCTAAAGTACTTTGCACACACAGTTACTTGTGAGATAGAACAGCTTTAAAAGAAACACTCGAATATAGAAATAGTCACAGACAGAAGTGAAATTGGGAAACACTTCTACACACAAAGGGTGGGAGAAGTTTGGAACTCTCTTCCGCAAATGGCAATTGATGCTAGATCAATTGTTAATTTTGATCTGAGATTGATCGCTTTTTGTTAACCAAAGGTTATTAAGGGATATGGGCCAAAGGCGGGTATATGGAGTTCGGTCGCAGACCAGCCACGATCTCATTGAATGGTGGAACAGGCTCGAGGGGCTGAATGGCCTCATCCTGTTCCAATGTTCCGATACGACATGGAGCATTATAAAAGAGAAAAAGTATAACAGTAAAAACTTTTATAATAATCTTTACCGCCGGGAAAGACTTTTCATATATTTTCGCTCTGCAGTACACGCACTTGCAATCCTCAGGAGAATATTATGGAAATGGGGAATCACATTTTATTTATTCAAAATCTTATTTTATCATGGAACAAATTATCTGATGTTCCTGTTTGGGTGTAATCAGTCAACATAATAGTCAAAGAATAAGTTGTGAAATACCAGCTGGACCAATGGAAGCATAACAGCCTGTGTAAATCCAGGGAAAATGTTATTTGACTCATTTTTGTTAAATGTGGATACAGATTCAATGGTCCATTTCAAAGATTATCTTGTGGCGGATCGCCACCTAAACGGGCATGATCCACTTTTCTGTCCGTGGACAATATATCAAGCACCTTGCCTTTAAGGCAACTTGCCTTTAAGGCAGGAGAAAAGAAGTGGGCGGGGCCTCAGGCTTTTTCCAGGGAATTCTGGGAGCAGTCTGTTCAGCCATTTTGGACCATGCAGTTGCATTAAAAAAACTTTGTTTTACACACATGGATTCAGTCTTAATTCGTGTTTCGCGGCAGCCTCAACATTGGTGACCCCGACGCTCAGAACGTATTCCGAGCACTGCAATGGCGGACACGAACGCAGTTTCTGTGAAACTGCCGGAGTTTTGGGAAAACCAGCCCGAAGCCCGGTTTCTCCAAGCTGAATCTCGCTTCCCGCTGCGAAACATCACCACAGATGGGACGCAGTACGACTATCTCGTCACATCACTCGGTAGCGCCACAGTTTCGAAGGTTTGGACAACGCTGCAGAACCCATCAGAGGAAGGCAAGTATGCACATCTGAAGGCAGTGCTCCTTAAAAAATTTACGGCATTGGCATATCAGCGAAACTGCCACTCCTCGACCTTCCAGGCCTCGGTGAAGCCTCACCGTCAGACCTCCTCTCCCACATGCTCTCCCTCACCGACAAGAGCCCAACCGGATCCCTCTTCCGCACGCTGTTCATCCGCCAGCTCCCTCTCAGCATCCGCCCAGCGATCGTGGCGTCCAGCCTCACAAACCTGGAAGCCCTGGCCGATGAGGCCGACAAGCTGCTGTCCGCTCACTCCAGCCGCGACGTCACTCCGGACCTGGCAGCCAATGCCTGGGCGCGCCCCTCACCGGCCACCACGCGGCCACAAGGACCAGCAACCAGGCCCACGGGACCTTCGCGCCCCACTAACCCGGGCCACTGTTACTACCACGCACGGTTCGGCGCCAGGGCACAACGGTGCACACCTCCCTGCTCTTTCAAGTTCGCCCCCATACCAGCCCCCGCGTGGCTCCCTGCTGTACGTCACGGATGACAAAACCGGCCGCCGGTTCCTGTGCAACACTGGAGCTCAGCACAGCATCATCCCAGCCTCCTCCCTCGACATCCAAAAGGGCAAATGAGGACCGGTGCTGGCTGCTGCTAACGGCTCGGAAATCCGGACGTACGGCACCCGGACAGTCACCCTCGACCTCGCTGGTCGCCGCTACCGATGGGAGTTCATCACTGCCAAGGTGCTCTCCCCCCTCATCGGCGCAGATTTCCTGTGCCCCCACGGCCTACTGGTAGACATCCCTCGTCAACACCTCGTGGACATGAACACCATGTCCCCCATCCTGGGCACCATGGCCCCCCGTCAACCCGCCGACATGGCGTCACAGTGCCACGCCCGGGCCACGGATGAACTACTCGGCACTCCTGGCCGAATTCCCGGCCCTTACCAATCCGACCTTCTCCGCGGAGGCCGCCAAACACGGGGTGGAACACTTCATCCCCACCACAGGCCCCCCAGTGTACGCCCACGCCCGCAGGCTGGACCCGGCCAAACTGGAGATCGCGTGGACCGAGTTTGCCACCATGGAACAGCTCGGCATCATCCGCCGCTCCAACAGTCCCTGGGCCTCCCCACTCCACATCGCCCCCAAACCAGGTGGGGGTTGGCGCCCCTGTGGGGATTACCGCCGCCTCAACGACGCCACCACCCCTGATCGGTACCCCGTGCCGCACATTCAGGACTTCTCGGGTAGACTGGCCGGCCGCTCAGTCTTTTCCAAGGTCGACCTGGTGCACAGCTACCACCAAGTCCCCGTCCACCACGCGGACGTCCCCAAGACGGCCGTAATCACCCCCTTCGGCCTGTTCGAGTTCCTGCGGATGCCCTTCGGCCTCAAAAACGCGGCCCAGGCATTCCAACGGCTCATGGACTCGGTCCTTCGGGACCTGAAGTTTCTGTTCGTCTACCTGGACGACATCCTGGTAGCCAGTTCCTCCAAGCAGGAACACCTCGAACACCTTTGCATCCTGTTCGGGCGCCTCAGCGACCATGGGCTAATCCTCAGCCCAGCCAAATGTCAGTTCGGCCTGGACAAGATCGACTTCCTCGGCCACCACATCACCCATGCTGAGACCATTCCCCTGCCCACCAAGGTGCAGGCCGTCCAACAATTTCCCCACCCCACCACCATCAAAAGCCTCCAGGAGTTCCTCGGGATGGTGAATTTCTATAACCGCTTCATCCCCAAAGCAGCGTCCCTCATGAGGCCCCTGTATGAAGCACTCCGGGGCAGGAGTGGCAAGATGGCGGTCTAATGGACGGCAAACGCGTCCGCTGCCTTCGACTCCACCAAGACCGTGCTCGCCAACGCCACCCTGCTCGCGCACCCACGGCCCAATGCCAGGGTAGCGCTCACCATGGAAGATTCCGACCACGCGGTCGGCGCCGTTTATGAGCAGTGGGTCGACGGCGCCTGGCAACCACTTGACTTCTTCAGCCGCCAACTACGCCCCCCGGAGGTCAAGTACAGCACCTTCGACCGCGAGCTCCTCGCGCTGTTCCTGGCGGTCCGCCATTTTCGGTTTTTGCTTGAGGGCCAGCCCTTCACTGCGTTTGTCGACCACAAGCCCCTGACATTCGCAATGGCAAAGACAACCGACCCCTGGTCCGCCAGGCAGCAGCGCCAGCTCGCGGCAGTGTCCGAGTTCACCACGGACATCCAACACATCTCCGGCCGAGACAATGTGGTAGCCGACTACCCCTCCCGCCCCGCCATCCACGCCGCACACCTGGCAGTCGACTACGCTCAACTCGCAGCAGACCAAATCACCGACCCTGATCTGCTCTCCGCACCTACCAACCTACCAGAGCTACGCCTGGCCGACGTCGCCTGTGGCCCGACCGCAGTCACGGTCAAGTGCGACATATCCCTATGTCAACCTCGGCCCGTCGTCCCAGCGTCCTGGCGCCGCCGGGTATTCGACATTCTCCACAACCTCTCCCACCCCGGCGCCCGCGCATCCATCAAATTGGTAGCCAACCGCTTTGTCTGGCGCGGCCTTCGCAAGGATGTGCGTACTTGGGCCAACTCCTGCCTAGCCTGCCAATGGGCCAAGGTACAGCAACACACGAAAGCACCTCTCAAGGAGTTTACCGTCCCCTCGCGGAGATTCGACCACATCCACGTGGACATCGTCGGGCCCCTGCCGCCGTCGCAGGGCCACACGCACTTGCTGACGATCGTTGACCGCACCACGCGCTGGCCCGAGGCAATTCCACTGACCTCTACCACCCCCGCTGACATCGCCAGAGCCTTCGTCAGCACCTGGGTCGCACGGTTCGGCGTCCCCTCCGACATGACGTCGGACAGAGGTCCGCAATTTACCTCTGAACTCTGGACCGCCATCGCACGCAATCTCAGGGTGACCATTCACCGCACCACAACGTACCACCCCCAAGCCAACGGACTGTGTGAGCGGTTCCACAGATCCTTGAAGGCATCTCTTTGATCCAGCCTCCAAGACGGCGCCTGGACCGACCGACTTCCGTGGGTCCTCCTCGGCCTGCGCACCGCGGTTAAAGAAGACCTCTACGCATCGGCAGCAGAGCTCATGTACGGTCAGCCGCTGCGCGTACCCGGCGAGTTCCTGCCCGCCGCCACGACACCCTGGTCAGCCGACCAGCAACGCCACGACTTCGCCTCACCGGCGCTGCAGTTCGCCCCGGTGCCCATTGCCCAACACGGCGAATCCACCTCACACGTCCCACTAAGCCTGCACCAGGCACAGTTCATTTTTGTCCGGCACGACACCCACCGTGGACCCCTTCATCCCCCTACGATGGGCCCTACAAGGTGCTACAGGCTGGGGACAAATTTTTCACCCTGCAAGTGGGCGACACGACCGAAAAAGTGTCGGTTGACCGAATCAAGCCAGCACACTCGGAGCTCGGTGAGCAGGTCCCTGTAGCTCGTCCACCTCCACGCAGCCGACCTGCCCTCAAGTCGGTTCACCCGGCTGCTCCACGCCCGTCCGTTCCATGTCCACCGGCATCCTACAAGTGCCGCTCCAGCCGGCCCATCAGACCGCCGCACCGTCTCGTCCATACCTCCTAAGTGGATTCTGGGGGAGCTGTGTGGCGGATCGCCACCTAAATGGGCATGATCCACTTTTCCGTCCGTGGACAATATATCGAGCACCTTGCCTTTAAGGCACCTTGCCTTTAAGGCAGGAGAAAAGAAGTGGGCGGTGCCTCAGGGTTTTTCCAGGGAATTCTGGGAGCAGTCTGTTCAGCCATTTTGGACCATGCAGTTGCATTAAAAAACCTTTGTTTTCCACACATGGATTCAGTCTTAATTCGTGTTTCGCGGCAGCCTCAACATTCTTACACTATGAGGAAGTCTGCAGCTTGTTAATACTTAAAGTATTACATAATTCAGCTGCAGAGCATGCATGTAATACACATTGGCCTAGAAATTTGTCTCGGACGGTGCTGCAACGCGGCCGGTATCGGATCGGATCGGCTGCCCGTTATACGCTGCGCCCGATATTCAGGGCTGTTGGCTTTTTTTTTATGTTGATTGAGGAATAAATATCGGCCAGAACACTGTGGACAACTCCACTGCTCTTCTTCGAAATAGTGGCCGTGGGATCTTTCACGCCCACCTGAGAGAGCAGACGGGGCCTTGGTTTAACGACTCATCTGAAAGACGGCACCTCCGACAGTGCAGCACTCCCTCAGCACTGTTCAAAGGCACTTTGAGGTGCCTCATTCCAGGTAGTGTTGGCATTAATACATCCAATTGTATTCAAAAATGGCACTTTGAAGGATGCTAAAGTAAGATTGAGGTTCACCATCAGTGCTGGCACTAATACATTCATTTTTACCCACAACATTTGAAGGAACGCTACATTTACATTAAGCTACATGGTTTCATTCATGTTGGCGCTAATTCATTTGTTTCTATCCAAAAAAATTTTGGAAGATTTTGTCTGATTACGTAAATGCGCTATGTAAATGCAAGTTGTTGTTGTTGACGCTACATATACCTTAGGGCAAAGAGTTTCTGCATTTGGCTCAAAATTGCGCGAGTTTTAAGAATTTTTTTCTCTCCCAAGTTTCCGCTCAAACTTATTTGCATATTACCGCACGTAAAATCTTCCAGGAGCCTGCGCAATCGGGCAACGCTTTAGGACGTAACTTTTTCTATTAAAAATGTTTGCATTCAACAATATTCTTTGATACATTTAAGAGTGGTAACAAGGTGCAGTTTGATGAATACCGCTGAAAATAGGTTTACCACAATAAATAAGCATTTTAAATCACAGTGTCAATCCACCACCTGTGATTAACCCGATTCTAAAACAATGAAAATGGCTTTAAAAAAACTATCCAGAACCATTTACTCGTTACATTGGTGTACAGTTGTCAGTTTATTAGTACATTTTTTTAAAGAAAGGAATAATTAAAAGCTTTTTTTTTAGGTGCCTATTAGTGTCCTTGCGCCTAAAAAAAAAAGCTTCATTTTAAGAGGCTCCTCGAAGGCCCACAAATGGGTGCAATTAGCGGAAACTTGCCACGGTGATTACTTCAACCCGGGGACCTGGTCGGTTTTGTGGGCCGGCTTCGGCTTCCAACGCGATGTTTTTTAAACCAGCGCCAAAGACTGCAGAAACTCGGTTTGCACTGGATGTAATTTGCGCTTGAAATTCCTCGATTGTTTGCGCTGGTGTGGCCGATTTTTGCCGAATTGCGCTGAGAAAAACCAACGCAACCGAGCGGAAACTCCGGGCCTTTGGTCTTTTGTAAGCACTCGGACGACAGGGCGTTACATTGAATTCAAGCTTTCAGTACACCAATGAAGTGGTGATGGGGGCCATAGACAGCGGGCTGTTCCCATTTAGAGTTGTCTGAATACTGTGGAGTTGGGTGTTCGACTTCTCTGTCGGTGGAATGTTTCTTACAGCAAGCAAGTAAGTCATTAAGGAAGTTTGGAGTGTCTGAAACTCTCTGCATGTGTGAATAGGTGGCTTTCAGTCAATTAGCTTATGCGTATGGCAGAGTGTTGCCAATTGCATGCTAATTTATTTTTATTCATTCACATGATGTGGGCGTCGCTGGCAAGCATTACCCATCCCTAATTGCCCTCGAGAAGGTGGTGGTGAGCCGCCTTCTTGAACCGCTGCAGTCCGTGTGGTGAAGGTGCTCCCACAGTGCTGTTAGGGAGGGAGTTCCAGGATTTTGACCCGGCGACGATGAAGGAACGGCCTGATATATTTCCAAGTTGGGATGGTGTGTGACATGGAGGGGAACTTGGAGGTGGTGGTGTTCCCATGCGCCTGCTGCCCTTGTCCTCCTAGGTGGAAGAGGTTGCGGGTTTGGGAGGTGCTGTCGAAGAAGCTTTGGCGAGTTGCTGCAGTGCATCTTGTCGATGGTAGACACTGCATATGGTTATAGAATATGCATGGAATTAACAGTTAGATCTGTGAATTTTCTGCATGTGCAGAGTTGAGACTTGGCAGACTAAGGACGTTGTGGAAGGATGCATATTCAAACACTTCTGTTTATTTCTTACACATGTAATTAAATATTATACTTGCAGTTTATGTCAGAGCTAGGCACTGTGATTCCCTTGAAAGTTTTCCTGGTTCTATCCAGGCTGTCTGATGTAGTTGCCAAATAGATTAGGACTTTATTACAGAGAAGGAGACAACAAGGAAGGTAAGTCAACTGATGCAGGTCATAGTGCATAGCTCAGCTGAAGGTGTATGTACCCTGAACACTTAAATAATAAAAATGGCATCTCAAGGGTACGGTAGCATCTCATTTATGTTACTGGACTAGTAATCCACTCCAGGAGTTCAAATCTCATCACGTGCAGCTGGAGGAATTTAAATTCAATTAATTAACCAAATCTGGAATAAGTATCAGTATTAGTAATGAAACTGGTCAGATTGCCATAAAAACCCAGCTGGTTCAATAAGGGAAGGAAATCTGCCACCCTTACCTGGTCTGGCCTATATGTGACTCCAGACCCATAGTAATGGACGCTTAACTGCCTTCTGAAATGGCCTAGCAAAGCCACTCAGTTGCATATCATCACCTTCTCAATGGCAATTAGGGATGGGCAATAAATGCTGGCTTTGTCAGCGATGCCCACATCCTGTGAATGAATAAAAGAAAAGCTGACCATGTGGGAATCAGGTTGTGCAGCAAGTTTGTTTAACAAATTTGTTTAAATTTCAATTTTTGGGGGCATTTGTCATTATTTTTTATCTGTGAGTTCTGATTCTCCGCACACTTCAGCAGTCTGTTACATAACCAATCTTTGGGGAATAACTTTCCAACGTGTGAGACAGCAACAAATATAAATCTCAGTTAAAAAAAATTCCCTCAGTAACTGCATAAATACTCATTCAAACTGAACCAAATGTAATTTGTTGGAACTTCATATTTTTACTCATTTAAGAACCTCTTAACATTTTATATTACAATATGACTCACTTCCTGTAGAATGCTCAATTATATTGAGATTTTTATGCTGAATTTATTGCTCCAGCAACAGCAACAATAAGTTGTATTTATATAACGCCTTTAACGTCGTATAATGTCCCAAGGTGCTTCACAGGAGTGATTATCAAACAAAATTTGACACCGAGCCACACAAGGAGATATTAGGCCAGATGACCAAAAGCTTCGTCAAAGAGGTAGGTTTTAAGGAGCTTCTTAAAGGAGGAAAGAGAAATAGAGAGGCAGAGAGGTTTAGGGAGGGAATTCCAGAGTTTAGGGCATAGGAACCTGAAGGCACGGCCACCAATGGTGGAGCGATTAAAATCTGGGATGTACATGAGGGCAGAATTGGAGAAGCCCAGAGATCTCGAAGCATTGTTGGGCTGGAGGAGGTTACAGAGATAGGGAGGGGCGAGGCCATGGAGAGATTTGAAAACAAGGATGAGAATTTTAAAATTGAGGTGTTGCCGGACCGGGAGCCAATGTAGGTCAGCGAGCACAAGGGAGATGGAGGAACGGGACTTGTTGTGAGTTAGGACACGGGCAGCAGAGTTTTGGATGACCTCAAGATTACGAAGGGTAGAAAATGGGAGGCCAGCCAGGAGTGCATTGGAATAGGCAAGTCTAGAGGTAACAAAGGCTTGGATGAGGGTTTCAGCAGCAGATGAGCTGAGACAGGGGCGGAACGTGCGATGTTCCGGAGACGGAAATAGGCGCTCTTAGTGATGGCGCGGCTATGTGATACAGCAGCGTAACACTGTCTGCCTGGCATCCCGGTGAATCAGCATGCAGACACAACCTCCGACTCCTTAATCCCTGGCTGGCATTACAGAGATCACCCATGGCTACTTGAAATAAGCCAGTACCATAAAAGTTGAGTGTGGTGCTCACCTTCAAAGCCAGAGAGAGAGAGAGAGAGAGCAGGGTGACATGTGCCCTATTGCATCTTATGCACATCTCTTCAGTAAGATCCTCGGACGAGCTGTTCTGTCTGCACATTCTACATGGGGGGCATGATCAGGTGAGCGGCATCCTCCTTAGATGTTGCTTGACTATCCTTCGCTTCATCCTATGCTGCTCCTTCTCCTCCGTGATAATGGCCATACAAGGGTATACCCATGGAGAACGGCATTCCTCGCTGTTTCTCTAGGGTTTCTACGGCTCTTCTACTGAGAACCCCAAAAGAAATTCGCCCCCATTAACGATTCCAGTTTGCGAGACTACATTCTTCCATTTGCAAGATTCAATGGCCCAGAAATTGATCTCGCTCTGTTCCCGCGGGGGTAAGCCTTCCCCGCGATGTCTCACCTCGCTTATGCTTTTTCTGATCCAGCTCGCACGAACTTGATGTTCCAGACATCAGCTGTGCTGGGCTTGCGTATCCCAGCGGCGTAGTGAATTCGTGCGAGCTGTGGGATCACGTGACTCAGTTAGAGCCAATGGCAGCACACCATCTTCCATTCATAAGTCTCACAGCAAAGCTGTGAAATCTATGAATCTTACACCCCCCCAAAATAACAGCTAAACCTCAATTAAATTTAAAAAAAAACCATCACATTAATAAAATAAGTATAGTTAATTAAATTAACCATTTTAAATAAAAAATTAAATTTTTGAAAAAATTTAAAATCTTTTAAAAAGTTATAAAAATAAACTTACCTGTCTTTAAAGTCTATAAAAAAGATATACCTGTAAAAAAAAATTCAAAAAAATACTTAATTCACTACTTACCTTCTTAAAAGCGGGTCTTACTCCTCCTTTTTACATTTCCAAAATCTTCCCTACTTACCTGCGCGTCCACAGCATGAAGTGCACAGCGTGCGCGCAGCCTGTAGCGCGCACGCGATGCACCCAGGCCCCGCCCCCTTTTCAGAAGAGCAATTGCCGGTTTTCAGCGCATGCGCAGGGCATGCAGAAAACCGGCAATTGGAGTGGGAATACGCGAGAGTACGCAGTGCGTACTCTCGCGTCCCGGGATCAATTTTCGGCCCTATACTTTCTTCCGCACTGATAAATATAGTTAATTAGCACCACACTGCTGTTTTTGCATCAATTTCTTTCTAATTCCACCATTGCTTGGCTACACGGCTATCTTCACTTGCTTTGCGAACAGACTTGGAAAGACAGGGATTCATTTTTAGCAGCACCAAATCATTGACAGATGATGGCTCATGAATTCTTAGGTTGTTTTACACTTTAGTCTGTTCCCTTGGCTGGTTCCTGGGAAACCGTACCTGTGATATTTTTCTTTTTCTGAAAGGTCTACATTAGGATTACTGAGAGTGCAGTTTGAGGCTGTCATATAACATTAGGTGCTACCCCTTTGTAATAAGTGAGTCATGTAACTTTACATTCATAGCACCACCTGCAGGCCCAGTATTTTTCAAATCTGGTGACTATTTACCATTTTTAATATATAATAGATAAATATAGATTAATTAATAGGAATTTCATATTAATCTGTCAAGCACTTGTATATAATCACATAGCATAATTATTACACTCATCTTCATTTGTTCCAGAGATGATAGTGGATACGATAGCATAGTGGTTATGTTACTTGACTAGTAATTCAGAGGCCTGGACTAATGATTTTCAGCGATGTGAATTCAAATCCCATCACAAGCAGCTGGGGAATTTAAATTCAATTAATTAAATAAATTTGGAATTAAAAACTAATATCAGTAATGGTGACCATGAAACAACTGGATTGTTGCAATAAACCCAGCTGGTTCACTCATATCCTTCAGAGAAGGAAATCTGCTGTCCTTATCTGGTCTGGCCTATATGGTTGACTGTTAACTTCCCTCTGTGGTTCAAGAAGGCAGCTCACCACCACCTCCTCAAGGGCAGCAATGCCCACATCCCATGAATGAACAAAAACAAATCTTATTAAAGAACTAAGGGGGAAAAATTGAGTCGCGCCCCCTTTGGGACGCTAACTTCGCCGGGGCGCTACTTTTAGCGCCCCATAAAAAGAGAAGTGCTGGGCTCTTGGAGCGCAGCCGGCACTTCGCGGGGGGGGGGGGCTTCACGGGGGCCGGGGACAGCAACGGGGGCAGGTGCTGGCAGGCGGCCAGCAACAAAAATGGCTGCCCGCCGCCTCCCCTTTAACTAGCACCGCCCCGGCCTCAGGTAGGCCCCCCTGACCCCGTCGGACATAGCGTCCGGCGGTAAGTCAAGGGGCGCTACTGAAGATCGCGGCCGGAGTGCAAGCGAGGCGTTGCGCACGGTGATGACGTCATCGCCAGGCGGCGCAGCGCCACAGGGCACTACCGGTTAGCGCCGCTGCTAACCTCCTGCTGAATTTCGCGGGAGGCGTGGGCGGCGCCACACCCGGGCGCTAGTTGCTTTGCGCCCCATTAGCGCCCTCTAACGGGAGGCGTAAACCAACTGAATTTTTCCCCCTAACTTCCTTCATCGAATCATACAGCACATAAGGAATAAAAGCTGGAAATACTCAGCGTCAGTAGAGAGAGAAACGAGTTATAAAGTTTCAGGTCAATGACCCTTCGTCAGCACATAAGGAGGCCATTTTGGCCATCGTGTCTGTACCAGCTCTTTGAAAGAGTTCTCCAATTTGTCCCAGTCCCCTGTTCTTTCCTCATAGCCCTGCAAATGTCTCCTTTTCAACAATATATCCAATTCCCTTTTGAAAGATACTATTGAATCTGGTTCCAACATCCATCCAGGTACTGCATTCCAGATCATTACAACTCACTGTGCAAAACAAACTCCCCCCTTTTCCTCCCTGGATTTTTTGCCAATTATCTTAAATTGTGTCCTCTGGTAACTGGCCCTCCTGCCAGTGGAAACAGTTTTTCCTTATTTACTCTATCAAAACCCCTCACAATTTTGAATTCTTCTATTAAATTACCCCTTAACCTTCTCTGCTCTAAGGAAAACAACCTCAGCATCTCCATTCTCTCCACATAACTGAAGTCCCTCATCCCTGGTACCATTCTAGTAAGTCTCTTCTGTACCCTCTCTAAGGCCTTGACATCCTTCCTAAAGTTGGGTGACCAGAATGGAACACAATACTCCAGCTGGTTCCAAACTCTTGTTTTATAAAGGTTCAGCATAACTTTTTTGCTTTTGTACTCTATGTCTGTATTTATGAAGCCAAGGATCCTGTATGCTTTTTTAACAGCGTTCTCAACTTGTTCTGCCACCTTCAATGATTTGTGTATGTGAACTCTCAGGTCTCTCTGTTCCTGCACCTCCTTTAAGATTGTACCATTTAATTTATATTGCCTCTCTTCATTTTTCCTTCCAAAATGCATAATTTCACATTTCTCTTCATAAAATGTCATCTGCCATGTGTCTGCCCATTTCATCAGTCTTGTCTATGTCCTCCTGAAGTCTGCTTCTATCCTCCTCACTGCTAACTACATTTCCAAGCTTTTTGTCATCTGGAAACTTTGAAATTATGCCCCCTATACCCAAGTCGAGGTCATTGATATATGTCAAAAAGAGCAGTGGTCCAAATACTCACCCCTGGGGGTCACCACTGTATACATCCCTCCAGCCTGATAAACAACCGTTCACTACGACTCTCCGCTTTCTGTCTCCGAGCCAATTTCATATCCATTGCTGCCACATCCCCTATAATCCCGTGGGCTTTAATTTTTCGAACAAGTCTATTATGTGGCAGTTTATCAAACGCCTTCTGAAAGACCATATACATATCAACTGCACTACCCTCATTAACCCTCTCTGTTACTTCATTGAAGAACTCAATCAAGTTTGTCAGACATGATTTGCCTTTAACAAATCTATGTTAAGATTAACTGACTGGAAATATTAAGCAATGGTGTGTTCCATAGGCTTGATTTATCATTGAAGCAAAAAGATAATTCTGCTTTATAAAATAGAATGATAGCAAACTATACAGGATTATTGAAATAAGAAGCTTACTTCATAGTTTATAAAACTTAGTTTTGTTACAGGACACATTTGTTATTCTGTCTTTTACAGGACAAATTTATGCCATTAATATAAGAAATTTCAATAGAAAAGTTAGTCTATGAAATGGTTCTCTATTGCCTACATTATATTGTATAAAGAGTTAGCGACTTGAGATCACTGATCTATTAAGATGTCGGTAACATTGGGTAGCTGTGTAAGAATACAAACCGCAGAAATTATAGCATCTCGAGTTTCATAAAACAGAGGTTCTCAAACTTCTTTGGTTGAAGGACCCCTTTTGAAGGCGATTCGTAATCATGGACCCACGAAGGACCCCTTTTCAAATGGATTAGTAATCACGGACCCCCCCCCCCCAAACCTAAATTATAGCACGATATAATACTCATAATATGAAAGTGCTGCATGTAAAGAGTGTTTTAATAATGCTTTTCAGGAAACAAGTATTTACTTACAGATATCAGTGATGCTTCTCACTGTCTATCCTTGGTGTGATGTTTGACAACTTATTTGAAGCTGTGCCTGCTGTTCACTTTCCTACTTGTTACTTTCATTTTAAGTACCTTCCTAAAAACTACTGCTCATCTATGAATTTTAATTACAAACCTTTTTCTTAAAATGTAATTTGAAATTAGCAACAGCCTCAATTTTAATGTGAGAAGTCGCACAACACCAGGTTATAGTCCAACAGCTTTATTTGAAATCACAAGCTTTCGGAGCGCTGCTCCTCATCAGGTGCAGTGCTAAAGAGCTAAAGAAGTGAAATTAAAAAGAACTCAAGGCGAGTCTAGGAACAGGGCGGTATGAACAGAAAACAGGAAAGAAACACACAGTGCCCGAGAGTGACCTCGTCCTTCCCGCGCTTACTCTATGTTCCGGGATTAGATTCTAACTGATCAAAGGGGTCCAGAACTCCTGAAAAAGAAACCAGCATTCAAACTATCTAAATCCAAAACATAATTGAATCAGGCCCTTTTAAGAACATAAGAACATCAGAATTAGCAGCAGTAGTAGGCCATACGGCCCCTTGAGCCTGCTCCGCCATTCAGTAAGATCATGGCTGATCATCGACCTCAACTGCACTTTCTCGCCCGCTCTCCATATGGCTTGATTCCCCTAGATTCAAAAAATCTATCTATCTCAGCCTTGAATATATTCAAAGACTCAGCATCCATAGCACTCTGGGACAGAGAATTCCAAAGATTCACACCCCTCTGAGTGAAGAAATTCCTCCTCATCTCAGTCTTAAATGGCTTACCCCTTATCCTGAGACTATGCCCCCTAGTTCTAGACACTCCAGCCAGGGGAAACAACCTCTCAGCATCTACCCTGTCAATCCCCTTCAGAATTTTGTATGTTTCAATGAGATCACCTCTCATTCTTCTAAACTCCAGAGAGTATAGGCCCATTCTAGACAATCTCTCATCATAGGACAACCCTCTCATCCCAGGAATCAATCTAGTAAATCTTTGTTGCACCGCCTCCAAGGCAAGTATATCCTTCCTGAGATAAGGAGACCAAAACTGTGCACAGTACTCCAGGTGTGGTCTCAACAAGGCCCTGTACAATTGTAGCAAGACTTCCTTACTCTTATACTCCAAACTCCTTGCAATAAAGGCCAACATGCCATTTGCCTTCCTTATTGCTTGCTGTACCTGCATGCTAGCTTTCTGTGTTTCTTGCACGAGGACACCCAAATCTCTCTGAACACCAACATTTGAAAGTTTCTCACTATTTAAAAAATATTCTGTTTTTCTATTCTTCCTACCAAAGTGAATAACCTCACATTTCCCTACATTATACTTCATCTGCCACCTTACTGCCCACTCACTTAGTCTATCTATATCCCTTTGCAGACTCTTTGTGTTCTCTTCACAACCTACTGTCCCACCTAGCTTTGTATCATCAGTAAACTTGGATACATTACACTCGGAACTTTCATCTAGGTCATTAATATAGATTGTAAATAGCTGAGGCCCCAACACTGATCCTTGCAGCACCCCACTAGTTACAGCCTGCCAACCTGAAAAAGACCCGTTTATCCCTACTCTCTGTTTTCTGTCCGTTAACCAATCCTCTATCCATGCTATTATATTACCCCCAACCCCATGAGCCCTTATCTTGTGTAATAACCTTTTATGTGGCACCTTATCGAATGCCTTTAGGAAATCCAAATATATTACATCCACTGGTACCCCTTTATCTACCCTGCTAGTTAATTCCCAAAAAACTCTAATACATTTCTCAAACATGATTTCTCTTTCATAAAACCATGTTGACTCTGTCTAATCATGCTATGATTTTCTAAGTGCCTTGATACCACTTCTTTAATAATGGATTCCAGCAATTTCCCAATGACTGATGCCAGGTTAACTGGCCTGTAGTTCCCTGTTTTCTCTCTCCCTCCTTTCTTGAATAGAGGTGTTACATTTGCATTTATTACTAAATTAATTCATCAACTCCGAATATCTTCATATAGTTATCATTTATATCCCCGGGATGTACTCTTAAAAATTAGTCACGAAATCAAAGGTGGCAGAATTTTGAAAATTGTTGATTCTTCACTAATTTTTAATCATTCACTCACTAGAGGGGGATATGTGTGAGCAGCAGTGCAGTCGAGATAGGGAACTGAAATCACACGTGGGCAGATCTAAAGCACGACAATTTATCGTTAAATTAACTCAGGATCTCTCTGACTCCCTTCAGACAGTAGTAACAAGCTCTTTCTCGTATGCTGTGGGCGGCTTTGAAAAGAGCCTTTGGGTTATTAGATTCATCTTGGATGCTCTTCGTGCTCCCAGTGCAGGTTTTCTTCAGCAGCAGCACGGCTTGGATATCAGGCCCTGAGCGATGGTCACCCGTCCACCCGAGCTTGTTGAGCTCCTCGTCGTTGTGGATGGTCAGCCGGAGGAGTCTGCAGATGCTGTGGGTCTTCTCGTTGTCGCTAGAAGCTCTCCGGGGTCTGCGGACCCCAGTTTGAGAGCCGCTGTCATAAAACGATCGTAGTTCTTTATGTTTTTTTTCCAAAAGGGATGTGCTCTGACATCTTTGTGACAACTTTTACGCCTTTGTTAATTCACAGCAGAATGACTTGGAACAAATTCAGGAGGCAATGGGTTAGTGAGGTACTGAACCCCTGCCTACTGAAGCTCAGAGAACAGCTGAGCTCCAGGTTAAAGGTCTGGTGCAGAAGACTGTCAGTAAATAACAACTGCAGCTGCTAGCACAGAGAAAATACCAATTTCCTACTGGCAAAACAGTCATCACTCACAACAAATTTGTCTAAAAAAGATTTGAGAAAGAACAGGTTTTCCGCAAACTGTAAATGATTTATCATCTTGGCATTTCTTAGAACACAAAGCACCGCGCAGTACAGAGGCAGAATTTCATTTTGATTTCTAATCTGATGTGTTCATGTGAAAAATAGGGACATGAATGCCAGATGATGTTGTATTCAGAGTAGGTTTGAAATGACTTCGGGTGCAACTGGAGCAGGAATGAGATTCATACTTAGCTGGACGTGTGAAGATAGATCGGCAAATAGATGCCATGCGTGGCATCAACCCGCTTTGATGTCCAAAACTATGACCTTTGGAAGTGTGTCTGCACATCACAACTAATAAAATGCTGATAAAAACTGCAAAGTTTAGGTTTCGTAATTAAAGTTAGAAATGAGTTTCTGGATCATATTTTTCTTCACAGATTGATTTTTTTAATGAATGGATTTGATTCCAGATATCAGGAATGAAACTTATGAGAAAGTTGAGGACATTGAGCTTTGGAAAAGAGACTTCAAGGTAATCTAATTGACATTTTCAATATGACAAAATTGATCTCGGCAAGTTATTCACTGAGGAGAAGGCTTTAAGTACTGGGGACACAAGCTGGAAGGGAAGTCAGACAGAACTTTTTCACCCACCTAGTAATAGGATTGTGGAAATAAATGAACAGGAAAGGTCACTGAAACTGATAGTATAAATTTGGAAAGAAAAGGGATTGACGGATACTGCAAGCAGACAGGTTGGTCTATGAAAAAGCAACAGGCTTGTTGGGCCTACTGGCTTTCTTCCTGTTCCTAAAACGTCATGTGGTACAATTTCCACTGGAGTTTATGTTCTTAAAATCTGAAAAGTCTGTGGATGCATTCAGTTCTGTAGCTCCCAATTACCATATTCAGTTCCTACTTTGTGTGCAATACCTTTGCACACATCTTCCAAAAAGTATTGAAGAAGAAATCACTGAAAATGCAGAAAATATTGAGAGAGATGGGAGGGTGCAAATTAATCACCTTAATAACTTACTAAATATTTGTTTGAAATATGAGCAAGAAAGTCACGATTTTTGTGCTAAATTGACAGTTAATTAAAAAAAGCCACATGACTAAATACGAACACAGTTCAGATGACATCAGCAAAGACCCCTGGTACTAGCTGGGCTGTGCTATTTATTAGCACGTATGATGTTACAAGAAAAGAAAAAGAAAGACTTGCATTTATATAGCGCCTTTCACAACCACCCGACCTCCTAAAGCGCTTTACAGCCAATGAAGTACATTTGAAGTATATCAACAGTTGTAAAGAAGGAAATGCGGCAGTCAATTTGCACACAGCAAGCTCCCTCAAACAGCAATGTGATCATGACCAGATTTTAGTGATGTTGGTTGAGAGATAAATATTGGGATCTTTTACATCTGCCTGAGAGAGCAGACGGGACCTTGTTTTAACTTCTCATCCAGAAGACGGCACCTCCGATATTGCAGCACTCCCGTGTCAGCCTAGATTTTTGTGCTCAAGTCTCTGGAGTGGGGTTTAGAACCCACCACCTTCTGATTCAGAGGCTGAGAGTGCTACCCACTGAGCCAGGGGCTGACATTCAAAGATTGATCTGAGTTATGAAACACACAAGTCTCAAAACATTCAGAAGTGACTGCTTTCCATGTACCGCTGATTGAACAAAATTATTCCAAAAGATGATTTATGTGTTGATTTATAAATGTCAGTGAGGTAGATCTTGACTTTGTGCGATAGCGTAAGACGGATGATAGCAAATCGACAGCCCATTTTACAGCTCTCCCCATTTTTCTTCCCATTGAATAAAAATAAAAAATGGGGAGGGATGTAAAACGGGCTGCCGATTTCCTCTCATCCGTCTTACGCTATCGCACAAAGTCAAGGCCTGTCCCAATATTACTGCAATTAAGTAGGGAATAGTTCTGCACTAAACATGGCAAGACCAGAAAACAATAGTCAATTCAGGGAAAGTTGACACAATTGAAAAGGCATTGAAGCAATACTTGTCAAAAGAAAGGATTGAGCGTTCGACAGATGCTGAGAAAACTGTTTCATTTATATTGGCCATGAATTTCTTCAAAGTAGCAGCACTCTTATAGTGCCAGGAAGTAATGCCATTCGCCAGCAGGGGAGTAGCACAGAAATTTCCTGGGTAAGTTCATGTGCACATGATATGGCGTTAGTTGTGGCGCAATAGAACTGTAATACACAAACTAGGGTTTTCTTTATTCGTTTATGGGATGTGGGCGTCGCTGGCAAGGCCAGCATTTATTGCCCATCCCTAATTGCCCTTGAGAAGGTAGTGCTGAGCTGCCTTCTTGAACCGCTGCAGTCCGTGAGGTGAAGGTACTCCCACAGTGCTGTTAGGGAGGGAGTTCCAGGATTTTGACCCCGCGATGATGAAGGATCGGCGAAATACTTCTAAGTCAGGGTGGTGTGTGACTTGGAGGGGATCTTGCAGGTGGTGGTGTTCCCATGTGCTTGCTGCCCTTGTCCTTCTAGGTGGAAGAGGTCGCGGGTTTGGGAGGTGCTGCCGAAGAAGCTTTGGCGAGTTGCTGCAGTGCATCTTGTAGATGGTACACACTGCAGCCATGGTACGCCGGTGGTGGAGGGAGTGAATGTTTAAGGTGGTGGATGGGGTGCCAATCAAGCAGGCTGCTTTGTTCTGGATGGTGTTGAGCTTCTTGAGTGTTGTTGGAGCTATACTCATCCAGGCAAGTGGAGAGTATTCCATCACACTCCTTACTTGTGCCTTGTAGATGGTGGAAAGGCTTTGGGGAGTCAGTAGGTGAGACACTCACCGAAGAATACCTAGCCTCTGACCTGCTCTTGTTGCCACAGTATTTATGTGGCTGATCCAGTTAAGTTTCTGGTCAATGGTGACCCCCAGAATGTTGATGATGGGGGATCTGGCGATGGTAATGCCATTGAATGTCAAGGGGCGGTGGTTTGACTCTTGCTTGTTGGAGATAGTCATTGCCTGGCACTTCTGTGGCGCGAATGTTACCTGCCACTTATCAGCCCAAGTCGGAATGTCGTCCAGGTCTTGTTGCATGCGGGCATGGACTGCTTCATTATCTGTGGTGTTGTGAAACTAGGGTTTTATTACATAAACTAGGATTATATTCCCTGGAATTTAGAAGGTTAAGGGGTGATTTGATCAAAGTTTTCAAAATTTTATAGGGAACAGCTAGGGTAGGTAGAGATAAACTATTTCCGCTGGTCAATAACTAGGGGGCGTGGTCTAAAAATTAGAGCCAGACCTTTCAGGAGTGAAGTTAGGAAACACTTCTACACACAAAGGATGGTAGAAGTTTGAAACTCTATTCTGCAAATGGCAATTGATGTTGGGTCAATTGTTAATTTTAAATCTAAGATTGCTAGATTTTTGTTTACCAAAGGTATGGGGCAAAGGCGGGTATATGGAGTTAGGTCGCAGATCAGCCATGATCTCATTGAATGGTGGAACAGGCTGGAGGGGCTGAATGGCCTCCTCCTGTTCCCATGTTCCTATTCAGGCGCAGAAGCCTCTATAAAGACAGCATTCTTCATTTGAGCACTTGAGAAGCCTGCAGAGATTCTTTCCTTAACTCCTTTGCATTTTATCCACCCAGGGCATCTCCCAACTTTATCTAAGGTGCCTATTACCAGAACCATCAGTCACAGATCAGTTGTGCCCAAGGGTAAATATGACATGGCAGCGAGTTGAAAAAAGGGCTGTGTCATTTTCCCAAGAACATCTGCAAGCTTTCTTGGAAGAGGTGAAAAGCAGGAGGGACAGACTCCTGGGAGTGCCAGGCAGCAAGCCCTCCAGGCGTTTCAGCATTGCCTCCTGGAGGACTGCAAAGCAATGCCGATAGAAGTACCAGGGCAGGCAAGGTAAAGTCCGAACTTATCTCATTGCAGGAGAAGTTGGCATATAATGCCCAGAGGCGGCTCAGCAACAGCAGGGGCTCCCCACCAGCAGACGACTGAACCCCCACGAGTAGAAAAACAACATAATATAATAACATAATATGATAGAATTCTTCATTAGGATGGAGAGTGAAGTAATTGACTCAGAGACTAGGGTCCTGAATTTAAATAAAGGAAACTACGAGGGTATGAGGTGTGAGTTGGGCAGGATTGATTGGGGAATGTCACTCAAAGGGTTGACGGTGGATAGGCAATGGCAAACATTCAAAGACCGCATGGACGAACTATAGAATTTGTTCATCCCAGTTTGGCATAAGAATAAAACAAAAAGGGTGACTCAACCGTGGTTAACAAGGGAAATTAGGGATAGCATAAGATCCAAGGAGAGGGCATATAAATTGGCCAGAAAAAGCAGTAACCCTGAGGATTGGGAGCAGTTTAGGATTCAGCAAAGGAGGACAAAGGGATTAATTAACAGGGGGAAAATAGAGTATGAGAGTAAGCTTTCAGGGAACATAAAAACTGACTGTAAAAGCTTCTATAGATATGTGAAGAGAAAAAGATTGGTGAAGTCAAGCGTAGGTCCCTTGCAGTCAGAATCAGGGGAATTTATAATGGGGAACAAAGAAATGGCAGACCAATTAAATACATATTTTGGTTCTGTCTTCACAAAGGAGGACACAAATAACCTCCCAGAGATGTTGGGGAACATAGGATCTGATGAAAGGGAGGAACTGGAAGAAATCAGTATTTGTAGGGAAATGGTGTTAGGGAAATTGAAGGGATTGAAGGCCGATAAATCCCCAGGGCCTGATAATCTACATCCTAGGGTACTTAAGGAAGTGGCCCTAGAAATAGTAGATGCATTGTTGATCATCTTCCAACATTCGATGGAATCTGGAACAGTATCCATGAATTGGAGGGTAGCTAATGTAACACCACTATTCAAAAAGGGTGGTAGAGAGAAAACAGGGAATTACAGACCGGTAAGCCTGACATCGGTAGTGGGGAAAATGCTGGAGTCCATTATAAAAGATGTAATAGCTGAGCACTTGGAAAACAGTGACAGGATCGGACAAAGTCAACATGGATTTACAAAAGGTAAATCATGCTTGACTAATCTACTGGAATTTTTTGAGGATGTAACTGGTAAAATAGATAAGGGAGAACCAGTGGATGTGGTGTATTTGGACTTCCAAAAGGCATTTGTTAAGGTCCCGCATAAGAGATTAGAGTGTAAAGTTAAGGCACATGGGATTGGGGGCAAGGTATTGACTTGGATAGAGAACTGGTTGGCAGACAGGAAGCAAAGAGTTGGAATAAATGGGTCTTTTTCTGAGCGGCAGGCAGTGACTAGTGGGGTACCGCAGGGATCGGTCCTTGGACCCCAGCTATTCACAATATATATTAATGATCTAGACAAGCGAAATAGATGTAATATCTCCAAGTTTGCAGACGACACAAAACTGGGTGGGCGTGTGTGCTGTGAGGAGGATGCTGAGAAACTCCAGGATGATTTGGGCAGGTTGGGTGATTGGGCAGAAGCGTGGCAGATGCAATATAACGTGGATAAATGCGAGGTTATCCACTTTGGTGTCAAAAACAGAAAGGCAGATTATTATCTGAATCCAATAGATTGGGAGAAGGGGAAGTGCAACGAGACCTGGGTGTCCTTGTGCACCAGTCGCTGAAGGTAAGCATGCAGGTGCAGCAGGCGGTTAAGAAGGCAAATGGTATGTTGGCCTTCATAGCGAGAGGGTTTGAGTACAGGAACAAGGATGTCCTGCTGCAGTTGTACAGGGCCTTGGTGAGACCACACCTTGAGTATTGTGTGCAGTTTTGGTCGCCTTATCTGAGGGAGGATGTTCTTGCCATGGAAGGAGTTCAGCGAAGATTCACCAGGCTGATACCTGGGATGGCAGAAATGACGTATGAAGAGAGATTGGGTCGATTGGGCTTATACTTGCTGGAGTTTAGAAGAATGAGAGAGGATCTCATTGAAACTTATAAAATTCTGACAGGACAGGACAAACTAGATGCAGGAAGGATGTTCCCAATGGTCGGGGAGTCCAGAACCAGGGGTCACAGTCTAAGGATAAGGGGTAAGCCATTTAGGACAGAAATGAGGAGGAATTTCTTCACCCAGAGAGTGGTGAACCTGTGGAATTCTCTGCCACAGAAGGCAGTCGAGGCCAATTCATTAAATAGATTCAAGAAGGAGTTGGATATATTTCTTAAGGCTAAAGGGATCAAGGGATATGGGGAGAAAGCAGGGACAGGGTACTCAATTTGGATGATCAGCCATGATCGCATTGAATGGCGGAGCAGGCTAGAGGGGCCGAATGGCCTACTCCTGCTCCTATCTTCTATGATTCTATGATTCTATGAACAACTTGCATTGTTATAGCATCTTTAACGTAGTAAGATGTCCCAAGGCACTTCACGGGGCGCCTATCAAACAAGATTTGACGCCTTGACAATGCTGTACATGCGTGGCCCCCATCGCTGCAGGTGATGCAGAGGCCAGCAGAAGATTTCCCGCACCAGGTGCTCAAGTCCCTGGCTTGGGGACTTGATACCCACAGCCTTCATGACTCAGAGATGAGGGTGCTACCAACTGAGCCACAGCTGACACCTTGTTTGTTCCACACAGTGGTTTTATGAGCATCAAGCAGACCAAGTGCTTCCTCACAGTGACAAGACCGAGAGTAATTGAGGATCGAGAACATTTGAGCTCAGGGAAGCCACAGGTGGAGTCCTTAGAGCAAGTTGTCATCTAAAATCAAGAGTATTTTTTAAGGTATATTTTTCTTTCATACCATTACTTGGTCTCGCAGACTATGACAATGCTATTCTGAAGTTGGATACTAGGCGGTTTGTGAAAGTGTTAGCTCCGTCATATCCTCCATCTCTTTCCCTGTAGTGTTGCCTAACCTCCTCACAGTAGCCTGGCTTCAATCACTAACTCAGTAAGTAGTTGACCAGTGACATAAAACCACACTCTTTCAGTCAATGCAGTAGCATGTGAGTGCTTAATGCATTTTGTTCTGAGGATAAGGCACCATTTCATTTTGGGGGTTTAATATTGCTTGTGAGAAAGTTTCAAATATTTTGGTAAGAATCATAGGGCTAGAAATTTGTTCTCGCCAAGGAATGGGCCGTGTCAGTAGAAAAGTTGGCGAATTAGCGCCAGGCGGAAATGCTTTAGACTGCACGAAAAATGTGTGCTCACTGCTCAACAAAATGATTAAAGTCCTAAATCAAGTCTTAAAACCCAGGCTCATTGGCATTACACTTAAAGGGTGGACCAATATCAGGTGCAGTCTAATCGTAATTCATCATTGCCACAGGCTTTTTCAATACTTAAAGGGAAGGTTCATTGATGCTGCAGCACCTCATTCTCAGCATTGCTGGCTGTGCAACTGCTTCAGCAAGGAGAAGCAGAAAAAGGAGAAGGAGCCAGAGGACTGAGCCAGACGTGCTCATGGTAGGTCCATGCCCCAGGGAGAGAGCCCGCAGATTTTCCGATGAAGCATTGGAGGCATTGGTTTTCGCAGTGGAGAGACGGAGGGCAGTGCTCTACCCAGCAGTGGCACAAGGCGCTCGGCGCAAGTTTTCCTCACCATGTGGAGGGAGGTAGCCCAGCACGTCTCGGGCAGCACTGTGGTCCCCAGAACCCACACACAGTGCAGGAAGAAATTTAACAACCTCAGGGTGAGTGAATGCTTCAACAAATGCTACATACCACCAACTGTACCACAATCTTCACACACTGCCCAATACACTCACCCACCAACAATCTCTACCTAGCAACACTCGCACCCACATCTCACACCTTGCACACAATGACAGCTATTCAACTATGGCAGGTGCATCACCCAAACACATTGCTCCACACTCACATACTTTACTTTCTCTTGCAGGCCAAGGTGGCGCACAACAGGAGGGGGCAGGAGTGCACAGGCGGGGGACAAGCCGACACCCAACCACTGTCTGCGCTGGAGAATCGAGTGCTGCAAATCATTGGGCGCCAGGTGGTGGGCGCTGTGGCCACTGGTGACGTTGACCCCCTTGGGGACAACAACGGCATGTTCATCTATTCTCACAGCCCACTTCCCCCTCACCCCACAAGCATTTCGCACTTTCCAACTAATCATACTGTATGCATGTATTTCTCCCTTCCTGCCCCCCTCCCCTCACCTTAATCCGACTCTTGTGCCTTTATGCTTTCACATAATCAGCAAGCACCTGAGCAGCCTGTCCCTGAGGGCACGGTAGAGAGTGAGGCAGGAGAAGAGGAGGAGGAAGAACACACCGCGTCACTGCATCTCTCACCCACAGACACCAGGTCAGATACTGGCACTACGGGTTCTTTAGAGGCTGGTGTAATAGCGGGATCTGCACAGGGTGAGGCACCGGGGATAAGTGGGCTGCAGCAAGGCCAGAGGGAAAGGGTAGCTTGGTGTCCAGCTCCCTGGAGGGCGAGTTCTGCTGCACAGGACTCAGAGGAGGACCTCAATGGGGAGGCCTTAAGAAGAAGGGTGATGGGCATGCACATGGAGATGATAGGTGCAATGGCAGGGGTGCCCGAGAGCTTCTCAACAATGGTAAGGAGTGTGGAAGAGACCGCCTCCAACTTTGCACAAGGCTCTGAACACACCATGGAGCCAATCATTTCCAGTCTTCAAAGGATGGTGGACTCCCAGAGAGACCGTGGTGACCCAGACCTGATGCTGTGTGTGATGGGCGATCTGGCAGCTTCCATTGCAGCACAGGCGGAAGCGATGCAACGTCTTAGAGCTGTAATGGAGTCTATGCTTGGTGGCATCCAATCTCCACGCACCTCTGACTGCTGCCATTGTGGCTGGGTCTACCACCGTCAACCGAGGCTTTCACGGTGTTGCAGCAGGCCAGCAATCTGTACTGCAACAGATTGCTAGGGATACTGAGGTGCTACCTCGGGGGAGTGGCAGTGGATCAGTGGAGCAGGAAGCTGCTGTCCTCTCTCAGGATGACAGCATTCCTGCTCCCACCACTGCCACTCTGCCATTGCCCTTGTCGCTGCCTGTCATTCAGCCAGCCCAGACTGCTGCCGCCCATGCTGAGGTGGTGCAGTCTACAACCGGGCCTTCCAGGCCTAGAGCTGGTCGAGGACATCCTGTAAGGCCATCTGAAGTCTCCCACACGGACACTCAGCAGCCTTCCACCAGCTGTGCTGCAGCCACTGGGCCAACACTTCATAGGAGCACTAGAGTAGGCAAAGGCCCAGTAACGAGGGGCACTAAGGGATTGCTCAAGGGTGAAAATTAATATTTTTGGTGTAATTATGTGTCCACTACTTTTTGATAAATGTATTACTTCATTTACCATTCTTTTATGGTGACTCTCATTTCAGCTTTGCGTTGTGATATGGCCTGTGAAAGGGATGGAATGATGGGGATGTGGTGAGCAAAGGGGATCTGGGGTTTAAGTCATCCTGGTGTAAGGCTGGACGTCTGTGCGGAGGAGGTGGCAGAGTTCTGTGACCACCTCCTTGGAATGTTGGCCTTTATTTCAAGGGGGATGGAGTATAAAAGCAGGGAAGTCCTGCTACAACTGTACAAGGTATTGGAGAGACCACACCTGGAGTACGGCGTACAGTTTTGGTCTCCTTATTTAAGGAAGGATATACTTGCATTGGAGGCAGTTCAGAGACAATTCACTAGGTTAATTCCAGAGATGAGGGGGTTGACTTATGAGGAAAGGTTGAGCAGGCTGGGCCTATACTCATTGGAGTTTAGAAGAATGAGAGGTGATCTTATTGAAACATATAAGATACTGAGGGGGCTCGACAGGGTAGATGCAGAGAGGGTGTTTCCCCTCGTGGGGAAATCTAGAACTCGGGGGCATAGTTTCAGAATAAAGGGTCGCCCTTTTAGAACTGAGATGAGGAAGAACTTCTTCTCTCAGAGGGTCGTAAATTTGTGAAATTCTCTGCCCCAGAGAGCTGTGGAGGCTGGGTCATTAAATACATTTAAAGTGGAGATAGACAAATTTTTGCAAGATAAGGGAGTGAAGGGTTCTGGGGAGTGGGCTGGGAAGTGGCTTTGAGCCCAAGATCAGCCATGATCTTATTGAATGGCGGAGCAGGCTCGAGGGGCCAAGTGGCCTATTCCTGCTCCTATTTCTTATGTTCTTATATTCTTATGAAGCGAAGCCGCCTAATACATGGCTACTCACTTAATTGAAGGTAGAAGAAGTGGTCTCGGAATAGCCTCGGAGGGTAAGGCCTCCTGGTGAGAGCCCTGATGGCCCTCCTCATCCCTCTGCACACATGTTCCCGTATTTCTCGCTGCCTACGCTCCCTCCACCGTAGATCCTGGAGGGCGAAGTGGCGCCAGTACAGCCCCCATTAATGTTGCCAAGTGTAGCAGTTTGAATCTTTGAAGAATAAATGTACCAATTTATAGTTGCCAGAAGACTCCTGACTAAAGTGGACTGGAAAAATAAATTAAAAGGTAAGACAGATGAAATGCAGTGGCGGACATTTAAGGAGATATTTTATAACTCTCAACAAAAATATATTCCAGTGAGAAAGAAAGATTTTAAGAGAAGGGAACACTATCTGTGGCTAACTAAGGAAGTAAATGATGGTATCAAATTGAAAATGAAGGCATACAATGTTGCCAAGATTGGTGGGAGGCCAGAGATTGGGAAATTTATAAAAAAAACAGCAAAGGATGACTAAAAAAATAATAAAGAGAGAGAAGATGAATTATGAGAGTAAACTGGCAAGAAATATTAAAACAGAAAGTAAGAGCTTCTACAGGTATATAAAAAGGAAGAGAGTAGCTAAAGTAAACATTGGTCCCTTAGAGGATGAGAATGGGGAATTAATAATGGGGAACGGGGAAATGGCAGAGACTCTGAACAAATATTTTGTATCTGTCTTCACAGTAGAAGACACTAAAAACATCCCAGTAATGGACAATCAAGGGGCCACAGGGAGGGTGGAACTAAAGACAATCACTATCACGAAGGAAAAAGTACTTGGTAAAATAATGGGACTAAAAGACGACAAGTCCCCTGGACCAGTGGCCTGCATCTGTAGAATTCGCAAATTATCGCAATTTCAAAATAATGAGAAAGAGAAATACAGTTTCGTAAAAACAGCTTTATTTCAGCAAAATGCTGTCATGTTTCAAAACGGACACAAGCAGCCTGTAAAATGGCCGCCGCGCCTCGTGGCAGAAGTTTCTAGACTTTCAGTAGGCAGACAAGATGGCGTTCCAATAAACATTTCAGCAAGATCGGACAATGTTCAGCATATATTGATATAAGACAAGACGCGATCGTTTTGCATTTTTAACACCTAAGCAAGTAATATAAGTGCTGGAATCGGTTTTCCATACACAAACGAGGGCTATTGTACTGGGCAATCAAGGGTCCATCCAAAGACATTGATACGCAAATTCCCCGCGGCTCTACGATGAGAGAGCCGTTCGCGGGTACTCACAGCAAGAATTCGGAGGCCCCCAAACCCCTCCAGGGAGACTCCTAGCCGGTTCCACAATGGGAGAAATATTAACGGGTACTTAGACAGTTACAAGTATCACCGAAACCCATTAACAACAAGAACCACCCCATACAAGAAGTTTGAGCGCCAAAACATGACAAAAGATGAACATTAAGTTTGGGCGGCAGATAAGGAATTACAGTACTATAACTGTAGTTTCCAAACGCCCATCGCTCTCTTATCCTTTTCATTCGCTTGGAATCGTCTCTTGGCTATTATCCCGGATGACCGTTACTCTCTCTTGTTCCGCTGATCCCTTTTGGGGTCAAACTCGTGGTGCGCTGCGAAATCGGGTGCACCATCCCGAAGGTCGGTAAACGGTGTCTGGACCCGAAGGCCCGAGGAGATGAGATGAGAAGAGAAGAAGAAGAATCCACGTGCCGCCGCGGTCAGTAAACCCCGAACACGCCCGTAAATATAAAGACCATTTTTGAACTCTACAGGTTACTGCATGAACTGGTCAAAGACTTTTTTTTGAATTCTACCGGCTAACTGGTGTCGGTCCAAAAAGACTTTTCTTTGAGTTCTACAGCCGGGCCCGAGCACTGTCAAGTTCTTCATGACAACGGGGAGCCCAGCCTGCTTGCAGCAGCAGAGCGAGTAAACAAGTGGGGTACAGAGACCCCTGATCAACACGTGAATAGTCAGGTGCTGTGGCGAAAACATCCGAGCATCGTTTTAGAATTCTCCGAGTTATCACGAGTGGTGAGCATGGTTCTCGATCCTACAGATCTAGATTAGGACAGGTATTAATAGGGGAGGGTTTTGTTTTAAGGATAATTATAATGTGTGTCCCCTTTTACGATGTGTCGTGCGCTCCTTGTTTCCCTAAACCTAGTTTCCTAAATGTATGTAAGCTTGTACTGTCATTAATCTGTGCTTATGACATGTATTTCGTAATCTTGAACAATATGCAATAAAGATTTTCCATTTCGTACGATTCAACCGGGTCTACCTGAGTTTTCTCTGCATTACTGCTCTCGCACCTAAGTCCAGTGTCAGAACCGTAAGGGCGAGTGGGTCGAACCACTCACAGGTGTCTAGTGCTACCAGGCTGGCTGGAGACCAGAACAGGCAACAAGGCCTAACCCCGCACTAGCACCCAGGCTAAGCACAGAGCCACGCGAACCCCTTACAGGAAATGGCGACCACGAAGGGACACTGGCAGCGAGAAAGTAATGTGTTAGACCCTGGTATGAATGGGCGAAATGTTATGGAAGAGAGAATAGCCGATTATGTTTTTGGGAAGGTTAATTTGACTAAGAGATGGATAAACGACCTGCTGGTGGATAAGCGTCCGCTAGACGCAGCCATCAGGTGGACAGGTAGCAAAGAACAAAAAAATCGGTAGAGAAAGCGGTTTGGCTGATGTGTTATAAAAGGCAAGTCCAGCTTTCGGACCAGGTCATCGTAGCGCAGGCAGCTCAGATCAAGGGCTTGGAGGTAAAGATGGAAGAAAAGGTTGCGGGGGGGGCAGCAGCTCATCGCGTCCTTGAACGCGTTGCATCAGGAACGCCAGTTAGTCGCCAACCACCATGAGGTGAAAATAGATTACCTCGAGTGTCAAGTCACTGAGGCCAAGTTAAATGAGGGTAGAATCAGGGAACGGTGTGCCCGCCTAGCTGCTCAAATAAAAGCCCAGGAAGAGAGCTTAAAGGGAGTTAGGGCGGCATATAAGATGGCCCTCGAAGATAAGCATGAGGGGGCCGACCACGGCGTCTGCCAGAAAGAGATAGGGAACCTTAGAGAGGCCCTGAATAAAGCAAACGGCATGGTGTGCCTCATCAGCCCATCAGCACACCAGCCGCCGATGGGTGGGGAATTCCAAAAATCCCTACCAAACAAAGCAGAGGAGGTATTTGCCACTCCGCGCCACCCAACTATTCGGCACCCTGGGTAAGGGAGGAAGTGGTAGAAGTAGAGGAAGAGGTCCCCGAGGTAGTACAGCCCCCAGAGGTAGTAGTGAAGCCGGGACCGTTGTGTCCGGTCACGGGCCACAAGAGGGGCCCAAACGGAGCAGGTGGGGCAGAGGGGAATCTCCTCAGCCAGCTTGTGTTGCCGCACAATGCACACCAGCTGAGGGCTATGATCAGTCATGTACGGAAGCTGTCCGAGTCAGACGACCCTTCCGTACATTTCAGGGAGGTAGAGCAGACCGCAGCCATTAACGGCTGCGACGATGGGGAAAGGGCTAAAATGCTGCTGTTCTCCTTAGACAGCTCGATCCTCCAGTGTCTCTCAGACGCGAGCAAAAGGGGTAATAGGACCTATGAGGAGTTAAGAGAGGAGGTCCTAGAAGTGTTGGGGGCGGACGACGAAGGTCCGTTTGTTAGATTGGGACAGACTATGCAGATGGAGGGAGAATCCCCGAAGGTTTTCGCCAACAGGCTGTGGCCGGTATATCAGCGTAGCTGCCCAGGTGCGCCCACGCGCACCTATCTGGGCAGTGTCGGTTTAACTCACTGGCTCAGGTGTTTAGTATCCAACAGTTTGCCAGCCGTCAGGGAGCGGGCAAAAGTGTGGTTTGACCCCACTAACCCCATCACAACTGAGGAGTCGGTCTTAAACCAACTCGCGGTAGGGTACCGTAATACTAGGTGTACGGGAGCGCGTCCCCTTAAGGGAAAGGTGCATGAGGCACGGCCCGCCGCCCCGGCTCAAAAGGAGTGGCATCAGGAGGGAAATCGCGTCCCACAAGCCAGTAATGCTTGTTTCGGGTGCGGAAAGACAGGGCACTGGCGCAAGAACTGCAGGAACCCTTGGAAGGAGTCCAGGGATAAAAATCCCGCAGCCCGAGCCCAGGCGCCTGCCTCCGATAAGGGAGCTGGTGTGCATATCCATCCCGATGCGATAGAATCAATGCTGGGAGCCATGCGGTCTCTCATGATTTCGCAAGGAAGGGTGGCAGTCGCTACCGGCCCCGCAGATGCCGCAGCCCCGTCCGCCGGTACCCAATGACTAGAGCCCGCACAGCCCGTCTACCTGTGTCCGCTCAGCTATGATGCGTGGAAACAACCCCTGGTGGAGATGGAGGTAGAGAAGCAGAAGGGTAGTTATTTGTTGGACACGGGAGCTTCATGCACCATGATTCATACGGATAGCCCCTTTGACTCACCACTGTCTACCAAGGTCCCATACACATTAGCGGGGTTCACGGGAAAAGAGCAGGCTGGCGCGTTCTCCATTCCGCTCTCCATTCATTTAGGAGCGCTCCACACCACGTGGAAGTGCATACTGATGAAATGGCAAGAGTGGGGTGGGAGAGGCATCCTCGGAAAAGATCTCCTATCGGAGCACGGGATCCTCGTGGACCTTAGGAATCACTGTCTCTGGGGAGGCAAGGGTGGAAAAGGCAAGGTAGTGGTAATCCCGGGGGAGGAAGGTAAAGGGGCCCTGTGTACCATGAAGCCATCCGGAGGCTACGACCTCGGGCTTATGGTCGCGGATGTCCCAACGGACATGCAGACGTACGTGTCAGATAATATGCACGCGTTTGCAACCCACAAGCACGATTGTGGGAGGGTTACCGGGTTTGAGGTCAGCGTAGACGGGGATCCCATGACCCGGCCCCAAAAGCAGTATAACTTCCCCAAAGAAGCAGAACCCGATATGGAGACAGCAATGTCTTCCTTGGTGCAGCAGGGCGTGTTGAGGCCGATAGCAACACACGTGAACTCCCCATTATGGCCGGTTAGGAAGCCGGATAATTCGTGGAGGGCCACGGTGGACTACAGGGTCCTCAATAGTAACATTCCCGCCTGCGCGCCCACGGTAGCAGCAGTTGCTGACCTAATAGGGAGTATCCCAGTGTCCGCGACCACGTTCACGGTGCTGGATATCTCGAACGGTTTTTGGTCCATCCCGCTGCGGCGAGAGGACCAGTACAAGTTTGCCTTTTCTTTCAAAGGACAACAGTACAAATGGAACTGTTTGCCACAGGGTTTCCACAACAGCCCCAGTATTTTCCATCAGTGTATGGCAGGAAGTTTAAAGGAGTTTAGTCAGCCCAATCAGATAGTGCAGTACGTGGATGATTTGCTCCTCTTTACGGACTCAAGGGAGGAGCATGGACCACTGCTGGCCGAGTTATTGGAGCTGCTAGCGAGAAAGGGTTTTAAAGTTAACCCTAAGAAAGCACGTATCGGTCAGCAGGAAGTAAAATTCCTGGGGCTGACCATTCGCGCTGGGGAAAGAGCCATAGATAAGGCTAGGAGGGAGTCGGTGCAAGAGTTACCGATTCCCAACACCATAAGGGGTGTGAGGTCCTTTTTGGGACTGACCGGTTACTGCAGAGATTTTATCGAAGACTATGCGGCCACAGCAGCGCCGCTGCTCAAACTCCTCCATAAGGGAGTGGAGTGGTCTTAGGACGAGGGCTGCCAGGCAGCCTTCGAGAAGTTAAAAAGGAATTTGCAGACCATGCCAGCTTTAGGGGCCATAGATGGGGGGAAGGAATTTTTCCTGGAGGTAGCTGCCAGCGGAGACAGCTTGAGCGCTGTGCTGCTCCAAGAGCGTCACGGCAAGCTGAGGCCGGTTGTCTATTCATCCAGGGTGTTAACGGATGTGGAGAGGAGTTTCTCCAATTGCGAAAGGCATCTTTTAGCCACGCATTGGGCTGTGAAAAGATCCGCGATCTTCACAGGACTCTCTCCCATCACTCTGCTCACCCATCACACACCAACTAAGATGCTTCTAGATGGGAGGATTAAGGATGGGACCGTAAGCAGCGCTCGAATTGCTCGCTGGACCCTTCTCCTTTCCCAGATGGATTTTAGAGTAAAAGGTCTTTGCGAGCCCAGGCTTGCGGCCAATTTGGTATACCCCGGTACAGCCCACCAGTGTTCGGTGTAAGGGGTGTGGGAAGTCAACATAGGTTTGCGGGCCGGGATACATCCCACAGGGCGCGAGATTTATGTTGATGGTTCCAGCACAGTGTCCGCTGGCGAAAGACTCACAGGGTGTGGAGTTTATGACCCTGCGGCAAACCTCGCCCTGGCGATTAAGCTCCCCAGCACCATGAGCGCGCAGCAAGCTGAGCTGTCCTCGGTGGCGTATGTCGTTACCCACCCAGAAACTTTCCCAACCCCATACACGATTTGCTTGGACAGTATGTACACATGCAATTCGTGTACGGAATACCTGGCCATTTGGTCCCGCCGTGGATACACCTCCGCGGATGGGCGACCTTTAACGGTGAAGCCCTTGCTGGAAAAGATCCTAGCAGCAGTAGGGGAGGAAGGGGAGATTTTCATCCATAAGGTGAAGGCTCACTCCTCCACAGAGCCCCGTGGGGAGGGCAACCAGCAGGCGGATGCGCTAGCCAGGAAGGGTGCCCGTAACGGCATTTTCTGGGACCCCTATGGGCCCGGAGCCGTGGCAGTGAGCCAAGGCAGGGACGGGAATCCCGGGAACACCAGGGTAGCATTGCCCCTAGACCTTAAGACCGTCCAGAACCAGGATCCCGCCCTAAAAGCAGTTCTCAGAACCATTGCTGAGGGCAAGCAGGTAGAGGGTCCGTACAGTATGGCAACCCTCTCCGTCAAAGAAGGCATGCTGTTCCGCGAGGAGCAGTGGGTTTTGCCGCAGCAGCACAGGAGGGAATTCCTCCAGTTGGCTCATGAGGGGCCGGGAGCAGGGCACCCCGGGCCCGAGGTTACCTGGCAACGGGTAGAGCAGGCGGGATGTTGGCCGGGACTCAGGGAGCAGGTCCGCGAGTTCTGTGCTAGCTGTCTTGTGTGCGCCGCAAACAACCCAGACCCCCAGAGAAGGAAAGTGCCCATGGGGCACATCAGGAGGGTGGAGGGACCATGGCGGTCGATACAGATCGACTATATAGGGCCCCTGCCCACCACCCAGGGAGGCTACAAATACTGCCTCGTCTTGGTGGATGTGTTTTCCAAATGGGTAGAAGCCTTCCCCTGTAAAACAGCTACGGCGCTGGGTACTGCAAAAATCTTGGTCCGGGAAGTGTTCTCGCGGTGGGGACTCCCCCGTTTCGTGGAGTCAGACCAAGGGAGTCATTTCACCGTCCAGGTGATGCAGAACACCCTCATGCTTTTGGGCATTGAAGGGAAATGGCACGTAGCGCACAATCCCCAGTCATCCGGGATTGTTGAACGCATGAACCAGACCCTGAAGGAAAATTGAGGAAAGAGACTATGAACTCGCCCCAAAAATGGACGGAGGTTCTGCCTCTAGTCCTCATGGGGATCCGGGCCAGTCAGTCGAAAAGTACGGGTATTCCCCGCACGAGGTGATGACTGGGAGGATCATGCGAACCCCCACCCATGTACTAGCGCCGGTGCTCACTGAGGCTCAGCTCCAAGAGGTAAGCAGGGACAAGTTCGTCCAGACCCTCTTGGAGCGCCTGAAGCAGGTTTATGAGCAGGCGGCTGGGAACATGGGAAGGCAGCATCAGGGCAATCGCCTGTTGCTGGAACCCCGCAAGAAGCAGGAGTGGGAAGTAGGAGACCAGGTCATGGTCAGAAACTATGCCAGAGTAGGGAGTCTGGAACCACTGTATATGGGACCCTACAGCATTGTAGATAAGGCGAGTCCCATGGTATACGCCGTAAAGGTACCTCGGCGCACTAAGTGGTTCCACGTAAATCAGTGCAAACTGTATAAGCCGGGTGCACAAGGGCCAACCACAGGGGCCAAACCTGCGAGTGGGGACTCGCAGCCCCGGGTAGGACCGCAGGGCACGCAGGCTGGCAAAGCAGCTTGCATCAGGGGAGAGGACATCCTAGCAAAATGTAGGAACCTTTATTGGGGTTGGGAGTCAGATGAGGAAGAGTTCGAGGAGCTCGACCAAGATAGTGACCCGAGCGAAGAGGAGCTGGGATCGGAGGACGAAAGGTTCGCCCCCGATTCAAGTAAAGGGAAGATAGGGACTGCGAGTGGAGGTCCACACAGGGTGGAAGCAGAAGCTGCAGGTCCCGAACTCAGGGGGGGCGGAGCTAGGGGAGGCGGAGCCAGCGGCTGTGGAGGGACCACAGGACGTGGCGATGGAAGTCTCAGAACCCAGTCCGTCCGCCTTGGAAGTCTTGCCCTCGGGGGAGGTAGGGACTGCGAGTGAAGGGCCGCCTACTGGGCCAAGTAGGGCGGTGCCAGAGACTGCAGATCCCGAGTTCAGGGAGGCGGAGCCAGGGGAGGCGGAGCCAGCGGCTGTGGTGGGACCACAGGTCGCGACGGTGGAAGCCTCGAAACCCGGTCCGTCGGTCCTGGAGTTCTTGCCCCCGGTAGCCCCCCGTAGGTCAAGTCGGACACCCCAGCCCAGGAAGGTATGGTCAAGTCCCCAGAGTGTCCCAAGGCGTAGGTTCAAGGCTGAGGCAGCCCAGGGAGAGCCCAGTCACAGCGCAGCAGCGACAGGCTGCGGCAGATCAAAGGAAGGGGTCGGTGCCCTCCCACCGTTGGGAAAAGCTCGTGGCCGCCTTCACAGAATTTGAGTAGGCCGTCCTGGGAATGGGCGGCGCTGTACAGTTTATAAGATAAGTGATAAGTTTTATAGTTTGTAAGTGTTTGTAAGTTTCATAGTTTAATTTTGATAAGTAAAAGATAAATGATGGTAGTTTAGATTAGGTTTAGTTAAAAGATCTATCCAGTGCACATGTCTTCTTACGTGACGCGAGGTCAAGGGACCCGCTCACCCTTCACAAAAGCCAGAGACTCTTGGGAGGCTGGCTACAGCATGTTATCTGATCACAGGAACCAAGGAAGGATGGAACGGATTCTGGTATTGCTCGCGACATTTGGATGTGGATTGGCCTATCGAGGCCGCACCAAGGATGTCGTGGTATTTGGTTGCTCCGGGGACACGGCCCCCATCGCGACGGATGGGACCGGGAGGCGAGAGGGTGAGGAGACCGCCACTTATTTCCACAAGGGAAGGTGGTCAGGATGGCTGGGAACGAATTCAACTGAATACTCCAGTACATCGGGATTTGCCTACAAAGAGACTTCTTTGATTTGCCCCAAAGTGAGGATCATTGCACCCAGGATCAGAGTCACCGTCGGCAAAAGGATTTGTTTGACTTGTAATGGGAATGTCCCATTGAGCCGATGGTGGTGGCTACGGAAATTGAACAAGAATATGAGAAATTCCTCGGTTGAGTGGGAGCGCTTGGGTAATAATACCCATCGGACAATTACGGGGACTAACGGACAATTGAAAGTCTGTTGGGACAAATGGTGGGAACCGGATGAGGGAATCTATGTATGTATGTGGGGGTCAAAGCAAGTTTGCCCCAAAGGCATCTCCATATTTTTCGTAAATCAGTGGCAGGATTATGGGAAAGGGATGAGGTGGGATGCTAGCACCAGGGGGTGCGGAGCTCCATACTCTCCGATCCCGGTAAACGCCACCGAACTCATCAAGCGCCCATGCAAAGCTCCGCCCATGATTCCGGTGGTTTTGGCTCAGGAAGAAGGGTGCCCTAAAACCAGTAAGGGACCCGGGAATGGTTTGGTACTGGTCCCAACAGACCAGATACTATTTCAAGGGATACATTACGCGGTGGCCTCGGTGATTTTAAATCTCACCGAGGTGTGGTTGCCAGAGTGGTGCCCCAAAGAGACGGAACAATTGTACCAGGTCCTGTTGACAAACATGTTTAAACAATTCTACGAGTTTGATTTTGCAGAGATTGACAAGACAAGCTTGTACACCACACCACACGAAGTTTTGGGTCAGGTGGGGAGACAAAGAAGGGGTATTGTGAACGATATGTTCACCGCTTTTAATACAAGAACATCTGTGGTCAACGCTCTAGACAACGTGGAGCTGCAGACCCAGATCAATGGTTTAAAAACACAATTAAAGAATATTCTTACAGACGAAAATAAGATGGTTGGGTCTGGGTTACATGAGGACCAGGCCATGACGCTACACTTAAAGGAAATTATAGCTGAGCTGGAGAAACACGCGCGTACGGTAAATGCCCTGATCAGGGAAGATCGGAATGCGTCCGATCAAGCTGCGCAGAACGAGGTGTGCGTGCTTTACGGGGCGTGGTTACTGGGCGAGGGCCGCAGTAATTTGGAGGATTTAAAACAAGGTTTGGTCCCGTCCTGGATAAGTAACAAACACCTGCAGGCGCTCCACCCTTTTCAGAACGCATTCAGCCCGTGCCAGCTCAGGCTAGCTTCAGAAGCATACCCAGTCCCCGTGGACTGCGGACGATCAAACCATACCATTATGGGTATAGTGTTACGTATGCCGGTTTTGGGCGACACATCAAAGCCTGCCCCGGTGTATCGGGTAGAGAACATTGGTGTCATTCAGGGGGGAGCCCACATTCGCTACGCAGCGGTCCCACCTTACGTCATCCGCTGGGAGCAAACGATGACAGGTACAGATCTCTCTGGTTGTCGTGGCAGGAGAGCACACATAATCCTGTGTCCCCAGCACTTGAATGCCTTTTTATCACCACAGTGCGGGTTCAGAACGGCTGGCGCCAAGTCCATGAATTGCACCATGGAGCCAATGGCACAAGATCATGTGCCTCCGCAGGTGGCATACATCGGGGGTGGAACATATTGTGTTACCACTGCAGCGCAACACTACCAGCATGGAAACCGTAGCCGGTGTCCGGTGAGTGATAACAGTTTCTCTTTTAAACCCAGGGCTGAAGTTCAAGTGGCACAGCAGCGAATTGTCCCGATCCCTGAACCATCCACAGTAAAGGAGAATTTTACCGACTTACAGCGATTTGTCGCGCATTTCGGATACCTCATTCCCCCTCTCCCTGAACACCTCACCAAACTTTTGAAAGCCGTTGCGGTTTCGCAGAAACATTTTTATACCCTTGAGCAAAAGACCGTCGAGATAGGGTCAGAGATCCTAGACATAGTAATCCCACAGTGGTGGGATCTGTTCACCAACATTGAAGTGCCCTCCTGGATTAGAATAGCCTCCCACATTTTAGTTGTATGCCAGGTCATAATTGTAGTGTACCTATTGGTCGTGCATTGCAAGAGGGGCAAGCGCCTCACCAAGCAGGAAAACACGGGAGAGTGGCGAGAGCGTTACGTGCGCGTGCACGAAGAAAGCACCGCGTAAACGACCAGAGTGGCGCCACTCCAGTTTTCCATGTGTGTCTCGAAATTGTTTAATTGATTGTTATTTTTCTTAGAACCTGTAACTAAGTTTGGAACTCTGTATGTTTAAGAGTTGTTTTGATTATTTTTAATTTTGTGTTGTTGAATTATGGTTGTTTGATTGTTTTGTTTTTCTTTTCCTTGAATAATAAAAAAAACATGCACATACAGGTGGTGCAAGAGGCATCGGCCTGTTACACCTGGAAGACATACACGCGGTGTAAGTTAAAGGCAAATACTGCCTACGGTTTTATAAAAATGTAATTTTTCCCTGGGAAATAAGGACAACACAGAGACCCTAGATAGTTTAAGTTAAGGGAATATTTGGATATGGAGAATCGAGATAATGCAGCACACCACCACTTTTAATTGATACGATAAGCGGAGTTATTCGCATCAACAGGAGGGACTGTAGAATTCGCAAATTATCGCGATTTCAAAATAATGAGAAAGAGACATACAGTTTCGTAAAAACAGCTTTATTTCAGCAAAATGCTGTCATGTTTCAAAACGGACACAAGCAGCCTGTAAAATGGTCACCGCGCCTCGCGGCAGAAGTTTCTAGACTTTCAGTGGGCAGACAAGATGGCGTTCCAATAAACATTTCAGCAAGATCGGACAATGCTCAGCATATATTGATATAAGACAAGACGCGATCGTTTTGCATTTTTAACACCTAAGCAAGTAATATAAGTGCTGGAATCGGTTTTCCATACACAAACGAGGGCTATTGTACTGGGCAATCAAGGGCCCATCCAAAGACATTGATACGCAAATTCCCCGCGGCTCTACGATGAGAGAGCCGTTTGCGGGTACTCGCAGCAAGAATTCGGAGGCCCCCAAAACCCCTCCAGGGAGACTCCTAGCCGGTTCCACAATGGGAGAAATATTAACGGGTACTTAGACAGTTACAAGTATCACCAAAACCCATTAACGACAAGAACCACCCCATACAAGAAGTTTGAGCGCCAAAACATGACAAAAGATGAACATTAAGTTTGGGCGGGAGATAAGGAATTACAGTACTATAACTGTAGTGTCCAAACGCCCATCGCTCTCTTATCCTTTTCATTCGCTTGGAATCGTCTCTTGGCTATTATCCCGGACGACCGTTACTCTCTCTTGTTCCGCTGATCCCTTTTGGGGTCGACCTCGTGGCGCGCTGCGATATCGGGTGCACCATCCCGAAGGTCGGTAAACGGTGTCTGGACCCGAAGGCCCAAGGAGATGAGATGAGAAGAGAAGAAGAAGAATCCACGTGCCGCCGCGGTCAGTAAACCCCGACCGCGCCCGTAAATATAAAGACCATTTTTGAACTCTACAGGTTACTGCATGAACTGGTCAAAGACTTTTCTTTGAATTCTACCGGTTAACTGGTGTCGGTCCAGAAAGACTTTTCTTCGAGTTCTACAGCCGGGCCCGAGCACTGTTGAGTTCTTCATGACAACGGGGAGCCCAGCCTGCTTGCAGCAGCAGAGCGAGTAAACAAGTGGGGTACAGAGACCCCTGATCAACACGTGAATAGTCAGGTGCTGTGGCGAAAACATCCGAGCATCGTTTTAGAATTCTCCGAGTTATCACGAGTGGTGAGCATGGTTCTCGATCCTACAGATCTAGATTAGGACAGGTATTAACAGGGGAGGGTTTTGTTTTAAGGATAATTATAATGTGTGTCCCCTTTTACGATGTGTCGTGCGCTCCTCGTTTCCCTAAACCTAGTTTCCTAAATGTATGTAAGCTTGTACTGTCATTAATCTGTGCTTATGACATGTATTTCGTAATCTTGAACAATATGCAATAAAGATTTTCCATTTCGTACTATTCAACCGGGTCTACCTGAGTTTTCTCTGCATTACTGCTCTCGCACCTAAGTCCAGTGTCAGAACCGTAAGGGCGAGTGGGTCGAACCACTCACAGGTGTCTAGTGCTACCAGGCTGGCTGGAGACCAGAACAGGCAACAAGGCCTAACCCCGCAGTAGCATCCAGGCTAAGCACAGAGCCACGCGAACCCCTTACACATCCCAGGATCTTAAAAGAAGTGGCTGCAGAGATAGTGGATGCATTGGTTGCAATATACCAAAATTCCCAGGACTCTGGAGAGGTCCCAGCGGATTGGAAAACCGCAAATGTAACACTCCTATTTAAAAAGGAGGGAGACAGAAAGCAGGAAACTATAGACCAGTTAGCCAAACATCTGTCGTTGGGAAAATGCTGGAGTCCTTCATTAAGGAAGCAGTAGCAGGGCATTTGGAAAATCATAATGCAGTCAAGCAGAGTCAGCATGGTTTTATGAAAGGTAAATCATGTTTAACAAATTTGCTGGAGTTCTTTGAGGATGTAATGAGCAGGGTGGATAAGGGTAAGCCAGTGGATGTGGTGTATTTGGATTTCCAGAAGGCTTTTGATAAGGTTCCACATTAAAGGTTACTGCATAAGATAAGAGCTCACGGAGTTGGGGGTAATATATTAGCATGGATAGAGAATTGGCTAACTAACAGAAAGCAGAGAGTCAGGATAAATGGGTAATTTTCCGGTTGGCAAACGGTAACTAGTGGGGTGCCACAGGGTTCGGTGCTGGAGCCTCAACTATTTACAATCTACATTAATGACTTGGATGAAGGGACCAAGTGTAATGTAGCCAAGTTTGCGGATGATACAAAGATGGGTGGGAAAGCAAGTTGTGCAGAGGACGCAAAGAATCTGCAAAGGGATATAGACAGGCTAAGTGAGTGGGCAAACATTTGGCAGATGGAGTATAATGTGGGAAAGTGCGAGGTTATCCACTTTGGCAGGAAAAATAAAAAAGCAATTTATTATTTAAATGGAGAGAGATTACAAAATGCTACAATTCAGAGGGACCTGGGGGTCCTTGTGCATGAAACACAAAAAGTTAGCATGCAGCTGCAGCAAGTAATCAAAAAGGCAAATGGAATGTTGGCCTTTATTGCAAGGGGGTTGGAGCATAAAAGCAGGGGAGTCCTGCTACAACTGTACAGGGTATTGGTGAGACCACACCTTGAGTACTGTGTACAGTTTTGGTCTCCTTATTTAAGGAAGGATATACTTGCATTGGAGGCAGTTCAGAGACAATTCACACGGTTGATTCCTGAGATGAGAGGGTTGACTTATGAAGAAAGGTTAAGCAGGTTGGGCCTATACTCATTGGAATTCAGAAGAATGAGAGGTGATCTTATTGAAACATATAAGAAATTGAGGTGTTCGACAAGGTCGATGCAGAGAGGATGTTTCCCCTCGTGGGGAAATCCAGAACTCGGGGGCATAGTTTCAGAATAAAGGGTCGTCCTTTTAGAATTGAGATGAGGAGGAACTTCTTCTCTCAGAGGGTCGTAAATCTGTGGAATTCTCTGCCCCAGAGAGCCGTGGAGGCTGGTTCATTAAATACATTTAAGGTGGAGATAGACAGATTTTTGCAAGATAAGGGAGTGAAGGGTTATGGGGAGCGGGCAGCGAAGTGGCTTTGAGCCCAAGATCAGCCATGATCTTATTGAATGGCGGAGTAGGCTCGAGGGGCCAAGTGGCCTATTCCTGCTCCTATTTCTTATATTCTTCTGATGCAAAAGGACCTTGAAATTACTGAATGAAACTGTTGCAGTGGATGAAACTAACACAAAACCACTGATACTGCACTAACCTGAGAGCTGCGAGTGATTACTCATGATCCCTTTAAATAATGTCCCTGGAGCCGGCTTCCTGGTTGTGCACGCCAGCTCTCCCTGTCATTGTTTACTCCAGGAGGTGAGGTAAGTGGCGAGGATCAATTTTGCAAATCGGGCGGTCAGTGAGCGTTTCACACTCACTGACGTCACGATCTACCTGGTGTTGACGTTCCCGGTGATACCTGTTACCGGCAGCGCTACGGGCATGTGGGGGCGGGTGGATTTGGCGTGCAGCATTGGATTCGCCTCGCCCCAGCGATACTGGTCTAGCACCCCATTAGCGCCATCTACTGGCGCTAACGGGAGGCGCTAAGGGGACGTATTTTACCCCGTAGAATGGTACAGCACAGAAGGAGGCCATTCGGCCCAACTCGTCTGTGCCGGCTCTTTGAAAGAGCTATCCAATTAGTCCCACTCCCTGGCTCTTTCCCCATCACCCTGTAATTTTTTCCCTTCAAGTATTTTTCCAATAAATGAAATGTATATAAATGAATGAAGTACGCACATGAAAGGTCAACATTCATTTCTGCTGAGACATCACAAACACTTTGAAATATGTTTCTGAAATTAGGTGTGTGTTTTAAATCGAAACCAATAACCCAAATAGATCGATTGGATTAATTTAGATTTCTATAAAATTATCTGATTGTTGATGCTATGGATTTAAACGTACCTGGAATGTCCCATCACTTTAAAAAGAAAGGCGCTAGTGAATCATATGGAAATGCATCAATGTTTTAGAACCCTGTGACAAATTCCAATGGTATTGTCGCTGTGTAATGGCTGATGGAGGCAGATCTCGCTTTGTGTATAAATGTACATATTCTGTTCTGTACAAGATTAAGACTGTCTGAGGTGGCTTCCAGGAGCTAACATTTTGTCTTTGACATCCATCCAACATTACTGTGTTAATTCAGCCAGGAAGACTTTATCTGGGAGACACTCTCCTGTGGATCATTTAACCTGCAGGTGTGGCTGTCGCAGGGAAATATTAAGCTATTAAAATGCATTTTTCTTACATCTACTTGGGACTCGCTGTGCATTCCAGGTGGTTCAAGGCTAATGAGGCACTTCAGCTTCGGGCCTGAGAAACAGAGAGCGAAGGAGAGGGTCGACCGAATACAGCATGGGAGCCAAGGTGATCCTGGGTCACGTGACACTGCAAGCGAGTTTAAAAGCATGTCACAGATTGTTGGTAAACAGACCTTTACTGTAGTCACTGCCGTCAGAAAGTGTAGTTTTAAAAAAATCACGCCAATTTACTGTTTTCATTGTACATCAGCTGGTGCTGTTTTGTGTTCTACTTGCTTGATGTCTGTAAATAAATCTGGTTAGTTAATTTAGAATTTGAGGCCAGTTTGAACGCGGCGTGTTGATAATGCTGTCTTTCGGAGTGGCGTGGAGAGGAATGAAGTGCAGAGGGGACAAGCACTCACTCTCGGATTGTGTGGGTTGTAAAGGGTGCAATATCTCTTTGGAGTCAGAACATCACCAGGCCAAAGCTGTGACTATTACGGAATTTGAGGTGTGTGCAAGTAGAAAATAATCTTCCTTAGCTGTGGCTCAGTTGCTAGCACCCTCGCCTCTTGTGGGTTCAAGTCCCACGCCAGAAACTTAAGCAAAAAAAATCTGGGCTGACACTCCAGTGCAGTGCTGAGAGAGTGCTGCACTGTCGGCGGTGCTGTCTTTCTGATGAGACATTAAACCGAGCTCCCGTCTGCTCTCTCAGGTGGAAGTAAAAGATCCTATGGCACTATTTTGAAGAAGAACAGGGGGAGTTATCCCCAGTGTCCTGGCCAATATTTATCCCTCAATTAACGTCACCAAAAAGCAGATTATCTGGTCATTATCACATTGCTGTTTGTGGGAGCTTGCTGTGTGCAAATTGGCTGCCATGTTTCCTACATTACAACAGTGACTCCACTTCAAAAGTACTTTATTGGCTGTAAAGCGCTTTGGGACATCCGGTGATTGTGAAAGGTGCTATAGAAATGCAAGTCTTTCTTCCTTTTCTCACACCAAACCCCTTAAGTGACCAGATATATATTCACCACTAAATTGCCAGAGGTTACCATGCTTGCCACTGGCAGTCTAGGGAATGTTTTTGTAAGAGACAAAGCATTGGATCCTTTTTCAAGAACTAAGCAACCAAGATTGGACACCCCAACTAGACTTTTGAGCAAGAACATTAAGTAAAACATAAAGATTTGTCGAAAATGATGTCTTACTGGCAGCAGTGAGTAGTGAGACATACCCAGCTTGTCACATCAACCAGGTGTCTTTGACAGGCAGAGACACCAAGGATATCTCTTTGCTCTTTTGTGATATTGTTTCCAATATATTTAACACAAGTCTATTGTCATCATAGTGCTGACAGGAAACTAGCATTTATTATTGAAGCCACGGCAGAAAGGGCCTATAGGTTGGTTGTACTGCGCCTGATTTCTGGGTGGAAAATAAGTGGAAAGCGGTTTGATCTTGGGGGGACCAACATCCCGTGCCCCAGTAGCATTAGAAACACGTCTAACGCCATATTGTATTGAGCGTTGTGGCTGCTTAAACAGGCGTTAGGCCCCTTGAATCTGCTAATATGGGGTCTAATGCTTGTTTTAGGATCCAAACTGGAAGTTACCAGGGGTGCAATATGGCCTAACCAGTGATCCTCAAAGGCTGCCACCTAAAAGGTAAGCTTATAAAAGAAATACTTACCAGAGTGTGGAGCCAGGAGGAGAATGATTGGTGCCCGCATCTCGCCAGTAATAGACTAATGAGGCCAGCGGAATTATTTGCCGTGATCCTGCTGTCAGCCTCTTTAGACACGTGCAGCATGCGTGGTCCAATTTCTAGGCCTAGGTGTTTACTTATAACTTTTTCTCTCCCTTTTATCTTCTCCACAAGTAACAATTCCACTGCATCTGCCGATGCTTCTGTACAGCACTCGCTCGGTGATATGTCAGAATGGTTCCAGCCCTTCAAAATCTTGATTCAGAAATACTTCACCTTCTCTATGCACACATCGCCTAATAGTCTGGCCAGTGGGGTAATGGGTCTACCAGGTAGGGAATTGTCTCCTGGTGATCGAAGGAGGTTGGTAATAATGTTTGCAGGGTCAATCTTCAACGGTCAGATTGTTTTCATGGATTTTTTTAGCTTCCGAAATCAATAACAAAGCAGAACTGTGGATGCAGTAGTGTATTCGTGATCTAGAAATTATGAACTGAAATCCCACCATAGCAAGTTATGCAACAGAATTTTACAACCATGCATGAACAAGCTTGCCTATTCTCTCTTTACCGTTCTAGTGCAACTGAATCCAGCCTGCAACATCAATTGCCTAATTGTCCTTCTCAAGGGCAGTTAGGGATGGGCAATAAATGCTGGCCTGGCCAGCGCTGCCCACATCCCATGAACAAATAAAAAAAAGCATCAATTTGATTGGAGCCTATAGCACCAAAACACTCAAGCAGTTTTGCTGACTAATTTCTTGAAGTGGTTCTACAATATAACTACACTCATTGAAACATACAAGATTTGCTGTGTGCAAATTGGCTGCCGTGTACAAGATGCAAGATTCTAAAGGGGATTGACAGGGTAGATGCTGAGAGGTTGTTTCCCCTGGCTGGAGTGTCTAGAACTAGGGGGCATAGTCTCAGGATAAAGGGTTGACCATTTAAGACTGAGATGAGGAGGAATTTCTTCATTCAGAGGGTTGTAAATCTTTGGAATTCTCTGCCTCAGAGGGCTGTGAATGCTGAGTCTTTGAGTATATTCAAGGCTGAGATAGATAGATTTTTGGACTCTAGGGGAATCAAGGGATATGGAGATCGGGCGGGAAAGTGGAGTTGAGGCCGATGATTAGCCATGATATTATTGAATGGCGGAGCAGGCTCGAGGGGCCGTATGGGCTACTCCTGCTCTTACTTCTTATGTTCTTATGCGGATACCAGTCCAACAATAATATCTGTGAAGTGTGAAGTAGCAGTTAACAGTCGCATCTTGCACTAACAAAGGTACACTAGGGTTGATACTGCAATCTAGGGCTCCCAGTGGAAAACTCTACGTGCAGGAAGCACGGGGTCAATGATAACCTGCCGAAATTTGTATTCTCCTGAGTTTATAAGGTTGAGATCATTCGCTAATCAAGATGTTTGTAAATGATGAAGGGACTCGATAGGGTGAATGTGGAAGGACGATTTCCTCCTGGGAGGGAATCACAATCAGGAGGGCATAATCCTAACACTTGAGCTAGGTCATTTAGAAGTAACATTACGAAGCATTTTTTCACACAAAGGGTAGGGGAAATTTGGAACTGTCTTGCTCAAAAGTCTGTGGATGCTTGTTAATTGAAATTTTCAAGACTGAAAATGTCATCGACAGGTTTGTATTAGTTAAGGATCAAAGGCAGCTAAATGGAGTTGAGGTGCAGATCAGCCATGATCTTATTGAATGGCGAAACAGGCTCGAGGGGCCGAATGTCCTACTTGCGTTGCTATGTTCCGATGACCCCCTTTATCTCTGAAAATACTGAGCACACAGCCTATCTATTAATATGTAAAGGACAGAAAATCATAGGCAAGGCACCTATGATTTCCTGGGATGCACTCCCTACCTGCGCTGCTCCAAGCTAGGAGCGCTGGATCACAGAATCACCCTCCTGTGTGTGTATGCAAGTGTGCATGTGCATTTTACCTAGCTCCAGTTGGTTAATTTTTAATGTTAAAAAAAAAGTAAGACTTGCATTTCTATAGCGCCTTTCACGACCACTGGACATCCCAAAGCGCTTTACAGCCAATGAAGTACTATTTTGAAGTGGAGTCACTGTTGTACTGTAGGAAACATGGCAGCCAATTTGTACACAGCAAGCTCCCACAAACAGCAATGTGATAATGACCAGATAATCTGCTTTTTAGTGATGTTGATTTTGGGATAAATATTGGCCCCAGGACACCAGGGATAGCTCCCCTGCTCTTCTTGGAAATATTGCCATAGGATCTTTTACGTCTACATCTGAAAGACGGCATCTCCGACAGTGCACCACTCCCTCAGTACTGCACTGGGGGCATCAGCTTAGAATTTGTGCGCAAGTCTCTGGAGTGGGATTTGAACCCACAACCTTCAAGTTGAGAGGCGAGAGTGCTACCCGCTGATCCATGGCTGACACAGGCTGAGTATAGAATAGTAGAGAATGGGCCACAGCATTGCTTCTCTCCTACAAATCAAATGATTCAAAGGTTTATGAAGTGTACAGGTCATCCACCACAAACCACCTGAGCACTTTTTATATTTGGCTTGAGTTACACTGCACCCGATGCAAATCCAGATTTTGGATGTTATAGGAGTCGGTTCAGGCCACCTGACTCCCAGCATCTAATGCTACTTTGGTGTCAATGCACAGCGGAAGCGAGATCCCATCAATGCAAAAGTACGGTAATGGCACCATAAACCTGAGCCAGGTATTCGTGCTTGGAATTAAAGTACTTCAACACATACCGGCAGTATAAGGGTTAAAGTAAGAGACACCCACCGTTTCAGAGTTGTGATCTAACTGGCAAATAGAATTTATGAGATTGAAGGCGGATAAACATTCATTTCATTAGCTGATGGCGATTAAAACAAACAATACAATAGAGTTGTAATTACAAAAATAAGGGATTTAAATGATTCTTTTCTTGCATTTTTCCAATTAAGCCTCCAAATTTTGCTTTTGTCTCTTATCAAGAGGGGACTTCAGTGTCCATCAGCTAGCTGAGTTTATACAAGGAAGGAGATTTAATTATTCTTTATATAGTTTTTTCTCAGAACTTCAAAGGAGAGATTTGCAAATTAGAAACGAAAAATGGCAAAAGTGTAAGAAAAGAGGTTCAGAGCTGTAGGTACGTGTTGTTAGTGTTGCTTCTTGGACACCAGTTAATAACCCCTATGTAATACAAAACATAATGGGCGATAATTTGCTGTCAAAATAACAGTGCAGCAAATTCAGGCGAGGGGCAGATGTGCGGTTAAAAGCGGAAGTTCAGAAGTTGCTACTTGAGATGCGCCGCTCAAATGTTAGCTTCAAAAAACGGCATCTCGTTGTCTGGCTCACCATTGAAATGCATTGAATGACATGAAGTTGCTGTATTTGCGTAGTAGATACGAACTCAACTAGCCACAGAAAGTTAAGCCTTGTCCATTTCCATCTAAGTACCCTTTTCATGATATGATAACTATTAATTATTACCAATCAACCTCTCTCGCACTGAAAATCTCATTCCTACAGGTTTTAATTGTTGTTGGAGATTTTAAAAATGTAAAATCTAAAATTAAAACATCTTTTTTACTTTTCCTTTCTGTTTCTTTTTCTCTCTCTCGTAATCCAATCTTTCTTTCCCTCTTTTTAGTTCTCTTTCTGTCCCTGAGTTGATGTTGAATTCACCCACTCTAATTCACACTTCCTTCTCAGTCCTTGCACTGTTTATTTCTCAATACTTCAATCGGATTGGTTAAGGAGACACAATCTTGGTTGCCCTGTTCACTCAGGTCCCAGGGGCCCTGTTTCTCTCGCTGTGAGTTTTTCAGCAACTTGCGGCCCAAAATATCATCGCGATTAATCGTGTGGAGCATTAACACCACCATGGACCAGTTGGGCCGAATGACCTATTTTTGTGATGTACATTGTATGTAATGGATTGAAAATCTACGCCATTGTCTGCGAAATCATCCAGGAGTAATACCTTGGAGACAAATCCCAAGTTCCAATTGAAATTGCTTCTGAAACAACCACTAAACAAATACTGTGATATTCCTTTCCTCTTGAGATCTTGGAGAAGTGTATGAAAACAGGCCCAGCAAGAAAAAACACAATTCCAAAATGAGAAGAAATAGGGGTAAAAATTCACTTGGTTGCGCCTCCCGTTAGCGCCTTAAGAGGGCGCTAATGGGGCGTTAAGCCGCTAACGCCCGGGCGCAGCGATGTTTGCGCCGCTCGAGAACTTAACTTGAGATTGTGCGGCGGCGCTAAAACTTACCGCTGCGACCACCTGCGCGCGCAGATTATGACGTCATTCCATGGTGCAACGCCCTTGGGGCGCCCCGGAGCGGAAATTGAGTGGCGCCCCCTGCCTTACCGCCTGGCGCTTCCAATGACCGGAAGACTGGAACGCTATCAATCGGTGTGGGGCTGGGGGGGGCGCTATTTAAAGGGGGCCTCTTCCTGTCTTTTTCTGTGGTCGACATTTATGCACCACTCGTTCTGAGAGAGAGAGAGAGATTCGGAGAGAGAGAGAGAGAGAGACTTCTACATTGACTCAACGCTTTGTGAGGTAGTTTTGCCTATTCATCCTAACTTTGTTGCTACTTTAGTTGCTGTACCTCATTACTTTTCTGGCAAAGAGAATATGGGGGCTGCACTGATTGGGGGCGTCGTCCTGCTCCAGCTGAATCGGAGGATACAGAGACGCAGACAGAGAGTGGCAATGATGGCCAGACGGAGGAGGGCCATCAGGCGCATGTACAGGAGAGCTTACCCTCCCAGGGTATATCGTGAACAGCTCTCCTACATCCATATGTCCGAGGAGCTGTGTTTGCGAAGGCTGCGATTCAGCAAGGAGGTGGTCACTGAGCTCTGCCACCTGCTGCAGCCAGATCTGCAGCCTCAGCTGAGGTCCAGGACGTCTCTGTCGGTGGCAGTGAAGGTCACAGTGGCTTTGAACTTCTACGCCACTGGCTCATTCCAAGCTGCTGTTGGGGACCTCGCCAATATCTCCCAGTTCGCGGTGCATCGCTGCATCCGGCAGGTCACCAATGCCCTCTTCAGAAGGAGACGAGACTTCATCTCTTTCCCTATGACCCCAGACAAGCAGCGTGACCGTGCTCTGGGCTTTGCGAGGGTAGCGGGCTTCCCCATGGTGCAGGGCGCCATTGACTGCACGCATGTGGCTTTGCGTGCTCCGCGAGAGAATGCAGAGGAATTCAGGAACAGAAAGAGATTCCATTCCTTGAATGTCCAGTTGGTCTGTGACCACAGACAGGTGATACTCGCTGTCAATGCCCACTATCCGGGCAGCTGCCACGATGCTTTCATCCTGCGCCAGACTACTGTGGCAGAAGTTTTCGAGGCACCGCATCAGCCAGTTGGTTGGCTTCTCGGGGACAAGGGGTACGCATTGAGCACCTGGCTGATGACACCGCTCCGTACGCCAAACACCCCTGCTGAGCTGCGGTACAATGAAAGCCATCAAGCAACCAGGAACATTATTGAGCGCACAATCGGCGTGCTGAAACAACGGTTCCGCTGTCTGGACCATTCCGGAGGAGCCCTGCAGTACTCGCCTGAGCAAGTTTCGAACTTCGTAGTCGTGTGCTGCATGTTGCACAACATGGCAATCCTCAGGACCCAGCCAATGCCACCAGGCCTTGTAGCACCACCAGAGGAGGAGGAGGAAGAGGAGGAAGAGGACGAGGACGATGATCATCAGCAGCACCAAGGCGGGAGGGCGGCCCACAATGGTCAAACTGCAAGGGCCGTCCGTCAACGACTAATAGCAAGCCGCTTCTAGGGCCCCTGCCATTGCTACAAACATTAATCAACCCAGCACGCAACCCCTAAGCCGGCCAAGGCACCAATAATTCCAACCACCAGCCATGTATATTTTGAATACAGAAACTTATTTATTTTACAAACTCTGTGTGTGTCAATTCCTCATGACAAACTCATAGAAATAAACACAAAAAAACAGTCAATAACATAACTGGTTCTCACAACCTGGAGATAATGTCCAAAACACTAAACAAAAGTTGGACCATGAACCTCGGCCTTTAATAAAAAAATGACCAGCATTTTGTCACACCTCCTACTTTTTGCCCTTCGAGGGTGATCTCCTTCCCTTGCGCACTTCCCCCCTTCTAACCCTACTGCTCCTCCGTAATCGGACCTCAGTGGCTGCAGCAAGGCTGGTGGAAGGCTGCTGCTCGTCAGACCCTGACACTGCAGATGCCCCTGAAGGACGGCCTCGACCACTTCTGGGCCTGGAGGGCCCGGCTGCAGACTGCACCAACTCTGCATGGGCGGCAGCAGTCTGTCCTACAGGCGGTGGCAAGTGCAGTGGAGAAGTGACAGTGTTGGCAGCAGGAATTCTGTCATCGTGCGAGAGGACAGCAACTCCCTGCTCGCCCGACACACTGGCACTCCCACGGGGCACCACTTCAGCATCCGGAGCAATCTGCCGGAGAACAGATTGCTGGCCTGCTGCGGCGCGGTGACAGCCCCGGGGACATGTGCACGAACCATCGAGGTTGGCAGCAGTCTGTGCTCGCGTGGCCTCCATCTGAGTCTGTATGAGAGCAGTCAGAGGTGGGATCACGGCAGCCAGTGACTGAATTGCAGCACTAAGCGTTAGTGTGGCATCCGCCTGTGCTACAGCGAAGTGCTCCACACTCCTTGCCAGTGACTCAATGCATTCGGGCACCCTTCCCACTGCACCCATGAGCTCAGTGTGCATGCCCACCGCCTGGGTGTTCATTTCTGCAATCAGCCGCTCCTCCTCTGCGTCCATTGCAGTAGGAGTGTCTAGCATACTCTCCCTCTGGGGAGAAGGCCCCCGTTCTTCCCTACCCCCCCCCATGGCGTTGCTGCAGCCCGCTGGGTCCTGGAGCTTCACCATCATCAGCCCCTTCCCCCCTGCTCCCCTCCGGGGAAGGCGTGTTCCCAGTGTGGGCATGGGCTTCCTCGGGAGAGGGTGGCACTGATGCTCTGGCTTCCTCTTCCTCCTCAGCTGCAGCATCACTCCCAGTGGCAGCTTCAGGGCCCGTCTCCTCAGCTGGTGAATCACCATCTGAAAGCAGGGAGGTACAAGAGTGGCTTTAGCGTGAGGACAGGGTGGCAGTAAGGGAGGAATAAGTGCAGCGAGTTAGCAAGTTGTATTGAAAGTGTCAAAGGCTGGTGTTGTGAGGGACAAGTGGAAGGACAGAGGACAAAAAGGTGATGACCTTACCATTGCTGTCCAGAACGGGGTCGGCGTCTCCAGTGGCGACGGGACCGATCACCTGGCTTGCCACAATTCTGTGGACGCGCTCCTCCAGATCGCTGAGGGGTTGCAGCTGAGGCCGCCCTCCACCTGTCCATTGCTGCTGTCTCCTATTATGAGCCAGCTTAGCCTGCAAGAAAAAGGACAGCATCTGAGTAAATATACAGCCATGGTCTTGCCTGATGTGCCTCCCATAGGTGAATAGCCCTTACTGTATGCAGCCATGGTCTTGCCTGATGTGCCTCCCATAGGTGAATAGCCCTTACTGTATGCAAAGTGTGGAATGTGTGTGTGTGTTTGATGAAAGGGCCATAGGTGTTGGATGAGTGTTGTGCATTGGGGTTTTAAGACCCTCTGGCCATAGAGTGAGGTTGAGATGTAGGGATGGAGAGGTATTGAGAAAAAGCCACTCACCCTGACGACCCGAGTGAGGTCGTTGAACTTTTTGCGGCATTGAGTATGGGTCCTGGGCACCATGCTCCTGGAGGAGACGCTCTGAGCCACCTACCTCCACACTCTTCTGAACTCGCGTGGCAAAGGCCTCCTGCCACTCTCAGGGAACAGCATACATCGTCTGCCCTCCACTGCGCCAACCAGAGCATCCAAGGCCCGCTCGGTGAAGCGATGAGCGCGTTCTCTCACCCTCTCCATGCTTGGCAGCAAAATGGATTCACAGGTCTCTCCAGGCTGAGATTCAAGGCTGCAATGAGCAGGGTGTGGCTGGGGAGCAAGTGGCCCCCCCCGCTTTAAGAAGTGTCCGGCGCCAGTGTGTCTGTGTTCCCTCGCTAACTGGCAGCAGCTGCGCTGCGCTCGCGCGCTGAGTTAGCGCCTCACTCCTTGGCCTTTGCGCCTTAAGACAGGTGTGCAGCGCCTGCTTTAGCGCTCCACTCACCTCCCGGGGCGGTAAAAGTGAAGTTTCCTGTCAGTGCCGATAATTAGCGCCAGGCGCTAATATTTGCGTCCGGACGATATTTGCGCCCCAAATGGGGCGCGACCTAATTTCTACCCCATAGAGTCTTGTAGCTGTACTGGGAATGTCAGCTACACAGACTAATGTGACAGTGTAGGTATATACAGACCCTTAATTTTTAATTTTGGTACATATTAAAATCTTTGCCAGGCTAAAAGGTTTTTTCGAAGTGAATTAAATTTGTTGAATGAACAAACAGTCTTTCACTGATAAGTGGACATGGAATATGCTATGATGTGCTTTACTAAAAGGCAGCAAACATGGTTGTGACTGCAGGGGGTAGTCACAGACAACAGAGATAAACAAACCCCCTTAGATTTGCAGACTTCGGGCTGGATTTTGATACTGGGGCGTGCTGGGGTCGTGTTATCCACTTTTCGTGTTATCCACCCGACTCCAATTGGATGTGGGAGATTGATGCGATTTTCACCTAATTGGGCAATTGAGTTCCAGCATGTGGGAACCCATGAACCAATTAGTTTTTTCAGACTGAAAGTCGCCTCTGATGATGTCATCATTGCTGCTGCATTGAAGGTCTGCAAAGACTGCCTGGCCTTTGCTGTGAGAGGACCTGGAGGCAAAATGAGCAGCATCAGTCCTAAGTCTACTCCCAGATATTTTTGTACCACCACCACTACCACCACCACCCTCTATTGTAATAGTGGACCTGCAGCTGATAGTCAGCTATCGAAATGTGCTCCCGCCAAGTTTCACATTTGTGGTTCAGAACAGGCGTGCTTCACGTAGAAAAAGGGTTAAAATCACAAAGGCCTTTCAAAATGGCATTATAGAGGCAATTTAGTGCTTGTTTACGGCCTTAACAGCCTATCCTGCCTCTTAGAGGCGGGACGGAGTCGGGACCAGCAGACACGATTTAATGAAAATTGCGTGGAGGCGGGATTGTGCCCGCCCACCAGTTTTCACAATTTTAACCCTCCACACGCCTCCAAATCCACCACCACGGGTCAATGAAAATTCTGCCCTTCGTGTCTACAACAAAACAGGCCACAAGGTTGTAGAACGACTTTTGGTGGCTAAAGGGGAGGAGTCAAACCTTTGGAGTTCTGAAATCCAGGATGTAACGTAACACAGGAAATGTGACAAAGTGGTTTACTGCCACATTTGTAAACTTTTATGAGTGAATGAACAATTTTGGGCTTTGATAAGGGCAGCTAACGGATAGCCACACAGGATATGTGAGTGTGAAAGTTTGACAGCTCAAACAATTCAGGTCGAACATTAAAGGAACATTTCACCATTTCTGAATGATTGATTTACTGAAAAAGGCAAGGAAAACTGTTTAAAAAAACCAGTGACTAAAAATATCAGCGCTGCAGTCGGAAGGAGGGGCCTGGCTGATCGCCTCAACTCAAAGAGCTGCTGCAGTCGAAAGGACGTGGCCTACAATCAATGCTGGACTGAACATCCGCGGGTGCTTGTATGTATGATTTCCTGTAATATTATTGGTGAACTGCTCGAATAGTGGTTGGGGTTTTGAACCTGTCTTAGGAACAATAAAAGATTAAAGGCAGAACCGGTGTGTCTGGTGTAATTTCTCATAAGTCTCAAGTCCGAACTCTATAACCTGTTGGACGGGGCGAGGGGTAATTCCACACGTCCTACAACAGGTAGACAAAGCAAAAAATATATATATTTTTAATTTAGCCATTGTGAAACCAATGGTTCATTCTTTACCATTGGAACAGGGGCAGAATTGCAAGGAATCATCTTACGTAGCATTCACTCTGCTACCGAAGCTGGCATATATTGTTATTAATTTAGAAAGTTAATGATCAATATTGATAGCTTCATGTTTTTTTCGTTTAATTACTTTGAAAGAAAGAAGAAAGACCTGCATTTCTATAGCGCCTTTCACGACCTCAGGACGTCCCAAAGCACTTTACAACCAATGAAGTACTTTTGAAGTGTAGTCACTGTTGTAATAATGTTGGAAACACAACAGCAAATTTGTGCACAGAAAGCACCCACAAACAGCAAAGTGATAATGACCAGATAATGGAGTTAGGTCACAGATCAACCATGATCTCATTGAATGGCGGAACAGACTCGAGGGGTTGAATGACCTCCTCCGGTTCCTATGTTTCTACATTCCTATAATCTGTTTTAGTGATGATGGTCGAGGGATAAGTATTGGCCAGGACACCGGGGAGAACTCCCCTGCTCTTCTGCCATGGGATCCTTTACATCCATCTGAGAGGGCAGACAGGGCCTGGGTTTAACGTCTCATCTGAATTAAATTATATCATGCCGTGTTGAGTTGATCAGAACTCGAGCTCTGCTGCAGTAATTATGGAGCTTTGATTGTTGACGGCCCTGAAATTTGCCTCTCCGGCTTGCTGCGGGGGTAAGGATCGCGCGCGCACTTACCTACCGCGTCTGCCGTTGTGTTTTGGGCCCACGGGAACTTCAGCTCCTGGACCTGCTCCAAGTGCCGCACGCAGTGCTTGCGTGTCCCAGGGGCGCAGTTAGTGCGATGCGTCCCCTGGGATCACGTGGGCCATGGAGAGCCAATGGCAGCAGACCATCTTTCATTCATAGACTTGACAGGAAGACCTGTCAAATCTATGAATTGAAATCGGCCCCAAAAGAGCAGCTAAACTTAAAATAAATTTAAAAACCCCATCACATTTCTAAAATAACTATAGTTAAATAAATTAACCACTTTAAACAAAAATTTAAATTTTTGAAAATATTAAAATACTTTTTAACAGTGCTAAAAATAAACTTACCTTTCTTTAAAGTATCTAAAAAAGATAAACCTGTTGAAAAAATTGTTAAATTATAATTAATTAACCACTTACCTTGTTCAAAGGGGTCTTACGCCTCCTTTTTAAAAGCGTAGGTTCTTCAATACTTACCCTCCCGTAGAAACCTGAAAAAAAAACTAAGTTTGCTGCGTGCGCGCAGCCTCTACCGCGCACGTGGTTCACCTAGGAACCGCCCCCTTCACCAGACCGGAATTTCCGGTTTCCCGCTCATGCGCAGTGCATGCAGGAAACCGGCACTTTGGGACGCCTTACGGGTGAGTACACAGTGCGTACTCACCCGGGAAGGGCCGAGTTTTTGGCCCATTATTATTCTCATTGTGGTCATTGTGATCTGGAATGCACTGTCTGAAAGGGCAGTGGAAGCAGATTCAATAGTAACTTTCAAAAGGGAATTGGATAAATACAGGGCTCTGGGGAGAAGAGCAGGGGAGTGGAAATTGGGCAGCTCTTTCAAAGATCTGGCACAGGCACGATGGGCGGAATAGCCTCCTTCGGTGATGTATCATGCTACAATTCTATGATATCAATAAACGCCAGTGTTGTAGCTTCAGACATAGTCGAATAAGACAGCTTGTTCGCAGTATATAATCATTTACTCTCCATATTGGTCCCGAGATCAGCGAAGGTTAATTGAGAACTCTGAGTTTTAACAATGATATAGTAGCAGCCCTGCTCTCTGGACTGGTCAATCTGACAACAGTGCCACCGATGGCAGCCCACATTTTGGTCGCTTTGGTAAACGAGATGGACCTTTGGAGGTTCAGAGACAGCTCCAGAAACAGCGCTGCCCCAGACAGCGACATAAGCTTCGTTGTCAGAGGTGCAGACAATCAGTTTTACTTTACGTTGGCAAACGGATGGTTTTAACATTCCTGTGCCGGCGAGTGATGTGTTTCTTTTCACTTGTGTTTAAAATGTACTAGAATGCACAATTTTTATTGTAAAAGTTCACACCTTTCTGGGGGATTGATGACGCTAGACCCTTCCCCCGCCACAGTTGCGATGGGGATGTGGGATGGGGAGGGCAGCAGCTTTTGGAACGGATGCGTATAATTCTAAATTTGCTTCTTATGTGAGGTGAAAAACTTTGTATTTGAAACTTTGCATTGCTTTTTAAAAAAAAATGATGTACTGCATGGTTTAAGCAGTTAAATCCCTTTTGTGTATTTATGTCTGTGTGTATCTGAAACAGAACACAAAGACAAGAACAGCATGGAGACGGTTAACTTAAAGGAGGCTATGCTGGGAAGCCTGCTCTATCATTCGAGTAATGAGGGATGGTTCTTTTAATCAGACATGGTTTACGGATTCATAAACCATGTCCTTTCGGGAAGGAAATGTCCTTTAGGGAAGGAAATCTGCTGTCCTTACCCGGTCTGGCCTATATGTGACTCCAGACCCACAGCAATGTGGTTGACTCTTGACTGTCCTCAGAAATGGCCGAGCAAGCCACTTATTCAAGAAGGTGGCTCACCACCACCTTCTCCAGGGCAATTAGGGATGGGCAATAAATGCTGGCCTTCCCGGCGACGCACACATCCCGTTATTGAATGAAAAAAAGTTCTTTAATAAAGTACTGTTTCAGAGTGGTTCGTTGATGAAGGAATAGACTGCTGGAAAATTACTTTTTTAACACTTATTCTTAGAATATGGATATCAGCAAGGCCACATTTATTGTCCATCCCCAGTTGCTCTGAGTTTGCAATACGGCAGGGATTGGATTTAAGTTTTTTTTTTATTCGTTCATGGGATGTGGGTGTCGCTGGCAAGGCCAGCATTTATTGCCCATCCCTAATTGCCCTCGAGAAGGTGGTGGTGAGCCGCCTTCTTGAACCGCTGCAGTCCGTGTGGTGAAGGTACTCCCACAGTGCTGTTAGGGAGGGAGTTCCAGGATTTTGACCCAGCAACGATGAAGGAATGGTGATATACTTCCAAGTCAGAATGGTGTGTGACTTGGAGGGGAACTTGGTGTTCCCATGCACCTGCTGCCCTTGTCCTTCTAGGTGGCAGAGGTCGCGGGTTTGGGAGGTGCTGCTGAAGAAGCCTTGGCGAGTTGCTGCAGTGCATCTTGTAGATGGTACACACTGCAGCCACGGTACGCCGGTTGTGGAGGGAGTGAATGTTTAAGGTTGTAGATGGGGTGCCAATCAAGCAGGCTGCTTTGTCTTGGATGGTGTCGAGCTTTTTGAGTGTTGTTAGAGCTGCACTCATCCAGGCAAGTGGAGAGTATTCTATCACACTCCTGACTTGTGCCTTGCAGATGGTGGAAAAGCTTTGGGGAGTCAGGAGTGAGACACTCACCGCAGAATATCTAGCCTCTGACCTGCTCTTGTAGTCACAGTATTTATGTGGCTGGCCCAGTTAAGTTTCTGGTCAATGGTGACCCCCAGGATATTGATGTTGGGGGATTCGGCGAGGTAATGCCGTTGAATGTCAAGGGGCGGTGGTAAGACTCTCACTTTTTGGAGATTGTCATTGCCTGGCATGTGTGGCATGAATGTTATGTTTGGCTTCCTTCTCTGGAGATTTACAAGGGATCTAGACAGAGTAGATCGAGAGAAAATGTTCCCATTGGCGGAAGGGTCAAGAACCTGAGGACACAGATTTAAGGTGATTGGCAGAAGAACCAAAGGCGACATGAGGAAAAGCTTTTTTACGCAGCGAGTGGTTATGATCTGGAACGCACTGCCTGAGAGGGTGGTGGAGGCAGATTCAATCATGGCTTTCAAAAAGGAGTTGGATAATTACCTGAAGGATAATCGTTTGCAGGGCTACAGGGAAAGAGCGGGGGAGTGGGACTAGCTGAAGTGCTCTTGCAGAGAGCCGGCACGGGCTCGATGGGCCGAATGGCCTCCTTCTGTGCTGCAACCATTCTAAGAGACGAAGCAGTTGGGTTTTTCCAAAAAAATCACCAGTTGCCATGGTCTTTGTTTTCAGTATTAGCTTTATTGAAATCAAATTCACAAGAGGCTATGATAGCAATTAAACTCCTGATCTGTGGGTTGCTAACCCAATAACATAACCAATGCACAGCAGTGTCGGTGGTAAGACCTGGATTGTTCTCTTTCACTCTCGGAAAGGTATTAGAATTTGTATTAATTTAATTCACGTAATTTTACTTTGCACCCTCCCAAGCTGGGAAAATGGAATAAATTATAAATCAGGTTATTTAATATCTGTGACTTTTGGTTTGCTGAGGAAATGGTTATTTTCTAACAGCCCGATTACTCGATAATTGTAGCATGGCCGCCATATGGAAATCCCTTTGGTGACAAACAGAAGGTTTTTTTAACAGTTGATTGACTTCTATGCCTAATTAAGAGAGAGAGAGACAGAGAGAGACAGAGCGAGAGACGGACAGAGAGAGGGCCAGAGAGAGAGAGGGGGAGAGAGAGAGAGAGAGAGAGAGAGAGACAGAGAGGGACAGAGAGAAAGCGTCAGTGGGGTAGAGAAAGAAAGAGACAGAGAAAAAGAGAGAGGAAGAGAGAGAGAAAGTGCGAGAGACGGACAGAGAGAGGGCGAGAGAGAGGGCCAGAGAGAGAGCAAGAGAGGGATAGAGAAAGAGAGAGACAGAGAAAAAGAGACAGGAAGAGGGAGATAGCGAAAGAGAGACAGAGAGGGAGAGGGACAGAGAGACAGAGACAATGGTTGCGATTCCGGGGGTTCCAGGGCGGGCAATGTCAGTGCCAGGTCCTGAACCCGCTGCTGGCTTCAGCCCACTCTGTAGAATGATTTTACGTAGATTTGGCTTGTTAAGCCCGCCCAGCGCGTTTGCCGGCCAATTGAAGGAAGTGGGTCTGATGACATCATTTGATGATGCGTCATCAGCCGGTTTCCTTAAAGGGACCATACACAAATTGATTTTGACATTTGTGCTGTCAGTGTTCTACAGCATTGAGGTGCTCCAAACACTGACAAGCACTGCACAGAGGTGCACGGCTGCACCCAGGCTCTCCCATGACTCCCTCCATATGCTTATGGAGGGAATCACAGCATGCAGGGAGGTCCTTTTCCCTTTGAATGGGCAGAAGAGACCTCCCCAAGAGATCAACACAGCCTACTTGCACATTGCAGAGGAGGGCATAAACAGGGATGTTGTCAGGAGGACCTGGGTGCAGTGGCACAAACCTTTCAATGATCTCAGTAGATCACAAAATGTTATTGCAAAGCCACACTCAGCCTCATCCTACTCATCACATCCCCATCACTCTGCCTTCCCTACCCTACTCCTGCACATCCTTACTCACAGCAACTTACCTTGCACCTCTGCCCATCCCTCTCTATCTACATTATCACTTCCCATCTCACTAGCCACCCCTCACACTCACCCTCATCCTAGTCCAATCATATCAATTAATAACACACAAGGGTAGTCATTTGGGTCTTTTATGCAATGTTCATGTGAAGTTTCTGTTAATGTGGTGTCAAACATTGAAACCTTTATTTTCAACACTTTGGAAGTTGCTTAGTGAGTTGCAGTGAATGGTGAGACATAACAGTACTCCCCGCAATGGTCATGAGTGTGAAAGGAATTGCTTAGGCTTTGTAGAGATGCTTTATGGTGTCGGTGTGGGGTGGTGCCAACCTGATGCATTATGCGGCAGCCAGGGTGTAGAGCGTCAAGTGAAGTAAATCTGGCCATGGTGAGGCCATCCCTGGCAATGTGCATGGGTGATGATGCCCTGTGTCCTGTGCAGCATCAGTTGATTGCGGAGAAGGTTGGTGTTGTTGGTGCTGCTGGTGTGCCTGGTGCTGTTGGTGTTGGGGCTGATCGTGGTGGGATTCTGAGGACCAAGGTGAAATAGTTTCAAGGGCACCGATGCTGATGTAATAGATGGCAGGTGAGGTTGAGACGACAGAAGCGATCTGTCAATGGTGAGAGAGGTTGTTCCAATGAAGTGACACTGGATAGAGAGTTTACTCCAAACACTTGCAGCCTACATAAAGCTCAATCTGTCTTCCAAATGCAGTAAGCAACAGCTTCTGAGCTTGGAAAGTGAACAGATATGAGATGGGAGCTTTTATATCACATTTGCAGCTGTCAGGTAATGAGATGATCACATTCTGGTTCAACTCCCAAGCTCCTTACCTGACGTGATCCCAAGCAGCTTGGACCCCATGGGCGACTTCGTAAAATGGTAAGGTGAGCTCAAAATATTGTTTAATGGGCTGTTAACAAGGTCATAATGACCTGAATTGCCTCCCCCGCCGCTGCATATCGGGTCTGTTTAGCCCTGACAGACCCGGCATCTGGGAAAGTAGCGTGGCAGCGGGATTACAGTGGGGTCCCGACCCGCTGTCAAAAAAAAGTTTTTCCCAACCGACCCACCACCACACCCATCCACTGAGACCCCCAAAAATTCCCCGCAATGGGAGAGGGAGAGACAGAGAGAGAGGGACAGAGAGAGAGAAGGACAGAGAGAGAGAAGGACAGAGAGAGAGAGAGATAATGTGAGAAGGAGAGATAGAGACAGAGAAAGACAGAGAGGGAGAGGGACAGAGAGACAGAGATAATGGTAGCGGGAGAGATATAGACAGAGCAAGACAGAGAGGGAGAGGGACAGAGAGAGAGAGGGACAGAGTGATAGAGGGACAGAGAGAGAGAGGGACAGAGATGGAGAGGGACAGAGAGAGAAAGCGACAGAGAGAGAGAGGGACAGAGAGAGGGAGAGAGAGATGCTGTATAGAAAGGAAAAGTAATAAATGCTTAAATACAACATTTGTCAAATTTATGCTGGAAAGTCAAAGGGGGAACTTTTCCGAGTATGTGTTGGAAGAGTGGCACCTCTCCTACCAGCAATGCATATTGGAAGCTCATGGGCACACTGCCCGCGATTTCCAATACGTGCAGCCATCGAGCAAGTTTCCCTGGCACCAGCGAATTGCTTCACAGAAGATTACCCTCAACATGCCTATTCCCTCTGTGACACAGCCGGAAATTATTTTATTGTCACTAAGACTGCAAATCGCTTAGTTTCTGTTAGGCAATGTGGAAAAAATAATAATTAAACTTTTATTTTCTCTTGGTTTTGTTCTATTCATTCATGGGATCTGGGCATCGCTGGCAAGGCCAGCATTTATTGCCCATCCCTAATTGCCCTTGAGAAGGTGGTGGTGAGCCACCTGCTTGAACCACTGCAGTCCGTGTGGTGAAGATGCCCCCACAGTGCTGTTAGGGAGGGAGTTCCAGGATTTTGATACAGCGACGATGAAGGAATGGCGATATATTTCCAAGTCAGGATGGTGTGCGACTTGGAGGGGAACTTGGAGGTGGTGGTGTTCCCTCGCGCCTGCTGCCCTTGTCCTTCTAGGTGGTAGAGGTCACGGGTTTGGGAGGTGCTGCCGAAGAAGCCTTGGCGAGTTGCTGCAGTGCATCTTGTAGATGGTACACACTGCAGCCACGGTGCGCCGGTGGTGGAGGGAGTGAATGTTTAAGGTGGTGGATGGGGTGCCAATCAAGCGGGCTGCTTTGACTTGGATGGTGTTGAGCTTCTTGAGTGTTGTTGGAGCTGCACTCATCCAGGCAAGTGGAGAGTATTCCATCACACTCCTGACTTGTGCCTTGTAGATGTTGGAAAGACTTTGGGGAGTCAGGAGGTAAGATGCCTCTGACCTCCACATTGTAGCCACAGTATCTATGTAGCTTTTTCCTTAAAGGACATTCGTGAACCAGATGTGTTTTTACAACAACCCGGTAGTTTCATCATCACCATTCCTGATACTAGCTTTTTATTTCAGATTCATTTAATTAACTGAATTTAAATTCCCCAGCTGGCATAGTGGGATTTGAACCCTAGATCATTCGTCCCGGCTTCGGGATTACTCGTCCAGTAACATAACCACTATGCTACCGTACCCAGTATTTGATTTGCTGATGCTACTACAGGAGAAACGAGGTTTAAAATATAAAGAAGAAAAAATGATTCCTAACATGCCGAATTTTGATAAAATTGTGCAAAGTTCCCTTCCTTCTTAGATGAAAAAATATAATTGTGGTTTCTGAATATTGGAAAATACACTGAATAACATGTCAAAAATCGACACTATTTTTTGGCAGATAAATATTCTTGTGCTTTCAACTTTCATCCCAGTTAAAGCTTCATGTACTTATTTGTTTCACCAATACAAGTCAAGGAATATTAGCTATATGTTCAGCTCAAATTACGAACATGTGTCCTAAGGCACTTTCAGTGTAATTACTTGTTTTCACATGAGCTACGCTTATATTCGAGACTGTTTCTAAGATCTAACCTCTTTTGGAAGCGCATCAGTTTGCTTGAAGCTGTTAGTCAGCTTTTGCAAGTTGTTTAGAAACATGGATGAAAGGTAACAGGGTGGAAAATCAAATAACATAAAATTAAGGGTGAAGTTCAGAATCATTGCAAAGTATTAACAAAGTATTTACAGCACAGAAACAGACCATTCGACCCAACAGTGAATCTTTGGAATTCAAGTTTTGTCTCATCTGCAAATTTTGAAATTGTGCCCTGTACACCCACATCCACGTCATTAATGTATATCAAGAAAAGCAGTGGTCCCAGTACCGACCCCTGGGGAACACCACTGTATACATTCCTCCAATCCGAAAAACAACCATTCAGCACTACTCTCTGTTTCCTGTCACTCAGCCAATTTTGTATCCATGCTGCCACTGTCCCCTTTATTCCAAAGGCTTCAACATTGCTGGCAACCCTATTATGTGGCACTTTGTCAAACACCTTTTGGAAATCCATGTACACCACGTCAACTGCATACCCTCATCAACCCTCTCTGTTACCTTATCAAAAGACTCGATCAAGTTGGTTAAACACGATTTGCCTTTAACAAATCCATGCTGGCTTTCCTTAATTAATCCATACTCGTTCAAGTGACATAGAAACATAGAAACATAGAAGATAGGAGCAGGAGTAGGCCATTCGGCCCCTCGAGCCTGCTCCGCCATTCAATGCGATCATGGCTGATCATCCAAATTCAGTACCCTGTCCCGGCTTTCTCCCCATATCCCTTGATCCCTTTAGCCTTAAGAAATATATCTAACTCCTTCTTGAATATATGTAATGAATTGGAATCAACTGTCTTCTGTGGTAGAGAATTCCACAGGTTCACCACTCTCTGGGTGAAGAAATTCCTCCTCATCTCTGTCCTAAATGGCTTACCCCTTATCTTTAGACTGTGACCCCTGGTTCTGGACTCCCCGACCATCGGGAACATCCTTCCTGCATCTAGTCTGTCTTGTCCTGTTAGAATTTTGTAAGTTTCAATGAGATCCCCTCTCATTCTTCTAAACTCCAGCGAGTATAAGCCCAATTGACCCAATCTCTCCTCATACGTAATTCCTGCCATCCCAGGTATCAGCCTGGTGAATCTTCGTTGCACTCCCTCCATGGCAAGAACATCCTTCCTCAGATAAGGCGACCAAAACTGCACACAATACTCAAGGTGTGGTCTCACCAAGGCCCTGTACAACTGCAGCAAGACATCTTGTTCCTGTATTCGAACCCTCTCGCTACGAAGGCCAACATACCATTTGCCGTCTTAACCGCCTGCTGCACCTGCATGCTTACCTTCAGCGACTGGTGCACAAGGACACCCAGGTCTTGTTGCACTTCCCCTTCTCCCAATCTATTGCCATTCAGATAATAATCTGCCTTCCCATTTTTGACACCAATGTGGATAACCTCGCATTTATCCACATTATAATGCATCTGCCATGATTCTGCCCAATCACCCAACCAGTCCAAATCATACTGGAGTTTTTCAGCATCCTCCTCACAGCACACATGCCCACCCAGCTTTGTGTCATCTGCAAACTTGGAGATATTACATCCAGTTCCCTCGTCTAGATCATTAATACATATTGTGAATAGCTGGGGTCCTAGGAGTACCCCACTAGTCACTGCCTGCCACTCGGAAAAAGCCCGTTTATTCCAACTCTTTGCCTTCTGTCTGCCAACCAGTTCTCTATCCAAGTCAATGCCTTGCCCCCAATCCCATGTGCCTTAACTTTACACGCTAATCTCTTATGCGGGACCTTATCGAAAGCCTTTTGAAAGTCCAAATACACCACATCCACTGGTTCTCCCTTATCTATTTTACCAGTTACATCTTCAAAAAATTCCAGTAGATTACTGAAGCATGATTTACCTTTTGTAAATCCATGATGACTTTGTCCGATCCTGTCACTGTTTTCCAAGTGCTCTGCTATTACATCTTTTATAATGGACTCTAGCATTTTCCCCACTACCGATGTCAGGCTTATCGGTCTATAATTTCCCATTTTCTCTCTACCACCTTTTTTGAATAGTGGGGTAACATTAGCTACCCTCCAATCCATGGGTACTGTTCCAGAATCTATCGAATTTTGGTAGATGACCAGCAATGCATCTACTATTTCTAGGGCCACTTCCTTAAGTACCCTAGGATGTAGATTATCAGGCCCTGGGGATTTATCGGCCTTCAATCCCGTCAATTTCGCTAACACCATTTCCCTACAAATACTGATTTCTTTCAGTTCCTCCCTCTCATTAGCCCCTATGTTCCCCGACATCTCTGGGAGGTTCTTTATGTCCTCCTTTGTGAAGACAGAACCAAAGTATGTATTTAATTGGTCTGCCATTTCTTTGTTCCCCATTATAAATTCCTCTGATTCTGACTGCAAGGGACCTACGTTTGACTTCACTAATCTTTTTCTCTTCACATATCTATAAAAGCTTTTACAGTCAGTTTTTATGTTCCCTGCAAGTTTACTCTTATACTCTATTTTGCCCCTCTTAATTAATCCCTTTGTCCTCCTTTGCTGAATCCTAAACTGCTCCCAATCCTCAGGTTTACTGCTTTTTCTGGCCAATTTATATGTCCTCTCCTTGGATCTTATGCTATTCCTAATTTCCCTTGTTAATTTTGTCCCTGATTATTGTTTCTAAAAGCTTCCCCACTACCGAGGTTAAACTGACTGGCCTATAGTTGCTACATTTATCTTTACACCCTTTTTTGAACAAGGGTGTAACATTTGCAGTTCTCCAGTTCTCTGGCACCACCCCCGTATCTAAGGAGGATTGGAAGATTATGGCCAGTACCTCCGTGATTTCTTCATTCACTTCCCTCAGCATCCTAGGATGCATCCTGTCTGGTCCTGGTGACTTATCTACTTTAAGTACAGCCAGCCTTTCTATTCCCTCGTCTTTATCAATTCTTATCCCATCCAGTATCTACTCTACCTCCTCCTTTACTATGTCTATGTCAGCATCCTCTTCCTTGGTGAAGACAGATGCATTGTAGTACCTCATTTAGTACCTCAGCCATACCCTCTGCCTCCATACGTAGGTCTCCTTTTTGGTCCCTAATCGCCCCCCCCCCTTACCACTCGTTTACTATTTATATGCCTATAGAAGACTTTTGGATTACCTTTTATGTTAGCTGCCATTCTATTCTCATACCCTCTCTTTGCCCCTCTTATTTTCTTTTTCATTTCTCCTCTGAACTTTCTATATTTAACCTGATTCTCAGATGTATTCGCAACCTGACATCTGTCATACGCGCTCTTTTTCTGCTTCATCTTACTCTCTATCTCTTTCATCATCCAGGGTACTCTGACTTTAGTTGCCCTGCCTTTCCCCCTGGTGAGAATGTTACTCGACTGTACCAGAACTATCTCCTCTTTAAAGGCAGCCCATTGTTCCAGTACATTTTTGCCTGCCAATCTTTGATTCCAATTTACCTGGGCCGATCCGTCCTCATCCCACTGAAATTAGCCTTCCTCCCATTAAGTATTTTTACTCTAGATTGCTCCCTCTCCTTTTCCATAGCCAATCTAAACCTTATGATACTATGATCACTGTTCCCTAAATGTTCACCTACTGACATTTGATCCACTTGACCTACTTCATTCCCCATAACCAGATCCAGCAATACCGCCTTCCTCGTTGGGCCAGAATTATACTGATCAAGAAAGATCTCCTGAACACACTTCAGAAATTCTTCCCCCTCCTTGCCCTTTACACTATTACTATCCCAGTCTATATTAGGATAGTTGAAGTCCTCCATTATCACTATTCTACAGTTCTTGCATCTCTCTGTAATTTCCCTGCAAATTTGCTCCTCCATATTTTTCCCACTAGTTGGTGACCTATAGAATACACCTAGTAGTGTAATGGCACCTCTATTATTTCTTAACTCTAGCCATATAGATTCTGTCCTTGACCCCTCCAGGACATCCTCCCTCTCCAGCACTGTAACATTCTCCTTAACCAATACTGCCACACCACCTCCTATCTTTCCTTCCCTATCTTTCCTGAACTATCCTGAAATATCCAAGAACATTTAGTACCCAATCCTGCCCTTTTCTGAGCCAGGTCTCTGTTATTGCCACGACATCATATTCCCATATGGCTATTTGTGCCTGCAGCTCACCAATCTTGTTTACTATGCTTTGTGCGTTCACATACATACACTGTAAACCTATCTTAGACCATACTGTGTTCTCTCTTAGTCTGACCCTACCTAATACATTACTATCTCTTACTTTAGTGCTATCCGTCTCTCCCAATCCTTTATGCCCTTTGTTTCTCCTTTCTAATGCTACATCCTGGTGCCCACCCCCCTGCCAACTTAGTTTGAACCCTCCTCAACAGCACTAGCAGACCTCCCTGCGATGATATTGGTACCGGCTCTGTTGAGGTGCAACCTATCCGGACCTCCCCCAGAACTGGCCCCAATGCCCCAGGAATCTGAAGCTTTCCCTCCTGCACCATCTCTCCAGCCACACATTCATCTGCTCTATCCTTCTATTTCTATACTCACTCGCGCGTGGCACCGGGAGTAATCCAGAGATTACTACCTTTGAAGTTCTGCTTTTTAATCTCTTTCCTAGCTCCCTAAAATCTGCCTGCAGGACCTCATCCCTCTTTCTACTTACCTTTTGTTCATTCGGCGCTGTTTAACGTTCGTTTTCCCGGGAGTAAACATCGCTGGCGCTGGCTGCCTCAGATGCAAGCCAAATTTGCAAGAGGGAGCAGAAGCAGGCGTTCGGCCCCTTATTTGAATATGGTAATGGACTAACGCCTGCTTCAGATGAAGATAAATGACTGAAAATGCTGGAAAAACACAGCAGGCCAGGCAGCATCCGTGGAGAGAGAAACAGAGTTAACGTTTCAGGTCGAAGACCTTTCGTCAGAACTGGAAAAAAGCAGGAAATGAAATAGATTTAAAGCAAGTATAATGCTGGGAAAAGGGGGAGGGGATGAAAGAACAAAAGGGAAGGGCAGTGGTTGGATAGAAAGCAGGAGAGATTAAGAGACATTGAGAGACATTAAGAGATAATCAAGGCAAGAGGAGGTGGTAATGTGACAGGTTGAGGCTGGATGAAGTGTGAAATGCGCTGGCAGAATGAAGGACAGCTGCCAGCTGCCATTGCTCCACGGAAGCTCAGTGTAAGCTCGAGGAACAGCACCTCATCTTTCTTTTAGGCACTTTACAGCCCTCTGGACTCAACATAGAGTTCAACAATTTCAGATCATAACCCCGGCCCCTATCACATATATACATATTTTTATTTTATTTTTTCATACACCCTTTTGTTTGGCCTTTTTTTTTCTTCCCTCCCAGTAGCTGGCAGCTGTCCTTCATTCTGCCAGCGCATTTCACACTTCATCTAGCCTCAGCCTGTCACATTACCACCTCCTCTTGCCTTGATTATCTCTTAATGTCTCTCAATGTCTCTTAATCTCTATTGCTTTCTATCCTACCACTGCCCTTCCCTTTTATTCTTTCATCCCCTCCCCCTTTTCCCAGCATTATACTTGCTTTAAATCTATTTCATTTCCTGCTTTTTTCCAGTTCTGACGAAAGGTCTTCGACCTGAAACGTTAACTCTGTTTCTCTCTCCACGGATGCTGCCTGGCCTGCTGAGCTTTTCCAGTGCTTTCTGTTGTTATTGCGGATTTCCAGCATCCGCAGTATTTTGCTATCGAAGATAAACGGCTCTTCTTTTTTTGCCCTCACCAATATGGCGTCTGGCGCAGGCCACACCGGAAGTGGGTAGAAGCGAGGCAGATGTCATTTTTCCCATGAAACCGGCATTAACAGCCAGGGCTAAGGTGATGAATTTCAGGCCCATTATGTCCACCATATTAACCTTTTCTACCCTTTCTGTTACTTCTTCAAAAAATACAATAAGGTTGGTCAAGCATGACCTTCCCTTTTGGAATCCATGCTGGCTGCTCTTTATTATATTTTCAGTTTCTAGATGTTTTTCTATTACATCTTTGAGTAAGGATTCCATTATCTTTCCTACCACTGACGTTAAGCTGAATTGGTTAGGGCTTTGGTGAGACCACACCTGGAGTACTGTGCACAGTTTTGGTCTCCGCACCTAAGGAAGGATATACTTGCCTTAGAGGGTGTGCAACAAAGGTTCACTGGATTGATCCCTGGGATGTCCCATGAGGAGAGATTGAGAAGAATGGGCCTATACTCGCTGGATACAGTGGAGGCAAAATGCGGAATAATTTAAGAAACAATTCGAGCTACAATGGGAGGATGTTAGTATCTCTCTAGAGGGATGAATTGAGAGAGGGTTAAATGGCCTTCCTCATGTACGATAAGCAAAGCCTAGGTAGTTGGGCTGTTACATGATTCCATGTTAATTAAGCTCTGCTTTATACTAACCCTCTAAATGCGAAAGTTTCGGTTTACACCCCCCAGCGTTTCATTAAGACAGTTCTTTCTCCTTCTGTGGTAAGGCAGCAAATACATCCCGAGCATCGAAGCTTTGACCACGCTCGATCAGCTCCGATGGACGGGTCACATCGTCCGCATGCCCGATACGAGACTCCCAAAACAAGCGCTCTACTCGGAGCTCTGACATGGTAAGAGAGCCCCAGGTGGGCAGAGGAAACGCTTCAAGGACACCCTCAAAGCACCCTTGAAAAAGTGCAACATCCCCTCCGACACCTGGGAATCCCTGGCCCAAGACCGCTCAAATTGGAGGAGAAGCATCGGGAAGGCGCCGAACGCCTCGAGTCTCTTCGCCGGGAGCAAGCAGAAGCCAAGCGCAAGCAGCGGAAGGCGCGCACGTCAACCCAAGCACCCCACCCACCATCTGCCCCACCTGTGACAGAGACTGTAGGTCCCGCATTGGACTCATCAGTCACCTGAGAACTCATTTTTAATGTGCAAGCAAGTCATCCTCGGTTCCGAGGGACTGCCTAAGAGAGAGAGAGAGACAGAGTGGTACAACAGCAGTTGGTGCTCATGAATCCCTACACACTGGGTTCTTAAGCATGCCTGTACCACATAATGTGGAAAATGCTGAGTGGAGGTTAGGCGAATGCTACAGGCACTGCTGGAAGATTGGTAGACACGTCACCACAGGCCATTCTTCTAAAGCCCTCACAGCTGAATTAAGGGCGATATTAATAGAGCTGTCAGATAGTGCTTTCAGCTGGGAATGCTGAGTAGCACCGGAAGAAATAAACTAACATTACAAAACACAGTACTCCTAACTTATATTATTCTTACTTTTAGCCTTTGTGCGTTCACAAGGTCCTTGTCAGCTCAGATAACAAAGTGACGGATTTTTTTTCCCCCAGGGTGCTATCAATGCTTGTTTTCATTGGCTATTGGGATACTTAATAAAAGAATTGTGTTCCCCTCCTTCTCAGGAAACCCTCCACAACCACAGTGTGCTCCATCTGCTGGCCTATTCTCCAAGATGGTGAAATCGAGCCTATGCCTTTCTGAATGAGAATCTTGTGGTACTGCGCTATTAAATATTCATGATGAATTTATTTTAAATTGCATTTGAGCATTTTATGTTTTTCTTTTCTCTCTCTTTTAAAATATGCCACATTTTCTTTCTTCTACCTCTTTATTCTTGCGAGCTGGAATAGATAAGCCTAAAGTCTAAGGATGGAGGGGTGGAGGAGAGCTCGAAAACTTTGATATCTAATTGTTTCATGCATGCAAACGTTTAATTGGCTGAATCTCAGGTCCTGATTTATAGAACATTGTTGAGACCCTTCCTGCAAGACTTTTTCAGAAAATCATAAATGAGGAATCATGTTGTGTCTGCTGCACAATGAAACCTAATATACCCTGTGAGGAAATTTAATAGGATTTTTTTTTTGTGCATCAAGGTGCCTCACTCCCTTTAGCAATCTCTGAATATTTTTAGCTCTCTTCTTAATGTCGATTGAAAGCTCCAAGGTTTCAATCAAACTGGAATGGGTGGAGGGGGGTGGAATCTCGGTGTCGCGGCCGTTGTTTTATGAATCCATTATAATTGTTGTCATGAAAATCAGGGCGCTCATTCCTTTGACCTTTTACAAGGGTGCGGGGGGGGGGTGGTTGAGTGTGTAAGTCACATCCGACTGTATCTGCATTAGCGTCTTGGTGCAATCACTTTTCAATTTGGTTTTGCAGCTGAAAGGATAATCAAGACGTTCTATTGAAGAAACATCTGAAATAAATGAGATGAAATCGGCAGGAGCTGATTAAAATGTGCTTTCAAGGTGACTTACAAGTGACAGTACAGGAGATGGCAGGGCAGCTAAATACTTCACCGAGCAGCAACGTATAGTTTCAGGAAAAGAAATGTCGGTTGAAATCAGGGTAAAAGTGCAAATATGAAAGTGTATAAATGTTTTAAGCTGTCCGTGGTGGGAAGCTGTGTCTACCCTTCTGGCTATGCCTCCAGTATCTGCCTCGCAATTATCACAAGCCAACACACTAATTGCTTTTCGATCTACAATCTTGGTTTATGATGATCCCTCTGTAGTGCCACCTGGACTCTGAAGTGCTCTGTCAACACGAGCACCTCCGCATTCACTCTGTTACTGTCGGCCCACTCGATGGGTTAACACAAGTTGTTTATTTTTACTGCAGTTTTGCAAACTTACCATAACATTCGGGGAAAAATTAAAATGCATATCACATCACAATAGCTGAGGTGAAATAGTGAAAACGAATTCCCCGCTGAAGTTTTAATTTGGTCAGGTCCATTTTTGCATTGCATTTGTTTGAGCAAAATCAATACTCTAATCCAAGAACAATATACCATTTATTGGACCAACTCAATAATGTAAATAACACAAGCTTTGGGGCCAGGAAACCTCCTTGTCAGGGCTTTTAAAGTGCAGTCAAAATATATAATCTATATGGGGGAAATGAGCCGGGTATGGATGATTGAAACAACTTTGATATGACCCTACTGCCCAGCGAAATCAAATCAAGGTAGATATTTTTTCCTTAATAAAAATCGATGCGTTTTTAAAAATGTACTAAGTGCATATCCACAGAATCTTATGGAAATGCCAATAGAATCTTGAAACGAAGACTCCAGTAAGGCTAAAGTAGAAGTGATGGTATGTGGGCAGATGAGGTTTGGCAAACTCAGTGAATCTCGACATCACACACATGAAATTCCATTCGGTAATTCTGGTGATCTTGTTTGCACTGGACAAAAGATCAAATCTGAAACGAATCTAAACATGCTTAGATTGATGCTGCCTGATGGCGTACTTGTTAAATGTACTGGCCAGCGTGGACTACACTTCAAAAGTACTTCATTGGCAATGTAAAGAAATGTGGTTGACTCTTAACTGCCCTCCGAAATGGCCTAGTAAGCCACTCAGTTGTATCAAACCGCTACAAAAAACTGCAATAAGAATAAAACCGGACGGACCACTCGGCATCGACCTAGGCATTGTGGCAAACTAAACCCATCTTTCCTTTCCTTGCTCCCATGTTAGCTGATATTGTTAATGGTTCTCTCAGCCTTCAAATCTGCTGTCATCACCCCCCTCCTCAAAAAAACAACCCTTGAACCCTCCGTCCTTGCAAACTAATCTTCTCTTCTTCTTCTTCTTCTAATGCTCCATCTCCAACCTCCCTTTCCTCTCCAAAGGCCTTGAATGTGTGGTCAGCTCCCAAATCCGTGCCCATCTTTCCCGGAACTCCCTGTTTGAATCTTTCCAATCAGGTTTCCACCCCTGCCACAGTGCCGAATCGGCTCTTATCAAAGTCACAAATGACATCCTATGTGACTGTGACTAAGGTAAACTATCCCTGCTCGTCCTTCTCGGCCTGTCTGCAGCCTTTGACACGGTTGACCACTCCATCCTCCTCCAACGCCTCTCCACCGTTGTCCAGCTGGGTAGGACTTCACTCGTCTGGTTCCATTCTTATCTATCTAATTGTAACCAGAGAATCACCTGCAACGGCTTCTCTTCCCGCTCCCACACCATTATCTCTGGTGTACCCAAAGATCTATCCTTGGCCTCCACCTATTTCTCATCTACATGCTGCCCCTCGGCGAGATCATCCGAAAACACAGTTTCCACATGTACGCTGATGACACCCAGCTCTACATCACCACCACTTCTCTCGACCCCTCCTTTGTCTCAAAATTGTCAGACTGCTTGTCCGACATCCAGTATTGGATGAGCAGAAATTTCCTCCAACTAAATATTGGGAAAACCGAAGCCATTGTCTTCGGTCCCCGCCACAAACTTCATTCCCTAGCCATCGACTCCTTCCCACTCCCTGGCAACTGTCTGAGGCTGAACCAGACTGTTCACAACCTTGGTGTCATATTTGACCCCAAAATGAGCTTCTGACCACATATCACTAAGACCTCCTATTTCCACCTCTGTAACATCACCCGACTCCGCCCCTGCCTCAGCTCATCTGCTGCTGAAACCCTCATCCAGGCCTTTGTTACCTCTAGACTTGACTATTCCAACGCACTCCTGGCTGGCCTCCCAAGTTAAGATTGTCCAAATCTCTGCTGCCCCTGTCCTAACTCGCACAAAGTCCCGTTCACCCATCACCCCTGTGCTCGCTGACCTACATTTGCTCCCGGTTAAGCAACACCTCAATTTTAAAATTTTCATCCTTGTTTTCAAATCTCTCCAAGGCCTCACCCCTCCCTATCTTTGTAATCTCCTCCAGCCCCACAACCCTCCGAGATATCTGCACTTCTCTAATTCTGGCCTCTTGAGCATCCCCGATTTTAATCGCTTCAGCATTGGCGGCCGTGCTTTCAGCTGCCTTGGCCCTAAGCTCTGGAATTCCCTCCCTAAACCTCTCTGCCTCTCTTTCCTCCTTTAAGACGCTCCTTAAAACCTACCTCTTTGACCAAGCTCTGCCCTAATATCTTCTTATGTGGTTCGGTGTGAAATTGTGTTTCATAACGCTCCTGTGAAGCACTTTGGGACATTTTACTATGTTAAAGGTGCTATATAATAAAAGTTGTTGTTGTTGCAAGTAACTGTCCACAAAGTAGCAGCCGCAGAACTAAAAATAACAGGATTTTGTGCATTTATGCAGTTGCCATTTCAGAATGTTACAATCTCTACTGAAAACAAGCCTCAAATGGATAAGGTAGACCTGTTCTGTGATCCTGCACTACAAGCGGGGAGCTGCACTAGCAGAGAGCACATAGCTGGGCACACCCCATGATCATCTGTCCATTCATTTTAATGGATGGAATGTTACAGACTCCATTCCCACAATTTCCCACAATACGCTTCCTGCGTGAGATGGAAGAATGGGTCCTAATGTCACAACAGCAATGTACAGCACTGTCACAAGCTGCTTCATAAAGTCTTTGAACATCATCCCCTCAGTGCTTTACTGTAATATTGCACAATATTCTAATCCTTACAGGAGATCGGGAGTGTCCAAGCCTTTTATTGTTGTGGACTGCTTAGGTGTATACTATAGAACCTTTGGAGCCATATATAAGGGCCAATGCGTTCAGTGCAAGGAAGTGTAGATGGGCAGCACATAGCACACTGGCAAACTGGGCATTAACCATGTCCAAGCTCCTAGCACTCTGGGGCAGTGCTCCAGATGTTCAATGCCCAGTGACAATGGGTAATTCAGGTGAGTCCTTGATCAATGACATTCTTGGCCTTACTATCTTCTGTGACATCAACTGGAACTTCTACATCTCCTCTCTTGCTAAAACTGCCTCAAAGAAGTTTGCTTTCCTCTTTTGTGCCCAATATTGGTTTTCCTGCCAACGTTTAACTCTCTAATAGATTCTAGTCTGTTAAAGACTTGAATACTGCTACTATATTTGAAGAGACTCTTCTAGTAATTATCTCGCATTCTTAAGAGTTTTACAAGAAAAAGCTGATCATCTGATAAGTGATCCTTCTAGCATTGCTAAATGCGTTAAACATGTTCAATCAATGTAGAGCAGCAATAAACCAAACCAATACAAGGTTGAGCTGCATAGCAAAAACTGTTGAGTACAAGTCTGACAAAGTCATGTTAAAACTGTGCAGTGCTCTGGTCTAACCACACCTAGAGTACCGTGTTCGGCTGTGGTTTGCAAGACACAAAGGAGTCTTCCAAGCATTGGAGGCAGTGCGAAGGAGAGCCACGATGATGATCTCTAGTGTCAGGGGTCAGGATATGAGGAAAGGTTGGAGACTCAGGATTTTCAGCCTGGAAAGTAGATGCCTCAAACGTGACCTTATCGAGGTATATAAAATAGTAAATGGTATTAAAACGGTTCATCCAACATATTACTTTCAAGTAAAATGTGGGCGTAGAACAAGGGGAAATAGGTTCAAACTAGCATATCTGGAAGTTATTCATGCAAAGAGTGATCAACACTTGAAATTGACTTCCATATTTCATCCGTCTTTCAGATGAGACGTTAAACCGAGGCCCCAACTGCTCTCTCGGGTGGACGTAAAGGATCCCATGGCACTATTTCAAAGAAGAGCAGGGGAATTATCCTTGGTATCCTGGCCAATATTGATCCCTCAATCAACATCGCTAAAAACATATTATCTGGTTGTTACTTCATTGCTGTTTGTGGGAGCTTACTGTGCACAAATTGGCTGCTGTGTTTCCTACATTACAACAGTGACTACACTTCAAAAAGTACTTCATTGGCCATAAAGTGCTTTGGGACATCCGGTGGTCGTGAAAGGCGCGATATAAATGCAAGTCTTTCTTTCAGATAGAGTTATGTAGGCAAAACTGCATTGAAACAACAATTGGATACAATGGGGGGGCCTGTGTGGTGGATGAACTAATACAGGTTGAATGGTCTTCCTCATCTGTAATTATCCAATGATCTAGTCTCCAATCTCTCTCTCTCTCTCTCTCTCTCTCTCTCGCAACTTCTTGTCTTCATTTTATTGGTATTATTATGGTCAGCTCCTTTAAGTTCCAAATATGCCATGCTGCACATTCTTTTTCCTCCTTATACCCCACATGTTGAAAGCAGTTCCGTCACACGATCTACCCAGACTCATTCTTTTTCAACATTTCAAAATTGTGAAACTACATCCTCTCTTAGACTTTAACTTTCTCTTATAAGCTTCTGGCTTTTAAAACTGAACCTTGGCATAGACTTGTTACTACTGTCTGATTTACCTCATTTTCGATTCCCTGTTTCAGCCTTTATAGCGACTCGCATCGTCCCCCTTGAACTTTCACCTCGCTTTCTCAAATTAAGCAAGAAGCTGGAGGAGACTGAGTCATGCAGATCCATCATCTGACATCATACAAAACTGGAGGGCAAACAAAAGCATGACTGGAGCTAATTAACCAGCTAAAGTACCAGCTTAAGCTCTGAAATTAATAACACAGTCGCTATAAAGACAATTACATTTGCATTTTGGTTTGAAGATATTCCTCTGAGAGGCTAAGCATTTTAATGATATCTTAATTCCATTTGTGATTGAGAAGTCAGACTGTCAATCACAATATTCCACTGCATTTTGAACTTAAAATGTCAATAGGAACTCTCTAACAATCAACACAAGTCTACCAGGTTGGACTCCAGGTTAATGAAAATATGATCCAATTGGATCCCAACTATGTAAAATCTTGGAACTTAATCAATGGAGATCTCTTCAATGAATCCTGAAACTCAAATAATTGAATGTGTTTATTTAGTGGAGATATTTTAATGCAAGACCTATGAAATTTAAACATATGTTAATGTAGGATCCTGCCCAAGATGGCAAACAGCCAGCTAGCAGGTGCTTAAAGTTAAGAACAACATGAAACACTGCATAATAGAGAGATGGATGTAAATTTATTCAGTCAAATCCAAACCCACTCTGAAAGCTAAAAATGAGATTTCCTAATTTACATGATGTGGCTTTTTATGCACATCAGGTCGAAATTGAACCTCATTACATCCATTTGCTTCCAATAGGGGTGACCTAGTAGAGGTCTTTAAAATTATGAAAGGTTTTGACAGAGTAGACACAGAGGGAGTGTTTCCACTTGTGGGGAAGAGCAAAACAAGAGGCCGTCAACAAGAAATCCAATCGGGAATTCAGAAGAAACTTCTTTACCCAGAGAGTGGTGAGAATGTGGAACTCGCTACCACAGGGAGTGGTTGAGGCGAATAGTATAGATGCATTTAGGGGGAAGCTAGACAAGCATATGAGGGAGAAGGGAATAGATGGTTCTGCTGATAGAGTTAAATGAGAAAGGATGGGAGGAGGCTCGAGTGGAGCATAAACGCCGGCATGGACTGGTTGGGCTGAATGGCCTGTTTCTGTGCTGTATATCCTATGCGATCCTATGTAATAATCCATTGTAACCTCACAGATGATTCTTCCAGAATTTAACATTATAAACGCAATACTTTACAGAAATATAAGCTTCGCAAAAGGTCTTATTCTGTTTACTTCTTGTCAACACGATTGCTCAGACGAAACATGCAGGACTCTTGGCTCACGGCTTACAACCACTTCATTACTCTTTTCTCTCTCAGAAGGGGTTGCATGAGAAATCACAGAAATCCATAGAGGTTACAACATGGAAATAGGCCATTTGACCCAAGCCGTCTGTGTCAGTGTTTACCCTCCACAGGTGCAAATAGTTCCAACCACATTTACTCACCTTGTTCCCATTTCAATTCATCGTCTTTTCCTTCATCCTCCTATCCAATCTAACTTGGCTGTTGACACAGTTTCTATCTCAACCATTAATCCTGGAAATGAATTCCACAGCCTCACAACTCTCTCTGTGTGAAGACGTTTCTCCTGCCCTCTGTTCTAAATCTCTTACATTTAATCTTGTATCAATAGCCCCTCGTTCTGGACACCTCAACCACTGGAAACATTTGCTTCTATCTACCTGCATCATCCTTTCATAATTTTTAACACTTCTATCATATCGCCCCATAATTTGCATTGATCTAACGTAAAAAGATCCAATTTTTCAACTCTTTTTGTTTGGATCTCCTCGAACCCGGCAGCATCCTAGCGAATGTGTGCTGTACCCTCTCTAAAGCCTCGATAGCCTTCCTATAGCATGGAGCCTATTACTACACACAGGACTCTAACCAAAGAAATCTTATTAAGGTTTAATACAGCAGCATTATTACCTCCTGGCTTTTATTTTCTATACCATTGAGATAAAAACTTGAATTCCATTAGTTATTTTTTTTACAATCTTATGAACCATGAATACCGCCTTTAACGTCCTGTGAATCTATACCCCCAAATCCCTCTGCTCTTCTGTAGCACCAAGTCTACTTCCACTTAGAACATAAAAACAATGGCCCAAAAATTAGTGCCGCTACGCGAGAGTACGCACTGCGTACTCTCGCGTATTCTGTCTCCAATTGCCGGTTTTCTGCATGCACTGCGCATGCGCTGAAAACCGGCACTTGGTGAATGGAAAAGGGGGTGGGTCCTAGATGAACCGCGTGCGCGCTACAGGCTGCGCGCACGCTGTGCACTTAGTGGTTTCAACGCGCAGGTAAGTACGGAAGATTCTACACATAAAAAAAGGAGGAGTAAGACCCACTTTTAACAAGGTAAGTAGTGAATTAAGTATTATTTTGAATTTTTTTTAACAGGTATATCTTTTTTAGAGACTTTAAAGACAGGTAAGTTTATTTTTATAACTTTTTAAAAGATTTTAAATTTTTTCAAAAATTTAATTTTTTATTTAAAATGGTTAATTTATTTAACTATACTTATTTTATTAATGTGATTGGTTTTTTTTTTAATTTAATTGAGGTTTAGCGGTTCTTTTGGGGGGCTATAGTATTCATAACTTTCACAGCACTTATGTGAAAGTTATGAATGGAAGATGGTGTGCTGCCATTGGCTCTAACTGAGTCACGTGATCCCACAGCTCGCACGAATTAACTACGCCGGTGGGATACGCAAGCCCAGCACAGCAGCTGTCCAGAACATCAAGTTCGTGCGAGCTGGAACTGAAAAAGCCAACGCAGAGTGAGAGATCGCGGGGAGGCCTTACCCTCGCACGAAGGCTTCCTCACGAATTTTTGGGCCATTAAGAATTAGGAGCAGGAGTAGGCAAAACAGCCCCTTGAGCCTGCTCTGCCATTCAATAAGATCATGGCTAATCTTCGACCTCAACGCCACTTTCCTGCCCCATCTCCATATCCCTTGATTCCTCCAGAACTGTTTCTTTTTGCCTCAGTAGTTCTAAAGTCTTAACATTCAGCAGAGGTAGGGACATCACTCTCTCTGTATACGGCAAAAGGATCTCGGCAAAAAGGGACAGACAACCTGGAATTCTGAAACTCGGTGGCTCCCTGCTGATTAGCACAATGCCCAAGCTGCTGTACCTGAATTATTCAAGATCCTGAAGGGTGTATATATATACCAGATAAGTGTCAATGATCCTGAAATGCCACAGAATTCTCTCAGTCACCCACCGTACCTTCAGCATGAGATTGGTAGAACTATTACATTTCCCGCTGTGGGTTGTACCACTCTTCCAGTTTCACATCTTTGCATAATTTACAAAATTCTCATGTGGGTATATTGATTAATTTATTTGCATCATATTTTAAGCTTTAATGGGGAGTAATCTGAACCAATTGTTTAGATTTCATGCGCCTTTGTTATCTCTAGGCTAGACCATTCCAACGCACTCCTGGCTGGCCTCCCACGTTCTACCCTACATAAACTTGAGGTCATCGAAAACTCAGCTGCCCGTGCCCTAACTCGCACCAAGTCCCGTTCGCCCATCACCCCTGTGCTCGCTGACCTACATTGGTTCCCGGTTAAGCAACGCCTCGATTTCAAAATTCTCATACTTGTTTTCAAATCCCTCCATGGCCTCGCCCCTCCCTATCTCTGTAACCTCCTCCAGCCCCACAATCCCCCCCCCCCGGCCCCCCCAAGGTATCTGTGATCCTCTAATTCTGGCCCTTTGAGCAACCCTGATTTTAATCGCTCCACCATTGGTGGCCGTGCCTTCAGCTGCCGAGGCCCTAAGCTCTGGAATTCCCTCCCTAAACCTCTCAGCCTCTCTACCTCTCTCTCCTCCTTTAAGAAGCTCCTTAAAACCTACCTCTTTGACCAAGCTTTTGGTAATCACCCTAATATCTCCTTATTGGGTTCGGTGTCAAATTTTGTTTTGAAACTCTCCTCTGAAGCGCCTTGGGACGTTTTACTACATTAATGGCGCTATATAAATATGAATTGTTGTTGTTGTCAACAAAAGCACACTTTGAGAAATACAACCCTAAGGAAACGTCATAATATCACATTGAGGCAGCAACACCAGTACCGCACACTGATAATTGTGGAAAATATGGTCTTGATTGATTTTATCTAAGCTTGCATCCAACTATTGGCAACAACATATAGCTTTTCAGTGAAATTCAATCGGAAGAGACACAGTACTAATCCTTGCTCTGTAGAGCTAATCCTTTATGCTCTTTTTGGAAACAATGTAATTTATAAGGCCTCGAGACTGTGTCCCAGTTTATGGCTATAAAAGGTTGATGAATTGCTTGCTGAACGAAAACAAGTCTCGTGGCAGGTACATATTTCAAATAAGTTGTAAAACAATTTCCAACTAGGATTTCGACAAACTTTACAGAAGAGCAAAAAGGGGACCGAGTGGTCGGGGTAGAAATTGGTGTGCGTTTCGCCAGTTTTTCAGGCGTTAAATGGGAGGAAAGCATGCCTATTTAGCAGTGTGACAGCCCTTGCCCAATCTGCATGGGCGTTGGTCCCATTGCTAAATTCGTGGGGCCATTTTTTTCGGCCCCATAAACATGTACATCAGGGGCCTAACACCTCTTAAAGGATTCTTTTTCAAAATTCACTGGCAATGAGGGGATTTGAGGAGAATTTTTTTCACCCAGAGGGTGCTGGGGGTCTGGAACTCACTGCCTGAAAGGGTGGTAGAGGCAGAAACCCTCATCACATTTAAAAAGTACTTGGATACGCACTTGAAGTGCCGTAACCTACAGGGCTACGGACCAAGTGCTGGAAAGTGGGATTAGGCTCGATAGCTCTTTGTCGGCCGGCACGGACACGATGGGCCGAATGGTCTCTTCTGTGCTGTAAATTTCTATTATTCGAGGGCCGCGATTTTATCGGCACTGAGAGGGCGGGTTTGGAGGCGGGTCAAAGGTTAAAATCGTTTTGATTGACGGCGGGTTCCAATCCCGCTGTCAACCCACCTCCAAACAATTTTCCCAAGTGTCGGGTCCCCGATTTGCGCATGGACCTGACACCTAGCGGCGGGAAGAGGATTAAAGCCAATTACCTGCCTGTTAACAGGCAGTTGATAGTAGTTGACAAGCTACTTTTTAATTTTGCCGCTTCTGCCTCGGGTTTCCGGAGGTCCGGACACCACGCCAAGTAAGTGTGGTGTGTTGTGAGTCTGCTGTACTGCTTCTGGATTGATGACAGCTGCAGAAGTGATGTGAAGGATCCAATGGTGCACTGGTGAGTTTCAGAGGTAAGAAAATGTTGGGAAATTCATTTTTAATGCATTTACACATTTCTTTAGGTAACAAGTTTTTAAATCGATGTCTAGTGCCACCTCATTGGGAGAACCTCTCTCACCTGTGACAGATCGCTCCTGTAACCTCACCTGCAGCTGCCATCTGTTCTACCCTAAGGAGGGTGTCACTGGAGAGCCTGGGTGCAAGAGCTCACCTTTGTACAGTGATTGTCAGTGTTTGCAGCACCTCAATGCTGTCAAACACTGAGAAATCAGCTGTGAAAAAAAATTGTGCGCGGTCCCTTTAAGAAAACTGGCCGATGACGGGTCCTCAAATGATGTCATCTGACCGGCTTCCTCTTAATTGGCTGGCAAGCCCGTAGGGCGGGCTTAACAAGGTCAATCAACGTAAAATCACGTCGATGGGCTGGTTGCAGTTGGAGGCGGGACTGGGAGCCGGAAACCACCTGACCCGCTCCCAACCCGCATCCATTGATAAAATCATGGCCTATGATTCTATGAATGAGTGGGGTGATGGGCCTACCCACTCAGGATTCTTCAGCATCCCCGCGGCCGTCAAAGAAAGTCATGAGCATTTTCTTTAATACAAAAGCCTTCTTGTGGAGCCAGGAGGAGCACGACTGGTCCTCCAGCTTCACAGGAGTAGCGATTGAACCACCAACAGTCCACTCCAATCCCACCCTCCCACCCCCACTCCATCCCCCCTCCCACCCCCACTCCATCCCCCCTCCCACCCCCACTCCATCCCCCCTCCCACCCCCACTCCATCCCCCCTCCCACCCCCACTCCATCCCCCCTCCCACCCCCACTCCATCCCCCCTCCCACCCCCACTCCATCCCCCCTCCCACCCCCACTCCATCCCACCCTCCCACCCCCACTCCAATCCCCCCTCCCACCCCCACTCCATCCCACCCTCCCACCCCCACTCCATCCCCCCTCCCACCCCCACTCCATCCCCCCTCCCACCCCCACTCCATCCCCCCTCCCACTCCATCCCACCCTCCCACCCCCACTCCAATCCCACCCTCCCACCCCCACTCCAATCCCACCCTCCCACCCCCACTCCATCCCCCCTCCCACCCCCACTCCATCCCCCCTCCCACCCCCACTCCATCCACCCTCCCACCCCCACTCCATCCCCCCTCCCACCCCCACTCCATCCCCCCTCCCACCCCCACTCCAATCCCACCCTCCCACCCCCACTCCATCCCCCCTCCCACCCCCACTCCATCCCCCCGCCCACCCCCACTCCATCCCCCCTCCCACCCCCACTCCAATCCCCCCTCCCACCCCCACTCCATCCCCCCTCCCACCCCCACTCCATCCCCCCTCCCACCCCCACTCCAATCCCACCCTCCCACCCCCACTCCAATCCCCCCTCCCACCCCCACTCCAATCCCACCCTCCCACCCCCACTCCATCCCCCCTCCCACCCCCACTCCAATCCCACCCTCCCACCCCCACTCCATCCCCCCTCCCACCCCCACTCCATCCCCCCTCCCACCCCCACTCCAATCCCACCCTCCCACCCCCACTCCAATCCCCCCTCCCACCCCCACTCCATCCCCCCTCCCACCCCACTCCAATCCCACCCTCCCACCCCCACTCCATCCCCCCCTCCCATCCCCCCTCCCACCCCCACTCCATCCCCCCTCCCACCCCCACTCCATCCCCCCTCCCACCCCCACTCCATCCCCCCTCCCACCCCCACTCCATCCCCCCTCCCACCCCCACTCCATCCCCCCTCCCACCCCCACTCCATCCCCCCTCCCACCCCCACTCCATCCCCCCTCCCACCCCCACTCCATCCCCCCTCCCACCCCCACTCCATCCCCCCTCCCACCCCCACTCCATCCCCCCTCCCACCCCCACTCCATCCCCCCTCCCACCCCCACTCCAATCCCACCCTCCCACCCCCACTCCATCCCCCCTCCCACCCCCACTCCATCCCCCCTCCCACCCCCACTCCATCCCCCCTCCCACCCCCACTCCATCCCCCCTCCCACCCCCACTCCATCCCCCCTCCCACCCCCACTCCATCCCCCCTCCCACCCCCACTCCAATCCCACCCTCCCACCCCCACTCCATCCCCCCTCCCACCCCCACTCCATCCCCCCTCCCACCCCCACTCCATCCCCCCTCCCACCCCCACTCCATCCCCCCTCCCACCCCCACTCCATCCCCCCTCCCACCCCCACTCCATCCCCCCTCCCACCCCCACTCCATCCCCCCTCCCACCCCCACTCCATCCCCCCTCCCACCCCCACTCCATCCCCCCTCCCACCCCCACTCCATCCCCCCTCCCACCCCCACTCCATCCCCCCTCCCACCCCCCACTCCATCCCCCCTCCCACCCCCACTCCAATCCCACCCTCCCACCCCCACTCCAATCCCACCCTCCCACCCCCACTCCATCCCCCCTCCCACCCCCACTCCAATCCCACCCTCCCACCCCCACTCCATCCCCCCTCCCACCCCCACTCCAATCCCACCCTCCCACCCCCACTCCAATCCCACCCTCCCACCCCCACTCCATCCCCCCTCCCACCCCCACTCCAATCCCACCCTCCCACCCCCACTCCATCCCCCCTCCCACCCCCACTCCATCCCCCCTCCCACCCCCACTCCATCCCCCCTCCCACCCCCACTCCAATCCCACCCTCCCACCCCCACTCCATCCCCCCTCCCACCCCCACTCCAATCCCACCCTCCCACCCCCACTCCAATCCCACCCTCCCACCCCCACTCCATCCCCCCTCCCACCCCCACTCCAATCCCACCCTCCCACCCCCACTCCAATCCCACCCTCCCACCCCCACTCCAATCCCACCCTCCCACCCCCACTCCATCCCCCCTCCCACCCCCACTCCATCCCCCCTCCCACCCCCACTCCATCCCCCCTCCCACCCCCACTCCATCCCCCCTCCCACCCCCACTCCATCCCACCCTCCCACCCCCACTCCAATCCCACCCTCCCACCCCCACTCCATCCCCCCTCCGGGTTTTACAGTTTGTGTAGTTTGCTATGATTTGAGTTATATGAAAAGTTAAACATTTCTAATACTAACCTCCAATCTGCCTTTCTTTCTTTCCATTTATATCCAAGAGTGTTTCAGTGTCTCTCTCTTATTTTTATTCCCCCACCATTCTCCCCCCATTTGTCCATTCTCCCCCCATGTGTCAGTCATGGCTCAGTTGGTAGCCCACTTGTCTCTCTGAGTCACAAGGTTGTGGGTTCAAGTCCCACACCAGAGACTTGAGCACATAAAGCTAGGCTGACACTCCGGTGCAGTACTGAGGGAGTGCTGCACTGTCGGAGGTGCCGTCTTTCAGATGAGACATTAAACGGAGGCCCTGTCTGCTCTCTCAGGTGGACGTAAAAGATCCCATGGCACTATTTCAAAGACGAGCAGGGGAGTTATCCCCGGTGTCCTGGCCAATATTTATCCCTCAATCAACATAACAAGACAGATTATCTGGTCATTATCACATTGCAGTTTGTGAGAGCTTGCTGTGTGCAAATTGGCTACACTTTAAAAGTACCTCATTGGCTGTAAAGCATTTTTGGACATCCTGAGGTTGTGAAAGGCGCTATATAAAAGTAAGTCTTTCTTTCTTTCTTCTTTCTTTACCTGAGGGCCAGTGTCGGCGAGGCAGGAGGCCTGACATTGAAGCCTTGGCTCAGGTAAGCTGCCTTTGGAGGTGCGACCAGCCCAGGCAACTCCCGCTCAGTATGTTAACGAGGGCCGAGGACGCATTTACATCGCTCCTTGGGCCTCTCAGTTCAGGCGCAGCACTGAGTCTAGGCCCCAAACTCATTTCTGGGCCTTAGAGAGTCCAGCAACCGTTTGCCACAGGTATGGCAGGAGCTTGCTGGAAGGGCCGTAGAGGATCAGGGACCAGTGCTTTTTACAACCAAAGAAAGCACAAATTTTGAGTAAAATTAGGAATGTTAGCTTAGTTTTAGGAAATTAAATTCAGTAGGGCAGGTTACTGGATTCATCACATGCCCATTTTATATGGAAGTGAATCTTTTAGCACCCTCACCAGTGCCCCACATCCTTTTCATAATATGGGGACTAGAACAGTACACAGTACTCCAAGAACGACAATCCTTTAGGAACTTGCAGCTATCCTAAAAGATTCTGTTAGATCTTATAAGACACAGAAAATAACGAGGGATTTTAAAATGTGTTCTCCAAGGTTCTTTAGTGTTTCCTACATTACAACAGAGACCACACTCCAAAGTACTTCATTGGCTGTAAAACATGTTTGGGACGTCCAGAGGTCCTGAAAGGCGCGATATAAATGCCATTCTTTCATTTTCTTTCCTTCTTGTAAAGATTGATGAAAACTAAAAAGATTCTGTGATGAAATAAAGCGTATTTGTCTTGAACTCTGACTGGAAGCTGATTGCACTGCGGGACCCTTTCAGTATGAGAGATTGTTTCCCCTGGCTGGAGAGTCCAGAACTAGGGGGCATAGGGGGAAAAATTGGGTTGATTTGCGCCTCCCGTTAGTGCCCCCTGGGGGGCGCTAATGGGGCGCAAATCCCCTAGCGCCTGGGAGCGGCGCCGCTAACGCCTCCCGCGAAATGACATCATCGCCGTGCACAGCGACCCGGCCGCAAACCTCGGTCGTGCCCCCTGACCTACCGCCGGACGCTATGTCCGACAGGGTCAGGGTGGTGTTTTTGCGGCCGCGGCGGCGCAAATTAAAGGGCCGGTGCCGGGCGGCCTTTTTTTTTGGGCCGCCTGCCAGCACCTGCCCCCTTTCGCTTCTTCAAGCGGGGTGCCTTTAATCAGGGGAGGGAGGCCTGTAATACCGCTCCGCTACACGTCGCGTTGTTGCACGTAGCGCCACGATATTCAGTGGTAGCGCCCCAGGAAGGAGGGGGAGTGCATCCAGTAGCGCCCCGCCTCCTGCTTGGGGCACTACCACTCAATTTACAGCGCAAGGGTGTAAAATTTTTCGGGGTGCTACTTAGCGCCCCAAAGGGGGCATGACCGAATTTTTCCCTCATAGTCTCAGGATAAGGGGTCGGCCTTGAGATGAGGAAGAATTTCTTCACTCAGAGGGTTGTGAATCTTTGGAATTCTCTACCCCAGAGGGCTGTGGATGCTGAGTCTTTGAGTATATTCAAGGTTGAGATTGGTAGATTTTTGGACTCTAGGGGAATCAAGGGATATGGGGATTGGGCGGGAAAGTGGAGTTGAGGTCGATGATCAGCCATGATCTTATTGAATGGCGGAGCAGGCTCGAGGGGCTGCATGGCCGACTCCTGCTCCTAATTCTTATGTTCTTATTTGATATATTCAGTGAATGACCTAAAAGCAGAAACCTTTCTCCTTTTAATATTTTGCATATTTAGTTAATACCTAATTGATATTCAATTATAAGAAAATCCGAGCAAATATAAAAAACTGCAACCACTTTTTCTGTTTTATTTTAAATTTGAAGGTATTCAGTTCTGAAGAGGCTCAGACGACAATTATTGCTCGTGTTAAGTGATATGTTTGGAAGAGTTCATTCCTATAATTTCCTCATCTAATGTGTTCAAAGGATGTTATTAAATGATTCCAATGAGTGGAATGATAAAAATAAACAATGAACGGAAAAAATATTACATTTACCTGATCTTCAGAGGAGATATTGGTCCAGGGTTTGCGGTCAGCGGTGAACAAACAGCACCGGCCGTTCAGTACACTTACACCTGCCCATGGACTTTCTATGGGCTTTTGCACTAGAACTTGCGGTAATTAGAAAGACATTTTGGTGCGGCGCCCTGTACAGGGGATCTGGGACCTGTGTGAACAGGGCCAGCAACTGTGTATCTCCTTAACCAATCAGATTGAAGAATCGTTAATGAGCAGTGCAGAGTCTGAACCAGGAAGTGTCAGTTAGAATATTGAATTCAATGTCAAATCAGGTACAGAAAGTGAAATAAAGAGAGGGAAAGAAAGATGGGATTAAGAGGGAGAGATAAAAGAAACAGAAAGAAAAAGTTATAAAATACATTATTTACATGTTTATATTTTTTTAAGTCTCCACACTTGTAAAAGTTAATTTTCAGTGCCAGAGAGGTTGTTTGGGAGTAATTAAGACTTATCACGGCGTTAAAAATTCACTTACACTGGAATGGAAAGCCCTAACTTTTTCTGGTGTGTTTAGTGGGTAACTCCTGGGTAAGTACTGGGCATAGTCTAAGGATAAGGGGTTGGCCATATAAGATTGAGATGAGGAGGAATTTCTTCACTCTGAGAGTTGTGAATCATTGGAATTCTCAGCCCCAAAGAATCATTGAGTATATTCAAGGCTGAGATAGATAGATTATTGGTCTCTAGGGGAATCAAGGGATATGGAGATTGGGCGGGAAAGGAGTTAAGGCTGAAGACCAGCCATGATCTTATTGAATGGCGGAGCAGGCTCGAGGGGCCGTATGGCCTGCTCCTGCTCCTAATTCTTATGTTCTTACGTTCTTACCTTCATGCGGTTCCACGTGTTTCAATGTCGAGTTTATCAGCGAGGTACCGGTACAGCGAAGCTTCTGGAGGAGCCAGGCATCTCGGACAGCGACTTCCTGATTTGCACGTTTAACTGCGCATGTGCGGACACTGGAATTTGCTGTCTGATTTACACTTTAATAATGGTGAGGGCCGATAGCCTCACCGTTATATTTACTGCAAAATCCGGGCCATTAAAGTCAAGGCCGTATCTGCCTCTCCTGCTGTTTCACGCCAGAGCATTCCTTCCTCAAAGAATACCACCAAAAACAAAATGAGATTCACAGGCCACTCATGGCGTTGCTGCTCGTGGGATCTTGCTGTACGCAAAATGGCTTCCAGATTTACCTACAAACCAGTCACTTCGTTTCAAGGTAATTCTTTCTTTTCAAAGAACATGGAGCAATATTATACATTGTGCTGATTTAGTGGGCAAGCAATATCTATGGTAAGAGTCAAAGCAATTTAATATGTAATGGTAAAGAGTTTTACTTTGAATCTATATAAAGTAAAAGACTATAAAAAGAAGTTAATAATTGCTCTTCATTGCTCCTTTGAGAACTCATTATAGATAGGTGAACAATATTACTTAACAAACTGTTCGGAAGCCCATGATGAAGATATTTTAAATATCTGGCAGAAAGTTAAAGTGAAGTCGGAATTATGATATTGTGTCAATCATGATCTTATGCCCATTTAAATTCTCTGCATCCAACCACCTAGAGATGTAAAGAAAGAGTCTGAATGCTGGAAATCTAAACTAAAAATTGAAAATGCATGAACGGAAAAGAGAGATTGACATTTCTGGTGTAAGCCATTTGCCAGTTAACTTCATTTAAAGCAGTGGTTAGACACCCGAGTCTTCTCTCACAGAAAGTCATGAGCACGCTCCTCCGAGCCAGGCTCCGCTGGTTCCATCGCCCCCCCCAGCAATTAGAAACTTCACAGTCATCAGCTTCATTTTTATATCCCTCCGTGAGGAGGAACTTTGATTCCCGGGCGGGAAACCGGCGGGGCAGGCCCGGGAGTCTTCGAGAGGCGCCCGACCGATATTAATCGCCAGGCCTCATTTACGTCTCACCAGCCAGCTGCCTCCTGCAACAGGCGTAAAGAGACATGCTGGCCAGCCAAAATCGGACGGGCCAAAGGCTCAGTTAAGATGCGGGGATGGGGGGTTCGGGAGGGTCCTGTCGGAGGGATGGGGTGGGGGGTGGGGGACTGGTTGCCACGGGCAGCAGAGGCCCAGACTTTCCTTGTGGAGCCTGGAGGAGAATTCTGTTTTTTTCTGGCTCCACAAAGATTCAAACTTACCTTTCGGAGCCTCCACTTCTTCGCTGATATGTTTTAACGAGCGGGCGCCCAAGGTAAAAAAAACAATATGCCATTAAAATGCCAGTGAGCTGCTGCGTATGCCATAAATCTATGGTTAGCAGATATTAATGAATCTCCCATTGAGTCACGAGCTGACTAAACAGTAGGGTTCATCCTGCTGTGGGGACAGAAATGGAGCGGCAAATAGAGCTACTCGATTTTAACTTCCATTCCTCCCGGTTTCTGCTGGATGGAGGGAGTTAAAATTCTCTCAATGGTTTCTGTCACGCTTCAAGTTTCCCACCTGACCTTCTTCCTGCAGAAAGGATTTGGGAAAAGGCTTTACTTGTAATGTTGGGTTTTTGAAAGAAATGCGTATCCTAACAAGTTTAAAAAAAGTCACCCTCATGACAGGTGGTTAACATGCTAATTGGAAGAATTTTCTCCTGAAGACTAAACCATCAGTGCAATTAGCTTTGTCTGGGTAATCAGAAAGCACCTCTCACCCACTATGTCAAAAAAAACCTTTGATGTCTCCTTGCGAAGCGAGGGATAAAAAGAGAGACACAGATATCTAAAAGTCTATCTTGCTTTTGAAACAGGGTAGTTGCTGAGGCAGGAAAGTCCCAGGAAAGGCAGGCTTAAAAGATTTGAATACAGAGGTGGCAGTCGGTTCAAGCAAGGTGAATCACTGAAGTGGGGTAGCGTGGTGTGTTCATTATTTTTGTATGATTACGTGAAAATAATTTGTATTGATTGAATTAAGCAAAACTGATGATAATTATTGCACTGTACATTTACCTCAGTGTGGAACATGCAGCTTAACAATTTGAACCAAGCTTCACCTTATCTAATGTTAACTCAGTCTGCCCTCAAAGATTGAAGAAATACATGGTGGGTGACATTGAGGCTTTGGAAAGGGTGCAGAGGAGGAGCGACTAAACTAATTCCCAGTCTAAAGCATCTTAATTATCAATATAGGCTAAGTGTTGGGACTACACTTTAGAGATGCATAGACTTAGAGATGAACTGATTGAGGTTTATAAGATAATGAAGGGAATAGATTGTGTTCCGGTTGACAGCTTGTTCCAATTAAATAGGTTAGGCAGGACCAGGGGTCACAAATTGAAGTTGTATAAGGCCAGGTCTAGGTTAGATGTCAGGAGGTGGTTCTTTGCCCAGAGAATAGTGGACCTCTGGAACAAGCTGCCGACTCGTGCGGTGGACACTGATTCGCTGAATTCCTTTAAGCGAGAGCTGGACCTGTTTCAGTCTGGGGCGGAGATCACCTCTTACAGAAGGTAGGCACTGCAGGGAATTCAGGGCCAGAGCAATCTCCCGGACTTGTTTCGATCGCCTAGCTGGGTCAGAGAGAAATTTCCCAGATTTTTTTCCCCAAATTGGCCTGGGTTTTTAAAAAAATGTTGCCTCTCCCAGGAGATCACATGGTTTCGGGTGGGGTGGAGAGTGAATATATTGTGATACACGAGGTATCGCAATTGTGTGGGACAGGCTGGATGGACCCGAGGGTCTTTACCTGTACGTCATTGTTCATATGTTCGTAAATAAATGGGCAAAAGACATGGATATCTGGTTTAGGTCACAAGGGGGTTCCATTGTTATACCCAAAGGTCCTGCATCTACAATTGGATATAGGGCAGTGTGAGCAAATTCCCATTAAAAATAAGTTGCTCAGACTACTTACGGAAGTGGTGGAGACCACTGAAGACAAGAAGGTACCTATGACAGAACCGAATTTGTAAAAGTCTCACTTAACTTCATCTGAATGATGTCCTCTGGCCCTACGTGGTTGTTGCATCCTCCACTCTGACTCGGGATTGCTGCTGATCGTGCGCTGTTCCACTTCAGAGGCTCACGCTTTGGAGCTCTCTCACAAACATTATTTACCTTCCAACTTTGTCCCTACCTTCAAAAGCCTCTTGATAGACACAGTGGAGTGAATTCAGCAGGTCCGTTAGCATCTGAGGAAAGGTGGAGGCGGATTGACATGGGTGTGGGAGCTGATCAGAACACAATTCCGGCAGGTGCTCGGCACCCAAAGTTTTGGCCTATCTTTTCTTCTTCTTGATGATTGTAGCCTCCTGTGTGTTTCCAGCATTGCGGTTTTTATTTCCAATTTCCTGTATTTTGCAGTTTTCCGCATTAGCCATTTTCACACTCTTTCGTTCTGTCCTTTTATTATCACTGAGATGCTCTTGATACATCCTCCAACAGTTTTCATCTCATTTCAGATTTTCAAAAAAACCTACTCAAGCCAATACCTTCTTTCCTCCCATTTTTTTTTTTCGTTTTGTCCAGTCCAATTAAGGGCGAGCTTATCAGCTCATTAGCAGTTCCGATGAAGGGCCTACATCCAAAACAATAACCTGTCTTTTCCCTTTCCAGACGTGCTGTATAGACGCTGACAAACCTGCTATGCATTTGCAGTTTTTCTTTTGATGAACACATCATAATGAGTTCCCTCGCATTCGAGGACTCGCTTGTCTTTGTCTGCCTGCAACTGACCTACGTTTTTTCAGACTTTGGACTGGGAGTCATTGTACTTGAATTCTGAACAAAACACATAATCTGAATTAATGCAAATGTTCAGTCGAGGTGTCAAAAAACAAAAGCAGCCTCAGTTTGAAACGAAAATAAACTTACATAAAAGCACAAGAGCTTCCAGAGTCCGAGTATGATTATTCGATTATAGAGTCTATCCGCCCACATAATACACGGAATGCAGGTTATAATAAATTTATTGTACTAAGGGACATTAGGCCTCAGTGAAACAGCCTTTAACAGTTACATATATTTTATGGTGATTTGATGGTAAGGACACAGAAAGAAACAAAGAAAGACTTGCATTTCCATAGCACCTTTCCCGACCACCACAAGTCCCAAAGCGCTTTACAGCCAATTAAATACTTTTGAAGTGTAGTCACTGTTGTAATGTAGGAAACGCGGCAGCCATTTTGCGCACAGCAAGCTCCCACAAGCAGCAATGTGATAATGACCAGATAATCTGTTTTAGTGATGTTGATTGAGGGATAAATATTGGCCCCAGGACACCAGGGATAACTCCCCCTGCTCTTCTTCAAAATACTGCCATGGGATCTTTTACATCCACCTGAGAGAGCAGACGGGGCCTCGGTTTAACGTCTCATCTGAAAGAAGACACCTCTGACAGTTCAGCACTCCCTCAGCACTGCGAGTGTCAGCCTAGATTTTTGTGCTCAAGTCTTTGGAGTGGGTCTATGAACCCACAACCTTCTGACTCAGAGGCGAGAGTGCTACCCACTGAGCCACAGCCGACACAGGGTCCATTTTGTAATCGTGCATTGGCGTCGCCCTCAGAAGTGCATGTGTGTATTTTGCATTGCAGGTGCATGGGGCAGATCTGGTGATAATATCTGAGGTGATAGGTGCAACCTCTATGGCTGAATCGACCTGTTTGGATTGGGTCATGCGTTAGGACGTTCCCATCTTCAGGGTGAAATGTTTGGCGCAGCAGCATATTAGAAAGAGCCAGCTTTGAAATGTCAGTCTTGGCCTCTGAGACAGCAGGATATAGGTTCAAGTCCAACTTCAAGATTTGAGCACATAATCTAGGCAGATACGTCAGTGCAGTGCAGAGAGTGTCGCACAGCTGGACGTTCAATCGTTCAGTCGAGACATTGGCACGGATTTTATGGGGCCGATGATGGCAGACACACAGCATACACCGTCATAAGTCCTCAGAATGGCCCCGCAAGTTTCGGGTTACCGCATGCGCTGCGCAGGCGCGGAAACCCGGAGCTTGCGATCTGTCAACTTTCTCTTTGACAGATCGTCCACATGCGCCCCAGAAACACTTTGGCTGGTGGAGAACTACCCAGCGAATGCCCATGAAACCCTCACGCCTGGTAAAACCTGGTGTAGGGCCTGCTTTTACCAGCATAAGGCTTAAAATAAATGTTAAATTAAGATTTTAAAAATGATTAAAACATACAAAAAGATTTAAAATGAGTTCATGTAAATTTTGGGCCGGAATAAAATGATTTTATTATTCTTCAAAAAATTAGATTTGTATATTAAGTGCTTAATCAAATGGACTTTTGAGCATGGGAATATTTATTTTTATTAGAATTGTGCTTTATTTGGGGCGTTCTTATAAGTTTATGGGGAGTCCATTCGTAAATGGCTCCAACTAGGCCTTCAGCTGCCTGGGCCCTAAGCTCTGGAATTCCCTCCCTAACCCTCTCCGCCTCTCTACCTCTCTCTCCTCCTTTAAGACGCTCCTTAAAACCTACCTCTTTTGACCAAGCTTTGGGCATCTGCTCTAATTTCTCCTTATGTGGTTCGGTACAAATTTTGTTTTTTAACGCTCCTGTGAAGCACCTTGGGACGTTTTACTACGTTAAAGATGCTATATAAATACAAGTTGTTGTTGTTGTAATGCAGAATGTCCTGGTACAACAGGAGCCTGCCTGTGCATTGGAAAATAGATGAGTGATTGTTAGAGTGCATTGTCCCTCTGCGATGCTGCAACAGAGAGAAAAGGAGATTAATGTGGGTGACAAGGAAAGGTGTTGAGGATTATAAAGAAAACTTTTCCTAAAGTATAAAACCACCCGCGGACCGAAGGACAAGACTGAGTGTACAAATAAGTTTAGGGAGTCTAAGAAACTGGTCAGGAGAGCCAAAATAGACAACGGGATACAGTCTGCTGGGAATATAAAACACAATGTGAAATGAGTTTCCATAGAAAGCATCCAGGGAAATGGTGGAGCCTGTGAAGGACTCCAAAGGGGGGCACTATATCAGGTGATCAAGGAATGGCTAATTGAATTTTTTGGGGTGATTTTAAGTTTTTTAACCGTTGAATTCCCACACCTTATTAAATCAGCCTGACGAAATTTTCCTCCCGTGCCCTTCCCCCATAGCAGGGACGTCAGCCATCAGTCCTTTAACCTCCCCATCGCATTTAAAATGATGGCAGAACAGTGATATTGCTAGCATTCCCATCTGGTACACAGAATTGCTTCCGATCCAGGAAAATGGGCTCGGGATGGTGGCAGAGTGGAGCCGGTGAGTGGAGTACTGCCCCGAACCCTCTTCCGGTGACTATACCACCCTGGAGGTATATCGAGACCTTTGTGTCTGTGGTTATGGAAGGAAGCTCAGATAGCTTTCCAAACGTCGGGGCCGGCTGCAGGGATTGAAGGAAGCCAAGATCCCAGGTTGAGACAGATTGCACCCCAGGTTATTTCAGGAGACAACCAAACATTGCAAACAGAAAGAATTCCGTGGATGATGTTTACTCAGATTTCACGAAGCTTTAGATACAGTACCGTAAAGGGGATTGGACCATGAGGCTTGAAGGCTGGGCATAGCTGGAGCACTTCTGAAGTGCATCATAAGAACATAAGAATCAGAAGCAGGAGTAGGCCATTCACCTGCTCCGCCATTCAATCAGATCATGGCTGATCTTCGACCTCAACTCCACTTTCCCGCCAGATCCCCATATCCCTTGATTCCCTTAGCATCCAAAAAAATCTTTCAATCATAAATTGGCTGAAACAGAGGAAACAAAAGGTGATTGTACATGGAGTGGGATCAGCATGGGAGGAGGTAACTAGTTACTGCTAGTTACCATGTGCATAAATAACTTGGAAGTGAGGACGGAAACAAAAAATCAGATGACACCAAACTTGGAGAGATTGCAAACAACCAGAAACAGGCTGACCAAGTACAGAGAGATCGGGATAGATTGATAGATTAGATACTATTTAATGTGCATAAATGAAAAGTCCTGAGATTGAAAAAGGGTAATAAATGCAGGCAATATAAGCTAAATTGCGTCATTTTACAGGACACAATGTAGGAGAGTATTTGCGGGTACTGGTGGATAGATCGCTGAAGTTATTAGCACAGTGTGAAACAACAATAACAAGAGCAAAAAGGGTCTTGGGCCATATAGCAGAAGGACAGCAGACAATCTCAGAGATTGAGTCTGAGTCTAACAGAATCCTGGCCCAGCCTTACCTGGAATATTGTGTAAAATTGTGTATCCGAGCATTGGAGAGGGTGCAATGAAGAGAAACTAAATTGATAGCTTGGATGAGGCAGCTGAGGAGAGGCTGCATAAGCTTAGCATATTTATACTGGAGTAAAGAAGGTTTGTGGGTGATCCATTTGAAGCATTCAAGATCCTAAAGGATAGAGACAAGACAAACATCAATGGGTTTAACATAGTGACAGATTCTACAAGAGAGCATAGCTTCGAACTTAGAAGAGGGAAAAACCAATTTAGATATACCTACTTTTGCAGGGGAGGCAGTGGGGGGTGATTGTATCAGAAATTCAAGGGAGATTTGGATAAGCACTTGGAGAAAAAAAATGATAGAAGGGTAAAAAATGCAGAGTTTAGATTTTAGATGGTACCATTCATGACTTTTGAAGCGTCATCTTTGTTGTTACATCGGCAAACACGGCAGCCAATTTACGCACAGCAAGATCCAACAAACATCAAGGGCTCAATTTTCACCGGCCCATGGAGGCGGGAATGGAGGCGTGTGGGGTGTGAAAATAGCAGATTCGGGGGGTCCCGAACCCATCCCACCCCCAACCCACCTCCATGCCAGTTTCCCAGGAGGCGGGTACCCGACCTGTGCTGGGAGCCGCCTCCCCGAGGCGGGAAGGGGATTAGTGACAATTAACTGCCTGTTAACAGGTAGTTAACAGGCAGTTTTTTGCCTAATCCCTATTTTTAGCCCTGAAGTGTGGGCTTCCCGACAGGTCTGAACCACGCCGATTTAGCGAGGCAGATCGTCGGTCTGGAGGGCTTGGAGGGGTCGAGATGTCTCGTGTGCAGGTGAGTGATGGGTGCATGAGTGCAGAGGTAAGTGTGTTTGGTGTGTGTAAAGTGTTTTAAGAACTTTTACTTACCTTAACTTTGTCCTGCAGGCTAGCTTCCTTAAGGTGTCGGGAGTACCTCACATCCACGGCACAGAAAGCAGAATGGCCGCGGAGCTGTCAAAAGCTGCAGTCACTGCTCTCTGTGCTGGATTGATTTCTAACTGAGTCTAAGTACAGGGACTCACGTTAGAAATCATATTGTCAGTGTTTGACAGCTTCACAGAGCTGTCAAACGCTGAAATTTCATCTGTCAAAAGCTCATGACAGATGAAATTTCAATGGCTGACGTCACCTGTATCCAAGGGACCCTTGATTGGCCTGCTAAGCCCGCTGGGCGGGCTTAACAAGGTCAATCAAGGGAAAATACAGTGGGTTGGCCACAAGTCGATGGAGGTGGGACTACAACCCAAAAAGTGGGAGTCCCGCCTCCATCACGTCCCCATTGACAAAATCGAGCCCCAAGACATGGCTGACAAAGTAATCTGTTTTGTTGATGTTGATTGAGGGATGAATATTGGCCCGGACATGGAGAACTCGCTGCTCTTTGAAAAAATATAATAAAATCTTTTATGTCCACCTGAAGAGGCAGATGGGGTCTCTGATATTTTCTCTCCTTGGCCTCGCCCCTCCCTATCTCTGTAACCTCCTCCAGTCCTACAACCCTCCGAGATCTCTGCGCTCCTCCAATTCTGGCCTTTTGCGCATCCCCGATTTTAATTGCTCCACCATTGGTGGCCGTGCCTTCAGCTGCCTGGGCCCTAAGCTCCGGAATTCACTCCCTAAACCTCTCCGCCTCTCTACCTCTCTTTCCTCCTTTAAGACGCTCCTTAAAACCTACCTCTTTGACCAAGCTTTTGGGCACCTGCCCTAATATCTCCTTATGTGACTCGGTGTAAACTTTTGTTTGATAATCGCTCCTGTGAAGCGCCTTGGGACGTTTTACTACATTATAGGCGCTATATAAATGCAAGTTGTTGTTTTTGTTTCATCTGAAACGCAACACCACCAACAATGCCTCACTCCCTCTGCACTATATTGAAGTATCAACCTGGGTTATGCACTTGAATCCTGGAGCGGAAGTTGAACTTGGTGTGAATATGTTGCCAACGGAGGCATCTGAATTGTAGTCACTGCTGTTTTGTAGGAAAGCTAATTTGCATGCAGCAAGGTTGTACAAACATTAAACAAATGAATGAGAGTTAATCTGTTCTGGGTGGTGTTAATGGAGAGAAGATTACTGGCCAGGACGCCAGAGGACAATGGGGTCCTTGAGCTCCACCTAAATAGGGACTCGATTAAATATCATAGCCCCCAAAATTCTTTCTCGCCTGCTCTCAGGTTTGGTCAACAGGTGAGACAGCAATGGCTCCCTGTCACCTCCAACCAGACTGTCCCAACAGTGCTCTTAGCTGAAGGATGCCCCTCTGCTCCACCGTTCTCTGTAGCCCCTCCTGCAAATGCATCTCCAATGCAGCATCTTGGATTTGTTCCATTCTGCTGCAGGGCCATTTTTCTGTCATTTTTAAAGCTTACAGCCACTCCCCCCTTAAAGATAGCGAGCAGGCGTTTAAGATCTGTCCTCGACCCCCATGCAGACCCAACGTGTCATGCGCTACGCGCAGAGAGCAATGAAAATGCATTTGTAAGAGCTTATAGCGCGAGGTTGGCTCAGTGAGGTGCAGGCACACAAGTGCCCAAACAACAGTAGTTCCGACACCACTAAAATTGGACCACATTACTGCCCCCGAGATGCGGCCTGGGACTTCATGGAGGGGGCAACAGGAGCTTCCTCGCACACAGCTAAGAAAAAAAGAGCAGTCGATTGCACCCCTGCCTAGCTCCTGCGAGTGTTCAGTTGTGGTGCAATGCTTAGAGAGCTTTGGAGAAGGTTCTTACTCACATAGTCATGGTGTGGCGGGGAGGAGGGCAGCGCTGGGGAATGGCAACATTGAAATCGAGATTGAATTAATATCTTAATTTAACATAAACAAATTGCAAATAATTGCAGGAAAAAGAACTGAGTTCAAGAAGCCATTTGTCTTTTTCTAACCTCCAGCCAACCTCCACACCCAATAATAATGAAAGTATCTGTAATAAGCCTTCCAGCTCATGCAACCTTCTGGGGAGCTTTGGGTTGGAAGGCTTTGATTCATATGGAGCCTGAACTGATGGACATGTATAACTCATTGTGCCAATCTGGTGGTTTAATAAAGAATGACCTGGGTAAAGTAATCATGTGTGGATCAGACTGGGTATAAAAGATAATGATTTTGAAGGTCAGGTGATATTTTTTTTCTTGATCCTTTTCTGATTATATTTGTTTCTGGTAAATATTTCTTTCTGTACACTTTGCTGTCAGTGTACGGTGTGTTGGAAAAAAAAAACCCATGGCCGCGAGTTTGCCGGCGCTCAGAGGGCGGGTTTGGAGGCGGGTCAGGTAGCGAAAATCTAAATGATTGACGGCGGGTCAGGAACCCGCCGCCATCCCGCCTCCGCGCTAATTTGACAAGTGTCGGGTCAGTGAGTCCCGATCTCACCCGACACCAAACGGCGGGAGAGCAACTTAACAGCTTGTTAACTGCCTGGATAATCTTATTTTAAATGGCTGTTGCGATTTTGCAGCTTTTTCTGCGTGCTGCCCGTCGTCGGACAAACACGCCAGCTGCATTGTGCCGGGTTTAGCAAGGACCTGAATTGTTGGCAGCTGCTCGAGCAGCTTAAAAGAGGCCCTGCAACATCTCTGAGTTTCAGATGCCACAACATAGTGTTTTGAGGTTTCGGGACACATTTTGCAGCTCTACTGATCTCGTGAGTGTTGGAGCTGAAATACATCTGCAGTGTGACCTCTTTGGAATACCCTCTGGCCAGTTTGTCTGAGCGCAAACGACCTCTATTCCTCGGCTGAGATATATACCAACGGGATGGGAACCATTTATATCCTCTCATCCTGGTCGTCAGATTCGGAGGAAGAGCAACCACGGCAGCAGCACAAACAGGCACAGCAGCAGAACCAGCATCAGGAGCGCCAACCTTCTCCTCAGCCACCTGATGATGCACAGGGCGTCAGCGCAGGGCTGCACCGCGCCGCAGGAGATACCCCCAACACAGGGTTTACAGGCAGAGGATCAGCTTCCTCAGCATGACTGAGCAGCAGTGCCAAAGGAGGCTGAGACGTTCGCAAGAGGTAGTCGATGACATCTGCGCGATGCTGCACCAAGACCTGGAGCCCAGAGGAGCGGGTGGACACCCCTTACCAGTGGCTGTCTAAGTCGCCACCGCACTCAACTTTTTTGCTTCGGGCTCCTTCCAGGGATCAGCTGCAGACATCAGCGGCATTTCCCAGTCGGCCGCACACGCCTGCATCACGCAGTTTACCGATGCCCTCTTTGCAAAGTAGCATAGTTACATCCACGGCTGAAGCAAGTGTAACCGCGCGTGCACTTGGCTTTGCAAATATGGTAGGCTTCCCAAGGGTGCAGGGCATCGTAGACTGCACAGATGTGGACATTAGGGCACCCCATCACAACCCAGCTGTATTTGTCAACCACAAGCGATTCCACTCCTTTAGCGCCCAGCTGGTGTGTAACCACAGGAAGAACATTATGCATGTTTGCGTAAAGTATCCTGGCAGTTGCCATGATTCCTTCATCCTGCAGCAGTCTACTGTTCCTCAGCTCTTCAATCCGCCAACCCAACTTTCTGGATGGCTACTTGGCGACAAGGGCTAACCCTGAAAAAGTGGCTCATGACACCGATGAAAAGGCCATCAAATGAGGCTCAGGAGCATTACAATGCGAGCCACATTTCCACCAGTAGCATCATAGAGCAAACTATCGGCTTGTTCAAAATGCGCTTCCGATGCCTCAACAGATCTGATGGAGCCCTGCAGTACGCACCAGCCATGGTCTCCAGAATCATCGTGGTCTGCTGTGCCCTGCACAACATCGCAACACAGCGTGGCTTAGCGCTGCCTGAGGAACAAGTGGCTCAGCACACAGCCTCCTTGGAAGAAAGAGGAGGAGGAAGAGGACGAGGAGCCATGCCTTGTGGGGCCAGATATGGCCAATCCAGCAGCATGTGACTACATTGCTGGCGTCAGACAAGGGATGCACTCATCCATGCCAGATTCGCATAAGCTTATGCTTCAACCACAGGTGGCTGGCAGATGGAGATGAATGTCAGGATGAGCTTCTTAACAAGCCATACATTATCTGTCCAATAAACGGTGCTTTCCTATCACTCTCACCACCATCATTACAAATGCAAGTCGCCCTGAGCCCTCACTGTGCAACTTCCATTTCTCAGCACACATAGGCCAAAAAGTCAAAACTTTGCCATCACTTTTATTTAATGCAATCACAATCTGGATGACAAGCAGTACTTTTTCACACAATAAAACACCCAAGTGACTACCCTTGTGACTATTTGTGTGTTAACTTCCTCTTACGCGTGCTTCTACGTGGTGCTTCCCCTGTGGCTTCAGCAGATGTAGAGGCACCTTGCTCAATTTGATGCTGCGCCTGCTTAGACGCCTTTGGAGGGCATCCTCTGGGTTTGGGAGCCTGCGAGGGCTCCGCAACAATCTGCTCTTCCTGCGGCTATGCAGGGGCTGAGACGACCATCTCAGTTGGGTGAGGACTCTGGAGCTCTGACCGAGGGCTCTGCAGTGGCATGGTTGTGTGAGCGCTTGGAGAGGAGCCCACACTTCCTTGCTGTCAGCCACCAACATCCCTTTCATGGGTCACCCGCACTTCACTGCTAGCATGTGGCTGGAGAGCATCTTGCTGCACATCAGTGGCGCCATGAGGACCCGTCTCTGTAATGACAGTCCTCATAACGGGGACGTCCATGTACCTTTGGTTCCTCTCCTCAATAGATGCCCATCTATCCTCCATAGCAGACCATCTATTTAGAAGAGTCACCAGGCTCTCTTGAGTCTGGCGAGTTCTGGCCTCCAAGGAGGCTGCCACCCTCTCCAAGGCGGCACGTTGATACGCCATTGCCTCCACCATGGCAGTGCTCATGTTTGAGATGGACTCCTCCATTCTCTGCACACTCTCAGTTACCATGGATGCAAAACCTGTCAGAGACTCCTGCACTTGTTGCTGAAGTTCCAGCACCGCTCTCTTTCTGGATGGCCCCAGAGGCACAGTGTCTGTATGAAGTTGAGCAGAGCTAGGAGCGTGCTGCGACCTCCGACGGGAACTCTCCACTGTTGTGGCTGTCTCCACCATCTGCTGATGCTCACTTGTGAGCTGTGATACACCAGGTGACAACACTGCTCTATGTAGCGATGGACCTACCGAGGTGTGCGTCTCTGAGCTGGTGCTGGGTGCGCTGAGTTCTGGTGATGCTGCTCCCTCAGAGGCTGCAGGCTCCTCTGAGGAGTCGTCTTCCTCTTCCTCCGTACCAGTGGGGAGGGGGCCTCTCGATGGTCCTGTGGGAGAGTAAAGGCATAAGTTAGACACCTGATATTTAGGTAGCAGACACATCCTATTGTGCAGATGATGAAAAGTCAATCTCTATGAACATCATTTGCCATTTCAGTCAATCATGAAATATAAAAGAGAGGGTTTAAAATGTATTCTGTCACCAGCTTCATCTAATGCGCCCGTCTCTCCAGCCCCCACTTCCAGCTCCTCGCCACCTCCAACTATCTCCTGAGCAGTCTCCTCAGCACTTGTTAGCGTCGCAAGGGATGGTGGCCCTCCTCCTGTCTTCGCTCTCTCCCTCTTATTGTGAGCTATCTTTTCCTGCAAGGAGGGACACAAGTTGAGTTTCATCGAGATTGATGGAGTGAGTGTGAAGAATCCATAACATTGAAGCTTAGAGGGAGACCAAGATGGAGTGAGGTGCCAAGAGGAAGGAGCCTCCCTGTACGTTGTTAGTTGTTGTCATTGCATAACAGTGAGAGCGAGTGTGAGGGGTGCATAGTAGGATGGTGAAATGATTCAGTACATAGAGAGAGAGGGATAGGTAAGGGTGCAAGGGAAGTAAGGGTAAGGTGGGATGTGGAGGAGCAGGCTTACAAAGCAGAGTGCTGGTGATGAGAAGAGAAGGGAAGCAGATTGAAGTAAGTGTGATCACAGAATCACAGAATCCCCACAGTGCAGATAGAGGCCATTTCGGCCCATCGAGCCTGCACCGACACATATCCCACCCTATCCCCGTAACCCCACGTATTTAATCCCCCTCACACTAAGGGTCAATTTATCATAGCCAAATCAACCTAATCCACACATCTTTGGACTGTGGGAGGAAACCGGAGCACCCGGAGGAAACCCACGCAGACACGGGTAGAATGTACAAACTCCACACAGTCACCCGAGGCCGGATTCGAACCCGGGTCCCTGGCGCTGTGAGGCAACAGTGCTAACCACTATGCCACCGTGTTGCCCTATGAGGATGTGATACTCACTTTTGATGAGCGCAAAAGATCATTGAAGCGTTTCCGGCACTGGACCCAGGTGCGTGAGCAAACTGACCTAGCGCTGACCTCCTCAGCAATTCGCAGCCGGGCTGTCTTTGTTTGCTGAGGAGGCTTCCTCCGGCCATCGCGAGGGACCAGGATGTCCCTGCGCCCTCTTACTCCCTCCACAAGAGCTTGGAGGGAGTCTTCAGCAAACCTTGGAGAAGCCTTTGCCCTTGCAGCAGTCATAATGATCAGGACGATTCCCAGAGCAGCAGAAAGGAAGCGAAAAACAACTGAATGAGTGACGTCAGCAGAGGCGAGCAGTAGACCCGCTCCCACTCATTGGGCCGGGTAGCGCACACGCCGGGCTTAATGAGCCCACTTAACTGAAAATCTAGATTGGGGAGCGGCTAAAAGCGGCAGCGGGACCGGCACCCGCCCACCGGGCAACCCGCCTCCTCCGTTAAATTCACAGCCCATGTTTCAGACATGGACCTTTGCTTGATTTTTGTTATCCAGGTTTCTCCCCATTCCTGCCCTCTTTTCCCCTCGGAACAGGCCTGAGTCTTGCTGGAGTAAGGCTCCACTCACCCCAGGAACCCTCAGCTACTTCGCCTAAGTTGCCTTCCTTCACGCCTGAGGTTGGACGATGAGCGTTGGCAGCTGTTTGCTTGCGGGATGGATCACAGGCTGATTCCTGTCCTCGCCTAATTTCCAATCACTTTCGTGCAGGGATCGCTCATTATAATTGCGAGTTTTTTTTACCGTTCCTAACTCAAGGCGGGTGTCCTTGCTGCCTGCTCAGTAGAGCAGGGTAAAATTCCGAATGGTGGGATCCTGTGGCTCTCCTACGGGTAAGTAACCTGAGCGACTTTCATCTGCTGGCTGGCCAGGTTTTTGCCGAGCAGGTAGAGTTAAAATTGACCCCTCTGGAAAGTGTCCAATGTGTGAAATATATGGGGATCAATGAGTTGCAAATCATTGGGAATTGGAAAATTGGTCTTAAGTGATATCATTCCAATTCAGAACACCAGGTATGGTTATATCAGATATTGGTTACCTGCAGCTTAATACATGGCTGTCACTTAGCACCTGCCACTTATAGGAACATAGTAACATTGGAACAGAAGTAGGCTATTCAGTCCCTCGAGCCTGTTGTGCCATTTAATGAGCTCATGGCTGATCTGCGACCTAACTCCATAGGATTCTTACACTCCTTCCTCCAGTGACCATCCTTCCCACACCCATAACAGTTAAGCTTTGTGCTGGAAGGGTTATTCCCCTCCTGATGCCACTCCTTCCTACTCTGGCTGGGTTTTATTTCATGTACTTTCCCTTTTTGTGGGGGCTCTTCCGCCCCTCTCCCATTCTGGTAGGCCAGGTTCAGCCGTCTGACCACTGCCTCCTCGGTGACCCGGGAGTCTTTCGGGTCAAACCAAAGCTCAGTCTGGGTTTTGATCCGAGGCAAGCTGTTTGCCACTAGGCTACGGAGCCAGTGGGCCAGCTCATCCCGGTTTAGGTGAGCCCTGTTAAGATCCCCACCACAACACTCCTGTACACGGGCCACAGCCTGTCTGCAAAAGCCTGTGGGGTCTCTCCTGCGAGCTGCACTGTTTTCTCCACCCGGGAGAAAGGACTTCCCTCATTCATCCCCATTGCCTCTAAAACTTCCTCTCTGATGGCCGCATATCCATTCTGTCCTCTCTTGCTCTCAGCAGAGAGAGACTGGTATAGCCGGCTGTCCAGTGAGAACAGGAGCATTTTTGCCATCTCGGCATCGTCACAGCCGTTGATACCTGCTGCCTGTTCTACCTCTATGAAGTGAACTGAGGGGTCTCCTTGTTGGGTGAGTTTACTCAGGTGGCTTACCATAACCCTAAGCTGTTGTGTACCGTGGGGAGCCACGAACTGGTTTTGGAGGGGTCCCACATCCCCGTTATCAGCGGGTGGGCCAAATCTGTCCTGCCGGGCCGGGCACATCGGCCCTGGTCCCAGCCTCTCTTGTGGGGTTTTTTCCACCTCAGCTTCTGCCCCTAACTCCACCCCTTCTTCTTGCCAGACTGCGCTAAAGCTTGGCGCTATGGGTTGTGGTCGTGGGCCCTCCCGCTCCTCAACCGGGTCGTCCCTTGGCGCTATCTTTGGTGTCTGAACCGTTCTCCCCAGGTTCCCTGTAAAGTCGACCTGGGCTGCACTTGGGCTTATGAGGCATGCCACGCCTCTTGCCTTCCTTAGAGCAAGGCTGAGACTCTCTATCTGCTTCTGGCAGGGGCCATGGTCCTGCATCCTCAAACCCCTGTGCGCTCATTACCTTATAGGCTGCCTGTAAGCCTTTTACTGTCTCCTCCTGCTCTCTTACTTGTTTTGCCAGGCGGGCATTCTTTTCCTGCAACCTCAGCTCATTGTTCTTGGCCTCAGTGACCTGGCACTGTAAATAATCCTGCCGAGTCTTGTGTTCCCCCACTAACTGCACCCTTTCCTGGTTTAGAGCCTGCAATGCTAACAGTAACTTTGCCCCTGCTAGGGCCTTCGTTTGGACTTCCAGGGCTGACTCCCGAATCTCGGCTGCCTGTGCTTCAACGAGTCTGTCCAAAAGTTGGATCTGTTTCTTGAAGCACATCAGCCAGACTGCCTTTTCTAAGCATTTTTTATGATCCTTCCCTTCTGTCCATTTAGCTGCTGCATCTACCGGGCGCCCAGTTTTTAATAGATTAGTGACCCACTTCTTTTTCATATTCACTTTGCTGAATACATAATCTGAAATCCTCTCTTCCATTACAGTTCTCTCTTCCGAATCAGTGTCTACTGCTTCACAACCCCTTTGCCAAGTCCTTGCCACGGTCGCCATTTATGTAGGGAGTGGTGATGCTAGGGGTCAGCCTTTCCCCTGACTCAGTGAGCGGTTCGAATCGCTCCCACGCCCCAGGTTCAAAACTTGGACTTATTTAGGGGTTGTGAATAAAGATGCAGTAGACAACAGGTTCCGATGAAAAGAACTATAACTTTTATTAAAATTAAAAGGTAACAAACTTAAACACACTTCACACTTAAACAGGTTTGGGGAACACACGGTTACAGGCGAGGAAAAATGACAGTATACAAGAAAAAAACCTTTATTCCTCCCAAAAATCCCACTTCTAGCTAGGTTTCGGTTTCAGGAGATCAGGGATAATGCTCACCAAACAGGGGTATTAACAGTATGAAATCCAGCCAGGTAAGTCGATGGTGATTCTGGTCATCGAACGTCTTCCTTTACCATGTGGCTTCCGGGCAGAGCTGAGAGGGAGCATTCCAGCGTGGTCGGCGATTCAAAAGAGAAAGCGCTCTTGGGTCCTGCTGCAGATATAGTCCTTTTTCGCCCCCACACCCCCACAAAACTCCTCATGAAAACTGGTTTCGTAATGCAGTGAGTTTTCAGGTGAGGCCTGTTCATTGTCTTGTTAAATTTTGATGGGCCTTCAACTATGCTAAACCAAATCAAATGGCTCACGTCCTGTTGAGCTGTTGTTCCATGGAAGCTTGCATTGTTCTCATGCTTTGGGTTCCTTGCTGGGCCTAGCATTCCTATGGGCTCTGTGTTTTGGGTGGGGCGGCCTTTCCCCAGGGCCTATTGTCCAAATGTTAATGTTTGCTGGGCTTTGGATTCCCAGACCATCCACGTGCCGTACACGTCCAGACATGTTTCCTTTAAAGTTCCAAAGTCCTTATTTTTTTCCTTTCGATATTTTTTGGGGGATCTGCAAATTTTGGAAATTTTACGAATCCCCAATCAGCGGATATAGTTTCTCTCTATCTACCTTGTCTTTTCCCCTTAATATCTTGACAACTTCGATCAAATCACCCCTTAACCTTCTAAATTCCAGGGAATACAACCCTAGTTTGTGTAATCGCTCCTCGTTTCACCTGGCTCATTGCAAAATAAGGTGAGATGGCAAGATGTCAAGGGACAGCTGTTACTAATCACGCCAAGCAGCGTATGGAAGCTCAGAGGATGAACACAGTAAAGTGATTTAAACCTCATAAGGATAACACTGTTTAACACTATTTGAGAAAACGATATTGAGATTGAAGCACCATCAAACCCTGAATATACTTGTCACAGAATCTCCAATCTCCTGCTGGAGTAATTTGCCTTGAGGTGCACAAGTGTGAGGTGGCACGTTTTGATAAAAACAAAGTACTAATTATACTTTTAATTAAAAAAAGAAAGACTTGCATTTCTATAGCACCTTTCACGACCTCAGGGTGTCCCAAAGCGCTTTACAGGCGATGAAGTACTTTTCAAGTGTAGTCACTGTTGTAATGTGGGAAATGCGGTGACAAATTTGTGCACAGCAAGATCCCGCAAACAGCAATGAGATAAATGACCAGATAATCTCTTTTTTAGTGATGTTGGTTGAGGGATAAATATTGGCCCCAGGACTCCCCTGCTCTTCTTCGAATAGCGCCGTGAGATCTTTTATGACCACCCGAGAGGGCAGAAGGATCCTCGGTTTAATGTCTCACCTGAAAGACGGCCTCTCTGACAGTGCAGCACTCCCTTAGTACTCCACTGCAGTGTCAGCCTAGATTCTGTGCTCAAGTCTTTGGAGTGGGACTTGGACCGACGAACTTCTGACTCAGAGGCAAGAGTGCTACCAACTGAGCCACGACTGAGAGCAAATTAGCAGAAGGTTGGGTGATGTGGAAGAGCAAAGGGATTTCATAGCTGAGGCTCATAAGGTATTAAAAACAGCAGCTGAAGTACTGTGGTTTTATGGTCTTGAAAATTTCGATCAAATCACCTCTTAACCTTCTAAATTCCAGGGAATACAACCCTAGTTTGTGTAATCTCTCCTCGTTTCACCTGACTCAGTGAAAAATAAGGTCAGATGGCAAGATGTCAAGGGACATCTTTCAAGCCCATAAAATAGCTAATGGAATAATGGGTTTTATGGACTGGTTACAGAGGTGGAGAGGTTTAGAACAAGTGGAAATAGATATACATTTAATTGCAAGAGATCCAGGACACAGAGCATGAGAAACTTTATTACACAGAGTGTTGTAAGGCAATGGAAGGCACTGCTGGAGTTAGTCATTGAAGCAAAGACCATGTCAACATTTAAGAATAGGTGGTTGAAGCAACAGAGAATAAAGGGATACAGAAACAGGACTGGCACATGGGATTAGGACAACTGCTCATGTGGAGGCTAAAGCCAATGTGGGCTAGTTGGGCTGACTGACCTGCTTCTGTGTTGTAATAACATGCCTGACATGTGGGCCAACAGAATCAAGATAGGAGGTCCTAGCAACTAAAGTTAGAGAATATACCCCAAGCAACAAAGCAAGCAAAGAGAAGAAAAAGAGACATTGAAAAGGAACAAGAAGAAAACAGGAAAGAGAAAGAAAACTGAGAAATAAGGGAAGAAAATGAACCTTTGGACTGTCTGGCTCCCAATAATACTTAATGTAGCTGGACTGGCTGCAGTCTTTGGCTGAATTAGATCATCTTTACAGTAAAGGTTAGAATATATGTTTTCAAAATACTGCAATCAAGCTGTATGTTGAAGAAACTATTTTGGCTAGGTTTATGAACCAGCATTCTCGGTGCAAAGATTCGCACAGTGGGATTGCACTTCAGGAATTCATTCACATAGACCATGCCCCAAGTTCACCTCCACATCACACACCATCCTAACTTGGAACTATGTCGCTGTTCTTTCATCGTCCGTGGAACTCCCTCCCTAACAGCGCTGTGGGGGCACCTTCACCACACGGACAGCAGCGGTTCAAGAAGGCGGCTCACCACCTACCTTCTCAAGGGTATTTGGGGATGGGCAATAAGCAACGCCCATGATTTTTTTTAATATACATTCGTGGGTGTCGCTGGCAAGGCCAGCATTTATTGCCCATCCCTAATTGCCCTTGAGAGGGTGGTGAGCCGTCATTTCAGAGGGCAGTTAAGAGTCAACCACATTGCTGTGGGTGTGGAGTCACATATAGGCCACACCAGGTAAGGACATGTAGTGAACCAGATGGGTTTTTACAACAATCCGGTAGTTTCATGGTCATTACTGATACTAGCTTTTTTATTCCAGATTTATTTAATTAAGTGAATTTAAATTCCCCAGCTGCCGTGGTGAGATTTGAACTCTATTATCACTATGCTACCGTACCCCTAATGATTTCCTAGCCATTAATTACTAATGGGTGGTAAATCATTCAATGTACACTGGCTTCTACACCCAACTTATCCGACATACTCGCCTGTCACTCAGAGCTGCGCCAAAAATACAAGTTTGTGAAATCGTCCCTTGTGTGTAAAATGTATCAATAATTACCTTTTTCTTTTACAAAAATCATGTGAAATTCTAACAAACTGCACATTGATAATGACTGTATATTGTGAACTTGCCATTTACAAATTCAGGCAACCTATGAACAAACCACAAACATTTCAAGACACACAAATCAGCTGGAAGTCGTGTCACAAAACAGCCGAGCACTCAGTATTGTGACCACATAATCTCCCAGCAAAGCAAAACATGCAATAGTAAATTATGTTATGCTTACGTTTGCTGCTGGTGCTGGGGAAGGGGCATATTGTGTCTGTGGATGCCTCATGGGCACCGTGAATAGTAGAGATTCTGGGGACGGATAGATATTCTGGAGTTTAGCTTGTATACCTTAACGATTCAGGGAGTATTTCTGCAGAAGCCTCTCTCAGGAGATTAAATGGAGGGCTTGAAGTCTGTGATAAGGTAAATTGTATGTGGATTGTGGAAGGAACAGGTTTGATGGACCCAATGACCTTGTTTCACCCATGTTTTCAACTTCAATGGCCTCGAGCTTACCCAAAACTCTGCTGCCCGTATCCTAACTCAAACTTAGTCCCGTCCACCCATCGTCCCTGTGCTCGCTGTCCAGCAACGCTTTGATTTTAAAATTCGCATCCTTGTTTTCAAATTCCTCCATGGCCTCGCTTCTTCTGAACCTCCTCCAGCCCTACAACCCACTGAGATCTCTGGTCTCTTGTGCATCTCCGATTTTAATTGCTCCTGCCATAGGCAGACATGACTTCAGCTGCCTAGGCTCTAAGCTCTAGAATTCCCCCCTTAAACCTCTCCGCCTCTCTACTTCTTTCTGCTCCCATAAGATGCTCCTTAAAACATACCTCCCTGTCCTAATATCTCCTCATGCGGCTCGGTCTCAAACTTTGTTTGATAACGCTCCTGTGCAGCGCCTTGGGACGTTTTACTAAGTTAAAGGCGCTATATAAATGCAAGATCTTGTTATTGTGTTCTTATGTGGCCTGTATACAATAGCCCTACTACCTGTGAATATACCTGCAACAGAGTATTTATCATAAGTTACAACCAGAGGAATATTTACTTTCTCTGAATCAGCATTTGAAACTTAGGTTTTTGTTCCAGAGTCTGTTTGCAGAGCCTAACCAGTCTTCTGCTTACCGCTGGAGTCCTCCCTCCACCCCGCCCCCCCCCCCCCCCCCCGCCCCACCCCCCCAAACTTCTGATCTGCTCCACAGAAAACCCACTAGGATAAATTCTAAAATTGAAATAAAAAATAACTTTCATCTTTTTTAACCCAATCATGTGCAGCCTTGTTGCAGCTTGACCTGAGTGCACTAAGAAGCAATAGGTCAAAGTATGTGGTGTGATTTGAGAGCAACAGGGAGAAGGGCAGCCCTCAGGAAGAGTGATCCCATCAGTGACCGTGGGGTGGGGAGGGCTAATTTTGACCTTGTGCAATAAAAACATAAGAACATAGGAATTAGGAGCAGGAGTAGACCCCTTGAGCCTGCTCTGCCATTCAATAAAATCATGGCTGATCTTCGACCGCAGCTCCACTTTCCCATCCAATCGCCACATCCCTTGATTCCCCTAGAGTCAGAAATCTATCGATCTCAGCCTTGAAGATACTCAACGACTCAGCATCCACAGCCCTCTGGGGTAGAGAATTCCTAAGATTCGCAACCCTCTGAGTGAAGAAATTCCTCCTCATCTCAGTCTTAAAATGGCTGCCCCTTTATCCTGAGACTATGACCCCTAGTTCTAGACTCTCCAGCCAGGGGAAAACAACCTCTCAGCATCTACCCTGTCCAGCCCCCTGTCAATGGTGTAAAGCATGGAAAATCATATCAGCTGATGTACCCCACATTATACATCTCTCCCGTGTTTGATTTCCATTGAAGTCCTCCACTATTCAACTTTAGTGGTGTCCTTCACTGTAGGCCTTACCAGCTCAACTAGGTTCCCCAAAAGAGGTGCTCCCTCAACCCGTTACTAGACACAGTACACCCCCTGCAATCCCCTCGTGTCAATCAAAGAAAACCTCAGCGCAGAACTCCGTTTATTCTCAAGCTGAATTACGGATGGCAATTTAATGTCACGCCATGGAATCAGGCCAGACTTTGGATTCCTAAAATTAAAGGTAATCATCAGCAGACCAGCCTCTGTTTGATGATTGAACGAGAACAGCTGAAGGTCATAGCAAAGGCTTAACATAGATAACCTCGCAAACACGAATAAAGGCAGTCGTTTAATTGGTAGAAGCGACACACTGTATGAACATAGACTTAATTTCCATCATAATCATTTATAATTGTCTTCGGGACATATTTCCTAGCTATCTGCTGAATGGCAGTGTGCAGCTCTAGGTCAATATAAAAGGATCAATTTCAAGTCCCTGTTATCAAGAAAATGTTAAAGACTGTATATTACGTTTCACTCTTCTGTGTTAAATGTACCATCACCACTATTTTGTCATGAAAATAAAGGAAAACACAAGATGCATTTTTGAAAATACTGTGCAACTTATGAAAATAAATCAAGCACAAACACACACGCACAAAATTACAAACATACTGAAGACCGATCCTTGTCTGAAAATGGGCATGGGTTTCAAAGGGTTGAAATTTCTGAGTTTTTAGTGCACTGGCGAACATGTTTGCGGTAACCAATGTTCCTGTATTTTTTTTTGGGTGCGCGGCCCCATTAACGAACTGCGCGGCCCATTCAAATCTCCGTGAACGCGCGGTTTTTCCATTGGAAAGCAAGCAAGCGGCCTGCGCGGGACCTCCAGAGTGCTGTGTAGAGGGCCGGGCTGATCGATCGCGGGCAGCACCCCACGAAAGAAACTGGAACAAGAAAGGTAATTTTTTTTTAATTTACTTACCTCGGCCACCTCGCCTTTAATCGTCGCTCCCCGAAGCGACCGGCCGCCCGACGCACGCCTCCTGCAGCTGTCGGTGTTTTCGCCCGGCGCTGCTGCAGGGGGCGGAAATCAATTTCGGGTCCGGGGTCGCTACCGGGGCGACGTGCACGGCGATGACGTCACGATCTCCAGGCGAAGGAGATCGGGGCGCAACGCCGTAGCGCCGCCGCAAAACTCCCGCCGAATATGGCAGGAGTTGATGTCACTAATGGGAGGCGCAAGGGCACCCACTTTCACCTCCGTTAAGCCAAAATTTCCTGTTCCTGCATCTCGGCACGAGGCCAGTGTATAGAGGAAAATCAGATGGGGAGGACTGTACATTGGTAAAGGAGTCAGTCTGAATTTCTGTCCAGTTAAATTAGTGGATGGGAAATCAGCTTGATTCCTTTACAAATGTGTGCTGCTCTCTGCCTGATTTCCTTCAATGTGCTTCAGCCACTAGGCCCAGGTGCAGCAACAGGAAAATCTCCCCCATTTTGTTTTCTCCAGTTTCCTCCCCTTCTCCTAAAGGCACCGACTCCTGTTGGACTGGAGTTGCACGGGCACGAGTTGCTCTTTGTCCTCTGGTACTTCGCAAGTGGCCATTCTTTATGCGCAATAAACGTGAAAGGTGACTGCTGAGTGGCTATTTAACCATGGGGTGCAGAGGAACTCCAATCTTGCCCTCGCTGTGAAATCGGCACATAAAAATTAAATGCTTCTTCATCTCCCACCAGGAATTGCCCTGAAGGACAAAGATTTACTTTCAAAGTGACAATAAATCAGGGATAGTGGAGTCAAGTTTTACATTACCTTGGAAAATTAATGCCAATTTCACCTCCTCCGGGTTCAGGCCAGTGCTTTCCTAGAATGCTAAATTAGCCACATAATGGGATAGTCAGTCAAATTTACTGCACATGCATTCCAATACCTAATTACAAGCACATTGCAAATAGACAGCACAGGTAACAACTTGTTGACCCGGATTTCGCGATCGGAATAACGATGAGGCTATCAGCGCTCACCGTTATTAAGGAGTAAATCGGGCAGCAACTTCCGGCATCTGCACATGTGCAGTTAAACGCGGAAACTCGGAAGCTGCTGCCCAGGTTGCTCTGCTCCTCCACAAGCTGCTCCACACCGGAACCCGCCGAGAGACTCGGCATTGAAATCCATGTAAGGACGTGAAATTTCTGTACTTACCCATTAGTTACCCACGAAACACGGCAGAAAGGGTCAGAGCTGGTGCATTCGGGTGTAAGCGAATTTTTAACGGTGTGATAAGTAACATTCCCGCTAAGCTGGCAGCGGTCTGGAGGTCCCACATGGGCTGCTCACTGCCTTTTCAATGGAAATAACCCCGCACGCGCAAATATTTGAATGGGCTGCGCAGCCAGTTAAAGGGTCCACGCACCAAAAAACAATTACAGGTAACATCGGTGATAAGTCTTAATTACTGCCAAACAACCTCTCTGGTCCTGAAAATCTAATTTTACAAGTGTGGAGTCTCATTCCTTCAGATTTTAATTATTGTTGGAGATTTTTAAAAATTGAACTTTTTTTTTTACTTTTCCTTTCTGTCTCTTTTCTCTCTCTCTCTTAATCCCATCATGCTTTCCCTCACTTTATTTTGCTTTCTGTACATGATTTAACATTGAATTAAATATTTTAATTTATACTTCCTGGTTTAGATTTGTGGCCTGGATTTTAGTTCAGAGGTGCACGCGGGGGGTTGGAGTTACGAACAAGAAACCCGGAGGAACGGGTTCCCCGAGCATCCTGCAGAAACTGCAGGGTATCTTTAAATTTATTCTCTAGGTTTCCCGCCCACAGCCAGCCTGATTGACAGGCTAATTGACATGCTAGAGGCCTCTCACGTGGGAAATCCTACAGCACAAGGCCGCAGAGAGCAGCTAGCTCTGGGTGGGTGGGTGGTGGGAGAGATCATGGGGGATTCTGTTCGTGGGGTGGTTCGATAGTGATTGGGGGCGGGGGGAATTCCGATGGTGTTCGAGGGAGCAGATGTTGGTTGGAGGGGGTCCGATCACCGGTTGGGGGGTGGGTGCAGATGGCGGTCGGGGGTGGTCCGATAGTGGTCGAGGGGAGCAGAAAGATTGGAGGGGGCATTTACTGGGTAGCTTGTTGGGCCTGGAGGAAACACTCCTGCTCCTCCTGGCCCACAAGCATCACTGTAAAGGCACTTACCTCATCGATTCAACCCCTCTCACCTTCCTTCCTTCACCTGCCGGGTTTCCCGAGGCCTGGGAAACCTGGCCGACATGAGTTAAAAATGAAATGACTTTTAAAATGAAGGCACGCAGCCTCATTGTAATATTTAAATGACCAACCCGCCACCTGCGAGCGGATATGTTGCCCACCCCTCATCCCACCTTCTTTAAAACCAGAAGTGGGCTGGTTCGAGGCGGGTTGGGGTCCTGTTTCAGATTTTTAACCTCTGACCCAGACCCGACCCACCCATTCCTGGGAGTTAAGATTCAACACTGCGTGTCTCAGTGAGGATTCTTCAATTGATTGGTTGAAGCGACACGCTGTTGCTTGTCCCGCTCATACACGCCACAGAGCCCCTGTAGAGAGCGCCGCGCTGAAAAGGTTCACTAATTACCGTAAATTGCTGCATTAACGGCCACAAAAATTCTGTGGGAAGCTATAAGCATTAACGAACAGCAAGCGCTGGTCCTTCATCAAACCCGGGCTGTTATCTTTTATCACTTCGGTCATTAAGAAGTAGCATTCTGAACTTAAAGCAACATTGTGCAGATATTTCCTGAGGAGTCAAAATTTTAAAGACAAAAAAAATGGTTTACTTTGTGACCATTAATGTTTCATTGCGTTGAGTTATTCTGTCAGCATTTCTTTATTGCAAATATTTCTGAGCAATTTCCTATTTTACTCCAGTTACAATATCCTGAGCTGTTTTATTTAGACCACCTGGTTAGCCAGGGCGTCTTTCCTATTGTATTAAGGTTGTTTCGTAGAGAACTGATTGTGTCACCATTCCCCTGCAGAAGCCCCACCTGCAATTCACACAGAAAGTGTTGGAAACCTACAGCCGATCCATCAGCGCCTGTAAAGAGAAAAGATGGGTTATTATTTACACATACTGCTGTGTTTTCCTAGCATTTTGTTGTTTCATTTCAATTTCAATTTCCAGCACTGGTGGTTTACTCTGGTTACCGCCATCTCCAATTATATCAGTGCTGTTATTTAAAAGAGAATGATGTCAGAGGAGGAAAGAACTTTAGGAAAGAACCATACATTCAGAATGACATCATTACCCTTGCGTTTTAACAGGTAAAATATCATGACAACGAAGGGCGCCTAAATAAAGGAAAGAAGACTTGCATTTTTATAGCGCCTTTCACGACCACTGGACGTCCCAAAGCACTTTACAGCCAATGAAGCACTTTTGAAGTGTAGTCACTGTTGTAATGTAGGGAACGCGGCAGCCAATTTGCACACAGCAAGCTCCCACAAACAGCAATGCGATAATGACCAGATAATCTGTTTTAGTGATGTTGATTGAGGGATAAATATTGGTCGGGACACCGGGGATAACTCCCCTGCTCTTCTTCAAAATGGAGCCATGGGATCTTTCACATCCACCTGACAGTGCAGCACTCCCTCAGCACTGCACTGGGAGTGTCAGCCTAGATTTTTGTGCTCAAGTCTCTGGATTGGGACTATGAACCCACAACCCTCTGACTCAGAGGTGAGGGTGCTACCAACTGAGCCATGGCTCAGGGATTATAGCTTGGGTGCATTTCAGATACTTTATTCCCGTATGGAATGCAAATGTTTGCTTCCAGAGGCAAATCGTCACTCCCTATGAACTGACCTTATACACAAATTAATCTGGAATGTTGGCCATGATTTTCTCCTCCGTGTCGGAATGGGGGCGGGTCAGGTGATTTCCAGGTTCCGGTCCCACCCCCAGCTGCCTCCGCTCTGGAATCGAGATTTTCCCTTGATTGGCCTTGTTAAGCGCGCCCTGCGGGTTTCCCAGCCAATTAACAGGAAGCCGGTCTGATGACATCATTTGATGATGCATCATCTGCCGGTTTCCTTAAAGGGGCCATGCACAATTTTTTTTTTGACAGTTGATTTTTCAGTGTTTGACAGCATTGAGTTGCTGAAAACACTGACAATCACTGCACAAAGGTGAACTCTTGCACCCAGGTTCTCCAATGACTCCCTCCATATGCTTAACGAGGGAGTCACAGCACGCAGGGAAGAGACCTCCCCAGGGCACAAACTTACCTTGCACCTCCACCCAACCCTCATATCTACTTATCACTTCCCCATCTCACTAGGTCTGATTGTTTCTATATTGGCTCCAATGTTGCTGGAATAGATGGCAGCTGCAGGTGAGATGACAAAAGCGATCTGTCACTGGTGAGAGAGGTTCTCCCAATGAGGTGGCACTGGACATATAGTTGGATTTTAAAACCTTGTAAGCTAAAGGAATCTGAATAAGTATTAAAAATGCACTAACCAACATTTTCATTACTCTGAAACTCACCATATGCAACATTGCATCCTTGACACCACTTCTGCAGTTTTCATCTTTTCACACTAATGGGAGGCGCAAGGCCACCCACTTTTAGCCCCTAAATGTCTCAACTCCAGCACTTGTCTATATTAAACCCCTTAGTTTGGACCAAGTGCCTGTAATGAGTAGCTTTCATGAGAGAAAGACAGCCCAGAGTCTTGCTTTAGCCTCGGTCTACACACCAGCAGAGTGCGGATGTAACTGTAAAGCAGCTGCTGGCAGTCTTGGCTATATCCTTCTCCTTCTCTTTGATCTAAGCTGATGCCAAATAAGATCAAAAGCGATAATTTTATGAGTCTGTGTTCTGGACGGGGATCTTCACCTGCTGGGAGAGCGTGACAGAAACTCTGGCACACGCTGCCCATTATTTTCTAATTATTAAAAAGAATGGTCAAAAAAAACATCATGTGTATTGCATCCCTGAATCTCTAACATGTCTTCCCGGAGGACAAAACTCCCCACCAGCTGTGCAGACTCATAACATTTGTCCTAATTTGACAATTAGTCAAATTTGCCAATCAAAGTGAGGTTAAAAGTTACAAAGACTGTCTGGCAGCCAATTTTTAGAAGTCCCATCCCGACCTTCCTCAGGCGGGTTGAGGGAAATCCAGACTCTACTATCACTTCCGGAACCCAAAGTTTACCACAAAGCAAGGTGGTCAATATTTTGTTTATTATACCTTCGGACTAATTATTTCATTAAAGAAAGGTAAAATAATCCGATTTTCATCACTATTAAGAACTATCACAGCCAATAGAAAATGTAACTTTCCTTAAATTAAGGGCACTTTCCCCAGACGGGCCGCAGCGGTTCAAGAAGAAGGCCCACCACCACCTTCTCATGGGCAACTCAGGATAGGCAATGAATGCCAGCCTTGCCAGCGACGCTCACCATATAAGCTAAGTTTAAGAAGTAGGCATTTGAAATAGCAATCCCTTGGTAAGCTACTACTGTGCATTTTTTTTGTGTATATATTAGGAATGATCAAATGAACATTTCCATGCCTCTACTTTTGTCTTTCTGTTCTTGAATGATGAACCCTGCAAGCTTACATTAACAATGGCCCGTATTTTCCGATCGGAGGCTTCCTGCGTGCGGAGGCCTCCGAATTGGAAACAATCTACGCCCTCACCTGAGGGCTCCCGAGGTCCGGAAATTTCCGCTCCTGGGCCTCTCCACGACGAAGTGCGCAGGGCCCACGTATCCCAGAGGCGCAGGCGGTTCGCAAGCGTCCCTGGGATCACGTGGGCCATGGGGAACCAATGAAAAAAGGGAATCCCTCTTCACACTTTTGACAGACCTGTCAAAAGTATGTATGGGGATCACTGAAAAGACACATCAAAACATGAAATATTTTTTTTTAATCATGTTTTTAAAATTAGTTCAAATTACATTAAATTAAATATTTTAAACAAAAAAATAATTTTTTGAAATAAAAATAAACGTTTTTTACAGGGCTAAAAATAAACTTACCTTTTTTAAAGGTATTTTAAAATTATAAATGAGTGAAAAAATATTATTTTTTTACTTTTTTAAACTCTTATGTTGGTAAAAGCTTTTACCAGGCGTAAGATTTCTAAGGGTTTTCAGCGGGCGGAGGTTCTGCAGAAAGCGGAACTATCCGCCCTGCAGAGGCCCTTCTCCAGGGCAGGCGTCTGATCTGTCAAGAGGATTCTTGACAGATCGGAAATGTCATTTTTCAGCGCATGCGCTTCGCATGCCTGAAACCGGCACTTGCGAGGTCCCTACGGGTGTGTACACAGCCCGTACACACCCATAGGAATCGGAATATATGGGTCGATAGTATTGTTGACCCATATTATTCAGCTTTCTCGAGTCTTATTTTCTCTTTAGTTATTTTCCCCAGGCTTGCCGTGCACACTCCACCTCAATATGAAATGTGAGGCACACACGCCCATTATGTGTACAATGTCTGTTTCGGTCTGCCAAATGTGGAGTCCACACTGGGTTGAATTTTAAACCAACTGGCAGGGCGGAATGCCCACGAGATCGGGTGGAACGCCGGGTTTACACCCCGCCCAATGTTGCTCCCTATTGACTTCAATGGTGAGTATAATCAGACGGGATGTAAAACCAGCGCTGCACCTGATCTCGCCAGTTCCCCACCGGGTGGGATAGGTTCAAATCCCCCCCAAAAGTCACAATACAGAAAGTCCCCTAAACGCAGTCTCTCTCTCTTTAACGATGTCAGCAATTTCACTGACATTTTAAAATCTATCTGCCAATAGCACTTACAAATGCAGCACTCATAGTCTCCATGGTTGTGTTCACAAAAACTGGAAATAACTTATCAATACAACTCAATATTTCACAAGGTCAATCTGAGCAACTTTGTGAAAAGATTACCTTTGCTCTGAGACTGCTATAAGGTGCCCTGATCATGGCTGCTTGCGATAGGGCTGTCAGCCGGGACTCAGTTGGTAGCACCCTCACCTTCTGAGTCATGTAAGGGTTGTGGGTTCAAATCCCACTCCAGGGATTCAAGCACAAAAATCTAGGCTGACAACTCCCAGTGCTAGTGATGAGGGAGCGCTGCGCTGTCAGAGGTGCCATCTTTCAGGTGAGACCTTAAACTGAGGCCCTGTCTGCTCTCTCAGATGGACGTAAAAGGGCCAATGGCATTATTTTGAAGTGGAGTTATAGCTGGTGTCCTGGCCAAAATTTATCACTAATACAGAATTTCCGGTCATTATCACATTGCTGTTTGTGGGAGCTTGCTGTGCGCAAATTGGCTGCCGTGTTTCCTACATTACAACAGTGATTACACTTCAAAAGTGCTTCATTGGCTGTCAAGTGCTTTGGGGTGTCCAGTGGTTATGAAAGGCGCTATATGTATATAAATGCAGGTGTTTCTTATCTTTTCTTTAACAGGCTGGTGTAGCATTACCCAACTCAGCTGTCTCAAAATTTTCCTGAGGCTAATATTTTTATCTACACAGGTGAACAGTTTGGAACAGAAGATAATTCCCCATTGTTGTTTCTTCCTCATTAAGTTATGACAACCAGTAACTTACTGCATTGTCAGTGTATCTACTTGTTCTCTCTTATATTCAGCTTTGTTCCTGCATTGTTGGTATTCTAAGGACGGAATCCGCTTTTTTTTGAAGCTACTCGTTAGCTTTTGCTGATTTTCTAGGTTTGCATGTATTAGTCTACACTGAAATGAAACCGGAGTGTGCTGGAAACACTCAGCAGCTCCGAGAGAGAAACAGAGTTAACGTTTCAGTTCAATGACCTTTCATCAGAACTGGAAAAAGTTAGAGATGTAACCGTTTATAAGCAAGTACAGGGGCAGGGAGAGGGCGGGAGGGGAGGATGGAACAAAAGAGAAGGTCTGTGATAGGGTGGAAGGCAGGAGAGATTAAATGACAAAAGGGATGATGGTGCGAGGCAAAAGGGGGGGGGTAATGGGACAAGTAAAGAAAGAAAAGGTTGAAGCTCAAAGTAAGCTCGAAGAACAGCACCTCATCTTTCAATTAGGCACTTTACAGCCTCCTGGACTCAACATCGAGTTCAACAATTTCAGACCATAACCTCGGCCACTATTTTTTCAGATGGCAGCTGTTGATGAGTCTGCCATTCCCATTTACACCTCTTCTAGAGCCATCTTTTGTTTCTTTTTCTGCCCCTGCACTTGTTAAAAACCTGTTACATCTCCAACTTTCTACAGTTCTGACGAAAGGTCATCAACCTGAAACGTTGGGGGTGATTTTGCCAATGGGGACGTGATGGAGGCGGGTCTGCTGCTTGTCGGGTTTTAGTCCCGCCTCCATCGACGTCCGGCCAACCCACCCTAATTTCCCTTGATTGACCTTGTTAAGCCCGTCCAGCGGGCTTAGCAGGCCAATTAAGGGAAAGCCGGTTACTGGTGACGTCAGCAAGTGACGTTTCATCTGTCAAAAGCTTTTGACAGATGAATTGTCATCGTTTGAGAGCTCTGTGAAGCTGTCAAACACTGACAATCTGTCTTCTAAGTTGAGACCTGGGACACAGGCTCAGTTAGAGATCTCTCCTGAGCATCAAGCAGAAGGCTGATGCATTTGAGAATGCAACGGCCATTCTGCTTTCTCTGCCGGTGAGATGAGGGACTCCCGAGACCTGAAGGGTTGAAGCCTGGAGGAAGAAGCAAAGGTAAGTAAAGCTTTTAAAACACTTAAGACTCACCTCACACATCTACCTCTGCACACATGCACCCATCACTCACCTGCACACCGGACATCTCGGCCCCTCCGACCCCTGCAGACCCACGGCTCGCCTCGCTGACCCTGGCGAGGTTCGGAGCCATCGGGAAGCCCACACTTTAGGTGGCAAAATAGGGATTTTCAAAAAACTGCGTGTTAACTGCCTGTTAACAGGCAGTTAATTGGCACTAATCCCCTTCCCGCCTCGAGGAGGCGGCTCCCAGCGCAGGTCGGGTACCCGCCTCCTGGGAAGATGGCACGGAGGTGGGTTGGGGGCGGGACGGTACCCGTCCCCAGATCCTGCCATTTTCCCGGCAGTCCCGCCTCCTTACCCGCCTCCCCAGGGCTGGCAAAATCGCCCCCGTTAACTCTGTTTCTCTCTCCGCGGATGCTGCCTTATCTGCTGAGTATTTCCAACATTTTCTGTTTTTATTAAAGGAACAAAAGGTGGGTCTGGAGGAGGTGTAAATGGCAACAGCAGAATCATTACTGGCAGCTTGCTGTCTGAAGAAAATGGGAGTAATGGTTATGATTGAAATTGTTGAACTCCGTGTTGAGTCCAGCATCCGCAGTATTGTGCTTTTGTTTCGGTCTATACTGGGTTGGCTGTCTCCACTGGGAGATAGTAGGGACATGACAACCAGCCTCAGTGTCCTTGGGTAAAGAGAGGGAAAATTGGCCCCCGTTACCCACTCGCTATCCAGTGACCCCTGATGGAAGAGTGTATTTGCGGATGTCAGGTTTGGCTGTGCTCAGTGCCAATGACTCACACATGGAGAGCGGCTACAACAACAACTTGCATTTACCTAGTGCCTTTAACGTAGTAAAACGTCCCAAGCCACTTCAAAGGAGTGTTATTAAACAAAATTTGACACCGAGCGACAGAAGGAAATATTTGGTCAAAGACGTAGGGGGAATACATCGCCAGGGCTGGTATGTTTAGCACCCGGCGCTAATTAGCGCCCCATACTGCAATATTGGCTTTAGCGCTCTAAGAATGAAGTGGAGCGCTAAATCAAGTGCTATCACTTCACTTAGGGCGCTAATGGGCCGGTAGCGCCAGGCCGCTAATGAAGTCTGGCCTCGGAGGCTCCTTCCCTGGATTAAAGGGAAGGGCCCAATGTTTACTCCAGCATCAGGTAAGGCCGGGGATGGGTGGGCAATGGCACCCGTAGGCCCCGAGGAGCAGCCCCAAGCACCCAATAGAGTGCAGGGCTGCCCCATCGGTGGCACCAAAAGTGGCAAAAGGCCATACCCGGGGCGCTAATTAAAGGTCCGACTAAATGACAGCCGATGCCTTTAACTAGCGCCCCCCGACCCGCCGGGCAATGCTGTAGCTCCTGCTCCAGCAGTCGCTGTTAGTGCCTGGCGAAGGTGGAGGGAGCGCAACTCAATTTCCCGGTGGGGTGCTAACGGGGCGCTAACGGAACGCCGCGCACCCGGATGACGTCACGATCTCTGGGGCGCAGGGCTCCAAGGCACTAACCGCCAACTGAATTTATAGTGCGGCGCTGTTATCGGCCCGCCCGGGCACTAACCCCTTAACGCCCCGTCAGCGCCCGGGCGGGGTGCTAACGGGAGGCACTAAGCTACCCAATTTCTAGCCCGCAGGTTTTAAGGATTGTCTTAAAGGTGGAGAGCGAGCTAGAGAGCTGGGAAGGTTTAGGGAGGAAATTCCAGGGCTTAGGGCCGAAGCAGCTGAAGGCCAATGGTGGAGCGGTTTAAATCGGGGATGCGCAAGAGGCCAGAGTTGGAGGAGCGCAGAAATCTCGGAGGGTTGTCGGGCTGGAGGAGGTTACCAAAAGATAATGATTGTTTATGGAAATGTGCAAGGAGTCAACACCTTCAGGGGGGGATGAGAGTAGTGAAAGTTGTTAAAAGGAATATAATGATTACACTGCTTAACATTTTGCATTAAATATTGACCTGACATGTAACTAGAAATTAATAGGTTAGTGCCTCTTTAAAGGAGCCACCTTGCTCGGCATTGTGCTAATAAATAGCCTGCAATAAAATTGTATTTTGATATTAAAGCAAACAAAAAATTCTATTTCATCTCTTTTTTTAAGTGGAAAAAATGCTTCTGAATATTTTGCATAATCTGCCATCTCCTTTTCACCAGCATAATAGTGCATAAATCAAAGCACCTCAGTCTCTGAATTATCATTGAGGCTTGTGATTTCATCAGGCACTGTGTTACAAAATAATTAAAGAGTCTTCCAGAAAGCGTAAGGGTGAAGGCAAGCTCAAATGTACATTCTTAAAATGGCACCTTTAATGGTGATTGGTGGAATTAAACTCTAGTATAAATTGAAAGAAAAAAAATCTCCTCTACGCAGAGTAATTCAAGTTCAGCCTGTGGTTTGATCTTGTTTTTTCCAGCCTGCCCTTCATGTATGGCATAATAATAATGCTATAATTTGACTGGTATAATAATGTATAGTGGATTGGTTTGGCCATCTGCTAAGTGGCACTTTACTGGCGAGCCAGTTATCTTCCTTCCATTTGCAAAATTTAACGGGCTGGTTCCCCAATCGGGCCAGAAATTACCCCCATTCCTATCACACCTGCACTGTGATAGGTTAAACCTGCCGTATTCCTCGGGTTACATCGAGTTACATCGAGTCCACAGCACAGAAACAGGCCATTCGGCCCAACTGGTCTATGCGGGAGTTTGTGCTCCACACGAGCCTCCTCCCACTCCCTCTTCATCTAACTCTATCAATATGTCCTTCTATTCCTTCCTCCCTCGTGTGCTTATCTAGCTTCCCCTTAAATGCATCGATACTATTCGCCTCAACCACTCCCTGTGGTAGCGAGTTCCACATTCTCACCGCTCTCTGGGTAAAGAAGTTTCTTCTGAATTCCCTATTGGATTTATTAGTGACTATCTGATATTTATGACCCCTAGTTTTGGAACAAGTGGAAACATTTTCTCTACATCTACCCCATTAAACCCTTTCATTATCTTAAAGACCTCCATCAGGGCAGCCCACAGTCTTCTCTTTCCTAGAGTAAAGAACCACAGCCTGTTCAGCCTTTCCTGATAAGTATATCCTCTCAGTTCTGATATAATCCTTGTGAATCTTTTTTGCACCATCACCAGTGCCTCTATGGCCTATTGATAATATGGAGACCAGAACTGTGCACAGTACTCCCAGTGTGGTCTAAATTCCTCGGGTTGGCTCATTTATATAATTCGCCTAAACACCCTGCACAAGTTCATCGTGCGCAGAGAGTCCTGAGTCACCACAGTGCGGGGAATCCGAAGCGCAAAAGCTCTTAAAGGGCTACTGCACCCAAAGGGAGGGAAGCACTGTTTGGTGGAGGTTAGTTGCTGAGTAAAGAAAATGGTATGGAGGAGCTCCAGGATCTGACCTCTTGATTGAAGAGAAACTGGAGGTGAACTAATATCCAGTGTGCAACAGTTATATCAGGAGGTGGCAAGCAGGCAATGCAGTCACCCACATTGGTAGGTCTCGAGGGCAAAGTTCTCTGGACTGAGGAATTGCGTCAAGGTAAGCTTCAATAAATGGTGCCCACTGAATGGAAATGCATGCACCAAACAGACAGCCCCAACCCTCACATCTTAGACCTGTCACTGCCATCTCATTGAAGCTGCATCTCCAACTTACTGCCGATGAAAGTCAAGGCTTTATTTCGCTTAAAGAAACGTTTCATCTATACGGATCCACTCACCACCGTTCCTCAAATAAGCATGCTCTCCAATCCTCTGGCCACACCACGCGGAATGTAGCGTTAGGACCATGGATTCAAACTTTACTCAGCTAGAATACACTGATTTATCAACAGAAGCTGTTTGAGCAGTCCACTGAGAATTTTCTGAGCTCCCTGTATGAAATGGTGAAGAACAGGCAGACATACTGCTCCAACATCGGTGTAAGCATGTGAGAGGGATTTGGAAACCTGCAGAGCACTATGCAGCAAACAGCAAATGTAGGTTTTCCTGTGGGAAATTCCCTGTGGTATAGCCACATGGAGATATTTTACATTTATCATAGAATCATAGAATAGTACAGCACTGAAGGAGGCCATTCGGCCGATCGAGTCTGCGCCGGCTCTTTCGAAGAGCAATCCAGTTAGTCCCGCTCCCCCGTTCTTTCCTCATATCCCTGCAATTTTTTCTCCTTCAAGTATTTATCCAATTCCCTTTTGAAGGCTACTATTGAATCTGTATCCCCCACCCTATCAGGCAGTGCATTCCAAATCCTATCCACTCGTTGCGTAAAAAAGTTTTTCCTCATGTCGCCTCTGGTTCTTTTGCCAATTACCTTAAATCTGTGCCCTCTGGTTATTGACCATTCAGCCATTGGAAACAGTTTCTCTTTATTTGCTCGGTCTAACCCTTTCATGATTTTGAACACCTCTATCAAATCTCCTCTTAGCCTTCTCTGCTCCAAGGAGAACAACCCCAGCTTCTCTAGTCTATCCATTTGGTGGCACATTATTCACAAAGAAATTGGGTGCTCCTGCCATGACTCCTACGAGATTCCCTTCAAAAGAGTCATGAACTGATGAAAGTCAACATCACTGAACTATGAGAATGAATGGCTTCATAGGGACAATCATTCCTTTCATACCTCACCCAAGTAGCTTAACTCATTTATGAACCTAGGGGAAAAATTTTGGTTGCTTTGCGCCTCTCGTTAGCGCCCTAAGAGGGCGCTAATGGGGCGCAAAGCAACTAGCACCTGGACGCAGCGATGTTTGCGCCGCTCGCGAAATTGACCAGACATTTCGCGGCGGCGCTAAACACTACCACCACGATCTCCTGAGCCCGCAGATCGTGACGTCAGTCGAGCGTACAACGCCCCGGTAACACCCCGGACCGGATATTGAGTGGCGCCCCCTGCCTTACCGCCTGCCGCTAGCAACGACAGGTTGAGGGGAGTGTTTTGTAGTCGGGAAGGGACTAGGGGAGCACTATTTAAAGGTGACCGCTTCCTGCCTTTTTTTGTCGGTGACATTTTTGCACCACGCATTCTGAGAGAGAGAGAGAGAGAGACTTCTGGAGAGATTCAACGCTGTGTGAAGGAGTTCTGGGTACTGAGCAGCACTTTGCAGGTTCATTTTTATTTGACCTTCCTTGCATCGATTTCGAAGAGACGATGGGGGCTGCACTCTGAGCTCTTTCCCTGGGACTCTCCATTGTTCTTTCCAGCAGATTTGATGTACAGGTCTCTCCAGGCCGAGATTCAAGGCTGCAATGAGCAGGGTGTGGATGGAGAGCAAGATTGACCCTTCCCTTTAAGAACTGGCTGGCGCCAGTGTGTCTGTGTTTCATTGCTGACTGACATCACATGAGCTTCGCCAGCGTTCTGAGATAGCGCCTCGCTCCTTGGCGTTAGCGCCTTAAGAGAGGTGTGTAGCGCCTGATTTAGCACTCCAATCACCTCCAGGGGCGATAGAAGCCAAGTTTGCAGTCGGAGGCGATAATTAGCACCAGGCGCTAAACTTTGCGCCCAGCCGATAATTGCGCCCCAAACGGGGCGATACCGAATTTCTCCCCCCTATTCTTTAAGTGCCAACAGGCTTTTGGTGGTGAGGGACATCAGAACTAACGCTGATCTTCCCTTCACCTACATCTCATTTTCCAATGGGGGGGGTTAGTGATCAAGAGCAGAAACCCTGGCAGAAGTTTTTCCCACCCCTAGCCTAGAGACACTGAAATTAATTGTAGCCCACCCACAGCTATCACAGCCGTGACCAATTAATCCAACATAGACCCAGGCTTGCTCTTAACATCATTCTCCTCTGTATAAACCAACCTGACATCATGCGGTGCATTTGCCATTGAGCCGTGGGAGAAAGTTGTCAGGTAAAACACCTTACTGTCAGTGCTACGTTAATGCAGTGGTTCAGAATATTCCATGTAACACAAGTGTCAGTCTTGACGCAGTGGTAGCACCCATGCCTCCCACTTAGAAGGACGTGGGTTCAAGCTCCACTGAACCCTTAATCTAGGCTGATACTTGAAGGATTATTGCAATGTTGGATGAGATGTCTTTTGGATGAGATGTCAAACTGAGGCCCTCACAGATGGATATAAAAGATCCATTAGAAGTTGTTCTGTGCAAATTGGCTGCTGCATTTGCCCACACAACAGTGACTTCCCTTTTAAAGTAATTAATTGGCTGCAAAGCACTTTGAGATGTCCTGAGGATATGAAAGACAAATATAAGTTATTTCTTTCTTTAGAAACATAGAAACTAGGAGCAGGAGTAGGCCATTCGGCCCGTCGAGCCTGCTCCACCATTCAATACGATCATGGCTGATCATCCAAATCCAGTACCCTGTCCCTGCTTTCTCACACAGAATCCCCATCGAGCCTGCACCGACACATATCCCACCCTATCCCCACGTATTTAATTCCCCCTAACATATCCCATCCTATCCCCGTAACCCCACATATTTAATCCACCCCTAACACTAAGGGTCAATTTATCATAGCCAAATCAACCTAACCCGCACATTTTTGGACTGTGGGAGGAAACCGGAGCACCCGGAGGAAACCCACGCAGACACGGGGAGAATGTGCAAACTCCACACAGACAGTCACCCGAGGTCAGATTCGAAGCCGGGTCCCTGGCGCTGTGAGGCACCAGTGCTAACCACTATGCCACCGTGTTGCCATGTGGTGAGTGCCAAAATAAAATACTGGAAGTGCCATTCTGCACTACTCATGATACCCGGACCTCAAGGGATAAGTTGCGAGGAGAGATTACATAAATTAGGGTTGTATTCCCTAGAATTTAGAACATAAGAAAATAAGAAATAAGAGCAGGAGTCGGCCATATGGCCCCTTGAGCTTGCTCCGCCATTCAATAAGATCATGGCTGATCTTCGACCTCAACTCCACTTTCCCGCTAGATCCCCATATCCCTTGATTCCCCTAGAGGCCAAAAATCTATCTATCTCAACCTTGAATATACTCAAAGACTCAGGATTCACAGCCTTTTAGAAGGTTAAGAGGTGATCTGATCGAAGTTTTCAAGATATTAAGGGGAACAGATAGGGTAGATAGAGAGAAACTATTTCTGCTGGTTGGGGAGTCTAGGACCAGGGGCAGAGTCTAAAAATTAGAGCCAGACCTTTCAGGAGTGAAATTAGGAAACACTTCTACACACAAAGGGTGGTAGAAGTTTGGAACTCTCTTCCGCAAACGGCATCTGATGCTGGGTCAATTGTTAATTTTAAATCGGAGATTGAAAGCTTTTTGTTAACCAAAGATTATTAAGGGATATGGAGCAAAGGTGGGTATATGGAGTTAGGTCACAGATCAACCATGATCATATTGAATGGTGGAGCAGGCTCGAGGGGCTGAATGGCCTACTCCTGCTCCTATGTTCCTATGCCTGATACTCTGATTAATATTCCCCAAATAACTTACCAGTACCTATTTAGCAATAGAATCATAGATAGTACAGCACAGAACGAGGTCATTCAGTCTATCGTGCCTGTGTCAGTGCTACCTCCATTTCAGAGCAGCATGGCAGGAACGCCCAGGAATTACCACAGATTTGCGACCAATTAATATTTGTTGTCGTTCATCTGTTGATGTAATTCCCGCTGAAACATTGTGATTAACTCTGCTTCAATAATCAAACGAGGTGAAGCATTCCACATTTTAATAGGTTTCCCGTGAAAAATTTCCTTTGAACCGCCCCCTTTTAAACCCCTGTACTAATCCTGAATTTATGATCCACTTCACCGATCATTGGAACTAATCTTCTGAGATAAAGAGGAGAGAAAACACAAACGCAGGACAACTGAACTGAAACGAAGGCAGAAAAAGTGGAATAATCCAGAAGGAAATCATTTTTTGCTTTCACCCATTCAAAACCTTTCATAATTCTGAGCGCTTCCGTTTCTATCTTCCCCTCGCCTTTCCTGCCACGGCGAATACAGTCCGAGTTTTTAAGTATCTCATCATAACTATGTTCTCTCAATCCTGGTATTATCATAGTGAATATATACTTTTTCCATGGTTCCTGTGTTCGTTTAATGATAAGGTGCCCATAGCTGCATAGAGTGGTCTAATTGCGGCCTAAACAGTTTTTCATACAGATTCATCATCAAGTCCTCAGTGACTGAAAATGTAAAACTTGAGAATACCGTGTACACACTCTGTGGGGTTTTTCTTTCTACCTGCAATCTTCTTTTAAAGATTTTTATTGGTTGGCTGAGTGCGAAAACTCAAATATTAAGCTTAAACCTCTGCAAACTAAGCTACTGAGTAATCCACCCAGATAAAAGTCAAGTCTTTTCCACGCACTCTTTCCCCATTGAGGCTAAGCCCAATTACTCAAGTTCAGAGAGCTTAAGGTGAAGGTTGGCTACAGAGTACACAGGGGTAATGCAGGAGTCTAACCATTAAATCTATGCAACTTAGCAGCGCAGAACACTGATAAACTACATCTTTCCAATTAAAGACACATCCATTTACTCTGGCTCGATGCTTTCTGTCCTTTAGCCAGCCAGGTATCCATATTACCATTTTAATAGCAGGCGCCATAATCTTCTGAACAAGTCCCTTGTGCGGCAGTTTATCAAGTACATTTTGAAAGTCCAACTATACCTCATTGACTGCATTCCTTTCATCTCTACTCTTGGTAATTTCCTTGAACAATTCAATTAAATTAATAAAACATGACCTGCATTGTACAAAACCGTGTTTGATTATCTCTGATTCATCCACACCGATGTAACTATTCATTGACCGAGCTCGCAAACCATTCATTTCTTACATTGAGTGGATGGAGATGTTTTTTGAGGCCAATAACATTATTGAGACTGAAGGTGCAGATGAAAATGTTCAAGCTCAAAATAAAGTAATCCGTGAACGTAAAAATGCAATTTTTCTAATGCCGATCGGGCCGGATGTCCACAGAACGTTGACAAACCTACTCGCGCCAGGGAAAGTGAAGGATGTGTCGTTTGAAGAGATGGTCGAGAAACTCGAGGACCATTTCGACCCAAAGCCATTAGAAATAGCAGAGAGCTACAAGTTTGGTGCCAGAAACCAAAAACAAAGTCAGCTGACGCTGTAAATGATATGCCCCATGACTAGTAATGACTAGTCATGAGGGGGTGGTGCATTGTTGCAGGTGCTATTTCCAAGGGCAAGCATTGGGGAGACGATCATTGATGCAGAGACACACATGTGGAGTAGGGAAGTAAAGCGTTTGAAACCTGTGAGCCCAGGATAAGGTTGGAAGCCAGTACACTCAGTGAGTTGAGGGGTACTGTGTGCAAGTGGGCTCTTTGTAAAGGTGTCAAAGGGGTGGAAAAATTGTTTCTCCTGGGTGGAGCTGGGGAGTGGGGAGCTCTCCCCTAGACAGCAGCAGGTGCTGAAGTCTGCTATAACCCAAAATAGGGTTATATTACAAAAAAAAGAGTTGTATTCCCTGGAATTTAGAAGGTAAAGGGGTGATTTGATCAAAGTTTTCAGGATATTAAGCGGAAGTAATAGGGTAGAGAGAGAGAAACTATTTCCGCTGGTTGGGGAGTCTGGGACTAGGGGGCATAGCCTAAAAATTAGAGCCAGACCTTTCAGGAGTGAAATTAGGAAACACTTCTACACACAAAGGGTGGTAGAAGTTTGGAACTCTCTTCCGCAAACGGCAATTGATGCTGGGTCAATTGTTAATTTTAATTCTGAGATTGATAGACTTTTGTTAACCAAAGGGATATGGGGCAAAGGCAGGTATATGGAGTTAGTTCACAGAGCAGCCATGATCTCACTGAATGGTGGAAGAGGCTCGAGGGGCAAAATGGCCTCCTCCTGTTCCTATGTTCCAATGAAGATTCCAGCCTATGTGGGCTGGCAGCTGCCTGAGATGCACCCAATGCAGCATGAATGCGCACACGCCCGTGCATTTGAGCTTCTCTCCCCTGACCCCGCACACTCTGGTGGAATCAACAGTGGCGTGCTCTGGTGGCAATGATCGCAAACATAACTGTGGGGATCACAGCCCATGCAATTACTCGGGGCCAATGCATTAAAAAAAAAGTTAATAGGACTAAAAATAGAAAAGTCACCAAGCCTAGATGATGTGCATCCCAGAATATTGAAAGAGGTTGGGGAAGAGATAGCAGAGTCACTAATTAGAGGCTTCCAAAGATCCTTGGAAATGGGAAGTATGCAACGGGACTGGAGGATGGTAAATGTTACTTCCTATTCAAGAAAGGGGAAACAGATCAGGCAGGAAATTCTCAAACAATTAGTCTTACCTCAATTGCAGATCAACTTTCAGGCAAGGATTTCCCTCAATTGTATGGCCAGGTTTTAGGCAGTACTGGGTGTGCATGGATGGGCAATTGACCGAGAAGAGATTCTGTCGACCAGCGATCCCTGCCACTTGTGAGATTTTCCATTGGAAGTGAGGGTGGAGGAAGTGATCATAGAATCTTACAGCATGAAGAAAAATTAAAGCTTTATTCAATAGAACAGAGAAGGTTAAAGGGGAGCTAATAGAGGTGTTTTTGTTCGAGATTGTTTTCCCTAGTGTCAGCTGTCAGTGGATGGCACACTTGCCTCTGAGTCAGAAGGTTGTGGGTTCAAGTCTCACTCCAGGGACTTGAGCACCTAAATCTAGGCTGACACGCCAATGCAGTGCTGAGGGAGTGCTGCACTGTCGGAGGTGCCGCCTTTCGGATGAGACGCTGAACCGAAGCCATATCTGCTCTCTCAGGTGGACATAAAAGATCCCATGGCACTATTATCCCCGGTGTCCTGGCCAATATTTATCCCTCAATCAACATAACAAAAACAGATTATCTGGTCTTTATCACATTGCTGTTTGTGGGAGCTTGCTGTGTGTAAATTGGCTGCCGTGTTTCCCACATTCCAACAGTGAATGCACTCCAAAAAGTATTTCATTGTCTGTAAAGCGCTTTGAGATGTCCGGTGGTCGTGAAAGGCGCTATATAAATGTAAGTCTATATATATATACAGGAAACTTTTGTTTATCCGGCACCCAAATATCCGGAATTCTCGCTTAACCGGCAAAAATCATCCTCAGAAAACTCCTCTCAAATAACCGGCAATGTTGCCGAGTCGCAGTCGAGTCTCCGCGAACGCCGAGTACTCCGAAAACTCCTCTCAAATAACCGGCAATGTTGCCGATCCCGAGTCCGAGTCCGAGTCCGTGAACGCCGATTTAGTCAGTAGGGGTAGTTTTCAAAAGTGCCACTACTCGGCCTCCTGGCGCTGTCGGAAGTCCGAAACACTGCAGTAGCAGGAGTTGATTCTCCCGCGCTGCCTGGAGTCTCTTCTGATCGGCCATTTTGCTGTGTGTCTCCCACGATGCTGGTAGTCTCTTCTGATCCACCATTTTGCTGTGTGTCTCCCACGCTGCTGGTACTGTAGTCTCTTCTGATACACCATTTTGCTGTGTGTCTCCCACGCTGCTGGTACTGTAGTCTCTTCTGATACACCATTTTGCTGTGTGTCTCCCACGCTGCTGGTACTGTAGTCTCTTCTGATACACCATTTTACTGTGTGTCTGCCACGCTGCTGGTAGTCTCTTCCTAGCCACCATTGTTCTGTGTGTCTTTCCATCTTCATCGGCAATTATCTCCTCCATCTTGCATTATGGAATTCCCAAAAGCTGGTCCAAGCAAAAGGAAGAGAGTGGTCTTAACTTTAAAACAGAAAATCGAGATATGCCAACGACTAGAAAGGGGAGAGAAGCGTATCAACATTATGAATGAATTCAAAATCGGTTCGTCAACAATCTACGACATAAAATCGCAGAAGGATAAGCTGCTCAAGTTTTATTCAAGCTCGGAGACATCTAAGAGTGTAGAGAAACGGCGTACGCTTCGTAAGCCTAAGCTTGAAGAGCTGGATACCGTGCTTTATGAATGGTTTTCTCTTAAGCGTTCAGAGGGTGTTCCAATTTCCGGACCCATGCTAATCGAGAAAGCGAAGGATTTCTATGTAAGGATGGAGATCACTGACAAGTGTGCTTTCTCCGATGGATGGCTAACGTGCTTCAAGTTACGGCACGGGATACGACGACTCGATATTTCCGGGGAGAAGAAATCAGCTGATCACGACGCCGCAGAAGAATACTGCGATTATTTCAATCGGATTGTGCAGCAACATGATTTGTCGCCAGCACAGTTATACAATGCCGATGAAACTGGCTTGTTTTGGAGGTTTTTGCCAGAATCAACGCTTGCTGGGGCTAGTGATGCTAATGCTTCAGGTTACAAGAAAAATAAAGATCGTGTAACCGTGCTAACATGTGCGAACGCTGCTGGATCACACCGGGTTAAACTTCTTGTTATCGGGAAGTATAAAAATCCCCGTGCATTTAAAAATGTGAGGCACTTACCTGTTGAGTACAAAGTTCAAAAAAATGCTTGGATGGATAAGGAAATCTTCTCCGATTGGTTCCATCATATTTTTGTTCCATCTGTGAGGGAACATTTCCGCAAAATAGGGAAACCTGAAGATAGCAAATGCATTTTATTGCTTGATAATTACAGAGCCCATCCGCATGAATCCCAGTTGGTTTCGGGAAATATTTTCACCATTTATTTGCCACCAAATGTAACTTCTCTCATCCAACCCATGGACCAGGGCGTTATCCAAAATCTGAAGTGTCATTACAAGAAAGACTTCCTACGTAAACTGATAAGCCAAGATGACAATATTCAAGAATTTCAGAAGGAATACAATATTAAAGATGCCATCTATAATGTTGCATGTTCCTGGAAATTGGTGAAAGGTCACACTCTGAGGCAAGCCTGGCGCAAATGGTGGCCTTCTGTAATGTTTGCTGAAGGTTCTTCTTCAGAGGAGGAATTTCATGGGTTCAGTGTTCGTCCCAAGAAGAGTACAATAATGGAAATGGCTGGAATGGTGAAAAATGCAGGCCCAGCAAACCCTCTACGTCACCTCAGTGAAAGTGATACCGAGCAGTGGGTTGATGCAGATAGAGAAGTTGGTGTTGTGCATATGCTAAGTGATGATGAAATAATTGAGAATGTTTTGAATCCAAAGAAAGAAAAGAAAAGCGAGATGGAAAGTGAAGAGGCTGAGATTTCTGAAGAAGAGAAGATTTCTTGGGCTAAAGCTGCAGAAGGATTTTCTACAATCCTCAAATTTGCTGAAAGGCAGAATTGCTACTCTGCACAAGAAGTTATGCAACTCCATATTCTGCATTCCACCTTTCTACAGAAAAGGCAAGAGTCCACTAAGCAAACCGACATCCGCAACATGTTTAAGAAAGCTTCCAAAAGAGTCGCAGCAGCGGAAGTGCCTGAAGAATCTGTGGCATCGGTGGAACTGCGTGATCCTGATGACCCAGCTGGCACGGATATTTCTGATGAACCAGATGACTCGGAATAAGTGTACAGTCAACTACAGTACTGTAGACAGTCGTTTATAAGTTTTGTTTTACTGTTAAGTAATTAAAGAGTTATGGATTACCCTCAACTGGCAGTACTGTACTTAATCAAGCATCTTCCACTATCCATTTAACACAACATTCTATAGGTGAGTACCCAAATACTGTATACTGCACATTTCTTGATTTATTTATTTTTCTTTGTTAAAAATAGCCTCGGTAGATATAACTCTCCGTTATCCAGTACTTTCGATAAACCGGCACCACGCCGGTCCCGGTTAATAAAGAGTTTCCTGTAGTTAGCAAATTGGTTAAAAGAGGTCAAAGATTCAGGATGATCAGAGGGTATTAGGACATGGAATGCTCTACTCTGAGTGACATTGAGACAGGGAGTTTGGGGATAATTCTCTGTGGCTGCCCAGCTGGTGGGCACCTTTGTCTCACTGACGACGCATATCAGAAAATCAAAGGGACATTGTCTGCCATTTTTTGCATTTGGGCTTCCACTGGGCAAGGTTACCCGTAGTCGATGCGTACTCAGGAAATTACTGCTGTAAATAATAAAAATCACGTGGAAGGTGGTTTGGCTTGTGCCAACTTATTAAAAATAAAAAAAACATTATTTCAAAATGTTACAATTCCAACGTTTTCTTAAATGCCCATTCAAAACAGCATAGCTAAGCAGTGTGATGCGGAACGGTTAGATGCTACGATGTCAGAAAATTCATTAAAAGTGCTTCATGCTGCACCATGCTGTCTTGGTGTAGTTAAACATTCATTCTTAATTGGGAATTCTTCAGGCATGAAGAAAATATCATATTGCCTTAAATCTGTCAGTGGTAGACCCTGATCAGATTGATTTTTAGCACTGCTTGGTGCAAGGGTACCCAAAATTCAGAGTATATGGAGTTAGTTTGAGTTAATTAGTATGTTGGATGATTAAATACTGAGTTAATAATCCAGTTAATTTGATCCACCCCTAATAATTCACTATTATGTTTACCTGCCAGTAATCATTTAACACCAAAGCAAAATACTGCGGATGCTGGAAATCTGAAATAAAAACAGAAAATGCTGGAAACACTCAGCAGGTCAGGCAGCATCTGTAGAGAGAGAAACAGAGTCAACGTTTCAGGTCGATGACCCTTCGTCAGTAATCATTTAACATTGTTCCTCACATATTATCAGTGTGGTGTTAATGCTGCTTAAAGTAGGCTTAATGTCCAGATGGCACAATTTTACTTGGCGGTAACTAATAAGTTAAATTAGAAGTGTCTAACCTGTGGCCCCCGAGTCTTGGTAATCCAGAATTTGAAGCTCTGCTAACCCAGTTCTCACTTGTTAGTTTGTCCAGTTTGAATGTTATCAGGCTGGTGGTTTGGAAAGGACTGTTTTTAGAGATGTTGTTTTGTAGGTAACTAAATCTTACTTCAAAAAAGGTCTGTTCGTATAAGAAAGACTTGTAATTATATAGCACCTTTCACGACCACCGAAAATCCCAAAGTGCTTTAGAGCCAATGAAGTACTTTTTTTGAAGTGTAGTCACTGTTGTAATGTGGGAAACGTGGCAGCCAATTTGCGCACAGCAAGCTCCCTCAAACAGCAATGTGATAATGACCAGATAATCTGTTTTAGTGATGTTGATTGAGGTCAGGACCCCAGGGATAACTCCCCTGCTCTTCTTCGAAATAGCGTTGTGGGATCTTTTACGTCCACCTGAGAGAGCAGATGGGGCCTCAGTTTAACGTCTCATCTGAAAGACGGCACCTCCGACAGTGCAGCACTCCCTCAGTACTGCACTGGAGTGTCAGCCTAGATTTTTGTGCTCAAGTCTCTGGAGTGGAACTTGAACTCACAACCTTCTGACTCAGAGGCGAGGGTGTAAATTAATAAGAGCACGGATTTAAAATTTATATATCGCCCACAAGACGCCATGGTAAACAGCTGTTTATAATGTGGACAAAAGCTCAGACATGCCTTGATTATATGACTGAGATTTCAAAAATCTAGCCTTGTTTGAACAATGGTCTGTGAAAGGATTAGATATCTTACTCAATCCACAACAGCTCTAAGGAATGCATAGGCCCAAAACCCACCTCAGTCCATTAATGTAGAGATGATACACACAAAAAATACAGGCCCTGAAATTAGTGGCCATTCTTCTGTAGGAATTCAACAGAACAGCTCGAAACCAGGCCACGACCCAGATATCTGGTTTCAACTTAGCTGCAAACTTTCCAAGGATGATCTTGTAGGGGAGGAGTCTCTCCTGCCCTTTACAAGGACATCATCATAAGAAGACAAGGCCAGGGTGGGCAACTCCCTATATCAGGCGTTCCTCCACCCCAGGTCTTCAAAGGGCACTGGCACACGATCAGCAGAGGTAAGCCTGGTCAGGAAGTGGGTACCACCTGGGGAACTGGTGGATGTGGGGACCAGCTGGGGGTCGAAGCCTCGGGGACATCGACAAGTTTCTTCGGTGAAGACCCGACAGCCCTGCCAACAGCACCTCCCACCACCGCACCCACCCAACGCTCTGCTAGACTTTCTTGCCTTGCTTCAGATCCGCCCCTGGTGGCGCAGGTACCCAAAAAAATGGGCGTTTAATTGGGGAACTTCCTCCTGACTCTGGAAAGTCCTCTGGTATCAGTGGTGGAGGCTCCCAGTGGGCACAATCCTGGTGTAAGTGCTGAGCTAAGTCGCCCCTGGATTTTCAGATTTGTGTAGAATAACAACACATTTTTTAAAAATTGAAAGCAAGATGTTGGTACATCACATACTTGAGGGCTAGTAACAAAATGATAATGAATATTTAAATTTATGTAAATGAAGCTTATAGCTGGTAGATGCAGATAACAGATTGAATAAATGAATAAGCAATATTTTTAAATAATGCCAAGTTCTGAGTGACAATTTAAAATTTTAACCAAGTGTACAATCATCTTTGAATCCAGCATTTGTTTAAAGGTGTAACAGGTTTTCTAAAAAGTCAATGTTTATGAAATGGTTGCCAAGGAGCTGAAGGTGTAAGAATGGCTGGCATTAAATGGGATGCATTCGTGTTGCTGGTAAATAAATTTCATTCCAGATCCAAAATATGTTTATTCAATGATTCACATCTGTCAACTGAACCAACTGATCTGAAATTCTCCAACTTCGGTTGACTGGATTGCAGGTGTCCCCCTAGGCATCCAGACTTCAGAATCCTCATCCCGATTCCGAGAGGAAAGGGGGAGAAATTGGCGAATTCAACATGGTGGCTGGAGACCTGCTGCATTTCAACGAAAGGTTCAAAACAAACAGTGCTAGCATCAAGCGGAAGGAGTTTGGAAGTGCCATATTTTGAAAATGTCCATTCTCTATTAAATGGCTTCAATAAATTGAACAACATTCCCTTTAAGTCTCCACATAGCACATGCACTATGGCGGGTGAAGGGGGAGGGGGTGCAGAATTACTCTGTGTATTACAGCTAGCTCATTTGGTAAGTATCCAACAATAAGTCATTTTTGATTTTGTGTGTTGGAGGACAATTCAATTGCCACTTTCAGCTCCTCTCCTGAAATTGCTCAAGCTCATAAATGCTCATGAATGTGCTCAATAGCACACATTGATGCATGGGCGGAATGATTTTTTTTTGGCTGGGTGAAGGTTTTTTAAGCAGCAATTAAGCGTTTGTGCAAAATTACTGAGGCTTGACTTCATGCGCAATGTGCGTTAACAGTGACCAATAAAAGCTGGAGATAAACAGCAGAGGGGGCTGGCACTTTTCCAGCAGGGATCTGACCGGGGGACATCCATTCAAAGCTGACTGTTTCTGTGCAAACAAAAGCATGGTTGCACCAGCAAGTTTCACATTGGCGGTGGAGGACCTAAGAAGAGCAGGGGAGAGAGGCATGGCATGTTAAAGGGCATAGCAAACGCATCACCAGGATTTGGCACCACCCTGCTCAGCGTGTGATTACCTACAGGGCCAAGATGAAACTTGGTCAACAGGGGTAATTTTAACTCCCAGGCGGGAAAGCGGCCGAGCGAGTGGCAGTCTGGGAGTGGCAGTGGGAGGCCCAACCGCTGGCCAACATCCTGAACAAAACAGTCAGGAAGTTGGCGGGAAGCAGCTGCCAGGCTGTTAAAATCTGGCGATCGAAGTCTGCCGACTGAGCCTGAGGTAAGTCTGGAGCGATCAGTGGCTTAGGAACCTGTCCTTGGTGCTTGCAATTTAAAATTGCAAGGCGGTATTTTTTTTTTAAATTAATTCACGCGATGTGGGCGTCGCTGGCAAGGCCAACATTTATTGCCCTAATTGCCCTCGAGAAGGTGGTGGTGAGCCGCCTTCTTGTACCGCTGCAGTCCGTGTGGTGAAGGTGCTCCCACAGTGCCGTTAGGGAGGGAGTTCCAGGGTTTTGACCCAGCGAAGATGAAGGAACGGCGATATATTTCCAAGTCAGGATGGTGTGTGACTTGGAGGGGGACTTGGAGGTGGTGGTGTTCCCATGCGCCTGCTGCCCTTGGCCTTCTAGGTGGTAGAGGTCGTGGGCTTGGGAGGTGCTGCCGAAGAAGCCTTGGCGAGTTGCTGCAGTGCATCGTGTAGATGGTACACACTGCAGCCACGGTACGCCAGTGTTGGAGGGAGTGAATGTTTAAATGGATGGTGGATGGGGTGCCAATCAAGCGGGCTGCTTTGCCCTGAATGGTGTCGAGCGGGTAAATCTCCTGTTGCATTTTAACTGCCCCCTCACCTGGTTTCTGCCAGGAGGGGGGAGTTAAAATCCCCCACTTTGTGTCTGGTGATTACGAAGGTTAGGTAGAGTCCATGATAGAGTAGATTCCACTTGATCGATGATAGGAGTGGAGCTGATGGGTTGAATGGTCTTTTCTCCCTCCGTGCTTTTTTTTGTTACTTTACTATAATCAGATTAAAATTTAGCAATCGTAGAGAAGAATTCTATATTTCAATTTCAAAAATTACAGTACACTATTTTCGGCTGAAGTACGATTCAGACAATATATCAAAATATGTCAACTGTAAGATGGCTAGACTTGGCCCAATAAGTTGAAAGATCTGTTAAAAGAAAATTTAGATAAGATAATCTTACCTGTCTCTCGATCGAACGAGCAATTCACTGGAGGAGATATTTCTTGAGCATTCCAATAAAATCCTCCCCTCATTCTTACATTCTTTTTATCTTTCTTTTCCTTTTTTCCTCTGGGAAAATTTAAGGCTAGATATATCTGCATTAATCATTGGATGCAGGAGTAGTGCTGGAGGACTGGAGGGTTGCGAATATTATACCACGATTCAAGAATAGTGAGAGGGATAAACCAGGAAACTACAGGCCAGTCAGCCTAACATCGGTGGTGGGAAAGTTATTGGAAATCATTATCAGGGACAAAATAAACTTTAATTTGGAAAGGCTTAGGAGAGCGAGCATGGATAAGTTAAAGGTTAATTGTGTCTGACTAACTTGATTGAATTCTTTGATGAGGTAGCAGGGAAGGTTGATCAGGGTAGTGCAGTAGATGTTGTATATATGGACTTTCGGAAGGCATTCGACAAAGTGCCGCATGGGAGGCTTATTAAGAAGATGGAAGCCCATGGAATTAAACGGAAAATGGTGGTATGGATACAAAATTGGCTCAGTGACAGGAAGCAAAGGGTGGTGGATGGAGGCTTTTCAGACTGGGAGGTGGTTCGCAGTGATGTTCCCCAAGGGTCAGTTTTTGGGTCCATTACTCTTTTCAATTTTTATAAGAGACCTAGACTCGGGTGTAGGGATTAGTATTATAGTGCTGAATTTTAATGGGGAAGGCGGGTTGGGGCGGTGGGGGGTGCCACCGAAGTGGTCGGAAAATCCGGGAGAACGGGTTTCCTGCAGGCCCTGCTGAATTTAACGGCAGGGCCTGATTTGCATGAGGGGCCTCTGTTCCCCACCCGCAGCCAGCCAGATTGAGAGGCTGGCTGGCTCCGGGCTGATAGGTCTGCGACACAAAGTCACAGAGGGGAGGGAGGGAGGGTTCACATGTTAGCCGTGGTCGGCCGGAGAAGCACGGGGTGGACTGGGACCAAAACGGGGCGGTCGCTAAGGATCGGGGTGGGGGGGGGTGCAAAGAGGATCGGGGGCCGGGTGGCGGCAGGCGAAAGATCGGGAGGCGGTGCGAGGTGAATTGGGGGGCCGGGAGCAGCATGGGGGCGGGGGGGGGGTGGAGGGTGGAGGAGCAGTGGGAGCTGGGGGGTAGGCCTCGTGGGTGGATCGTAGGCCTGGCCGTTGGGGGTGGGATCAGAGGCCCTCAGGAGGGGATCGGAGGCCTCGGGAGGGAAATCGGAGGCCTGGAGGGGCTGTCGGAGTCCGGGGGTGGGAGGGGAGGGGGGGCGCGGCCAGAGTCCTCGTGGGCGGTTCTCCAATCACGGGGGGTGGGTTAGGTAGGGACCCTGGATCCAGGAGGTAAGTGTAAAGGCACAATCAGCTAAAGTTAAATACAAAATGGAGGTTAAAGCAGAGGCTTCCAGCCTCATTAAAATATTTAAATTGACGAGCCGCCCCCTGGCAGTGGATTGGCTGCCCGTCTCTGTCCCACTCCCCGTCCCGTCTCTGTCCCACTCCCCGTCCCGTCTCTGTCCCACTCCCCATCCCGTCTCTGTCCCACTCCCCGTCCCGTCTGCGTTAAGACCGATAGTGGATGGATTAGAGGCGGGTTCAGGTCAGGATTCAGATTTTTAACACGTTAACTACCCACACGCCCCCAACCCACCTGATTTTTTTTAGGTTAAAATTCCCCCATAAAGTTTGCAGATGATGCAAAACTTGACAAAGTACTAGATCATGATAAGGATAGTTATAGGCTTCAGGATGACAGACAGGATGGTGAAATGGGCAGAAGCATGGCCGATGGAGTTCAATGCAGAGAAGTGTGAAGTGATGCACTTTGGGAGGACTAAAATGGAAAGACAGTATACCATAAATGGCACGATGCTGAAAAGTGTAGATGAGCAGAGTGAGCTTAGTGTCCGTTTAGACAAATCCTTAAATGGGGCAGGGCAAGTTGATAAGGTGGTTAAAAAAGCGTATGGGTTACTTGAGTTTATAAATAGAGGCATAGATTATAAAAGTAAAGAGATCATGCTCGAACTTTATAAATCACTGGTTAGGCCTTAGCTGGAGTGTTGTGGACAATTCCAGGCACCACACTTCAGGAAATATGTCAAGGCCTTAGAAATGGTACAGAGGAGGCTAATCAGGATGTTACCAGGGATGAGGGACTTCAGTTATGAGGAGAGGTTGGAAAAGTTAGGACTGTTCTCCCTGGAACAGAGAAGGTTAAGAGGTGACCTCATAGAGGTTTTCAAGATGATGAGAGTCTTTGGTTGGGTAAATAGCGAAAACGTATCCCCTCTGGCGAGTGGGTCAGTAACCAGAGGTCATCAATTCAAAATCATTGGAAAAAGATCTAGAGGGGAGATGAGGAGAAATGTTTTCACTCAGAGAGTTGTGGGGATCTGGAACGCTCGACCTGAAAAGGTGGTGGAAGCTGATTCCATCAATAATTGTAAAAGGGAGTTGAACGGGTACTTGAGGATGAGGAACTTACAGGGTTACGGACAAAAAACGGGGGTATGGGACTGAGAACGACTGCTCTTTCAAAGAGCCAGCACAGGCACGAGGGGCCGAATGGCCGCCTTCTGTACTGTAAGTTTCTATGATTCTATGAATACTTTGATAAAACTTTGGAAAGGAATAATTGAGTGCAGTTGATTAATGATGTGTGCCAGTGTACAGTTAGTGATTCAAACTGGAATCTACTCCTATATATACATTTATGTGAGCCATCCCGCATCTCAGGGGAGACTGCAGCAGGCAGAATGAATGTGTCAGGAAGTATCTACAATACCTTAGACGTATGCTCTGTGGAGCACCAGTGCGGTATGCTTGTCGTCTGGAAGGTCATACACTGCTACACCTATAAGGTGTAATCAATCGATTGACAGTCTCTTCTGTGGTCATGATAAACCTGCTTAAATTCATTTTGGGACACAACTATGTTGACTTTCATTTCATAGAAATACATAGATGTTACAACTTAGAAACAGGCCATTCGGCCCAACCAGCCTGTGTCATTTTTACCCTCCACACAAACAAATATTTCTAATCGCATTTACTCACCCCGTTCCCATGTCCCTTTAACTACTTTTCCTTCTCCCTCCTATCCAATCTAATCTGGATTGTTGACATAGGCCGGAGTTTTCTGGGGTGTCAGCGGGCGGGACCGGTGGCGGGTCTGTCAGCGCTGAGCAGACCCGACAGGCAGTGGCGAGCGCCCCAATTAAACTCATTATAATGTACTTACCAGACCCTTAACAGGATTTTTTAGCTTACTTTTTCACTTTAACTTCGTGGCCAGGGGAACCACGCTGTTCAGTGACTACGGCTGTCAACCTGAGGCGGGAGTTCAGTGGCCATTGTTCCAGCTGATTACTTGACAGCTTCAAATGTACAGTAAAAGCTCCCACCTGACAGAGACCACTTTCCTCAGCCACAAGCTGCTCCTCACTGCATTTCCACATCAGATTCAGCATGCTGCAAGTCTTTCCGCAAGTCTCCATCCAGTCTCACCTCATTACCTCTCTCTACCATTGACAGACCGCTTCTGTCATCTCTACTTCACCTGCCATCTATTACATCAGCATGGGTGCTGTTTATACTGCCTCACCTTGGTCCTCAGAATCCCACTACGATGAGCCCCAACACCAGCAGCACCGGGCACACCAGCAGCACCAACAACAACACCAAACTTCTTCGCAATCACCTGATGCTGCACAGGACACAGGGCATCAGCACCCGAGTACATTGCTGCCCGGGAGGCCAGGGATGGCCTCACCATGGTCAGATTTACTTCACTTGATGTTGTACGCCCTGGTTGCCACATGATGCACCAGGTTGGCACCACCCCACACCAGCACTATAAAGCATCCCTAAAATGACCAAGCCATTCTTTTCACACTCATCACCATTGCTGGAGGTACCGTTATGTCTCACCATTCACTGCAACTCACTAAGCCACTTCCAAAGGTGCACACAAATCTCTCCAAGTGTTGAAAATAAAGATTTCAATGTATGACAGCACATTAATAGAAACTTTACATAAACATTAGATAAAACACCCAAGTGCCTACCCTTGTGTGTTGTTCGTTGGTATGATTGGACTGGGATGAGGGTGAGTGTGAGGGGTGGCTAGTGAGATGGAGATGTGATAATGTAGATAGAGAGGGATGGGTGGAGGTGCAAGGTAAGTTGGTGTGTGTAAGGATGTGCAGGAGTAGGGTAGGGAAGGCAGAGTGATAGGGATGTGATGAGAGGCACAGCAGGATAAGGTTGAGTGTGGCTTTGTACTAACGTTTCGTGATCTAATGAGATAATTGAAAGGTTTGCGCCACTGCACCCAGGTCCTCCTGACAACATCCCTGCTTGTGCCCTCCTGGGCAATGTGCAACCAGGCTATTTTGGTCTCCTGGGGAGGTGTCTTCCGCCCATCGGAAGGGAAGAGGACCTCCCTGCGTGCTCTCATAAGCATATGGAGGGAGTCATGGGAGAACCTAGGTGCAGCCGTGCACCTCTGTGCAGTGCTTGTCAGTGTTTGCAGCACCTCAGCACTGACGAACACTGACAGCACAAATGTCAAAATAAAGTTGGCCATGGCCCCTTTAAGGAAACAGGCAGATGACGCATCATGAATTACGTCACCAGACTCGCTTCCTCTAATTGGGCCGGGAAATGCACTGGGTGGGCTTAGCAAGCCCTATCAAAGTAAATTAATTTTAGACAGCGGGATGGAGCCAACAGCGGGGCCGCGACCCACCACCGACATCGCCCACCCCGGACCCACCGGGGTTGGCAATATCCCGGTCACAGTTTCTGCCTCAACCACGAATCCTACAAGTGAATTCCACAGCCTCACGACTCTCTGTGAGAAGAAGTTTCCACTGCCCTCTGTTCGAAATCTCTTACATTTAGTCTTGTATCAATGGCCCCTCGTTCATGATCCCTCAGCTATTGGAAAGAGTCTGCTTCTATCTGCCTTGTCCCACCATTTCGTAATTTTAAATGAAGAGAAGCCTTTGATCTATTTTTAAATTAATGCAAGTTTGCTTTCAATTACTAAAATGATCAGAAATTGTTCATACATAGCAACGCAAGTAAACTTGAGGATGGGAAAAAGCCTTTCAGTCAATTAAAACTCATCCCTCTAGTACATTAGCTCTCCCATTATAGCATCCAACTGCATTTTGAACAAACTGGGCCCTGAAATTACTCCGTGGAATACTCGTGTATGAACACTTAACATGTACAGCTGAAATGCGTTTCTCCATTATTTTAGAAGAAGCTCCTGGTACATTTAAAAGATCTGGGTGAATGACTCCATGAAAATGACAGCGAGGAATTTCTCATCAACACATTAAGAGTTCCGAATGTTTTTTGCTTCTCTGACCCTGCCCTGCAGATTATTACAACCATTTGTAAGTCTTTGGTTAAAATGCTTCCTAATATCTGCGGTAAGTTTATTCTTACGAACTTAAATTTATATCCTCTGTCTCTATTTTCTTGTCTTAATATGAAGTAATATTCTGGGTTTACCTAGTCTGACATTTTTGCCTCTGCTGCCTACTATTATGTGTCATTACTGCTCCAATGTTAAGGTAAAAGTAATGTGGAGACTAAAACAATTACTTACATTTTTCTGTTCTTTTTCAACAACAACAACTTGTATTTATATCGTACCGTTAATGTGGTAAAATGTCCTAAGGCATGTCACAGGAGTGTTATAAAACAAAATTTGACACCAGGCCACAGAAGGAGATATTAGAGCAGATGGCCAAAAGCTTGGTCAAAGAGGTAAGCTTTAAGGGGCATCTTAAAGGAGGAGAGAGAGGTAGCGAGGCGGAGAGGTTTAGGGAGAGAATTCCAGAGCTGAGGGCCTTGGCAGCTGAAGGCACGCCCACCAATGGTGGAGCGATTATAATCAGGGATGCTCAAGAGGCCAGAATTAGAGGAGCGCAGATATCTTGGGGAGTTGTGGGGTTGGAGGAGATTACAGAGATAGGGAAGAGCGAGGCCATGGAGGGATTTGAAAAAAGGATGAGGTTTTTAAACTCGAGGCATTGCTTAGCCGGGAGTCAATATAGGTCAGCGAGCGCAGGGGTGATGGGTGAACGGGACTTGGTGCGAGTTAGGACATGGGTAGCCGAGTTTTGGATCACCTCAAGTTTACGTAGGGTAGAATGTGGGAGGCCAGCCAGGAGTGCGTCAAGTCTGGAGGTAACAATGCTAATCCCATTTATAGTTGGGATCAGTCATGTTACCCTTCTCTGCAAAGTATTTATATGCATTTTTTGTGATGTAGTCACCAGATTTTAACAGAGTATGGCCTAGAAATTGAATAAGGCAGACTCTAAAGCCCATGTTGGCACCGCACTCAATGTAGTGTGTTTGCCATTGCCTTGCTCACTTTGAGGCACTACATGGAATCTGACTTTTCCTTTAGGACAGACATTTCATGGCATTAATAATAATGATGTTTCTGAGCTTCGGCTTGAGGTTTATCTGCAGTTTGACTTTCCAGCTGAGTTCTTTGTGTCTCCTCACTGAAATGATTTTGGGCCTCTCACTTTGCTCACTCAAGTTGTAATAATATATTTATATATGTAAATTGATCCGCTTTTGGCTAATCATTACCCAAGGCAATAATAAATAATAATAAGGCATCTGTTTGCTGTGCTGGGGCTGCATGCTTGATGCTTCCTTCTCTCCCTTTATTGGGGGGAGGGTTGGGGTTCTTTGCTTTGTTCCCTTTGCTATTCTACCCTGCCCCCGGTGAGACCCTTACCCATGGGGAGAGCTCTCGAATGCCAGGAAACCGGACTGTTCCAGTGCTCGAGGCTAAACCCCAGCATTGCCAATGCCGACCCCATTTAGCTCATAAATCAGGAGACAAACTCTTAAAAATCAACAGATTTGGTCAGAAATCACGAGTTGCTATTTTTTTCCCCGACCCTACCTCTCTGGCGACCTTTACTCCCGGACAGGAAGCGCATTCAGACATCACTAACCGATTACTGACATAAGAACATAAGAATTAGGAGCAGGATTAGGCCATGCGGCCCCTTGAGCCTGCTCCGCCATTCAATGAGATCATGGCTGATCTTCGACCTCAACTCCACTTTCCCGCCCGATCCCCATATCCCTTGATTCCCTTCAAGTCTCAACCACCAGTTTAATGAGGAAAAAATCTTTGATTGTAAATGATATGTCAAGTTAATTCACATCTATGACAAATAGTTTCATAGAGAGTTTAACAGGAGAGCAAATATTAAGTTTTATAAACTGCAACCTTTCTGCATCCCAGTTGATGGTTTATTTTACATAATTGTATCTTACAGCAGTGTATCCGCATGTTTTTGCACTGATGTATAAACATTTTTAAAAAGTCAGGACAGACTTTAATACAAACTGTTAATAAATGATGGGGGGAAAGGATGGCACTGAATAATGAAAAGTAAAAAAGTCCAAGAGCCGCTAAATTGTAGCACTGCCTTGGTACATTGAATGACAAGGGGATCCAATAAAGCCCTGCTGCTTGCTTTTTTTAAATTTGTTCATGGGATATGGGCGTCGCTGGCAAGGCCAGCATTTATTGCCCATCCCTAATTTCCCTTGAGAAGGTGATGGTGAGCCGCCTTCTTAAACTGCTACAGTCCGTGTGGTGAAGGTACTCCCACAGTGCTGTTTGGGAGGGAGTTCCAGGATTTTGACCCAGCGACGATGAAGGATCGGTGATATACTTCCAAGTCAGGCTGGTGTGTGACTTGGAGGAGAACTTGGAGGTGGTGGTGTTCCCATGCGCCTGCTGTCCTTGTCCTTCTAGGTGGCAGAGGTCGCGGGTTTGGGAGGTGCTGGCGAAGAAGCCTTGGCGAGTTGCTGCAGTGCATCTTGTAGATGGTACACACTGCAGCCACGGTGCACCGGGGGTGGAGGGAGTGAATGTTTAAGGTGGTGGATGAGGTGCCGATCAATCGGGCTGCTTTGTCCTGGATGGTGTCGAGCTTCTTGAGTGTTGTTGGAGCTGCAATCATCCAGGCAAATGGAAAGTATTCCATCACACTCCTGACTTGTGCCTTGCAGTTGGTGGATTAGGTGCTATTAGGCTACATCCCAAATGAGCAAGTTTCTAAAAAAAGATGTAAACATTAATCTTTACGTGCAGAAGCTGTGTGCCGTGGGCTAGAGCCCGGGGATATGATCACTGTGTATATATAGTTCTGAGAACAATACCTTTCCCAGGTCTCCGTTCCAATTTTCTGCAACAAGCAATTTTCCCCAATCCTGCTTCTTTGGTAACTTTTTTTTCTCGCTCATTATTAGCAACAAGAATTGATTGCCTCAGGCACCAAGATGAACTGCCCCCTGCGAAAGAGGGTGCGGTTATTTGACAGGGCCACCAGCAGGAGAACAAGTCTCCGTTAAGCAGGCTAAAGCTCCGGCCTGTTGGTTCGGCATCAAACACATGATTCGAGATTTTGTGGGAGTTGATTTAACCATCCTGCGGGGTTGTTTACCAATTTGCTTTATCCAATGGCTAAGTCACGAATGAAATAAAGATTGTATATTGCAAATAAATTGTATAGTGCATTGAAAGATTTCCTGCACAAATTGCGGATGTTTGTCTCCATAACTCAGGCTACGACCATCTCCATTTATCCCCAGTGAATAGATTTCCTTTCCCAGGCTGGCTATCCATGGGGAAGCCATCCAGCAACCGCTCCCTCTCACCTGCTATTGGCTCATCTGCCGAACCCTCAGGAACCTATTGGTTGGGATCGATGGCAGTCACAGCTGGGCGGTGATTGGTGGAGCAGGCTGTCGGTCAGGACGGGTGAGGCCCCCATCCCATCTCCCTGATCAGATACTTTCCTTGGCCACTGTTACTTTGCTCTTATTAAAGCCCCCGAAGCCAGAGCGGAGTGAGCGGACGGTGTCTTTCACTGCGCGGCACGGTCGAGCTTGCTGCGCGTCTGTGCACGTGTGCAGCTTATCGGGAACATTGATCGGCACTGCAGCTGACACTTGCAGACACCAGCTCAGAAAATGGCACTGCTCGTACTTTAGAGGGTGGTATAGAGGCGGGCTCTGCATGTGGTGAGGCACCGGCCATGAATGGGCTTCAGCCAGGCCGGGGGAAAGGGTAGCTCGGGTGTAAAGTTTCGCAATTATCGCGATTCGAAATAACATAAGAGAAGCAGATTCGTTTGATCAGTTTTATTAAACGAAATGCTGTCCTGATAATAAAGGACACAGAAGCCTGTAAAATGGCCGCCGCGCATCATGGCAGAAGCTTCCAGAATTACAGTGGGCAGACAAGATGGCGTTCGAATAAACATTTCAATATAAGACGGGATCATACTCGATAAGCACTGATAAAGACAGGATGCAACCTGTTTGCATTTGTGACAATAGCAAAAGATATGAGTGCTGGAATCGTTTTCCATGCACAAGTAAGGACCATTGTACTGGGCAATCGAAGGCCCATCCAGACACATCAATACACAAATACCCCCATGGCTCTACAATGAGAGAGCCATTCTCGGGTGATTAAACAAGTATTCGGGGGCCCCCAAAACCAGTCAGGGAGACGATTCATACAATCCTGGCTGGGCCAACAATGGGGAAAACATTAACGGGTAGTTGGCCAGTTTCAGGTGCTACCGAAACCCGTTAAAGACAAGAATCGCCCCATGCTGGGAGTTCTCTGCGCCAATATTTCACAAATGACAAATATTAAGATTTGGGCGGGAGATAAGGGAACACAGCACTATAACTATAGTGAACAAAGGTCCATCGGTCTCTTATTTCTCTGGAATCGACTCTTATCTCTGCGGACTCTTGACTCGGGCTGAACTTTTATTCTCCTATTCTGATCCTCGGGTATCGCTCTGCTGGACGAGCAGCCTTCTGTGTTTTCTCTGGACTCTGTTGACTCTGGACTTTAGCCGCACTGGACGGTTATTCGAATGTTGGGTGGGGCTCAATTGGGACGAGTCGCCTTGACGAAGGCCAGTGACCGGGTGCACCATCCCGAGAGTCGGTAAACGGTGTTTGGACCCGAAGGCCCAACAAAACAAGATGAAATGACAAGAGAAGAAGAAGAATCCACGTGCCGCCGCGGTCAGTAAACCCCGACCGCGCCCGAAAATATACGACCCATTTCTTGAACTCTACAGGTTACTGCACGAACCGGTCAAAGACTCTTCTTTGAATTCTACCGACAACTGGTGTCGGTACAGGAAGACCTTTCTTTGAATTCTACAGCCGGGCCCGAGTTCTGTCGAGTTCTTCATGACAACGGGGAGCCCAGCCTACTTGCCGCAGCAGCGAAGATAAACAAGTGGGGTACAGAGACCCTTCCAAACACGTGACAGTCAGGCGCTGCAGCGAAACGAGCCGAGTGCCTCACTTTAAAATTCTCCGAAGTATCACAAGTGGTGAGCATGTTTCCCGATCCTACAAATCTAGATGTAGTGTAGGTATTGATAGGGGAGGGTGGTTTTATTAAGGATAAAGTATATTGTGTTCCCCTTTTTACGATGTGCCGTGCGTTCTTCATTACCATAGACCAAGCTTTATGAATGTATGTATACTTGTACTCTCGTTAATTTGCGCCTATGACATGTACTTCATGATTTTGGACACAATGCAATAAAGTTTTCCATTTTGTACTATTCAACCGAGTCTATTTGAGTTTTTCTCTGCATTACTGCTCTCGCACCTAAGTCCAGTGTTAGAACCATAAGGGCGAGTGGGTCGAACCACTCACAGGTGCTTATTGCAACAAGGCTGGCCGGAGACCAGAGCAAGCAATAGTATTAGGCAACGAAGGCCTAACCTCGCACCTGCACCATCTGTGATACAAGCACGCCAAAACCCCTTACACGGGTGACAGCTCCCTGGACAGCGAGTTTGCGCATGAGTTCTGCTCCACAGCACTCAGATGATGACCTTGATGGGGCGGTCTTCAGAAGAAGGGTTCTGGCCATGCACACCGAAATGCTACGTGCAAGAGAGCCTCTTGTCAGTTTCAAGGAGCATGGAGGAGTCCGACTCCAACATTGCATGGGGTTTTGGGCAGAGCGTGGAGCTTGGAGCCCATGATTTACAGAATGGAAATGATGGGCAACTCTCTCAGAGGCATTGTGGACCCAAAGATGATGATGGGCGATCTCTCAGCTTCCATCGCAGCACAGGTGGAATTGACCCAACGTCTCAGTACTGCATTGGAAGCTCAGACTGCTCTCCTGCAGTCTCAGCTTGCTGCCACGCAAGCTCAGACTGCTGCCATCGTGGCCGGGGTTTAAGAATGACAAAAGGGGCTTGCAGGGTTATCGCAGCAGTCCAGCAATCTGCGCTCCAAAAGATGGCTAGGAATGCTGCGGCGCCGCCCCCGGGGGAGTGGCAGTGGCTCTGTGGAGCAACAACCTGCTGTCCTCTCTCAGGATGACAGCATTCGTACTCCCGCCGCTGCCACTCCGCCAGTGCCCTTGCTGCTGTCTGACATCTCGCCAGCCCAAACTGCTGCCGCCCATGCCGTGGTGGTTCAGTCCACAGCCGGGCCTTCTACGTCCAGAGCTTCTCGAGGTCGACCTGCAAGACCATCTGCAGTCTCCCCCACTGAAAGTCAGCAGCCTTCCACCAGCCATGCTGCAGCCACTGGGGGAGCACTTCGTAGGAGCACGAGAGTAGGAAAAGGCACACTGTTCTTTTGATTTGAATTTGATACATTTATAAATTATGTTTGGAATGTGTATTTGTGGTGGTTTTCATTTCAGCTTTGTGCTCAGGAGGACACTGTGATGTTCCGTGACAGAGGGATGGTGTGATGGGGAAGTGGTGAGCAACGGAGATCTGGGCTTTCATTCACTGGAATCGGAATCTGATAAGACACTCACGGACAGCCCATCCGGAACAGGGATCTGCTGCCTGCCTCCCCCTTTCCTCCGCATCCTCTTCATCCTCCTCCTCCTCCTCCTCTTTCTCTTCCACTTCCTCTTCTTTGTCTTCCTCTTCTTCCTCCTCCTCCTGAGGTGGTCCCGGAACCCGTGGTGGCAAGGGCTGCGACTTCATGATGGCAAGTTATGGAGCATGAAGCAGACCACTACGAAATGGGACAACTGCTCCAGCGAGTACTGGAAGGCTTCTCCTAAGCGGTCAAGGCAGCAGAACTGTTGCTTGAGTACCCCGATGGTCAGATCGATGAGGTTCCTCGTGGCAACATGGCTGTCATTATATGAGTGCTGACCATGATGGTGGGGTTGCAGAGGGGAGTCATCAGCCAGATGTAGAGCGGATAGCCCTTGTCTCCGAGCAACCACCCTTGGGTTTTATGTGGTGGCTGGAAGATTACTAGCAAACTGGACTGGCGCAGGATGAAGGCATCATGACTGGTGCCAGGATAGTGGGCATTCACCATCAGGATGCGTTGGGTGTGGTCACACAACAACTGCAGATTAAGTGAGTGGTAGACTTTGCGGTTATGGAACCTCTCAGGGTTGGTAAACAGCGCCCCCAAAGCCAAGTGTGTGCAGTCGATGGCACCTTGCACCATGGGGAAGCCCGCTATCCTGGCAAAGTCACATGCATGCTCGTCCTACTTCTCTCTATTCAGAGAGAAGACAATGAAGTCCCTTCTCCTGGAGTACAGAGCCTCTGTGACTTCTCGGATGCAGCGATGAATGGCGAACTGGGAGATGTTAGCTACGTCGCCTGCTTCAAAACTGGGAGGATCCGGTGGCGAAAAATTTGAGAAAAACGGTGACCTTGTGGGCCACTGGGAGAGCCACTGTCGCCCTGTTCTGGCTGCAGGTCTGGTTGCGAAGGTGACAGAGTTCTGTGACCACCTCCTTGGTGAAGCGGAGCCTCCTAATTCACTGCTCCTGGCTTAGATTCAGATAGGAGAACTGCTCTCGGAAGACCCTAGGCGGGTAAGGCCTCCTGCTGAGAGCCCACCTGCTCTTCCTCCTCCTCCCTCTGCGAGCATCTTGTCCTCTTCTTCGCTCCATCTCCCTGTCATACTCGAGCGCGAGGGGGACTGCAAGTAGAGCCCCCATGACTGTGAGCAAGTGGTGTGAATAGAACCTTTTAAATGAGAATTCAAGCATTCTCCACTTGCAGCAACACTCCCTGTCACCTCGTCAACTTTAAACAACTTTAGAAAGCTCCAAACTGTTGCACAAACTCAGAAAGAGCCAGTAGAACTGAAAAAGCAAGTCAGCTGCAAGTTGTTGATGATCCCTATAAACAGCGCTGCTGGTGGGTCCTTGCGGCTGCTGAACGTATGGTCAGATGGTCATGGTTAGGAGAGGGCATTGAATGCAGCGTCCAAAATATCAGATCGTGCATCAAATCAGCGTTGCACACTCATTGAGGTCACGATCTGCCGCATCTAAGCATCTGGAGCGAGCGCAGGCAACGGCAGCGCTGCCGACCTTCCCAAAATGGCGGCCGTTGCGGGATCCGTCGGCAGCGGGCGGAAGTGGGGCGGCCGCCATTTTTTTTCACCAAAAACTGGCCTGAACAGCCGGCGCTAAACCCTTGAATTTCGCGGCCTATGAATCAGTTTTGGCCAATACGTTAAACACTAGCCTCATATGGCAAATTGGGAATCCACATGTGGCCAACTGCGTTTACGATTAGTGAATAAAAAATGAGTAATCTTCACCGTCATTGAGCACGTGAGCTAAATATTCATATGCGCACAGCCTGTGCAGATGTGCTTTAACCCTTTCCTGCATTTGTTGGTAAAATGGTAAAACAGAAAGCAGAGTGTGCGAGTGTTTTTTTAATCGTTGTGAGTGCTTTACTTCCTTGGTTACTGAATGGTGGTGCATGTTTGTTAAGTAAATATACATGTGTGAAGTACATTTGCCTGGTGGTGGACGTAACGCGTTTTCTACTAAAATTAGTGCATGAGGCTAAAACGGTGTCTCAGTGGCCTTCCGCTGACTGTGGCTTGTCGCAGTAGCCTGACATGTGAGCAATTTCTATTTTTCAACAGTCCTCTAAGTGAGATGAGTGCAATTCAATGTAAAGCTCCAGCAGAACCTCTGGTGATTTGCATTCTGGTGATCTCGTTGTATAACCCACATTCTGTTTGCATTTCTCATTACCTTAAAACATTGGCACAGCTGTATGAAGTCAGGAGGATACCATCACTTGTAGATCCCTTTCTAAGTTTCCTTCAGCCAATTCGTCCCTATTCTTTGTATACTCATGAGAGTAGGTTTATTAAGTAACATTAGACCTACCAACTCTCCAATAATCAGCGATACTGCATGCTGAATCACAATCAGTGGTTAAAGTGGGCCAGAATCTACAAGATGCACTGCAGCAACTCGCCAAGGCTTCTTCGACAGCACCTCCCAAACCCGCGACCTCTACCACCTAGAAGGACAAGGGCAGCAGGCGCATGGGAACACCACCACCTCCTGCAAATACCACATGGACTGCAGCGGTTCAAGAAGGCGGCTCACCACCACCTTCTCCAGGGCAACTAGGGATGGGCAATAAATGCTGGCCTTGCCAGCGACGCCCACATCCCAGGAACGAATAAAAAAAAAATTCCCCTCCAAGTCACATACCATCCTGACTTGGAAATTTATCGGCTGTTCCTTCATCGTCACTGGGTCAAAATCCTAGAACTCCCTCCCTAACAGCACTGTGGGAGTACCTTCACCACACGGACTGCAGCGGTTGAAGAAGGCGGCTCACCACCCCTTTCTCAAGGGCAATTAGGGATGGGCAATAAGTGCTGGCCTTGCCAGTGACACCCACATCCTGTGAATGAAAGGAATGGAGTGCCGGCTTTTGGCAGGGTCTTCAGAAACACTGCTGTCTGCAGTACGCACATATAAAACCTACACACTCACTGGCGAGACAAATGAAACCTGCACTTAAAATGCTTCCATTTTTTGGTTACTTTGTATTCTCAGTGTTTGGGGTGCTTGAATCTCTTATTTCTATCTATTTCTGTGTAACTGAGTGAGAAAATATAAAGAAGAACAGCAGCTTTGTTTAGAGGAGGGTAATCCAGGAAGGATTGTACCATTATTCAAATAAGCAGGAGGAACACTGAATAAAACAAATTATGCCTTCGGCAGAAACCCCACAGAAACAGTGGGAACTGCTGATTACGCCATTTCTTTGGGGCTTCTGCCAAAGCTCTATGGATGATGATTGGGAGAAACACTGCCCCTTAGAAGTTAGACCTGTTATATAAGCAGGAGCTCTTGGTTAACCCTAAGTACTGTTGCAGAAGATGTTTTGTGAAAAAAGTAAGTTGTAAGTAAGTTTGCTTTCTTAAGTTTTAGCTATTTTGACCCTCACTATAAAAACCCATCTCTTAGCCAAAGGAGAGAACATGAGAACATAAGAATTAGGAGCAGGAGTCGGCCATTTGGCCCCTCGAGCCTGCTCTGCCATTCAATAAGATCATGGCTGATCTGATCTTGGCCTCAACTCCACTTTTCTGCCTGTTCCCCAGAACCTTTGACTCCCCTGTAGTTCAAAAATCTGTCTATCTCAGCCTTGAATATATTCAATGACTCAGCCTCCATAGCTCTCTGGGGTCGAGAATTCCAAAGAAAGAAAGAAAGACTTGCATTTCTATAGCGCCTTTCACGACCACCGGACGTCCCAAAGCGCTTTACAGCCAATGAAGTACTTTTGAGGTGTAGTCACTGTTGTAATGTGGGAAATGCAGCAGCCAATTTGCACACAGCAAGGTTCCACAAACAGCAATGACCAGATAATCTGTTTTTGTTATGTTGGTTGAGGGATAAATATTGGCCAGGACACCGGGGATAACTCCTGTGCAAAGATTCACAACCCTCTGAGAGAAGAAATTCCTCCTCATCTCCGTCTTAAATGGGGGAACCCTTATTCTGAATCTATGACCCCTAGTTCTAGACTCCCCCACGAGGGGAAACTTCCTCTCAGCATCTGGCTACCTTGCCTACCTTGTTATTTGTAGTGAAACCACTTCTGTGGCAAATAAAAGTTGTATTTAAATCGCAGCCAGCCGATTCCGGTGCTTATTTAGGAGAGAGAATCAGTGTGAGAGTGAAAGAGAAAGAGAGACATGTGCTGATCTATGCAAGGAAACTCCTAAAACAACTCCAGAAACATAATACAGACTCTCTGTGTTGGAACTGCTGGTTTCAAAGTGGAAGCTCAAGATGCCTTCTCCCATCTATGAAACCGGCATGCCTTGCCAGGGAAGCATAACACTGCCACTGACACCTTGGCAACTCACTGGAGTAGAGCCAGTGGCACCAAAGAGGCACAGCAGACTATCATTGTGTTAGGAAGGAGAGAGGAATTGGTGTGAAAAGGACTATTGTATCAGATAGCGAAGGTGACCCTTTCGACTGATACACTCGGCTTTGAACATTTATAATAATTATCTTTTTCTGCTCATGTAATTTTCGGAGAATGTGCCCATTCTATTTTAAAATTGAAAGACCAGTATAATTAGACAGAAAGGGTCAGTTATTAAATGATAAAGGGAAGACAAAACATCCAAAAAAGCCTGGAGGAAATTACATTTCCTTGATGAAAACATTTATATTTTGCACATGTATCCTGCCTCGCTCAATAACAGTTATATAGACATATAATAGAAAGGAAAAGGGCACACATTGTAAAACCAGGAGGATGTGCTGAGGTGGGACACAAGCCTCACTGGGAGGCAGTACACTGAAGATGAAAGAAGGAGAAATGTGTGGACGAAAGATAAAAAAGTAGAAAATTATAAGCGTAGAATATACAAAGAATGCGAAAGGGAAATATGTGAACAGATTACACTATAGAGTATATTCAGCGAGGCTCTGCTTCCAACAGTAAAACTCAATTCTCCAATCTTCACTCCGACCTGGTGAGGTTCAGCTGCCTCAGCCCTAAATTCTGGAAATCGCTCCCTAAATCCCAGCTCTCTCTCCTCCAATAAGATGCTCTTTGAAACCTACTTCTATGACCAAGCTATTGGTCACCTATCCTAATGTCTTCCGCTTTAGCTCGGTGTCAAATTTTGTCTGATTACGCTCCTGTGAAGCGCCTTGGGACATTTTCCTATGTTAAAGGCGCTATCTAAATGCAAGATTCTGTTGTTCCCAACGGTGCCTCACCTTGCTGAATTGACACTCATGCCCAGGGGCAAGGGGACCTAGGTAGCAATTTCTAAACGATTACTTCAGGGCTGATGTGAGGAAGCACCTGTTCACACAAAGGGGCATTAATACGTGAACTGGTCTTGCAGGCAGGATAATGGAGCTGAATATTCTGGAATCATTCAAGAGCCAATTAGATGCTGTGATGGAGGGACCTAAGTTTTCTATAGAAGGATGAGCTGGATGCACAGAGTGGGATTAAATGGAGTGGACTTGAACAGAGTGTTCTATTTGGGAATTTGGAAGGCGTGGGAATTTCTGGTAAGTATTGGGTAAGTAGAAGGTGTAAAAAGTGAAATTCAGTTTAAGATTTTGATTTTAACCTAGAACTTTAAAAACTGTAGTTAACAGAAGCTGAGTGCCAGTGGCCGTTAACTGTCAGCCAGCTGTAAGTGTTTATCCTGAATCAGCGCTAATCACCAGGAGCAGGGGAGCTGAGTAAACACTTGTAAATTGGGTGAGGCTCCTAGAGTATCAACGTAAACATTTCTGCAGAGCACAGAGCGGTCTGCACAGAGTGGGACTAAATGGAGTGGACTTGAACACAGTGCTTTATTTAGGAATTTGGAAAGAGTGGGAATTCAGAGAAGAGGGGGAAGGAGTTGTTGCTTTTTGCCTACACAACTTGTAGTGCTTTGTGTTACCGGTAGATATTTAATTTCAGTACTCTTAACTTAATCTAGATCAAGTAAGTAGTTAAGAAACTACACTGTAAATGAAGTTACCTAATTACAAATTTAATGTAATTAAGTAAAACACGGTCATATAGGGATGACAGTGCAGGTGGTGTGCTGTAACTGCAGCATGTGGGAGATTGTGGAGAGCATTGTCATCTCAGACGACCACGTTTGCAGTAAGTGCCTGCATCTTGAGGAACTTCAGCACAGAGTTTCTGAGCTGGAGTCTGAGGTGCAGACATTGCAGGGCATCAGGGATGGGGAGAGTTACCTGGACACTTTGATCCAGGAGGCAGTCACACCCCTTAGGTTAGATAGTGGTACAGGTATGGTTAGTGCTCAGGGACAGGAGGGTGTGACTGTAACTCAGGCAGGTAAGGGGAACCCAGGTGCAGTGCTGGAGGAGCCTTAGCCTTTGCCTTTGTCCAACAGGTATGAGGTTCTTGCTGCCTGTGTGGATGAGGGAAAAGCCTGCAGGATGGATGAGCAAGCTAACCATGGCACCATGGTGCAGGAGGCCATTCAAGTGGGGGGAGTGAAAGGGAATGTAGTTGTGGTAGGGAACAGTATAGTCAGGGGGATAGATACTGTTCTCTGCAGCCGCGACCGAGAGTTCCAAGGTTGTGTTACCTGCCAGGGTTAAAGACAACTCCTCGTGGCTGGAGAAAAACTTGGAGTGGGAGGGGGAGGATCCAGTTGTTGTGATTCACGTAGGAACCAACGATATAGGTAGAACTAGGAATGAGGTTCTGCTGAGGGAGTTTGAGGAGCTAGGATCCAAATTAAAAAGCAGAACCTCAAAGGTAATAATCTCTGGATTGTTACCTGAGTCATGCGTAAATTGGCATAGGGACAAACAGATTAGAGGTTTAAATGCGTGGCTCAAAGAGTGGTGTGGGAGGAAGGGGTTTCAGTTCATGGGGCACTGGCATCAGTAATGGGGAAAGAGGGAGCTGTTCCGTTGGGACGGGCTCCACTTAAACTGGGCTGGGACTAGTGTCCTGGCAAACCAAATAACTAGGGCAGTAGACAGGACTTTAAACTAATGAAGGGGGGTTGGGAGGATTCAGGAAAGAACAAATTTAAAAGCTGTGAGAGAAATGTCAAGGCTGTGGAGCAGAGTAGAGTTTTGGGTAAAAATAAGCAGAGTGGGTCAGGAAGGGACAGAGAGAGTAACAAAGGTAATAAGGCATCAGTGACTAAGGTGACATCAAGGAAAAATAGAAATAAGTCAAAGCTAAAGGCACTATATCTGAATGTGCAAGGCATTCGCAACAAAATAGATGAATTAATAGCACAGATAGAAATGAACAGGTTTGATCTAATAGCCATAATGGAGATGTGGTTGCAAAGTGGCCAAGGTTGGGAACTAAATATTCCAGGATACTTAACTTTTAGAAGAGATAGGCAAAATGGAAAAGGAGGAGGGGTAGCCTCTGATAATAAAGGATGGGTAAAGACAGTAGAGAGAAAGGAGCTTAGCTCCAAAAATCAAGAAGTAAAATCAGTTTGGGTGGAGCTAAGAAACAGCAAGGGGCAGAAAACATTGCTGGGTGTTGTTTATAGGCCCTCAAACAATAGTTGTAATGTATGGCAGAGTATAAATCAGGAAATTGGAGGAGCATGTAACAAGGGTAATGCAGTAATCATGGGGGACATTAATCTAAATTTAGACTGGGCAAACCAAATTTGTAGTGAAAGTATGGAGGACGAATTCATGGATTGTATGCAAGATAGTTTTCTAGATCAGTATGTTGAGGAACCAACTAGGGAACAGGTTATTTTAGATCTAGTATTGTGCAATGAGAAAGGGTTAATTAATAACCTTGTAGTAAAGGGGCCTTTAGGGAAGAGTGACCATAATATGTTAGAATTTTATATTGAGTTTGAAAGTTATTAAGCAATTTAGTTAAATCTGAAACTAGGGTCGTAAATCTAAACAAAGCAAACTACGTAGATATGAGGGGTGAGTTGGCTAAGGTAGATTGGGAAACTGCATTAAAATGTATGACAGTAGACAAGCAATGGCTAGCATTTAAAGAATGAATATATAATTTACAACAAATATACATTCCTTTAAGGCACAAAACCCCCACAGGAAAAGTAGTCCAACCGTGGCTAACAAAAGAAGTTAAAGATAGTATTAGATCAAAGGAAGAGGCTTATAATGTTGCCAAAAAGAATATTAAGCCTAAGGATTAGAATTCAGCAAAGGAGGAACAAGAAATTGATAAAGAAAGGGAAAATAGAATATGAGAGTAAACTAGCTATAGACATAAAAACAGACTGTAAAAGCTTCATTGGTATGTAAAAAGGAAAAGATTAGCGAAAGTAAATGTGGGTCCCTTACAGGCTGAGACAGGAGAAATTAGAATGGGGAATAAGGAAATGGCAGGGAAATTAAACAAATAAGAAAATAATAATGGGATTGCGCAGAGTGAACACGAATTTATGAAAGGGAAATCGTGTTTGACAAATCTGTTAGAGTTTTTTGAGGTTGTAACTAACAGAATAGATAAGGGGGAACCAGTGGATGTGGTTTATTTGGATTTTCAGAAGGCATTCGATAAGGTGCCACACAAGAGGTTATTAAACAAAATTAAGGCTCATAGGATTGGGGGTAATATATTAGCATGGATTGAGGATTGCTTAATGGACAGAAACAGAGAGTAGGAGTAAACGAGTCATTTCGTGTTGGCAGGCTGTAACGAGTGGGGTACCGCAAGGATCAGTGCTTGGGCCTCAGCTATTCACAATCTACATCAATGATTTGAATGAGGGGACCAAATATAATATATCCAAGTTTGCTGATGATACAAAGTTGGGTGGGAATGTAAATTGTGAGGAGGATGCAAGCAGGCTTCAAGGGGATATAGCCAGGTTAAGTGAGTGGGCAAGAACATGCCAAATGGAATATAACGTGGAGAAATGTGAAGTTATCCACTTTGATAGGAAAAGTAGAAAAGCAGAGTATTTTTTAAATGGTGAGAGATTGGGAAATGTTGGTGTTCAGAGGGACCTGGGTGTCCTTGCACACGAATCACTGAAAGTTAACATGCAGGTACAGCAAGCAGTTAGGAAAGCAAATGGTATTTTGGCCTTTTTAACAAGAGGATTTGAGTATAAGAGTAAAGACGTCTTACTGCAATTATACAGGGCTCTGGTGAGACCAGACCTAGAGTATTGTGTACAGTTTTGGTCTCCTTACCGAAGGAAGGATATACTTGCCATAGAGGGTGTGCAACAAAGGTTCACCAGACTGGTTCCTGGGATGGGGGGGATTGTCCTCTGAGGAGAGATTGAGTAGACTAGGCCTATATTCTCTAGAGTTCAGAAGAATGAAAGGCGATCTCATTGAAACATACAAAATTCTTACAGGACTTGACAGGATAGATGCAGGGAGGATGTTTCCCCTGGCTGGGGAGTCCAGAACCAGGGATCACAGTCTCAGAATAAGGGGTTGGCCATTTAGGACTGAGATGAGGAGAAATTTCTTCACTGAGAGGGTGGTGAATCTTTGGAATTCTCTACCCGAGAGGGCTGTGGAGGCTCAGTCGTTGAGTATATTCAAAACAGAGATCGATAGATTTTTGAATATTAAGGGAATCAAGGGATATGGGGATAGTTCAGGAAAATGGAGATGAGGTCGATGATCAGCCATGATCTCATTGAATGGCAGAGCAGGCTCGAAGGGCCAAATGGCCTACTCCTGCTCTTATTTCTTATGTTCTTATGCAGTGAATGGCCACCTTCAACTGAACTCATCCTTGTGCACTTTGTTGGCCTTGGCTCACTACAATTTGTATATGCCCCCTGATTTTCTCCAGTATTGGCAGCCTTCACTTTATTACATGCATCCCTTTAAAGCTTCTCTCTATCTATCCACAAAGCTCTACCCTTTGTTACACCCCATCTTTCATCTGACATGAATAAATCTGTGTCGTCCGCTAGCCATCTCAGAGTTGAAAATTCCCCATTGCTGATGAAAACAAAACGTAAGTGGTAGAATTAAACTTCACGACCACAGTTAGTTGGCGATTACTCATATGCACTAATACAATTTGTGTGGAGAATGCTCTGGATTTTGCAATTAATATATTCAAATTGAATGTTAATTTAAATAAGTTGATGGTGCACTTAAATGTCAAAAGGTATTTGAATCTCTAGGGATACACTGTAGCTTCTATTGAACATTATTGAAATCATTTATATATGAAGAAAATAAAAACTATACTGCCAATGTCACAGTAAAGGAGAAGGTCGTAGAGAAATTGGATAGGACGAAAATAGATAGAGAGAGGTACTTAAAAGGTTGGCAGCGCTCAAAGCAAAAAAGTCACCTGGTCCATGAGGGATGAATCCTAGGTTGCTGAGGGAAGTAAGGGTGGAGATCGTGGCAGCTCTGGCCACAATCTTCCAATGCTCCTTGGATGTGTGACTGGTGCCAGAGGATGGGAGAATTGCAAATGTCACACCCCTGTTCAAAAAAGGGGAGAGGGATAAATCTGGCAACTGCTGGTCAGTCAGTCTGACATCGGTGTTGGGGAGACCTTTAGAGACAATAAACGGAGACAAAATGAATTGGCACTTGGAAAAATGTGGGTTAATAAATGAAACCAGCATGGATTTGTTAAAGGCAAATCGTGTTTGTCCAATTTGATTGAGTTCTTTGATGAAGTAACAGAGAGACTTGATAAGGGTAATATAGTTGATGTTGTGTATATGGACTTTCAAAAGGCATTTGATAAAGTACCAGATAATAGATTTGTTACCAAAATTGAAGCCCATTGGATTTAAGGGACAGTGGTTGTGTGGATATGAAATTGGCTAATGGACAGAAAGCAGAGAATAGTGGTGAACGATTAAAAACAGAAAATGCTGGAAATACTCAGCAGGCACAGGCAGCATCTGCGGAGAGAGAAACAGAGTCAACGTTTCAGGTCGATGACACTTCGTCATCGACCTGAAACGTTAACTCTGTTTCTCTCTCCACAGATGCTGCCTGACCTGCTGAGTATTTCCAGCATTTTCTGTTTTTATTTCAGATTTCCAGCATCCGCAGTATTTTGCTTTTGTGTTGTTGTCGTGGTGAGCGATTGTTTTTCATACTGGAGGGAATTATACAGTGGTGTCCCCTAGCAGTAAGTATTAGAACCACTGCTCTTTTTGATATATATTAGTAACCTGTACTTGGGTATGCAGGGCATAATTTCAAAGTTTGCAGATGACATGAAACTCGGAAATGTAGTAAACAAGGAGGAGTGTAACGGACTTCAGGAGGACACAGACAGACTGGTAAAATGGGCAGACATGTGGAAGATGAAATTTAACACAGAGAGGAATGAAGTGATTCATTTTGGAGTGAAGAATGAGAAGAGGCAATATAATTTTAAAAGGGGTGCAGAAACAGAGAGACCTGGGGGTGTACGTACACAATGGGCTGGATTTTGAATGACCCATGGAGTCGGGTTTGGAGGCGTGTGGGGGGTTAAATTTGCGGGGTCGGGGGTCCCGACCCCATCCCGACTCCATCCCGCCTCCACGCAATTTTGACAAAATCAGTCATGGGGTTCCCGACTCCGTCCCGCCTCCAAGAGGCGGGAGAGGCCATTAAAGCCCTTAACAAGCCCGAAATTGGCTCTGTAATGCCATTTTGAAACGTTTTAGCTAGTTTAACCCTTTTCTGATGTGAAGCACGCCTGGTGTGAAACACTCCAGTGAAACCTGGCGGGAGCACAAGTGGATAGCTGACTATCGGCTGCAGGTCCACTATTACAACGGAGATGTGATGAAGGTAGTAGTAGTATTAGGTCTGAAAGTCGCCTCTGATGCTGCTGCATTGAATATCTTTAGAGACTGCATGGCCTTTGCTGTGAGAGGACTTGGATGCAAAAAATGCTCTCTCTCTCGCTCTCTCTCTCTCTCTCTCCCCCCCCCCCACCCCGCCCCGCCCCGCCACCCCCATCCAGGTCCACTCACATCAAAAGCCAGGCTCCTCTCTCACCAACAGCCAGACAATCTCTGAGACCAGTTAGCAATGATGACATCATCAGAGACGACTTTCAGACTCAAACTACTAATTGGTTCATGGGTTCCCACATGCTGGAAGTCAATTGCCCAATTAAGTGAAAATTGCATCACTGATCCACATTAATCTGGAGTCGGGTGGAGAACACGAAATGCGGATAACACGACCCCAACCCGACCCCAAGACAAAATCCAGCCCAATGATTTTGACGGTGGCAGGACAAGTTGAGAAGGCTGTTAAAAAGGCATACGAGATCCTTGGATTTATAAATAGAGGCATAGGGGGAGAAATTCAGTAGCGCCCAGAAAGGGGCGCTGACTTTGGAGAAGATGGAAATTTAGCGCCAGGCTCTAATCAATCTCGCTGTCCGCTAATTTCAGTCTCAGTGCTCAAAGAATGCAGGGGAGCGCTCAATCAGGGGCTAAAGGTGTAGGTGAGTGGCGTCAGGCTCCAAGCGATAACAAATATGAGATGTTGTGTAATCGGGAGTGAGCATTGGCGCAGGCGCCTTGCTGCCATTACAGGGGAGGGTGACTGGAGTCTGCACACCAGTCCCAATGATTGGGGGAGTGCAGAACGGCGATATGCTGTGAGATGAAATGCAAAGCCCTTTGACAACCCGCGACACTCCGGGGACTAAGCAGCCTTTATTTGGCTGCAGGTACATCCTGCGCTCTCGGCTACTCATAACTGACCTTTGGAATGGAAGTTCCTTGACAGCTGCGGCGCATCCCTTTAAGTAGTGCCCCGCCAGCCGGCTGGTTCATGCCTCTGCTCCCTGGCGCTGTTGGCATGAGGCGGTAAGGCAGGGGGCAGAGGAATTTTGCAGATCGGGCGCCCAGCGAGCGTTGCACACTCGCTGACGTCACGATCTGCAAGGCGAAAGCGACCGAGGCGCTAACTGTAATCGCCGGCCCCAATTTGCCGTCCGGCGGGGGATTCGTCCCACCACGCGCTACTGCCTGAGTGCCCCGTTAGCGCCCCCGCCAGGGGGCATTAACCTACTGAATTTCTAGCCCATAGATAACAAAAGCAAGAAAGTTATGATAAACCTTTATAAAACACTGGTTCGGTGTCAGCTGGAGTATTGTGGCCAATTCTGGGCACCACTCTTTAGGAAGGGTGTCAAGGCATTAGAGAGAGTGCAGAAAAGATTTACTAGAATGGTACAAGGGATGAAAGACTTGCTACATGGAGAGACGAGAGAAACTGGGGTTGTTCTCCTTAGAGCAAAGAAGGTTAAGGGGAGATTTGATAGAGGTGTTCAAAATCATGAACGGATTTGACAGAGTAAATAAGCAGAAACTGTTTCCAGTGTCAGAAGGGTCAGTAATGAGAGGACACAGATTTACGGTGATTAACAAAAGAACCAGAGGTAACATGAGAAAAATAAAATTACGCAGCGAGTTGTTATGATCTGGTATGCTTTGCATGAATGGGTGGTGGAAGCAGATTCAATAATAACTATCAATAGGGAATTGGATAAATACTTGAAGAGGTACAATTCGCAGAGCTATGGGGAAAGAGCAGGGGAGTGGGACTAATTGGATAGCCCTCTCAAAGAGCCAGCACAGGCACGATGGACTGAATGGCCTCCTTCTGTGCTGTACCATCCTATGATTCTACTAATTTTGAAGAAGGAAGCATCAATAGTTATAAAAGTGACTCTTTCCTAAAAGTCAGGAAGCTACAGACCTGAGAAAAGCAGGCCGTCCTCCTGTTGCACTGATATCAGGTGACAGATTCCAGCTGCGTCTAAATTTTAGGAGGTAAAGCTATGTCAGCATGCAACCGGCGTAAATGCAGGAACCTCGCATGAGCTGATCTTTTGCACGGGGGTGGGGCTATGTAAATGAGCGGCAGAGGGCTTGTCTCGGAAGCGGCGCAAATGATAGAGGAAATTCAAGCCTACTGACGTATCCACGTAGAACCGGTGTAAATGGGTTACGTGCGAATTTCCTCGGAACAGAAATGGCGAAACTCTGCTCTTATGCCATAGTTATGCCGAAAAGGTCAAGGAAATTCTGGTCCACGTTTGTCAAAAAGAGGGTAAGTTACCTGTCTGACTTGTCCAAGTAAGAAGTGGTCAAGTTCACAGACTCTGCCACAGTCTGTCTGAAATAATAGCTTTGACTGGAGAGCTTAGAAAAATCTTTTCTCCGCTGTGCTGCTAAGAAAGTATTCTGTTCGCAGAGTAAGGCTACACCGAGAGAGAATGCACCTGTTCATCAGAGTCTACCGACGATTGGTAGGAAGAATAGAAAAACAGAATATTTTTTAAATGGTGAGAAACTTTCAAATGTTGGTGTTCAGAGAGATTTGGGTGTCCTCGTGCAAGAAACACAGAAAGCTAGCATGCAGGTACAGCAAGTAATAAGGAAGGCAAATGCAAAGGGGTTGGAGTATAAGAGTAAGGAAGTCTTGCTACAATTGTACAGGGCCTTGGTGAGACCACACCTGGAGTACTATGCACAGTTTTGGTCTTCTTATCTAAGGAAGGATATACTTGCCTTGGAGGCGGTGCAACAAAAGTTCACTAGATTGATCCCTGGGATGAGAGGGCTGTCCTATGATGAGAGATTGTGTAGAATGGGCCTATACTCTCTGGAGTTTAGAAGAATGAGAGGTGATCTCATTGAAACATACAAGATTCTGAGGGGGATTGACAGGGTAGATGCTGAGAGGTTGTTTCCCCTGGCTGGAGAGTCTAGAACTAGGGAGCATAGTCTCAGAATAAGGGGTCGGCCATTTAAGACTGAGATGAGGAGCAATTTCTTCACTCAGAGGGTTGTGAATCTTTGGAATTCTCTGCCCCAGGGGGCTGTGAATGCTGAGTCTTTGAGTATATTCAAGGCTGAGAGCGATAGATTTTTGGCCTCTAGGGGAATCAAGGGATATGGAGATCGGGCGGGAAAGTGGAGTTGAGGAGATGATCAGCCATGATCTTATTGAATGGCGGAGCAGGCTCAAAGGGCCAAATGGCCGACTCCTGCTCCTACTTCTTATGTTCTTATGTTCTTACCACTGCTTCAGGGTGTTTCAGATGAGGTCTGCTTAAGGAGACATCGGAAGAACCCTGTCTCCCATTGTAATCTTACCTCCAAATATCCTCCCAAAAACCAAAACCAAACCACAGACATATTTCAGAATACTGGCCTTCATATCACATGGTTTTACTGTGCACATATATATTAGAGCAAGGGCTTCCTTTTAACGCCATGCCTACCCTGATGCCTCTCTGTGTTCTTCATAAATCTAACCTGGTGCTGCCATTCTCTCCGAGAGTGCTGTAATGTGTCAAATCTTCTTTGGGTATTGGTACTGATGGCGGCATTGGACTTTTGCCCTGACCCTTGCCATCTGTCACAGGCCCTCTGGGACGTCCCTCCATGTTTCCATCTGATGGTGATCAAACAGTATCCTTCTTTTTAAAGCAGAGCCCCAGATATCTGAGTCCACAGGTTTGGGAGCCATTGGCTGACATCTCTGAGACCTCGCTCAGTAGTGTCAGATCCCACTTTTACCCGTTCCTTCTCTGGCACCGTGAAGGTAATAAATGAAGGACTGCCACACATATAGGGGTAGATCTTAATGCTGTGCGATAGTTTCAAATGGGATGATAGCGAGCCAGGAGCCCTTTTAACATCTCTCTGCCATTTTTATTTCCATAGGCAGCAAGAAAGGCTCAGGGAAGCAGATAGCTTACCTTGGCTGCTCTGGCAAGGTTGTTAAAATTCTTCCTGTACCACCAAGCGGTCCTTGGGTTCAAGCAGGTTTCACTCACTGCCAGAGCCACCTTCTTCCCCTAAATTTTTCCTTTTTCTCTGCCACAATCCCACCTGATTTTGGGTGGGATTATGGAGGAGAATCCTGACCTGTTTCATGATCAATGTGCCGTCTTTCGGATGAGACGTTAAACCGAGGCCCCGTCTGCTTGCTCAGGTGGACGTAAAAGATGCCATGGCACTATTTTGAAGAAGAGCAGGGGAGTTATCCCCGGTGTCCTGGCCTATATTTATCCCTCAATCAACATAACAAAAACAGATTATCTGGTCATTATCACATTGCTGTTTGTGGGAGCTTGCTGTGCGCAAATTGGCTGCCGCGTTTCCCACATTACAACAGTGACTACACTCCAAAAGTACTTCATTGGCTGTAAAGCATTTTGAGACGTCCGGTGGTCGTGAAAGGTGCTATATAAATGCAAGACTTTCTTTCTTTCTATGAGAAGTCGCACAACACCAGGTTATAGTCCAACAGCTTTATTTGAAATCACAAGCTTTCGGAGCGCGGCTCCTTCGTCAGGTGAAGTGAAGAAATGCATATGGGCACAGTGTGGCGGATCGCCACCTAAAACGAGCATAATCCACTCTTCCGTCTGTGGACAAATTTCCAGCACCTTCCCTTTAAGGCACCTTACCTTTAAGGAGAAGGGGGCGGGGCCTCAGGTTTTACCCAGAGAATTCTGGGAGCTTTTTGAGTCTGCCATTTTGTACCATGCTGTGATTAAAAAGCCTCTTGTTTAACACAAATGGATTCAGCCTTAATTCGTGTTTCGCGGCAGCCTCAACATTGGTGACCCCGACGCTCAGAACGTATTCCGAGCACTGCAATGGCGGACACGGACGCAGTTTCTGTGAAACTGCCAGAGTTTTGGGAAAACCAGCCCGAAGCCTGGTTTCTCCAAGCTGAATCTCACTTCCGGCTGCGAAATATCACCACAGATGGGACGAAGTACGACTATCTCGTCACATCACTCGGTAGCGCCACAGTTTCCAAGGTTTGGTCAACGCTGCAGAACCCACCAGAGGAAGGCAAGTACGCACATCTCAAAACAGCGCTCCTTAAAAAATTTACGGCCTTGGCATATCAGCAAAACTGCCACCTCCTCGACCTTCCAGGCCTCGGTGATGCCTCACCGTCAGACCTCCTCTCCCACATGCTCTCCCTCACCGACGAGAGCCCACCCGGATCCCTCTTCCGCACGCTGTTCATCTGTCAGCTCCCTCTCAGCATCCGCCCAGCGATCGTGGCGTCCGGCCACACGAACCTGGAAGCCCTGGCCGATGAGGACGACAAGCTGCTGTCCGCTCACTCCAGCCGCAACGTCACTCCGGACCTGGCAGCCAATGCCTGGGCGCGCCCCTCACCATCCAGCATGTGGCCACAAGAGCCTGTCACCAGGCCCACGGGGCCTTCACGCCCCACTAACCCGGGCTACTGTTACTACCACGCACGGTTCGGCGCCAGGGCACAACGGTGCACACCTCCCTGCTCTTTCAAGTCCGCCCCCGTACCAGCCCCAGCGATGGCCGTGGGCCACGCGGGCTCCCTGCTGTTCGTCACGGATGACAAAATCGGCCGCCGGTTCCTGTGCGACACTGGAGCTTAGCACAGCATCATCCCGGCCTCCTCCCTCGACATCCAAAAGGGCGAACGAGGACCGGCACTGGCTGCTGCTAACGGCTCGGAAATCCGGACGTATGGCACCCGGACAGTCACCCTCGACCTCGCTGGTCACCGCTACCGATGGGAGTTCATCACTGCCAAGGTGCTGTCCATCCCTCATCGGCGCAGATTTCCTGTGCGCCCACGGCCTACTGGTAGACATCCCTCGTCACCGCCTCGTGGACATGAACACCATGTCCCCCATCCTGGGCGCCATGGCCCCCCGTCAACCCGCCGACATGGCGTCACAGTGCCACGCCCGGGCCACAGATGACTACTCGGCACTCCTGGCCGAATTCCCGGCCCTTACCAATCCGACCTTCTCCGCGGAGGCCGCCAAACATGGGGTCGAACACTTCATCCCCACCACAGGCCCCCCAGTGTACGCCCACGCCCGCAGGCTGGACCTGGCCAAACTGGAGATCGCGCTGACCGAGTTTGCCACCATGGAACAGCTCGGCATCATCCGCCGCTCCAACAGTCCCTGGGCCTCCCCACTCCACATCGCCCCCAAACCAGGCGGAGGTTGGCGCCCCTGCGGGGATTACCGCCGCCTCAAGGACACCACCACCCCTGATTGGTACCCCGTGCCGCACATTCAGGACTTCTCGGCTAGACTGGCCGGCCGCTCAGTCTTTTCCAAGGTCGACCTGGTGCACGGCTACTACCAAGTCCACATCCACCCCGCGGACGTCCCCAAGATGTCCGTAATCACCCCCTTCGGCCTGTTCGAGTTCCTGCGGATGCCCTTCGGCCTCAAAAACGCGGCCCAGGCATTCCAACGGCTCATGGACTCGGTCCTTCGGGACCTGAAGTTCCTGTTCGTCTACCTGGACGACATCCTGGTAGCCAGTTCCTCCAAGCAGGAACACCTTGAACACCTTCGCATCCTGTTCGGGCGCCTCAGCGACCACGGGCTCATCCTCAGCCCAGCCAAATGTCAGTTCGGCCTGGACAAGATTGACTTCCTCGGCCACCACATCACCCATGCTGGGGCCATTCCCCTGCCCACCAAGGTGCAGGCCGTCTAACAATTTCCCCGCCCCACCACCATCAAAGGCCTCCAGGAGTTCCTTGGGATGGTGAATTTCTATAACCGCTTCATCCCCAAAGCGGCATCCCTCATGAGGCCCCTGTCTGAAGCCCTCAGGGGCAGGAGCGGCAAGATGGCGGTCGAATGGATGGCAGACGTGTCAGCCACCTTCGATTCCACCAAGTCCGCGCTCGCCAACGCCACCCTGCTCGCGCACCCACGGCCCAATGCCAGGGTAGCGCTCACCACGGACGCCTCCGACGACGCGGTCGGCGCCGTGTATGAGCAGTGGGTCGACGGCGCCTGGCAACCACTTGCCTTCTTCAGCCGCCAACTACGCCCCCCGGAGGTCAAGTGCAGCACCTTCGACCGCGAGCTCCTCGCGCTGTTCCTGGCGGTCCGCCATTTCCGGTTCTTGCTTGAGGGCCACCCCTTCACTGCGTTTGTCGACCACAAGCCCCTGACATTCGCAATGGCAAAGACAACCGACCCCTGGTCCGCCAGGCAGCAGCGCCAGCTCGCGGCAGTGTCCGAGTTCACCACGGACATCCAACACGTCTCCGGCCGAGAGAAAGTGGTAGCCGACTGCCTCTCCTGCCCCGCCATCCATGCCGCACACCTAGCAGTCGACTACGCTCAACTCGCAGCAGATCAGATCACCGACCCTGATCTGCTCTCCGCACCTACCAACCTACCAGGGCTACGCCTGGCCGACGTCGCCTGTGGCCCGACCGCAGTCACGGTCAAGTGCGACATATCCCTATGTCAACCTCGGCCCGTCGTCCCAGCGTCCTGGAGCCGCCGGGTATTCGACACTCTCCACAACCTCTCCCACCCCGGCACCCGCGCATCCATCAAATTGGTAGGATGTGCGTACTTGGGCCAACTCCTGCCTATCCTGCCAACGGGCCAAGGTACAGCAACACACGAAAGCACCCCTCGAGGAGTTTACCGTCCCCTCGCGGAGATTCGACCACATCCACGTGGACATCGTCAGGCCCCTGCCGCCGTCGCAAGGCCACACGCACTTGCTCACCATCATTGACCGCACCACTCGCTGGCCTGAGGCAATTCCACTGACCTCTACCACCACCGCCGACATCGCCAGAGACTTCGTCAGCACCTGGGTCGCACGGTTCGGCGTCCCCTCCGACATGACGTCGGACAGAGGTCCGCAATTTACCTCTGAACTCTGGACCGCCGTCGCACGCTATCTCAGGGTGACCATTCACCGCACCACAGCGTACCAGCCCCAAGCCAACGGACTGTGTGAGCGGTTCCACAGATCCTTGAAGGCATCTCTTCGAGCCAGCCTCCAAGACGGCGCCTGGACTGACCAACTTCCGTGGGTCCTCCTCGGCCTGCGCACCGCGGTTATAGAAGACCTCCATGCATCGGCAGCAGAGCTCGTGTACGGTCAGCCGCTGCGCGTACCCGGCGAGTTCCTGCCCACCGCCACGACACCCTGGTCAGCCGACCAGCAACGCCATGACTTCGCCTCTCCGGCGCTGCAGTTCGCCCCGGTGCCCATTGCCCGACACGGCGAATCCACCTCACACGTCCCACTAAGCCTGCACCAGGCACGGTTTGTTTCGTCCGGCACGACGCCCACCGCGGACCCCTTCAACCCCCGTATGATGGGCCCTACAAGGTGCTACAGGCTGGGGACAAATTTTTCACCCTGCAAGTGGGCGACAGGACCAAAAAAGTGTCGGTTGACCGACTCAAGCCAGCACACTCGGAGCCCAGTGAGCAGGTCCCTGTAGCTCGTCCACCTCCACGCGGCCGACCTGCCCTCAAGCCGGTTCACCCGGCTGCTCCACGCCTGGCCGTTCCACGTCCACCGGCGTCCTACAAGAGCCGCTCCGGCCGGCCCATCAGACCGCCGCACCGTCTCGTCCACACCTCCTAAGCAGATTCTGGGGGGAGCTGTGTGGCGGATCGCCACCTAAAACGGGCATAATCCACTCTTCCGTCTGTGGACAAATTTCCAGCACCTTCCCTTTAAGGCACCTTACCTTTAAGGAGAAGGGGGCGGGGCCTCAGGTTTTACCCAGAGAATTCTGGGAGCTTTTTGAGTCTGCCATTTTGTACCATGCTGTGATTAAAAAGTCTCTTGTTTAACACAAATGAATTCAGCCTTAATTCGTGTTTCGCGGCAGCCTCAACAACAGCATATATAGTCAGAGAACACTGCCAGACAACTACAGTTAATCTTTCTAACTGCCCTTTATCACACCTCGGCAGAGAGACAATCACGGCAATCAAATTGGGGTGAGGGGGGAGTTTATGAATTACTGGTCAGTCCAATCTAAATAAAGTGTCTCTTTTCTGAATTTTATTCCCTGTAGAAAGACAGGTGAGATCATCCTTCCCCCCCCCCCCACCCCCGCCACAACTCATGCAACTGTTCTTGATTGATAGGCAGTCCTGAGACTCAGAAGATTGAACATCTGGCTGAAAGTCAAGTGTGCAACTATTCTAGCTGCCGGGTTCATGCCGATCACTTATCTCAGACATTGAGTGCATATTTTAAGACACATTTCAAAAATACAATTATGTGAAGAAACTATCTGGCTTGTCAGATTCATACTTATTATATTCCACTGAATTCATTCACCATTGTACTCTTTGTGTATTATGCTCTTGTATGGCAAGGCGAGAGCAATTTATTTTCCACTTTCAAATTTAGTTACCAAAAATACTTTTGTAGATAAAACCTGAAGAAAGAAATTAGCATGTTGCCATGAATCACTTTTTTTTTTAATGAAACGTGCATTCAGAGTTGTTAAAAGCATTAATTTCAGCAGCAAACTGTTAGAGAACCTCGGAGACTCAAATTTGTCAGTTAGTCACAGAGGCCGGACTTTTACCGGCACTGGGAGGACCTGATCGGACGCCGGTCAGCGGTAAAATTTGAACTGGTTAACAGCGGGTCAGGAACGCGCGGTCAACCCGCCTCCACGCTAGTCTCCCAGGTTTCGGGTCTGTCAGCGCTGAACAGACCTGACACCAAGCGGCGAGGGAGGCAATCTAGATCATTAACTGGATTGTTAAGCGGCAATTAAGCATTATTTGAAGTTTACCTTTCGGTTTTCAGAGCTCGCCAATGGCTTTCCCGCTGCTCGGGGATCACGTCAGGTAAGAAGGTAGTGTGTTCTGTCAGCATGGGATGATTTACTAACTTGACAGCTGCAAATGGTCTATAAAAGCTCCCACTTCATAGGTGTTCACTTTCCAAGGTTAGAAGCTGTTGCTTACTGCATTTGGAAGACAGATCGAGCTTAATGCAGCTAGCAAGTGTTTGGAGCAATCTCGCTATCCAGTGTCACCTCATTGGAACAAGCTCTCTCACCATTGACACATCACTTCTGTCATCTATTCCATTAGCATGGGTGCTGTTTATACTGCCTCACCTTGGTCCTCAGAATCCCACCACGATCAGCCCCGACAACAGCAGCACAACAGCAGCACCAACCTTCTCCGCAATCAACTGATGCTGCACAGGACACAGGGCATCAGCACCCGACCACATTCCTGCCCGGGAGGCCAGGGATGGCCTCACCATGGCCAGATTTACTTCACTTGACGCTGCACACCATTGCTGCCACATGATGTGCTAGGTTGGCACCACCCCACACCAACACCATAAAGCATCCCTTCAATGCGCAAGCCATTCCTTTCACACTCATCACCATTGTCTCACCATTCACTGGAACTCACTAAGCCACTTCCAAAGGTGCACACAATTCTGTCCAAGAATGCAAAGTGTTGAAAATAAAGATTTCAATGTGTGACACCACATTGACAGAAACTTTACATAAACATTAGTAAAAACACCCAAGTGCCTACCCTTGTGTGTTGTTAGTTGGTATGATTGCAGTAGGATGAGGGTAAGTGTGAGGGGTGGTTAGTGAGATGGGGAAGTGAAAATGTAGATAGAGAGGGATGGGTGGAGGTGCAAGGTAAGTTGGTGTGAGTAAGGATGTGCAGGAGTAGGGTAGGGAAGGCAGAGTTATCTTCTTCTTTCTTAGGCAGTCCCTCAGAACTGAGGATGACTTGCTTCCACATTAAAAATGAGTTCTCAGGTGACTGATGAGTCCAATGCTGGACCCACAGTCTCTGTCACAGGTGGGGCAGACGGTGGTTGAAGGGGCGGGTGGGTGGGGTGCTTGGGTTGACGTGCGCTCCTTGCTTCCGCTTGCTCCCGGCGAAGAGATGCAAGGTGTTCGGCGCCTTCCCGGATGCTTCTCCTCCACTTTGTGCGGTCTTGGGCCAGGGATTCCCAAGTGTCAGTGGGGATGTTGCACTTTTTCAAGGCGGCTTTGAGGGTGTCCTTGAAGCGTTGCCTCTGCCCACCTGGGGCTCTCTTGCCGTGTCGGAGCTCCGAGTAGAGCGCTTGTTTTGGAAGTCTCGTATCGGGCATGCGGACAAAGTGACTCGTCCATCGGAGCTTATGGGGATGTGATGAGTGGCACAGCAGGATGAGGTTGAGTGTGGCTTTGCAGTAACGTTTCATGATCTACTGAGATCATTGATAGGCTTGTGCCACTGCAGCCTGGTCCTCCTGGTAACATATATGCTTGTGTCCTCCTGTGCAATGTGCAACCAGGCTGTGTTGATCTCCTGGGGAGGTTGCTTCCGCCCATTGGAAGGGAAGAAAACCTCCCTGCGTGCTGTGGCTCCTTCTATTCGCATATGGAGGAAGTCCTGGGAGAGCCTGGGTGCAGCCGTGCACCTTTGTGCAGTGCTTGTCAGTGTTTGCAGCACCTCAATGCTGTAGAACACTGACAGCACAACTGTCAAAGTAAATTTGGACATGGCCCCTTTCAGGAAATCGGTTGATGACGCCTCATCAAATGATGTCGTCAGACCCGCTTCCTTTTAATTGGCCGGGAACCTCGCTGGGCGGGCTTAACAAGGCCAATCAACGGAAAATCACTTCAACAGAGCGGGCTGGAGCAGGCAGCGGGCTGGGACCGCGCTACCGACCCCGGCCGCCCCGGACCCGCCTCGGTAGGTGAAATCACGGCCAGAATATCTGTGCAATGTCACACATTTCTACTTATCAACTGCAAGTAGTCTTTTACCACTACTTCTAACTGTCCTAACTAAAGTTATAACTAGGGATAGCCCAGTGCGGCAGTGTATTATAATGAATTCGCATGAAATTACTTTGTACGTTATACTAATACGGCCATTAAAGAATTTTAAGTGAACAGTTTAAAATCGTACACAAAGCAAATTTTGCGCAGTACATGGCTCTGATTGGCGCGTGACCATAGAGCAGCAAAATGTTGGATTCATCACTAGCTTTCTTCCCACGGATAATTCCTAATCTCAGCCAAGTTTTTTGAGCAGCAGCCCCCGAGCAGAGACGGTTTTTCTGCAGGACATCTCCGGCGCATCAGTGGAACCCCTTGAAAAAAACTCTTAAAAAAAAGAAAAGAAAGACTTGCATTTCTATAGCGCCTTTCATGACCATCGGACGTCCCAAAGCGCTTTACAGTCAATGACGTATTTTTAGAGTGTAGTCGCTGTTGTAATGTGGGAAACGCGGCAGCCAATTTGCGCACAGCAAGCTCCCACAAACAGCAATGTGATAATGACCAGATATTCTGTTTTAGTGATGTTGGTTGAGGGATAAGTATTGGCCAGGACACTGGGGATAACTCCCCTGCTCTTCTTCAAAATACTGCCACGGGATCTTTTACATCCACCTGAGAGAGCAGACGGGGCCTCGGTTTTGCGTCTCATCCGAAAGACGGCACCTCCGACTCCAAAACGGACAAAACATGGCCGTTGTCTGCCTTTTCTCTGGGGGTTCCTGTCAAAGTTAGGGCAGGGGATCGGGGAGAATTCCACCAAAATTCAGGGGCCGAGATGTTTCCCTACGTGGAGAAGTAACATCTTATGGTGAATCAGTCTGTGCTGTCCCTCTGAGCTTCCTTCGAGATAGTTAGAAAGCGACATTGGTGGATGCCTGGGAATGGCTAATTTGGGCTGACTGAGACACAAGCTGGACGTTTCTTTTCATCTGCTGGTGATCTGACTAACATATTTGTGCAAAGTTCATCTGCGACCTATTTTAACACAATCGCGAACCTGTTTATTTTAAATGGGTTAATACTGCATTAAAATAGTGCAAAAAGGAATTTCATGTGAATGTGTTATTCAATATATTATCAGAGGAAATTAAACTTCCAGGAATGGGATTAGCTGTAGAATATTAGGCAATTTCTAACCACGGTTCCTCCCCCTATATCAATGCCGTTAAGGACTCTGAACTCTTCACGTTATGTTGATCAAGGCTCCAAAAAGTTTTTAAAGAAGTTTGTGTTAAGTCTGTTTTACTATCCCTTTCTTTGCTGATAATAAACTTTATTGGGGGCAATTTTAACCCTGCTCGCTCAGCAGAAACCTGGCGGGTGGGCAATTAAAATCGCCCCTGGCTCTTACCTGTCCGAAAGCCGCCATGATCGCAACATCTGCAATTTTAACCTGCTCTCCTGAGCAGGCAGCAAGGACACACGTGTCCAGAGCCAACAGGGTCCTTCTTTACATATGCATGGTGTGGCTGATGACATCGAGACCCGAATGTAATTTTAACTCAGGCCTGAGCACCAGACCCGCTTCCTTCAATCAGACCGAGAAACGCGCTGGGCGAGCTTAACAAGCCCAATCAACGTAAAATCACTTTGGATAGCGGGCGGGAAACAGCAGCGGGGTCGGGACCCGCCACCGACCCTGGCCGCGCCAGATCCGCCGAGGTAGGGGAGATCGCGGCCATCATATTAAGTCCCAGGAAAAGAGAGAAAATTCAACATTTCAGTCGGGGCTCAGGATGTTGCACTTCACGGTGATACATCAACGGCAAAAAGGCTTCATACCCAAAGTAACCGCTGAAGTATTTGCTTCAACAAATGAAGCAAATCATTTTGAAACCACATCTCTTGGTGAAACATTTCTTGGTAATTGAAACAGAAATTAAAATGCAGGGTTTATGAAGCACTGCTTAAGTCTCCCTTTCACTGCTGCGCCGGGCTCTGTAAAATTCTAAATCTATTCACAAGGACTCTTGTAAATTCTAGTAGCTTCTTACCATCAGCAGAGCAGATTATTGGACTAAAGCAAGCACTGAACCAAGGAGCATAGAACAGGTATTGCACAGCTAAAGTACCCCATTAGAAGGCAGAACACAGAATCCATAAGTGCAGAGGTATGTGCAGAGATTATGAACAAGCTCACTGATGAGAAAATATGAAGCAGAGGAGTCAACTAAAGCCAACAGGGAGCACAAAGGTAACTTCAAACATTCCAATAAAGCTTACATCAAGAATATGGCCAGCAGTGAACGGCGCTTTTAAAGTTTGTGGTGTTTCAGGTCCCCCGTCTGCCCTCTCAGGTGAACGTAAAAGATTTCATGGGAATACTTCAAAGTGGAGCAGGGGGAGTTCTCCCCGGTGTCCTGGGCAATATTTATCCCTCAACCAACATCACTAAAACAGATTATCTGGGCATTGCCACATTGCTGTTTGCGGGAGCTTGCTGTGCGCAGATTGGTTGCCGCATTTCCCACATTGCAGCAGTGGCCGAGCTTTCAAAGTATTTAATTGGCTGTAAAGCATTTTGGGAGGTCTTTGAGGTCATGAAAGGCGCTACATAAATGCAAGTCCTTTCCTTTCTTCTGTTAGCGATGTACAATCCCGGCCACCGTTATTATTTAAATCTTTTTAGGGCAAATAAGTGAAGCTTTTTTTGAGATAACAATTTTTATATCAACCAGCTCCCAAAAGTTAGTTCTGCAACTCATGAAAGATTACTATTGCTATCATCAGAATGCAATTTCACTTTAGAGAAAGTCAGGATTTTATAAGACATGAAGAACCCTGTGTGAATATTTGGATTTTAGACAAGTATTAAAGGTGGAACGGACGTGGTATTACAGCTCGTGGATTCTATTGTGAGAAAAGAAATCAACTGCACTGGTTGAAATGCTGGAAATGAGGTTTTATGTTAAAATGTGACCCTGAACATCGGAAAGGGCAGCCAAAAATTGAGTCCCCCTGGGGGGTGAGACAAAAGCTATTTAATGCATTCACTCGGCAAGACTTGCATACTTGGAAAGGCCCAAAATTCAGCAAAATGGATTTATAACCAAATCACAAAATAGATATGATCCAGTCACATAATGAACACGGAACGTTAAAACAAGATTCAACTTGAAGAGCGACAAAGCTGCCAAGTTCTTTCTCTCATTTTACGTCAGGTCCCACGAAGGCCGTAACAACAGGACTGAGCGCTGCCGATCCAAGATCAAACTCTGATATCGTATAATAGATACTCCAACTTCACTGGAAAAATCCTTATTAATCATTGCCAGGCACGTTAGCCCTGATTTTAACTCCTTCCCCTCACCGGGCCCGAATGGGGCGAGCGAGGGGTTAAGATGTGCCCGAGTACACTGACCGGCTCTAAGTTGCACCGTTCCCGTCCAGCGTCATTTTAATGATGGCGAGTTTCTTCAGGGATGAGGCTCCCAGGGCAGGTAGGCAAGAGCCTCATGAGTACTATTTCAATCGGGGTCCGATGAAGAAATTTTAACTTGCCGAATGCACAAGTCCTGTCCATTGGCTCTCCACTCAACAGACTGCCCGGCTTAAAGGAGCCACGATCTGCAACAACTCAGATTAGTTAATGGTGCTGTAACTGGTCATTTTGGGCTGTGAGCTTGTGGATTTCTGTGCTTTTTTTCTGCAGCCCTATCTCACTGGAGCCAGAAAAAAAACTACGTATGGGTCCTGCTTTAGCTGCAATGTACTGGATGGAGGAGGGGGAGGAGGAGGAGGCCAGGAGGATGAGAGAAGAGGGAGTATGAGCATGGAGGATAGGAAGGGAATAGGAAGGAGAGGAGGAGGAGGAGGGAAGAGGAGGCGGAGGAGCAATGAGGAGGAGGAGGGAAGAGGAATGAGAGGAGGAGGAGGAGGGAAGAGTAGGAGGGAGAGGAGGAGGAGGAAGAGGAGGGAGAGGAGGAGGAGGAAGCAGAGGAGCAAGGAGGAGGAGGAGGAGGGAAGAGGAGAGAGGAGGAGGGAAGAGGAGGGATGGAGGAGCAAGGAGGTGGGAAGAGGAGGAGGAGGAGCAAGGAGAAGGAGGAGGGAAGAGGAGAGAGGAGGAGGGAAGAGGAGGGATGGAGGAGCAAGGAGGTGGGAAGAGGAGGAGGAGGAGCAAGGAGAAGGAGGAGGGAAGAGGAGAGAGGAGGAGGGAAGAGGAGGGAGAGGAGGAGAAAGAGGTGGGAAGTGGAGGAGAGGGAGGAGGAGGGAAGAGGAGGGAGAGGAGGAGAAGGAGGTGGGAAGAGGAGGAGGAGGAGCAAGGAGAAGGAGGAGGGAAGAGGAGGAGGAAGAGGAAGAGAAGACGCCTCAAGAAGGAGAATCTCACAGAAGACAGCGGGTGAGTGGTCTGCTCACAGAAGGTCTTACCCACCTCACAGGATACCCAGGCCAAGGGTTTCCTTCCTGGACCTGTCAAAGGAGCAGTGCCTCACGAGGCTGAGATTGTCAAGGTAGATAGTCACTGACCTCTGCAGCCTCCTGGAAGAAGACCCACGGCCTGCTGGACTGGGGTCTCTGCCAGTCTCCATATAAGTAACCACCGCCCTCAACCTTTATGCCTCTGGATCCGTCCAGGTTGCCACAGGAGACATGTTGAGGGTATCTCAATCAGTTTGGCACAAGTGCATCAGGCAGGTCACAGATGCCCTATTTACCAGGGACAGCCAATGCATCTCTTTGGGAAGGGTGGAAACAGTCAGAATGAGAATTTCTGCCATCCTCAGCCACTGATCCCATAATCCTGCATTTTGTAACCTTAACGTCATCCAGCCAACTTTCACATCAAGGACTTACTGACAAGGCGTTAAGATACAGATCAGCCATGATCTTATTGAATGGCAGAACCGGCTTGAGGGGTTGAATAGCCTCCTCCTGTTCCTATGTTCCTAAGGCAGACTCATAAGCTGCTCTGCAAACACTGTGCAGCTCAAACTGCCTAAAGTGAAGTAGGTTTTAATGAGTACACGAAAACACACTCTACCATGAGTTAATGAAAGACACAAGTGCCAATCCACAGTTCTCTTTAACAGAAGGTTTAATGACTCGACTATTTCTACAAAGTGCAGCCCCAGTGGCACAAGTAGAGCCGCTGTGGATCATGTTGCGACTCTTGAAGGTGCTCGTTACCACCGACCTCTGAGTCTTCCAGCCCGTGAGAGCTCGGTTACAGACTGCTGTTCCTCGGCTTTTGCTGGCGCAGTCTGGCCCGGCCGGCTTTCAGGCGCAGTGCTGGGTGTGTGTTGATGGGTGGGGAAGGTGCAGATGTGCTGACGTCTTGAGAGAGGGCAACACGTACAGCGCCTGTATCGCCAGCCGCCTTCCACACGAGGCTGCAGCTCATCGCTCCTGCTGATCTGCGGGAAAGCAGACTGCAGGCGGTGAGCGACACTTTGAAAGCAATGTTCCCTCGAATTCTTTTTTTCCCCCGCGTGCGACCCCTTTAACTGGCTGCGTGGCCCATTCAAATATTTGCGCGTGCGCGGTTTCTCCCGTGTAAAGGCCGGTGAGTGGCCTACGTGGGACCGCCAGGCCGCTGCGCAGCTTAGCGGGAACGTTGTTTGAAAGCCTCTATCTATTCAGCCCACCACTTTCTCCAAGGTGGACTGGATGTTGGAGCCCAGAGTCTGTACGACAGCCATTTGAGCTTTAATCAAAGGTGCAAAGGATGCTGACACAGTGTCCCTGGAGGCGGCCACACCATCCAGGGAAGATTGCAGGGTGGAAATGCGTTGCAGCATGCTGGAAGTGGTCTCCTTCATCCTTCATGTCAGAGTGGTCAAACTGTTTGGAAGGCCGGAGAATACCTCATAAAATTGCTGGTGTGCCTCAAGCATTTACTTTTTCATAGCTGGGCCTCAGAATTCCATATCTCTGTCTTGCTGAGCAGAGCTACGGGAGGATGGCAGGTTGACTCCTGGGCTGTCCCTGCCACCACTATCTGCTCCTGCTCACTTGTGCTGCGTGCCTCATCAGCTGCAGGATCTTCTCCACTTCACTATCAACCCCACGTGGAGTGCCAATCTCTGCGAGCTGTAGCCTAGGAGGGATGAAGGACATGACAATGGATCCTCAGGAGGGACTTCTTCCTCTGAGGTGTCCTCTTCCAAAAGGCGGAAACTGGTGACGAGGAGGAACCAGAGGGAAGAAGAATAGGAGAAACGTTTGGATGGCAATGAAAAGATGGATAGGAGCACACGAAAGGCTTGACCATACTGGTTGAGGTCTTGCAGTTGGCTGAAGGTGCAGTTGCTTGTGGTAGATGAAGGGGTACAAGTGAGATACTGACATTCTGCTGACTGGAACCACCAACCTCACCATCTCCAATATTGGCAGCATTGCCTGGCCCACTAATCTCCAGTACTTCTTCCTCTGCCTGGATATGGTCACAAACTGCTGTGGTCCTCCACTGGTCCTGTCCCTCTCCCTATTATTGTGTGCTGTCTGCTGCAAAAGAGGTAGGCGATAGTTGTGAGTGGGTAGCGAAGGTGCTTTTGGATGTGGTGCATAAGGTAAGAGGGGAAAGAAGGAAGACGTTATGAGAATGGAGACGTCATGCGTGTGCAGTGAGTGGTTTGAGTGTGAATTGAGCAGGAGTGACGAGAAGAGGAGCAGTTTGAGCAATTGAGAGCAGATGAGAAGAAGATGGCGTGAGTGCAGCAGTGATGGGAGGAAGCAAGAGGTGAGTGTGTGTTAGGAGAGAGGATCAGGCGGTACAATGTGCCTTTGCGATTGGTGGTGCAGGAAGTGATTCAGGGGTGGTGACTGGTGGAGGAGGGAAGAGAGGGGCTGCGAGCAGGTAGACTGCAAGAGATAGGTGAAGGAGGAGGTTGTACTTACCTTTCATGACCTGGTGAGGTCATTGAAACTTTTCCGGCACTGGATTTAGGTCTTCTGGGTGATGCACCTTGTGCCACCTCCAGCCATGCTTTCTTGGTGAGACTATTGGGTTACTTCTTCCCACTTCTGGGGAACACGACATCTCTCCCGGCCCTCATGGCTGACAGGAACACCTCCAAGCAGGCGTCAGAGAACCTGAGGGCCCACCTTCGCTGTCTTATCAGTCATCCTGAAACTTTCACAGCTTCTCTGTTGCACCTTCCACTGACATTTCCCTTCAGTGAATGCAGCCTCCCTTTAAGAGGTGCATTCACGTTTTAAAAACTGGCGGGACTCACACTGGAAATTGCATTGTGTGGGTGGGCGTGCAACGTTCAGTCGATGTGATGGGCCGTCTAGCCCGCCAATCTTAAAAATGAGTCCTGGCAGTTAAAATCAGCTTGACTTCGTCATCGCTCTCACCTCCGAGTGTGTCGCTCGCTTGAGGGCTCATGCGCACCGCTCCCCCACCCCACCTCATGTTAAAATCAGGGCCAGTACTTATATCAAACTGATTTGTTTGAGAGTAATGATTACAAAAGGACTCTGACAGAGAAGTTTACTGGCAAAGCAATATGGAAGCTCATAAAGGAGAATGTAAGCCCTCCTGCAGTTAAGCAAGAAGAGAAAACCGGGAGGGGAATTTTCACTTTCATCCTGTTGCCTTCCATGCGATGATGTTTGGACGGGTTCTGCAATGAGTGGCCAAAATCTCCCCCAAGGATTCTTTAGATAAATTGTCCTATCTGAGGGCTTCACTAAGAAGACCTCAATAGTAAATGTGCAAGTTAACATGTACTTTGTTACTCTCTACTAAGCAAACCCAAATACATACATTACCATGTTTAATATAAGTATCCCAACGTCTACATTACATCAGTGACTACACTTCTAAAGTACTTCATTGGCTGTAAATTGCTTTGGCACGCCCTGAGGTCGTGAAAGGCGCTGTAGAAATGCGAGTCTTTCTTTTTTTCTTTCTTTCTTTCTTTCTGGAGGTCTAGAGAACAGTGAGGAGGATAGTGATAGACTTCAAGAAGACATAGACAGGCTGGTGAAATGGGCGGACACATGGCAGATGAAATTTAACGCAGAAAAATGTGAAGTTATACATTTTGGTAGGAAGAACGAGGAGATGCAATATAAACTGAAGGGTACAATTCTAAAGGGGGTGCATGAACAGAGAGACCTGGGGGTATATGTACACAAATCGTTAAAGGTGGCAGCGCAGGTTGAGAAAGCAGTTAAAAAAGCATACGGGATACTGAGCTTCATAAATAGAGGCATAGAGTACAATAGCAAGGAAGTTATGATGAACCTTTATAAAACACAGGTTCGGCTTCAACTGAAGTATTGTGTCCAATTCTGGGCCCCGCAGTTTAGGAAGGATGTGAAGGCCTTACAGAGGGTGCAGAAAAGATTTACAAGAATGGTTCCAGGGATGAGGGACTTCAGTTACGTTGATAGACTAGAGATGCTGGAGTTGTTTTCCTTAGAGCAGAAAAGGTTGAGAGGAGATTTGATCGAGGTGTTCAAAATCATGAGGGGTCTAGACAGAGTAGATAGAGAGAAACTGTTCCCATTGGCGGAAAGGTCGAGAACCAGAGGACACAGATTCGAGGTGATTGGCAAAAGAACCAAAGGTGACATGAGAAAATATTTTGTTACTCAGCGAAAAGAAAAAAGAAAGGATGACTTGCATTTCTATAGCGCCCTTCACGACTACCGGACGTCTCAAAGCGCTTTACAGTCAATGAAGTTCTTTTGGAGTGTAGTCACTGTTGTAATGTAGGAAACGTGGCAGCCAATTTACGCACAGCAAGCTCCGACAAACAGCAATATGATAATGACCAGATAAACTGTTTTTGTTATATTGATTGAGGGATAAATATTGAGCCAGGACACCAGGGATAACTCCCCTGCTCTTCTTCGAAATAGTGCTGTGGGATCCTTTACTTGCACCTGAGAGAGCAGACGGGGCCTCGGTTTAAGGTCTCATCCGAAAGACGGCACCTCCGACAGTGCAGCACTCCCTCAGTACTGCACTGGAGTGTTGGGTCAGCCTACAGGGAACGATAGCATAGTGGTAATGTTACTGGGTTAGTTAATCCAGTATGCCTCGTAAGAATAACCTGGTGACTAAGAGTTCAAGTCCCTGCTATGGCAGCTGGGGAATTTAAATTCAGTTAATTAAATAAATCTGGAATAAAGAGCTAGTATTTTGTAATGATGACCGTGAATCGACTGGATTGTTGTAAAAACCCATCTGGTTCGCTAAAGGGAAGGAAACCTGCTATCATTACACAGTCTGACCTATATGTGACTGTAGACAGCAATGTGGTTGACTCTTAACTGTGCACTGAAATGGCCGAGCAAGGGCAATTAGGGATGTGCTAACATCACCTGGGTGCTAACTTTCGTGCCCGGCGCTAATTAGCGCCGCTGACCGCAAAATTCAGTTTTAGTGCCCCAAGAGGGAGGTGGAGCGCTAACTCAAGTGCTCCACTTCCTTCTTAGAGCGCTAACCCCGAATGTCGGGGTGGTGCGTTCTGCAGCGCTACGCACTGGGCCACGTAGCGCTGTCGGTACATTATGGGAAAGAGAGAGCAGCAGCTAACTGGCGTCGAGAAGAAAATATAAACAGAAGGTTTACGGATATCTGTAAAGCAGTTGACAAAGGGGATAAGGGAGCAGAGACTAAGTGGGTGGTTTCAAAGGAAGAGTGGGAATTATTGCAAGCTGAAAAATGCAAGGGGGCCATTCTCCGGGCAAAGGATAAAGATACATTGCAGGGAGAAAGATGCACTAGATATTTTCTAGAGCAAGAGAAGCTGTGATAGAGATTATCATTAATTGGAGAGTTGAAGGTTGGGGAGAAGATCTTTAATGTAAGTGGGGAGATTTTGGAGGCGGCTAGTAGCTTTTATCAAGAGTTATATACAAAAGAAGACATTTCAAAATTGGCGATGGAGAAGGTTAGTGCTTTTATTGAAAAGGGTTTAAAGGAGCATGAGCGAAGCATTGGTGACAAAGTATTGGATTAGTAGAGATAAAAGTAGCAATAAGTGGAATGAAGGGGGGAAGCCCAGGGTCCAATGGACTAAGTGCAGAATTTTATAAAGAAATTTTACAGATTTTAAGTCCATTGCTCTTAGAGGTTTTTAAGGAGATTAAAATTGAGGGAAGCCTGGCCCCATCTATGAGGAGAGGTATCATAAGCTTAGCTTATAAAAATAAAATGGATGGAAGGGATCTAAAGAATTGAAGGCCCATCACATTATTAAATGTGGATTATAAGATCTTGGCGAGGGTTATGGCAAATTGTATGAAGGAGGTGATGCCGCAGATAGGGCAAAATTTCATTGAGTGGATAAGGATTTTTTTATTCAAACATATTTAGCTGTGATAAATGTAATTTTTTTTTATTCAAGTATTTTCCGATACAGAGGTCAGTAAGACAGGGTTGTTCCCTGTCCACATTGTTGTACACATTGGTAGCAGAACCATTAGGTTTCATGATGCGAAAGGAACAAGGCGTAGTCGGGATTGCGGTTCCCAGTTCCGGGCGGGTGTCGGTGATACATCAATATGCAGATGACACAACCTTAACGTTGAGAGATGGGGAATCAGTGAGGAAAGCTATGGGAGTAGTGGAGGAGTATTGTAGAGCTTCAGGAGCCAGAGTGAATTATAATAAGTCCCAATGCCTGGTTGAAGGAAGGGGTAGGGGGGAATGGTTGGAGGAAAGTCCCTTTAAGGTGGTGGAGGTTTTGGAAGTTCTGGGGGTGCATATGGGGTACACGAAGGACAGGGATGAAGTGGATCGATTAAATTGGGAACCGAAGGTTATGAAAATTAAAAAGATTTTGGGAAGATGGGAAAGAAGGTAATTGAAAGTGCAAGGAAGAGGGACAGTGGTGTCCGCTCTCCGGCTATCTAAACTATGGTACTTATTGACATATGAACATAAGAAATAATAGCAGGAGTAGGCCATACGGCCCCTCGAGCCTGCTCCGCCATTCAATAAGATCATGGCTGATCATCGACCTCAACTCCACTTTCCCGCTCGATCTCCATAGCCCTTGATTCCCCATGAGTCCAAAAATCTATCTATCTCAGCCTTGAATATACTCAAAGACTCAGCATCCACAACCCTCTGGGGCAGAGAATTCCAAAGATTCACAACCCTCTGAGTGAAGAAATTCCTCCTCATCTCAGTCTTAAATGGCCTACCCCTTATCCTGAAACTGTACCCCCTAGTTCTAGACACTCCAGCCAGGGGAAACAACCTCTCAGCATCTACCCTGTCAATCCCTTTCAGAATCTTGTATGTTTCAATGAGATCACCTCTCATTCTTCGAAACTCCAGAGAGTATCGGCCCATTCTACTCAATCTCTCATCATAGGACAGCCCTCTCATCCCAGGAATCAATCTAGTGAACCTTTGTTGCACCGCCTCCAAGGCAAGTATATCCTTCCTTAGATAAGGAGACCAAAACTGTGCACAGTACTCCAGGTGTGGCCTCACCAAGGTCCCATACAATTGTAGCAAGACTTCGTTACTCTTATACTCCAACCCCTTTGCAATAAAGGCCAACATGCCATTTGCCTTCTTTATTGCTTGCTGTACCTGCATGCTAGCTTTCTGTGTTTCTTGCACGAGGACACCCAAATCTCTCTGAACACCAACATTTGAAAGTTTCTCACCATTTAAAAAATATTCTGTTTTTCTATTCTTCCTACCAAAGTGAATAACCTCACATTTCCCTACATTATACTTCATCTGCCACCTTACTGCCCACTCATTTAATCTATCTATATCCCTTTACAGACTCTTTCAGCATGATCTTGCCAGCCCTGGTGAGGTGGGTTTGGAGGTGGGATGCTGGGAAAATGGCAGAATCTGGGGGCGGGTGCTCATCCCGCCCCCAACCCGCCTCCGTGCCATCTTCCCGGGAGGTGGGCAGCCGACCCACGCCGGATCCCATTTCCTGGAGACGGGGAGGGGATTACAGCCACTTAACTGCCTGTTAACAGGTAGTTAATAGGCAGATAAGAGGATTATCCCCATTTTACCCACATAAGTGTGGGCTTCCGAAGGCTGCGAACACGCCAGGGTCACCGAGTCAAGCAGTGTGTCTGCGGGGGTCGGAGGGGTCCAAAAGTGTGCTGTGGAGGTGAGTGATGGGTGCAAGTGTGGAGAGGTAAGTATGTGAGGTGAGTGGAAAGTGATAGAAAATGTTTACTTACCTTTGTTTCTTCCTACAGGCTTCAAACGTTGGGGATGCGGAGAGTCTCGCATCTCACCGGCAGAGATGACAGATGGCTGCTGCATTCTCCAATGCAACAACCATCTAATTTCTGCTGACAAAAGAGGTTTGATGAGTCTTGAATACAAGAACTCATCAAACTACAGAGAATGTCAGTATTTGACAGCTTCACAGAGCTGTCAAACGATGACAATTCATCTGTCAAAAATTTTTGACAGATGAAACGTCATACGCTGATGTTCTCTGTAACCGGCTTCCCCTTAATTGGCCTGCTAAGCCCACTGGGCGGGCTTAACAAGGTCAATCAAGGGAAAATAGCGTGGGTTGGCCAGAAGTCGATGGAGGTGGGACTAAAACCCGACAAGTGGGAGTCCTGCCTCGAAAAGCTCCCCACTGGCAAAATCCAGCCCTTCTCCTCACAGCTTACTGTCCCACCTAGCTTTGTATCATCAACAAACTTGGATACATTACACTTGATCCCTTCATCTAGGTCATTAATATAGATTGTAAATAGCTGAGGCCCCAACACTGATCCTTGCGGTACCCCACTAGTTACAGCTTGCCAAGCTGAAAAAGATCCATTTATCCCTACTCTCTGTTTTCTGTCCATTAACCAATCTTCTATCCATGCTACTATATTACCCCCTACCCCATGACCCCTAATCTTGTGTAATAACCTTTTATGTGGCACCTTATCGAATGCCTTTTGGAAATCCAAATATACTACATCCACTGGTTCCCCTTTATCTACCCTGCTAGTTACATCCTCAAAAAACTCTAATAAATTTGTCAAACACGATTTCCCTTTCATAAAACCATGTTGACTCTGCCTAATCATGTTATTATTTTCTAAGTGATTTGATACCACTTCCTTAACTAGGGATTCCAGCATTTTCCCGACGACTGATGTCAGGCTAACTGGCCTGTAGTTCTCTGTTTTTTCTCTCCCTCCTTTCTTGAATAGCGGTGTTACGTTTGCGACCTTCCAATCCGCTGGGGCCATTTCAGAATCTAGGGAATTTTGAAGATCAAAACCAATGCATCCACTATCTCTTCAGCCACCTCTTTTAGAACCCTAGGATGTAGGCCGTCAGGTCCAGGGGATTTGTCGGCTTTTAGTTCCATTAGTTTGACGGTGGAGGATATTCCTGAGTGGGCGGAAAAGTCCATCCGAGAGGCTTGTGGGGGGTTTTTATGGGAAGGGAAACCAGCCTTGGTTGCTTACAATACCATCATTGGACGGAGAAATCAGGGAGGACTCGATTTCCCAGATATTGATTTGAAGAAAAAATCCTTTAGTATCAAATGGGTGAAGAGATTTCTTCAGAAGTCAAATACAAGTTTTTGGAAGAGTTTTTTTGAGCATTTTTAAAACAAAGTGGGATAGGAGGATCGGGGATATTTTATATGGAATACAATAATAGGTTTTTGAAATTGATTAAATCTCTCCCTAGGTTTTATAAGGGGGTTGTAGAGACTTGGGCCCAATTTTTTAAAATTATGTGCAGTTTATGCCCAAGGGTGTTGAGGAATTTTTAGAACAGCCCTTATTTTTGAACAGGTGGGTCAACATTGAAGGAAGGGTATTATTTAATCAAACTTTTATAAAAGCTGGTATTATATGTGTGAAAGATGTATTATATAAGGTAATTCCAGGTTGGTTGCCGGAAGCGGTAGTGAGGGACATGGTTTGGGAGGAGGATCAGGAGGTAGAGGAAAAAGCAATTATGACCATGTATGAGAAGATTGTGAGGGCAATGCCACAGGATTGGATGGAAGAAATAAATGCACAAATCTCCAAAGGAAGTAAAATGCATCCCGCTTTTCCAAGCTTTCTGCTGGAGAAAGGGGAGGAGTTGCTCCAATTTGACAACTGTAATACTGGAGATTTCTATGGGGTATTTAGAGAATGGAGATTCAGGATGCCTGCTGGTCAGGAGTTTTGGCAGAGTATATACCCAAAGCTGGACTTCAACAAGATTTGGAAGGGAATGTGGGCGAATTTCAAATGTCAAGAGTGGATTGAACTGGATTTCAAAATTGGCTCACAACTGGATTTTTACCATGACGTTCTTATGTAAGATTGGACGAGTGGAGGAGGCAACTTGCCCAGTGTATGGGACATGGGATGAGACTCTGTCCCATTTATCGGTGTTATGTCTGCAGTTAAGGGATTTTAAGTACTATGTTCGACAGTTGTGTGAGGTTTTTTTGCTGGGTGGGGACCGAAGAGCGAGAATGGGAATCCCGTGGAACTCAATTTTGAGATGGGGATTACAGGAGAGTCTGGCCGAGTCTAGCAGAGCAGCATTTAATTTAATGTTCAGTTTGGCTAGATTCGTGATTGTGCAAAGAAGGAATGCTCTGTTTTTTAAGGGGAGGAGAATAAATCTAAAAGAGTATTTTAAATATAAGCTGAAAGATCATTCCAAGGCTCTGTGGATGTTTTATTCAGAAAGGAATTTAAAGATAGTATTTTATGATCAATTTTTGAAGTACAATAGAATAATATATGTTATGGGAGACAAATTATACTTCAGGTTTTGATGTTAATATGTGGTGGAGGAATGGCTGTGCAGAGCGGCGGAATGGATTTGTGTGATACAATGGAATGATCACGCTGTTGTAAAGGTTTTTAATGTTTAATAAATATATATTTTTTTAATGTGCATAGCTCTCTCGCCTCTGGGTCAGAAGGTTGTGGGTTCAAGTTCAGAAACTTGAGCGCAAAAATCTAGGCTGACACTTCAGTGCAGCACCGAGGGAACACTGCATTGTCGGAGGTGCCGTCTTTTGGATGAGACGTTAAGCCGAGGCCCTGTCTGCTCTTTCAGGTGGACGTAAAAGATCCTATGGCACTACTTCGAAGAAGAGCAGGGGAGTCATCCCTGGTATCCTGGCCAACATTTATCCCTCAATCAACATCACTTTAAAAAAAAACATTATCTGGTCATTTAACACATTACTGTTTGTGGGAACTTGCTGTGTACAAATTGGCTGCCACATTTCCTACATTACAACAGTGACTACACTTCAAAAAGTATTTCATTGGCTGTAAAGTGCTTTGGGAAGTCCGGTGGTCGTGAAAGGCGCTATTTAAATGCAAGACGTTCTTTTTATGTAACAGATGTTTCAATCTCAAGTGTGCAATTCTGCATGGACCCTAATTTTAACTTCACTAAAAGAAAAGATGATTATAAAAAACAAATGTTCTTACATTTAAAAGAGCGGCTTTTATCTAGCTGACAGTGACATAAACCCTGACAGCAAAGTTAAAGGAGGTTGATGTTGGACTATTCGTTAGAAAATCAGGTTATGTATATGTCCGTTAGTTGTTAGCTGCCACTTGTAGCCTGAGGCAATGGCCCAGAAATTAAACAGTGAGGGTTCCCGCGGGGGTAAGGATTCCCCGCGATATCGCACTCCGCGTCTACCTTTTTGCTCCAGGCCCACACGAACTTTAGTTTGAAAGGCTCTCTCTCTTGGAACCGTGCAGTGCTTGCGTGACCCAGAGACGCAATTAGTTCGTGCGAGCTCTGGGATCACGTGATTCAGTTAGAGCCAATGGCAGCACACCATCTTTCATTCATAGTTTTGACAGGAAGATCTGTCAAAGCTATGAATACTACACACCCCCAAAAGAACAGCTAAACCTCAATTAAATTTTTTTAAAAAGCCATCACATTAATAAAATAAGTATAGTTAAATAAATTAACCACTTTAAACAAAAAATTACATTTTTGAAAAAATTTAAAATCTTTTTAATAGTTATAAAAATAAACTTACCTTTCTTTAAAGTCTGTAAAAAAGATAAACCTGTTGAAAAAAATTTAAAATAACACTTAATTAACTACTTACCTTGTTAAAAGGGTGTCCTACGCCTGCTTTCTTTATGTGTAAAATCTTCAACACTTACCTGCGCGTTCAAAGCTGAAAAAATAACTAAGTGCACTGCGTGTGCACAGCCTGTAGCGCGCACGCAGTTCACTTAGGAACCGCCCTCTTTTCAATTCACGAAGTGCCGGTTTCCCGCGCATGCGCAGTGCATGCAGGAAACCAGCAATTCAGGATCTAATACGCGAGAGTACACAGTGCGTACTCTCGCGTATTAGGTTTAATTTTCGGGCCATTATGTTCTTTATGGTCATGCACTCTCCAATTGTGTGCATTACTGTTAAGCAAATGTAAGATGATGAGGGGGATAGATAGAGTGGATGTTCAGAGACTATTTCATCGGGTAGAGGCAGCTGTTACAAGGGGGCATAACTATAAGGTGCATGGGGGGAGATATAGAAGGGATGTCCGAGGTAGATTCTTTACTCAGAGAGTGGTTGGGGTGTGGAATGGACTGCCTGCTGTGATAGTGGAGTCGGACACTTTAGGAACTTTCAAGCGGTTATTGGATAAGCACATGGAGCACACCAGAGTGATAGGGAGTGTGATAGCTTGATCTTGGTCTCGGACAATGCTCGGCACAACATCGAGGGCCGAAGGGCCTGTACTGTGCTGTACTGTTCTATGTTTCTATGTTTCTATGTAATCATGAGATGGTCAATAACAATGATTGTCCATTGCTCAGAGTTTGAGGGAGGGGAGGTGCGAGACAATAACAAGGTTTCACTTACGCTTTGTCTTGTGCTGTTGTGTGTATGTAATAAACTATAACCCCCTTTACTGTGAAGCTAAAATTAATATAACGTTCTATGTAGGATCCACCTGCCATAAGGTTACTTGGCTATCAGGCGAAACAAACATTACATCATAGAATCATAGAATAGTACAGCACAGAATGAGGCCATTTGGCCCATCGAGTCTGTGCCGGCTCTTTCGAAGAGGAATCCAGATAGTCCCACTCCCCCAGAGCCCCAAATTTTCTGATCAAACAAATGAATTACTGGAAAACCCAGAGTGCACGATTCTGTGATCTGCATGCTCCATGCCGTGAACACAACCTTGCAAGATTTATCCTTCTATGAGGAAAGACCATCCCATGGACACGCATTTCATTCATAAGCAATGTTCTTTAAAAGAAAAATGGCTCTTTCGAAGAGCGATCCAGTTAGTCCCACTCCCCCGCTCTTTCCTCATATCCCTGAAATTTCTTCTCCTTCAAGTATTTATCCAATTCCCTTTTGAAGGCTACTATTGAATCTGTCTCCACCGCCCTATCAGGCATAACATTCCAAATCCTAACCACTCGTTGCGTGAAATAGTTTTTCCTCACGTTGCCTCTGGTTCTTTTGCCGATCACCTTAAATCTGTGCCCTCTGGTGACCGGCATTAAAACACGATTGCCGCAGTGCATGCTCAGATCTAATCTGTACAACTGGAAAATTCCAGGCACAATAATTAAAATTTCACTGGGTAAATAACACAACCTCATAAAAAAAACCTAACAAATTGTGATGCAGCTTAACTAAATGTTGCTGTCGCCACCAATACGTCATGGGCTTTATCTTCCCTATGGTGGTAACCAGGAATACTGTTTGCAGCAATGGCACAAGGATGCAACACCTGGAAATAATGGTTAAAATGAGTTCATGCTAAAGTTTTACAGCAGTGGACAGCTACTGCCATGCTCATTGAAGAGACTGGAGCAATTTATATCAGCACATTAACAGTGACCTGACATCAAATGTTTTCTTTTGTTCACTGTAGATTTAAGTTCTTGTAAGTGTAATCAGTGAGTAAGACACTAGTTAGAAATTAGCTTGATCAACAACAACAATAATAGTGTTACATAGCATGTTTAACAAAGAAACATGTCCCAAGACGCTTCACAGAAGCTTAATCAGACAAAAATGGATGTCAAGCCAAATAAATATTAGTAGGAGTAACCGATAGCTTGGTCGAAGAGGTAGGTTTAAAGAAGGGATTTAAAGGAGGAGAGGGAAATGTAGGGAGGGTATTCCAGAGCGTAGGCCCTAAACAGCTGAAAGCCAATGGCTGGGCAAAGGCAAGGGGAGCCACAAGAGGGCAGAGTCGGAGGAACGCAGAGTTTTGGAGGGGCGGAGGGTTGTAGGCTTGAGGAGGTTGCAGAGATTAGGAGAGGTGAGGTCAAGAACGGATTTAAACACAAGAATGGGAATTTTAAATGTGAGGCGCTGTGGGACAGGGAGTCAATGTAGGGACGGGTGATGGGTGAGCGGAACTTAGTGTGGAATAAGATATGAGCAGCAAATGTTTTGGGTTACTGAAGTTTACAAAAGGATGGAGCATGGCTGACCTGGAGATCATTGGAATCGAGTCTTGAGATGACAATGGTAAGGATGAGGATTTTAGCAGCAGATGGACTGAGGTGAAGCAGGGTGAAAGCAGGCGATGTTATGGAGGTGGAGGTAGGCGGTCTTTGTGACAGAAAGGATATGGGGTTGAAAGCTCAGCTTGTGTTTAAAGAGGACACCGAGGTAGCAAGCTGTCTGCTTCAGACATTGGCTGGAGAGAAGGATGGAATTGGTAGCAAGGGTATGGAGTTTGTTGCGGGGGCTGAAGGCAATGGCTTTGGTCTTCACAATGTTCAGCTGGAAGAAATGGTCGCTCATCCATGACTGGATAACAGACAGCACACAGGCGAGGTGGAGAGGTAGAGCTGGGAGTTGTCAGTGTACATGGGGGTAGCACGTAGATGAGGAAGAGGAGGGAGCCAAAGAAAGATCCTTGGGGGCCTCCAGAGGTAAGGGTGCATGGACGGAAGAGAAGCCATTGTAGGAGATGCTCTGGCCACAGTTGGATAGGTAAGAGTGGATGCAAGCGAAAGCAGTCCCACTGAGCTGGAACATGGAGGAGAGGCATTGGAGAACAGTTTTCAACAATTTGCCTTTATATAGCATGCATTACACCCAGAAAGATGTTTCCAAACACATTTCAACTGTTTAGTAGCTGGCTTTAAGTTTTCTGGAGATCTCTTGATGTCATGTAGCAATAGAGTCTTTCCGTTAGTGGGGAGAAGCTCCAGTCATGCATTTCTCTGCGCTTCAAAGAATATTAAACAAGCGCACACCAGGCGCAAATTCAACTGTGCTATTGCACTGCTAGAAGTGCGGTTGGGTAATACCTCCACCCATCATTCTGACCTGGCATGGGCCTGATCTAAATCCCTAGTTAAATAATATGGACGGGCGATCGTGACTGTAGTGCGTAACTTGGGCGCCCACCCAGCAGTGCCCCTGATTATTGGAGTGGCATCCCGCCATTCTAAAGCTGAGTAGGCAAAGTCTCTCGGGTCAAAGCGTGCAAGCTGATGAAACCGTTTTAGTTACTGGTGGCAGGCCCCACATTGAGTTACTCCTACTGGTGGTGGGGTTCACTTGGTGCCCAGAACAGCGCCCGCACATGCTATCGGCAGCCATTAGGTGCCACTGGGCATATTCGGGGAGCAGCTGGCAATGCTTCCTGGGGTAACCCAGGAACGGCCTCCAGACATGCCCCCCCCACACCCCCAAAGTGCGGGCAGAACGTAAGTGGAGCAGACAGAAGAAGTCCCTGCACCTCCTGGATCACACCTTTCTGGCTCTTTCCCAGAGGCGGGAAGCCTGCATGACGCGGGTTCCACCCTGGTTTCTGACCACGTGCCAGAACTACCCCAGAAGATGGTGCAATTTATGGGCTCGTGCCGCTTGAGTGGCCAGATTGCACTCTATACCCCGTGGCCGGAAGCAGGAGCTGGCTGGCATCGCATTTAAATTTCATTAGACATTTAAAGATTTAGGCCTAGAAATGCGTCTCGGGCGGCGACGCAAAACAGGCGGGTATTGGATCGGAATTGACTGCAACGGGACTGAATATCGGGTGCTGCGTATAACGGCCGATCCGATACCGCCCGAAACAAATTTCTCGGCCTTAAATGACTTTTTTGCTACACGGAGAGGAAAAACGCAAATTGGGCAATGCTACTTGTTAAATCCGCACGGCCGGTGGTGACACATATTCACCGGCCACTGAAAGAATAAAAACGTCTAATCCAATGACCGAAGAAACCAAAGCCTGTACCGGTCGCCCTTTGGTTACTCAAGTACTTGTTCTCCTAGAAGGTGGACTCTCGGGGAATCAAGGGATACGGAGATCGGGCGGGAAAGTGGAGTTGAGGTCGGAGATCAGCCATGATCTTATTGAATGGCGGAGCAGGCTCGAGGGGCCGAATGGCCGACTCCTGCTCCTAATTCTTTTGTTCTAAGGCGGCTCATTCTGAATTGTGCTGGACTGCAGAAACATTTGGACAAGTCAGGAAAATAAATCGTAAAGTTACGCACTTATTGTGTTGAGCGTCTTCAATGTTTGCAATTCCGTTCCGCAATGTATAAGTGAATATGTTATAATTGAAATGTGAGCAATTCTGTTCATGTTCTACATCAGTCAATTTTGTCTTAACTGTATTTGAAATTGCCTTTCATTTTATTAGCTGGCACATTAACCTCTCTGTTACTGATAGACAGCTGTAACTGTTTACCTGATGCTTGGTGCCTGAAGGGAAACCACCTCGAAGATCTACTGGCGAAAGCTCATTTAAAACGACAGCGAAAAAAATGTAAAAATCAAAAAATCTGTCGTCGCAACTTAATAACCCTTTCTATCAACGTGCAGCCTGATTTCAATGAAGAAAAAGACTGATGAATGTTATCTTTTTTACCCGCCAGATATGAATGTAATAGGTTTGTTAAAAGGTTCTTAACCAATTATCTCGTGGGATGGGCAACAAAAATATGTCGTCATCCCTTGCCTGTTAGTAGATCCTGAGGAGTCTTTCCAAGTAGCTTGGTCAATGGTCCAAGAGACATTTGACGAAGTACTTAAGCCAGATCAATTCTGATTAGATCAAATCTGATATTACTTTGAATGCAATTTCATCTCTCTATAGCTCAAATGTTTGTTAAATATGAATACATCATCAAGACTTTTATCGACCAGGCATTCGCGATGTAAACAAAGCACAAACTCAGCACATAACACATAGAGAGGCACTGTGCAAGGCTGCTGAGTCAGTTGAAATTATCTTGTTACTTGCAAACCTCTGTAAAGGAACAGAGGAAAGAAGAGGTGGGGCCAGAAATTCGGGTCTCCACGGGTGAGTACGCGCTGGGTACTCACCCGTAGACCCATGCGCTGGAAACTGGATCTTCCGTTCCCTTGAAGGAAGGGGTTCGGAGGTCAAATGCGTGCACCGGAGAGGCAGCGCGCACGCATCGGACTTCCGTTTTTTTTTCAGGTTTCTGTGTGAGGGTAAGTCCCCAGCAGCTGCGCGGGGAAAAGGCACAAGGTAAGTGATGAATTAACTAAAATTAAAACATTTTTTCCACAGGTTTATTATTTTTACATACTTTAAAGAAAGGTAAGTTTATTTTTAGCCCCGTTAAAAACTGTAATTTATTTTTTCAAAAATTAAAATTTTTGTTTAAAGTAGTTAATTTGTGTAATTTATAGTTATTTTAAAAATGTGATGTTTTTTAAAAAATGTATTTGAAGTTTTAGTGAGGTTTTGGGGCTGATCTCTATTCATAGATTTGACAGGTCTTCCTGTCAAATCTATGAATGGAGATTCCCTGCTCCGATTGGCTCCCCATGGCCCACGTGATCCCTGGGGACGCTTCGATCTAACTGCGCCCCTGGGATACGCAAGCACTGCGCGCCGGCAGCTGGAGCAGGCCCAGGATCGGAATCACACGCGGGCCCAGAGCACAACGGCAGGCGCGCTATGTAAGTGCAGGTCGGGGGCTTGCACCCGCGGGAAGCCTCCGACCCGAATTTCTGGCCCGTGAAGAGGAGGATTTTACAGTTTGGGTTTTTTTCTTCAGTGCATTTCTGCGACCACAGCCAAACAGTCGGATCTACAGAATATTAAGGGGGAGAAATTTGCCAGGTGCTCAAAAGGGGGGCGCATTGTCAGCAGAGTCACTGCTCTGCCCAGCAGTGTCGGCCTGAGGCCGGGGCCACGTTTGGCATCGGGCTTCATTTAAATGCTGCCAATGAGCTGCCAGCGGTAAATGGGCACCAAGCTTCAGCTCGCCAGCGGAGATGGAAGCCCCCAAGGAGATGTCGGAGACGCGGAAGTCTCCTCGTTGCCTTGTAAGGGACGGAACTTCCATGTGTCAAAGGCGGATGACAGCTAGTGAGTACAGCCAATGGCAGGGACTCCCTACGTCCGGGGGGTTCCTGCTCCCGGGCCTCAATCGGAACCCAGTATTTCAGTGGGGGCCAATATGCCGTGTGGTGAGAGGTGTACGGGCCTCCATAAGGGCATGTGTGAAGCCTATGAGTGGGGTGAACAAGCCTGGATCCCCAAAGTTCTCTTCATTTTTAAGAACATTCAGAGCCATGTCGATCCCCTTGCTCAGGGAGCTCAGGAGCACATGGCCAGAGACAGGCCTGGTCAAACTTTCTCACACGGGTAGAAGATTGGATGAGTTTTCGTAGGCAACTGGAAGATGGAGCCAGAGATGCGCATCGACTTGTTCCATGCTAATGAGATGCCCTCCCACTGACCGCACCAACCCCAGCACTGGAGAGCACCATTGCACACAATCCACTGACCCCTGGCCATGAGCTCCGAGCTACCATTACAATCCTCCAACAACAACAACTTGTATTTATATAGCGCCTTTAACGTAGTGAAACCTCCCAAAGCGTTTCGCAGGAGTGTACTCAAGCAAAATCTGACACCGAGCTGCGTAAGGAGCTATTAGGACAGGTGACCAAATGCTTGGTCAAAGAGGTAGGTGTTAAGTTGAGTCTTGAAGGAAGAGAGAGAGCTAGAGAGGCGGGGAGGTTTCGGGAGGGAATTCCAGAGCTTAGACACCAGTTCAGATTCCATCTTAAGGTTAAAGTCATGTATCTCTTATGATATTGCTCATGGTTTGTCTTAAATCTGGAAGACAGCAGTGATGCTTACCTGCTAACCAGGCTTGTGCCTTTAAAGCCAATACTGTAACTAGGCATATCCAGGTAACTACTTACAAACTGCTCAGACCAATCAGGGAGCAATTGTGACTGCATTTCATTCTTTTAAAAAAAAAAACTCGTTGCTCTCCCATGATGTTGCACATGGTAAGCCAGAAAATATGGTCTCTCTCTTACCTGTCTCTGATGTCTTTGTGTTGTGATTTCTCTCAATCTTTCCTCTTCTTCTGTCTCTATTTCTCTCTCTACAGCTTCTCTCCCGAATTCATCTTTATGCTTCTCTCCTTGTCCTCTTCTGTGTTTCTTTCTGTCTTTTTATCTTCTTTCCTTTCAGGTAGTGGTATGCTGGATGGTAAAATGGCTGCACACAGAATTTGGGGTGGGTATTGCAGAAAAATGTGGCCCTCAGTGGCTCCTTTCTCTCCCCCACCCCCCTTATCCCTTGCTTCCCACCACCAACTTGTTCCCATCGTCCTCTACTCCTGCATCTTGTCATTATTTATTTGCCTTCTAACCATTCATTCACTGCAATCACAACCCATATATCTTCTCCCTTGAACTACCCACTCAACCTCTACATTCTCCCCTTCTCCTTTCTTCACTCGCCTCACCCTTAACTTCCCATCCACTTCCCCACTCCTACTCACTCCCCCAAAAGATGAGTGTCAAGAGACAAGAGGGATCCTCATGTTCAACCAGTTTCCTTCCTCCCCTATGCCTCCGACCCTCCCTTCCTATCTGTTTCCCTCAAAGAGACTTTGTTTGTTTTCAAAGTTCAACTGCTGAAAGAAAATTATCAAATTAGAATGATGAAATAAACTGCATGCCTTTCTCTCCATTTGTTTCTTTCTCTCCCCCTCTGTCTTATAATTAGAATTTAGATTCTTTGGGGAGCAATTTTAACCTAACTCGACAAGCGGGAAACCCATGGTGGATGCCATTGACCGCTGAAAGGTCATTTTATTAAAAATGTGCTTGTGGAGCCAGGAGGAGCAGGACTTCTCCCGTTGACATACAAACATACGAATTAGGAGCAGGAGTAGGCCACTCGGCCCTTCGAGCCTGCTCCGCCATTCAATAAGATCATGGCTGATCCAATTACTCCACATTCCCGCCTACCCCCGATAACTTTTCACCCCCTTTGCTCACCAAGAATTTATCTACCTCTGCCTTAAAAATATTCAAAGACTCCGCTTCCACCGCCCTCTGAGGAAGAGAGTTCCAAAGACTCACGACCCTCTGTGAGAAAAAATTTCTCCTCATCTCTGTCTTAAATGGGCGACCCCTTATTTTTAAACAGTGACCCCTAGGTCTAGATTCTCCCACAAGAGGAAACATCCTCTCCACATCCACTTCCCAGTACTCGCAATTGCAATGCCACCTTGACACTCCACCCCCACCCCCAACTCCCAGGACTTACCTTAGGGCTGGCCTTTGACCTCCCAGTTTGGGCACCCATTGTGATTGTATTGCCAACTTCGTGCCCAGCATCAGGTGCCAACGGCGTTCTACCGCGGGTTCAAGTCCCACTCCAGAATTTGAGCACATAATTTAGTCTGGCACTCCAGTGTAGTTCGGAGGGAGTGCTGCATTGTTGGGTGTGCTGTGTTCAGGTCTTGTCAAAGACCTGATGGCAGTATCCAAAGAGAACATTGAAACAATCGCAACTAACTTTCATCGACATGTTAAACTGCTTTCCAAATCCAATATCAAATGATTTTTTTAAAGGTTTTTTTGTCCATTGAACTGAATCTTTTGATGAGCTTTTACGTAAGAGCACATCTTGTAACTCACGGACTTCTGCCTCACTGCACAGCACTGGAATTTTGTAGATCTAATTAAATTGGAGGCCTGGTTCAACAGCTTTTTATACTTATCACAGCATAAAAAACTCTCCAAGGACGCAGCTGTCGATCAAGGCAGCTTCCAGGACACAATGGAGCACCTTGAACAGGGCCTAATTTGATCGACTAACAATTCCTACCTTGTCCAGGTCTTGCACGCCCAATCAGTGGCTTGATGAGGTATAATCGGATTAGTCCTGGAAACAGCATTCCACACCTGACTGATTCGCAAATCAAAGCACCTTTCCTGTACCCTGCAGGCTTTAGCTCCAACATTCCTTTGACTTACCAGCACAAAAAAAAACTGTGCAATTCGGGCAGGGAGATGAGGAATAGAGGATGGGAGCTGCCAAGTCTCTGCCTCTTTCTACGGCCATCAAAAATCCAGCAGAAAGCAGGGGCAGGCGAGACTGGGGGGATGACATCACACGATCTGAATCCCACCAGTTCCACCTCAGTTTCACACTGTACACTTGCACGTAGCAGGCTTACAGTGGGTGCCTTTTAGAAAAAAAAATAAAGACCTGCATTTATATCGTGCCTTCCACGATCACCAGACATCCCAAAGCTGTAGGGGGTGGTGTGTGGGGTCAACCTTCACCTCTGACTCAGTGAGCGGTTCGAATCGCTCCCACGCCCCTGGTTCTAGACTTTGGACTTATTTAGGGGTTGTGAACAAAGACGCAGTAGACAACAGGTTTGGATGAAAGAATTTTGACTTTATTAAAAGAAAAAGGTAACAAACTTAAAACACACTTAATGCTTAAACACAGGTTGGGGAACACACGGTACAGGCGAGGGAGAATGACAATATACAAAAACCCTTATCTCTCCCAATCCCACTGTCTAGCTAGGTTCCAATTTCAAAGGATCAGGGATAATGCTCACCAATGACAGTTCTTGACAGTTGAGGTATTTCACGATTTCGGGGTTCACTGAGGTTTTTGGTTGTTGGGACCTGCCGTACCCCGGACGTGGTAGAAGACTCCAGCTGCACTCCAGGTCAGTTTGGGTTTGTCCGCTGATGCGGTAGGGCGCGGTTATGGATTTTTCTGGTAAGTACCCACTTTTCTTTGATAGAAATAGGGAAAGTAAAGTTTTTGTTGGATACTTTAGCTTGTAGAGTGGAAACTTCGGATTTTGCTCTTCCAATGGTGGTCTGGTCGTCGAGTTTTGTTGCGGTTGGGGTCCGGTTGGTGGCCTTTGGTGGCCTTTGGTGTCGGCTCGGTCGCGGCGGCCTAGATCATTACCTGAGTGGTGGTAATGATCTGAAGGTCCTGGTGGTTGGTCGTTGCGCGGGGCCTTGGTCCCCGCGGTACTTTGAAATGGCGGTCTGCCTCGTGGAGCCCTTGGTGGCTCTGGTAGTCGAGTGGTTGCGTTGGAGGCCTGTTGGGGCGGTACCTCCTGGAGCTGGACCGTGGATTGAGCGATGCCGACTCGCTCCCAGCCTCCAGTGACCTTGGCTAGTGGCTGTTAGTGCTGGACCATGTGCTGAGCGATGCCGACTCGCTCCCAGCCTCCAGTGACCTTGGCTAGTGGCTGTTAGTGCTGGACCGTGTGCTGAGCGATGCCGACTCGCTCCTACTGGTCTCAGCTCTAGCCCTTGCCTGGCCTTGTCTGTCCTGCCTCCGATCTCGCCTCGGGTCTGCCTCGTGGCCTTGCTGCTTCTTTCCTCCTCCTGCTCGTGGCTTGTGGTGTCTTGCTGGAACTGGAACTGAGCTGAGAGAGACTTTCTTGGGGGATTAGGCCCCCAATTATACTGTTCAGGCCCTTTGTCTTTTTTGTGCCCAAAACCCCTTTACTAAATCGGTTTCATTTAGGTTTCAGTTGAGGCCTGTTAATTTATTCCATTGTCTTAGTTTTGGTGGGCTTGTTAAGTTTTGATGGGTTTAACTTGGTGTTAAATTGTCCTGATGACTTCCGATGTCTCCCATTTAGGCAGGGCCTTTATCTACGCGCCAAATCTTGTCCCTATTGTCTTAGGTTTTTGGCGGGCTTGTAAATCTTTCCCTGTAGATACTTGGTTGATTGGTTTTTGATGAAGTAATGGGTGTGCTAGATGTTTTATTGTTTTCAGGCTTCTGGTATCCTGTTTGGGCCTGGGAATTTCAAAAGGGGTCTTGGATTATTCATATTTGGATGTCTGTGTGAGGTTTTGGGTTTGTCTCTTCCTCCTTGGTTGGATTGCAGTGTAAACAATTCCCAGACAGCTTGACTGGGCCCCAATACCCAAAGCTGTCCACTGCCTGGCCACGCCCCTCCGCAGCCTGTCTTGTGTCTGTGAAAGGTGTCTTTCCCAACAGTAAGATTCAAAAGCCATTTTCCTCAGGGTTTTTCTTCCCTGATCTTTAAAATGTCCAAAACTGAGGTTTTTTACCTCAAATCACTTCACTTAGGTCCCATCATCCCAAGTTTGTATGAAAAGTCCAAAAATCACTCCCTTAGGGTTACAGTTGAGTTTCTGGGGGATTTTGCGAAGCCTACAAAGCGCTTTCCAGCCAATGAAGTACTTTTTGAAGTACAGTCACTGTTCTAAAGTGGGAAATACAGCAGCCAATTTGTGCACAGCAAGCTCCCACAGACAGCAATGTGATAATGACCAGATAATCTGTTTTAGTGATGTTAATTGAGGGATAAATACTGGCCAGGACACTGGGGATAACTCCCCAGCTCTTCTATCGAAATAGTGCCATTGGATCTTCTATGTCCACTTGAGAGGACAGATGGGGCCTTGGTTTAACATCTCATCCAAAAAACATCATGCTCCAACAATGCAGCACTCCCTCAGTACTGCACTGCAGTGATAGCTTAGTGCCTACAGCAGGACCTGAACCCACAACCTTCTAACTCAGAGGCAAGTGTGCTGCCAACTGAGCCACAGCCTGCTAGACTGTCATAGGCCTGGCTAGCAGGTCACTGGCCTCTTCTCCATGCATGGAGCAGGACCCTTATTGCAACAAGGGGAGAATAATGGCCTGTAATTTCTGATAGGAGGCTTCCTGCGTGGAAAAAATCTACGCACTTACCTGAGGGCCTCCCGAGGTCCGGACTCTTCCGATCCTGGGCCTCTCCTGGTGCGCGTGCACAGAGGCCCAGGTATCCCAGGGGTGCAGGCGGGATCACATGGGCCAGACGAGCCAATGGGGGAAGGGAATCTCCCTTCATACTTTTGACAGATAGACCAGTCAAATATATGAATGGGGATCACTGAAAAAAGACATTAAAACATTAAATACATTTTTTTTAAAACCATCACGTTTTTACAATGAGTTAAAATGACAATAAATTAAATATTTTAAACAAAAATGTAATTTTTTGAAAAAAATAATTAAAGTTTTTTACAGAGCTAAAAAGAAACTTACCTTTTTAAAAAATTATTTTTAAATTATAAATGAGTGAATTTTTTTTTTTACTTTTTTAAACTCTTATGCCGGTAAAAGCAGGCCTTACACTTGCTTTTACCAGGCGTAAGATTTCTAAGGGTTTTCAGCGGGCGGAGGTTCTGCAGAAAGCGGAACTCTCCACCCACAGAGGCCCGTTCTCCAGGGCAGGCGTCCGATCTGTCACGAGGATTCTTGACAGATCGGAAATGCCGGTTTTCAGCGCATGCACTTCGCATGCCTGAAACCGGCACTTGCGAGGTCCCTACGGGTGTGTACACAGCTCGTACACACCCGTAGGCATCGGAAAGTACGGGCCACGATGCTAGATTCTGATGTCAGGGTATTTTGTTCTTGGATCCTTAGCTCTTCCACTTTTAACTGTGGCTGGTTCAGCTGCCTTTGGTTCACAAGGTGCCATGGATAATTTCCTTCCAGGGACAGACATCCCAAGTCTGCTGCCAGAAATTTAGGAGCTCTTATTTTTTGATGACACAGGCATTAAGGCTGGTAGGCGAGCTCACAATTTTTGACACCTGTCTGTTTGGAACCAGCAAAATCAAAATCATTTTCTTCAAAAGATCCATAATTTGATCAGCTATCGTTCAAAAGGCACTGAGTCAATTAAAAATCTTCATCGCCACTGGAAGAGTTTTTACTGTAATAATGACCCAAGACACAATTCTATGCATTTAATACAAATACACACACAAATACACACATGCACACAAACAAAGAATAAATCCCTTGCAGAAAGCAGTAAATAGAAACCCATTTTAAACTTACCAATTTTTAGCCCAGTTAAAATTTGAATGAAAAGACATAAAGTAGAAACTTTATATCTTGAAACAATGTGGATTCCTATTTCTGTCGCACTGTAGCTACAATAACTTGCATTTATATAACGCTTTTAACTTCGCAAAACATCTCAAAATATTTTAGAAAGGGAAAATAAAAGATTGAAAGAAAGAATGAATATGAATTTACAAAGGCCCCGATATTAAAGGGGAGGCCGGGAGCGGGCGATGAACACAGCAAGTCCGGGGGCGTGGAGCTCTCACCAATCTTAACCGCAGAGCCTCATTTAAATAAAAGAATACAGCGTCCTGCACCAAAACCGGCCAGATTGGCAGCCTGGCTGGCGGCCGGGAGTGGGAACTCGCATTAGGAGGCTGTAGCCGGGAACCATGTGGGAACAGTCCCTGGCAGTTAGAGGGTAGACTGGTTGTGAACGGGGGAGAGGGAGGCTAGCACAGGAGGCTCACTGTTTGATGGTAAGGCCTGGAGTAGCACCTCTGCCCCCTCCACCGGCCCACAAGGAAACCTGATAAAAACATTTTCACTCACTCACTCACTCTCTGAGGCTCAGTATGTAGAACCTCTTGCCTCTGAGTCAGAAAGTTATGGGTTCAAGTCTCCTTCCAGATAATTGTGCACATAAATCTAGGCTGACACTCCAGTGGAGTGCTGCACTGTCGGAGGTGCTGCCTTTTGGATGAGATGTTAAACCGAAACCCCCTTCTGCTTTCTCAGGTGGACGTAAAAGATCCCATGGCACTATTTCGAAGAAGTTATCGCCGGTGTCCCTGGCCAATATTTATCCCTCAATCAACATCACTAAAACAGATTATCTGGTCATTGTCACATTGCTGTTTGTGGGAGCTTGCAAATTGGCTGCCATATTTCCTCCATTACAACAGTGACTATACTTCAAAAAAGCTGCAAAGTGCTTTGGGACTTCTGGTGGTCGTGAAATGTGCTATAAAAATGCAAGTCTTGCCATAGAGGGAGTGCAACAAAGGTTCACCAGATTGATTCCTGGGATGGCGGGACTGTCGTATGAGAAGAGATTGAGTAAACTAGGCCTGTATTCTCTTGAATTCAGAAGAATGAGAGGGGATCTCATTGAAGCATACAAAATTATTACAGGGCTTGATAGGGTGGGTGCTGGGAGAATGTTTCCCTTGGCTGGGGAGTCTAGAACCAGGGGCCACAGCCTTAGGATAAAGGGTCGGCCATTCAGGACTGAGATGAGAAGAAATGTCTTCACACAGAGGGTGGTGAATCTTTGGAATTCTCTACCCCAGAGGGCTGTGGAGGCTCAGTCATTGGGTATATTCAAAATAGAAGTCGATAGATTTCTGACTAGTGAGGGCATCAAGGGATATGGCGATAGGGCCGGTGAATGGAGTTGAGGCAGAAGATCAGCCATGATCTCATTGAATGGCGGAGCAGGCTTGAAGGGCCGAATGGCCTACTCCTGCTCCTATTTCTTATGTTCTTATGTTCTTTCTTTCTCCCTCTGCCCTCCTTCTTCAAGGCCTCAGAGGAATCTTAAAATAAATGAGTTTAAATTCAATGCTTTGGGGGATAGGGAGCCAGTATAGATCAAGGAGGCTGAGGTAATGGGCAAGTGGGATTAGTGCAGGACAGGATACAGGCAGCTACACCTTGAATGCATTGGAGGTTATGAAAGGCCAGCAAGAGGAGATTGGAGAAATCAGGTCCAGAGCGGACAAAGTAACAGCAAGGGATCAGCGGCTGTCGGGGAAAGGATGGGGCGGAGGGAGGTGATGTTGCAGAGGTGGATGTAAACAGTGTTAATGATGGACAGGACATGGGCTTTGAAACACAACACCAGGTTGACAGGATGGCAAGGCTTTGCATGGTCTGGCTCAACCAAACAAGTCGCTGGGGAGAGGGATGCAATTGATGGAAAAAGAGCAGAGTTTATGACAGGAGCCGAAATGAACACCAAATTGACATGGCTATTAAGGGTGACATGTTTTTTAAAATTAACAGTGATTATTGATTAATGCAATAGCTTCACTGTTGAGTTTTTAATAATTTTATGTGTGTGCCATAACAATGAAGGCAGTTCCGTGTGACTTTATAATCATAATGTTTAATAATCTATTAAATATTAAGTGTTGTATGCAGTGCTTACATTCATTACAAACACAGCCTAGATCCTGCGGTGGTAATGATGGTGAAACTGTCAGCGTTTGCCGTCATTACCCCTCTGAAACTGACCGCAGCTTCAGGATTTAGCGCCTGCGCAGGTAAAGGTGGAAATCCTGAGGTTACGCTCAGTCATTTCCTGCTCTGACACAGGTTGCGCTGTGGAGCTCCCCAGAGCTGGTAATCAATTCAAATCACATTGAAGGACGAAAACGTCTCTTTTTCCACTGGCATATCACAGTTAGCCACCCCCCCGCCCCCCACTCCACCCCTAAAAAGTTAAACCATGCTGAAAGAGGTGTAACTGGATTTTTAACGCCGTACTGGCTGCTGAACAACCGTTCTGGCCCTGAAAAACTAATTATATATTTGTGGAATGTCAATTTTTTCCATTAATATTATCTGCGTTGAGGTAGAGGGAGCAACAGGACAGAGAGAGACAAAAATAAAAAAGCAGACTGGTATTTCATTGCTCATTCTAATTTGATTTCTTAAAAAAAAGACAGGTTGAATTTTGAAAACAAACAAACACTCTTTGGGAGAAACAGGAAGAGAGGGTAGGTGTTGTAGGGAAGGAAGGAAACTGGTTTGAGGGAAAGGGGATTCTGACCTCTCACCCACCACCCTTGTGGGGAGCGAGTGGGAGTGAAGGGCAGTGGATGGAGGTTCAGGGTGACAGTGAAGCAAGGGGACGGGAGGATACAAGGATTGATTGGGTCGTTGAAATGGAAGAGGTAGGAGTAGTGATAGAGGTGAGGGGATGGTAGAGTAGGGAATTGGTACTGGGAAGGAGATGAAATGTGAGTGATGGATCGGGTGGGGGTGGGGTGATGTGGTAGAAGCTTGAGTGTCTGGGGGAGTGTAAGGGAAGGGATCCATTATGGAGCACATTTTCCCATCAGCACCCATTCCTAATGTAGACCGCAGCCATTTATGGCTCCTTTCTCTGCCATAAAACCCATCACGCACCCCCCCACCCCCCGCCCCCCGCCCCCAACACCCACCGGAAAAAAAGACACCGACCATCCTGAGACAGAGAGAGACTGGGAGAAGCAACAACTTGAAGACATCAGAAACAGGTAAGAGAGAGACCGTAAGACAGTTCATATGTTACCTGTCATGATGTGGAGATGCCGGCGTTGGACTGGGGTGGACAAAAATGAGAAGTCGCACAACAAGAGCGACAGCTCCGAAAGCTTGTAAAATTAAATAAATCTGTTGGACTATAACCTGGTGTTGTGCGACTTCTCATATGTTACCTGGCTTACTGTGTGCAACACCGCAGGAGAATGACTAGTGATAGGAGAAAAAATAGGTGGAAACTTCGTATCATTGACCCACTTGGTGTAAGAAGATGAAAGATTCTTAGATGGCCTACTTTATAGAAGGATTGATAAAATAACTGAAGTCATTCTCGAAAACCTCTTAGTTTAAAGTCTATTGAACATTGGGCCGGATTTTGCGATCAGAGGCTTCCTGCGGGCAGATGCCTCCGATCGGGAAAAATCTACGTACTTACCTGCTGGCTCAATGGGTCCCAAGACTTCCGATCATGGGCCTCTCCTGGTCCACGCGCGCAGAGGCCCAGGTATCCCAGGGGCGTAGGCGGTTCGCAAGCGTCCCGGGGATCACGTGATCCATGGGGAACCAATCAAAGAAGGGAATCCCCCTGCACACTTTTGACAGTTCCCTACGCACAGAACTGTCACAAGTATGAATGGGGATCACATTTAAAAACACAGTTAAATATTAAATACATTAAATAAAATCACGTATTTAAAATTAGTTAAAATTACATTAATATTTGAAACAAAAATTTTATTTTTTTAGAAAATAATTAGTTTTTTACGGGGCTAAAAATAAACTTACCTTTTTAAAAAGTATTTTAAAATTATAAATGAGTGAAAAAAAAAAAAATTTTTTAAACTCTTATGCTAGTAAAAGCTGGCCTTACGCCTGCTTTTACCAGGCGTAAGATTTTTAAAGGTTTTCAGTGAGCGGAAGTTCTGCAGAAAGCGGAACTCTCCACCCGCAGAGGCCCTTCTCCCGGGTCGGCGGAGGATCTGTCAAGAGCATTCTTGACAGATCGGAAGTGCCGGGGTTTAGTGCATGTGCTTCGCAAGCCTGAAACAGGCACTTGCGAGGCCCCTTACGGGCGCGTACGCACCTCGTACACACCCGTGGGGGTCGGAATATCCGGCCCATTAATATGATGCAATGGCAATGAGAAGACCACAAATAGTTGGTTGAATATTGTTTAATGCTCAAAGTAATATGTGATAACATGTACCATTGAGTGATGAAATATAGTTCAACTCTCCTCATCTATGACAAAAATATGACAGAGAAGGCAAAGAGCCACTAAGAAAAGTTCTGAGATTGTACCAATCACCTCATAATAAAGACATGTCTTCCGACATAGATTATCTTGGTGGTTTTAGTGATCTGTACAGGCTGTGGCCAAAAGGGAAAGCTGAAGTTTTAAGAGATCCAGGATGTCTATCGACTAATGTGCAACTGAAAATCATTGCAATATGATTCCAAAAATGATCATAATTATGTTCTTGATAATTCCAGGAAGTAGGGCTTCATAAGCAACAAAACAACAACTTGCATTTACATAGCACCTGGGCACTTCACAGGAGCGTTATCAAACAAAATTTGACACCGATCCACATGAGGAGATATTATGGCAGGTGGAGGTAAGTTTTAAGGGGTGTACTAAAGGAGGAAAGAGAGGTAGTGAGGCAGAGAGGTTTAGGCAGGGAATTCCAGAGCTTAGGGCCGAGCCAGCTGAAGGCACGGCTGCCAATGGTGGAGCAATTATAATCAGGGAAGCGCAAGAGGCCAGAATTGGCAGGGCGCAGATATCTTGGGGATTGTAGGGCTGGAGGAGATTACAGAAATAGGGCTGGGGTGAGGCCATGGAGGGATCTGAAAACAAGGATGAGAATTTTGAAATCGAGGCGCTGCTTAACTGGGAGCCAATGTAGGTCAGCGAGCACAGGGTTGATGGGTGAACGGGACTTGGTGCGAGTTAGGACACGGGCAGCCAAGTTTTGGATGAAAGCACATATTAGTTTTTCATCAAATATTAACTACTGGATTCACTCGCGTAAACAAAGATGCAGGGAAAGGATGTCCATTCAAAAGAGGAGAGTCCCAATGGAAACTGGTAATTAAGGAATTATTTCACAACTCTCAGGATTGCCTACCCCCGCCAATGGCTGAAACAGTGAGTGGCTGAGCCATGCCAGGTAGGTCCATGTTTCAATACCCAAACTGTACTTTACTAATACAAAAGCGAAATACTGCAGATGCTGGAAATCTGTGGCCAAGAAATGCTGGAAATACTCGGCAGGTCAGGTCGGTTCTGACGAAAGGTCATCGGCCTGAAACATTGGCCCAAAAATTCGGCCGAATACGGGAGAGTACCCGCTGCGTACTCACCCGTATTCGGTCCCGAAGTGCCGGTTTCCTGCATGCACTGCGCATGCGCGGGAAACCGGCAAGGGGGCGGTTCCTAAGTGAACCGCGTGCGCGCTAGAGGCAGCGCGCACGCAGCACACTTAGGTTTTTTTTCAAGTTTCAACGCGAGGGTAAGTATGGAAGATTTTACACAAGAAAAAAGGAGGCGTAAGACCCCTTTTGAACAAGGTAAGTAGTTAATTAAGTATAATTTCTAATTTTTTTCAACAGGTTTATCTTTTTTAGAGACTTTAAAGAAAGGTAAGTTTATTTTTATAACTTTAAAAAAAAATTAATTAAAATTTTTGTTTAAAGTGGTTAATTTATTTAACTATAGTTATTTTATTAATGTAATGGTTTTTTTAAAATTTATTTGAGGTTTAGCTGTTCTTTTGGGGTCTCTTTCAATTCACAGATTTGACAGGTCTCCTGTCAAATCTATGAATGAAAGATGGTGTGCTGCCATTGGCTCTCCATGGCCCACGTGATCCCAGAGGTCGCATCACACTAACTGCGCCCCTGGGACACGCAAGCACTGCGCGCCGGCACTAGGGAGAGGCCCAGGACCCGAAGTTCCTGTGGCTCCAATACACAACGGCCGGCGCGGTGGGTGATATCGCGTGCGATCCTTATCCCCGCGGCAAGCCTCCGAGTCAAATTTCTGGGCCATTAACTCTGTTTCTCTCTCCACAGATGCTGCCTGACCTGCTGAGTATCTCCAGCATTTCCTGTTTATATATCTGCATTTACTTAACTGATCTCAGCTCGGACAGCAGATCAGGAACCACGTATGACATGAGTACCCACAAGTTAGGGAAAGGAAACAATGGGGTGTGTCTTTAACATTGTTGCACCCGTTTTATAGGCCTAAATTGGATGCAACGATAACCAATTTTGCAGACCTTCAATTTGAGATAATCTGCACTCAACAAAAGAAAGAACTTGCATTTATGTCGCACCTTTCACATCCCCAGGACATCCCAAAGCATTTCACAGCCAAGGAGTTGCTTTTTGAAATGTGGCGACTGTTGCTTTGAAGCTAAATGCAGTAGTGAAGCTGATATCTGCGTGTTGTTGCGCCTTTTCCTTCTAATTAGTTACGAGTCCTTGGTGTCCATACTTGCATTGCAGATGATTTGATCTCTTTGGTCAACTGTATGGGAGAGACAGAGCAGGTCAAGAGCTCGTCTCCCACAGAAACATAGAAACATAGAAGATAGGAGCAGGAGTAGGCCATTCGGCCTCTCGAGCCTGCTCCGCCATTCAATGCGATCATGGCTGATCATCCAAATTCAGTACCCTGTCCCTGCTTTCTCCCCATATCCCTTAATCCCCTTAGCCTTAAGAAATATATCTAACTCCTTCTTGAATATATTTAACGAATTGGACTCAACTGTCTTCTGTGGTAGAGAATTCCACAGGTTCACCACTCTCTGGGTGAAGAAATTCCTCCTCATCTCAGTCCTAAATGGCTTACCCCTTATCCTTAGACTGTGACCCCTGGTTCTGGACTCCCTGACCATCGGGAACATCCTTCCTGCATCTGATTTAGTTCCTCTTGTTATGGTTTTCTGCCAGCTGGGATAAGAGTTTCCCGATTTGCTTCATTTAAGTCCACATGTCCTCAAAGATTATTTAACATCAGGGCCAATGTTATGTTGCTTTATCATCCAGAAAGTAAACACTTCCCAACTAATAACTTCATATTACACAAAAATAGAACGCCGAACATCAGCATTACTAAAAGTCTTATTTACATACAATCTAGGGGGATAACTGACTGGGACTGGAGATTGAAATTCCAGCAAAAGAGCCACTCGCGATTATCACATGAGGCAAGAAAACCCAGAAAGATACAGGCCTAGAAATTCAATGGCACCGCGTCTGTTCTCTAGGCGCTAAACGGATGGCTAAGCAATACGGTGGGTGGGAAGTGCGTGCTCATTACAAGCTGGAAGTGCGCCGTCCGCCATATTGGTATATGCAAAAGAATTGGCGTCCACGGCCTGTGCCTAAAACAGGTGATAGGCCCTTTGCATGTGCAAATAAGGGGCCTAGCACCGATTTGAACATAAGAACATAAGGATTAGGAGCAGGAGTCGCCATACGGCCCCTCAAGCCTGCTCCGACATTCAAAAAGATCATGGCTGACCTTTGAACTCAACTCCATTTTCCCGCCCGATCTCCATATCCTTGATTTCCCTAGAGTCCTAAAATCTATCGATCTCAGTCTTGACTATAATCAACGACTCAGCATCCACAGCCCTTTGGGGTAGAGAATTCCAAAAAAGCACAACCCTCTGACTGAAGAAATTCCTCCTCATCTCAGTCTTAAAGCAACAACTTGTATTTATATTGCGTCTTTAACGTAGTTAAACGTTCCAAGGCGCTGCACAGGAGTATTTTAAGATAAAAAAATTTACACCGATCCACATAAGGATAAATTAGGGCAGGTGACCAAAAGCTTGATCAAAGAGGTAGGCTAGCCCCTTATCCTGAGACGATGCCCCCTAGTTCTAGATTCTCCAGCCAGGGGAAACAATCTCTCAGCATTTGAGGCCACCTGTTCAAAATTGGGTTTCCCTGAATGCAGGCAAGGGCCGGGCCAGCTACATTCAGGAAAACCAGGTCCACAAGCGGCCTTAAAGGGTCCATTCCAGGTGCCACCAAAAAGGTAAGCTTGTAACGAATGTGGAGCCAGGAGAAGCAGGAGTATTTCTCTCAGCTGCATGTTAAAATCGTGGGCCGCTGTCAGCCAACTCTTCCCCCACCCCCCCACCCCAACCAACCCTCCCTGTCCTGATAGCCACCTTGACCCCCATCCCGACCGCTCCCCATCCTGTCGTCCAACCGATACTCTCCTGGCTCCCACATTCAGCTGCTCAGCTCTTTAGAACACTTTTGGTGTTCTGCAAATAATTGCTCCCAGATAGTACCTGAAGAGGCAGGCCGGCCCCAGTATAAACATTGCAACGGCATTCAATTAGTCCTGCTGCTGCCGGACATTTCATCTAATGTACAAAGGGACCTGGGTGTCCTTGTACACCAGTCACTGAAAGCAAATATGCAGGTGCAGCAAGCAGTTAGGAAGGCAAATGGTATGTTGGCCTTCATTGTAAGAGGAATTGAGTACAGGAGCAAGGATGTCTTACTACAGTTGTACAGGGCCTTGGTGAGACCACACCTGGAGTACTGTGAGCAGTTTTGGTCTCCTTACCGAAGAAAGGATATACTTGCCATAGAGGGAGTGCAGCGAAGGTTCACCAGACTGATTCCTGGGATGGCAGGACTGTCGTATGAGGAGAGATTGGGTCAACTAGGCCTGTATTCACGAGAGTTTAGAAGAATGAGAGGGGATCTCATTGAAACATATAAAATTCTGACAGGGCTAGACAGACTGGATGCAGGAGGATGTTTCCCCTGGCTGGGGGGTGGGGTCTAGAACCAGGGGTTACAGTCTCAGGATACGGGGTAGGACATTTAGGACTGAGATGAGGAGAAATTTCTTCACTCAGAGGGTGGTGAACCTTTGGAATTCTCTATCACAGAAGGCTGTGGAGGCCAAGTCACTGAATATATTTAAGAAGGAGGTAGATAGATTAACTGACACAAAAGGCATCAAGGGGTATGGGGAGAGAGCGGGAATATGGTATTGAGATAGATGATCAGCCTGAAGGCTTTGTGTCTTAATGCGAGGAGCATTCGTAATAAGGTGGATGAATTAGCTGCGCAAATAGAGGTAAACGAATATGATATGATTGGGATTACGGAAACATGGCTCCAGGGTGACCAAGGCTGGGAACTCAACATACAGGGGTATTCAATATTCAGGAAAGATAGGCAAAAAGGAAAAGGAGGTGGTGTAGCATTGCTGGTTAAAGAGGGGATTAACACAATTGTAAGGAAGGATATTAGCTCTGATGATGTGGAATCTGTATGGGTAGAACTGAGAAATACCAAGGGGCTGAAAATGCTAGTGGGAGTGGTGTATAGACCCCCAAACAGTAATACGGAGGTTGAGGATGGCATTAAAAGGGAAATAATAGAGGCGTGCAATAAGAGCACAGCAGTTATCATGGGCGACTTTAATCTACATATAGATTGGGCTAACCAAATTAGTAACAATACTGTGGAGGAGGAATTCCTGGAGTGTATACGGGACGGTTTCCTGGACCAATATGTCGAGGAACCAACTGGAGATCAGGCCATCTTAGACTGGGTATTATGTAATGAGAAAGGATTAATTAGCAATCTTGTTGTGCGAGGCCCCTTGGGTCGGAGCGATCATAATATGATCGAATTCTTCATTAAGATGGAGAGTAAAGTAGTTGACTCAGAGACTAGGGTCCTGAATTTAAATAAAGGAAACTACGATGGTATGAGGCGCGAGTTGGGTAGGATTGATTGGGGAATGTCACTCAAAGGGTTGACGGTGGAGAGGCAATGGCAAGCATTCAAAGATCGCTTGAATGAACTGCAGAATTTGTTCATCCCAGTTTGGCATAAAAATAAAACAAAAAAGGTGACTCAACCGTGGCTAACAAAGGAAATTAGGGATAGCATAAGATCCAAGGAAAGGACATATAAATTGGCCAGAAAAAGCAGAAAACCTGAGGATTGGGAGCAGTATAGGATTCAGCAAAGAAGGACAAAGGGATTAATTAAGAGGGGGAAAATAGAATATGAGAGTAAGTTTGTGAGGAACATAAAAACTGACTGTAAAAGCTTTTATAGATATGTGAAGAGAAAAAGATTGGTGAAGTCAAGCGTAGGTCCCTTGCAGTCAGAATCAGGGGAATTTATAATGGGGAACAAAGAAATGGCAGACCAATTAAATTCATACTTTGGTTCTGTCTTCACAAAGGAGGACACAAATAACCTCCCAGAGATGTCGAGGAACATAGGGTCGAATGAGAAGGAGGAACTGAAAGAAATCAGTATTTGTAGGGAAATAGTGTTAGGGAAATTGAAGGGATTCAAGGCCGATAAATCCCCAGGGCCTAATAATCTACATCCTAGGGTACTTAAGGAAGTGGCCCTAGAAATAGTAGATGCATTGCTGGTCATCTTCCAAAATTCTATAGACTCTGGAACAGTAACCATGGATTGGAGGGTAGCTAATGTTACCCCACTATTCAAAAAAGGTGGTAGAGAGAAAACGGGAAATTATAGACCAGTAAGCCTGACATCGGTAGTGGGGAAAATGCCAGAGTCCATTATAAAAGATGTAATAGCAGAGCACTTGGAAAACAGTGACAGGATCGGACAAAGTCAACACGGATTTACAAAAGGCAAATCGTGCTTGACTAATCTACTGGAATTTTTTGAGGATGTAACTGGTAAAATGGATAAGGGAGAACCAGTGGATGTGGTGTATTTGGACTTTCAGCGAGCCGGCGGACACCACGTGCTCCATCTCCAGGGCCACCTTGGCACTAATGTAATACGTTTTGGGCTGTGCATCAATAAGGAAAGTGCCAGGAGATTACCAAGTGCAATAAAGCTGTGAGGTGTGAGATTGGCTCCAGGTGGCTGACACCCTAATTTGAGTTAGCATTCAGTGCAGGGTAACTCCAGCTTAAGCATTGTGCAAACAAATCAAAGCTGGCTTTAAGTGCTTATTGCTCACGGAACTCAAAGCAGGGTGAGCGATGCTCGCATTAGCCTGCATACATGAGGTCAACACTGCAGTTACAATGAGCGCACTTTAGTGAAAATGGAATTGTCCAGCTTCTATAATGGGTGTTTAAGAACATAAGAACATAAGAAACAGGAGCAGGAGTAGACCAATCAGCCCCTCGAGCCTGCTCCACCATTCAATAAGATCATGGTTGATCCAATCTTGGCCTCAACACCACTTTCCCGCTCTCTCCCCATACCCCTTGACTCCCTTGTAGTTCAAATGTCTGTCAATCTCCGCCTTGAATATATTCAATGACTCCGCCTCCACAGCTCTCTGGGGTAGAGAATTCCAAAGATTCACAACCCTCTGAGAGAAGAAATTCCTTCTCATCTCCGTCTTAAATGGACGACCCTTTATTCTGAAACTATGCCCCCTAGTTCTAGATACACCCGACTAGGGGAAACATCCTCTCAGCATCCACCCTGTCAATCCCCCTCAGAATCTTATATGTTTCAATGAGATCACCTCTCATTCTTCTAAACTCCAATGAGTATCGGCCCAACCTGCTCAACCTTTCATCATACGTCAACCCCTTCATCCCTGGAATCAACCTCGTGAACCTTCTCTGCACTGCCTCCAATGCAAGTATATCCTTCCTTTAATCACTCTGCCAGTTTACCACCCAAACAGTGAAGGTGCAAAATGCCCCCATGGTAAATATTGGTTGTTGCCGACGTTCCTTCGCCCTCCTGAGTACAGGCAGCTTCCAGAACTACCCTCCCTATGAATTGCACCGGTGAGTATTGCATTTATTTCATTGAAATATTCAACAAAGCACAATGATATCTAGAGCAGGCTTGAAGTGCCACCTAGCATTACGAGGAGGATTTACCGACCTGGCATTTCCCGTGGGAAATAATGCTCAAAAAGAGCACGGTAAGGGAATTGGTGCTACAGTGTTGTCGGCCTATCTGTAATTTGTGTGACTATTGAGCACGGCTCCTTCTGCACAGGGTGGGTTAGGCAGATTTGCCCTTACATCCAGTCATTTGACTGTGAGTGTTATTAAGAGCATTATTTCATTTAGAAGCTCACCAAAAAGAACCTTTCGTACCTATCCTTCATTTCCATAACAAGGCACGGTCATAGCCCAGCTTTACTTTTGAGTTCTTTTATAATTTAGTTTTGACCTCATCCCATTGGTCCTCTGATTGGTTGACTCCAAACTGATCTGCTACTTTAATCTGCTCCACGTTTGTGAGCCATTGCCTCGCAGATCGAAAGGTTAAGGACGTCTTTGGCTGATAGTCCAATGCAGGGCCGTTTGGCAGTCAGAGCCTGGCGGAGGGGTGGGGGTCATTGTAGATCGCGAGGGGGGGAGTCGGAGATCGCCGGGGGAGGATGGGGGAGGGATGGGGGAGTCGGAGATCGCTGGGGTGGGGTTGGGAAGCTATCCTGTGGGGGGTCCTCACACCAGCCGCCACAGGCTGGAGATCTTTTGTGGGTGCAGTGCGGGAGCACATCTTCTCCTCCTGACCCGCAAAAATAAAAAGTAAAAAAAAACACTTTGGCCGGTTTCTGAATGGCCTCCAGCAGTCACTTTAAGGACCATGGGACGTCCACTCAACGCCAGTACAAATGGCCTCCCGCCTGAACCAGACTCCGGCTGCCCTGCTCAGGACTCTGCTCAAGATGTTGGTGACCAGCATAAATAGGAGATCCAACACCATGTTTATGCCGCCACAGTCCTGTTTACAACAGACAGAGGCACTGAAAGTCAATCCCACCATCTTAACTGGGGCTTGTTGAAATTGCTGAAGTATGGAAAATTGACGTTTTGCTCATGAAAAGAACAACATTTGCCCCTTAAAGCTGTTTTTCTGTTGTTGTACTGACTGCTACCTAATTCACTGAATGCAGACACAGTTGAAGTGTTTGGGTAAAAAAGATGCTTGACTCGACAGACAGCTGATTGTGCCAAGGCAAGTGGGAAATCACAGCACGCATTTCTCCGAATAATTTCAAATCAGTTAAACCTCGAAGACATGCAAAACCTAATGTAACCTTTTACTTAAGGCATTTGTTACCTGGCAACTACTACTCGTGTCTACCAGATTGAAGCGAAGGCCTTGGAGCTCAACTATTCAAATGTTTAATAGATTAATGGAGTATAAAAATGGCATACAATTCGATTCAGGGAGCTATTTCCATCTTGAAAAGGCAGCTCTTTGAATCCTTAGCATTCTTATAAATCTGTTGTGATAACAACTGTTGTTGTCAGCTGAGGAAATATGTTCCAACAAATGCATTGACGTCACACAAGGAATCAACAATGGACCTTATGGTTAGGCAGCATAACTTGACATCAAAATGAGAGGTGAGAAGTGGTAAGCAACAAATTGAGTGTAATTCAGAACGGAAGGAACCAAGTTTTTTTTTAAATGTCTGTTGGAGCCCTATTTGAAATAAACACACCTTAACCCTAATTTTTTTTTAATTTATTCACAGGCTGTGGGCATTGTGTTGCCCACCTCTAATTGGCCTTACAACTGTCTTGCTTAGTCATTTCAGAGGCTGTTAAGAGATGGCAGATTTCCTTCCACTAAAGGACATTAAGTGAACCAGATGGGTTTGCAATGGATAAGCTACTGATATTAGATTTTTAATTCCAGATTTATTTAACTCATATCTCTCAAGGCACATTGGCCCAGATATTCCGATCGCAGGCCTCCCGCGGGCGGAGGACTGCGATCTGGAAAAATCTGCGCCCTTACCCGAGGGCTCCCGGGACGTGCACAGTTCCGATGCTGGGCCTCTCCAAACTGCAAGTGTGCAGGGCCTACGTATCCCAGAGGCGCATGTAGTTTGCAGTAGCCCGGGAATCATGTGGGCCATGGGGAGCCAATCACAGAAGGGAATCTCCCTTCATACATTTGACAGGAAGATCTGTCAAATATATGAGTGGAGATCACCCCCAAAACATAGTAAAATTTAAATAATTTTTTTTTTAAATCACATTTTTAAAATGACTTGAAATTACAATAAATTAACTATTTTAAACAAAAATTTTAATTTTTGAAAAAAATAATTAAAGTTTTTTACGGGTCTAAAAATAAACCTACCTTTTTTTAAAAGTATTTTTAAATGATAAATCAGTGAAAATTTATTTTTAAACTTTTTTCAACTCTTATCCTGATAAAAGCAGGCCTTACGCGGGCGGAGGGTCTCCAAAAAGCGGACCTATCCGCCCGCAGAGGCCCTTCTCCAGGGCAGCCGGAGTATCTGTCAAGAGCTTTCTTGACAGATCGGAAATGCCGGTTTCCAGCGCATACCTGAAACCGGCATTTCCGATGTCCCTATGGGTGGGTACACAGCGCGTACACACCCGTAGGGATCGGAATATCCGGCCCATTAAGTCCAAACCTGCTGGATTATTAGTTCAGTGACATAACCACTTTGCTACCATTCCCTTGGCTTTCTTGCATGGTTTTCTTTGTCAGATAATATCTAACAGGCTCACCCTAGACGTTAACCATACTGGAAACTTTGCAATGCCAGTCCATATGGTCAATTTATGGACTATAAGCACATGATGCATACTATGGTTATTTTTACAACATTGATTTAAAAAATGTAAATTATGAAGATAGAGCACAATTTGGAAATTTAAGTAATCACACTGCACCGATTCTGTTAACATATTCAAAGAATAGTGGAATGGTACATCTTGTTGTGCTGTTATTGTAGAGCAGGAAGATATTTTGTCGAGCATTAGCAGAAGCAAAGTACTTAATGACGTAAGACATCTACTAAGCACTTGGTCTAAGCATTAAACAAAGCTTTAATCAACTGTTTTACAACATGGAGGTCTAGTTGTGGCCTTTACTAGTTCCTGTTCAGAATGTCCTGCGCAAGCTGGACCCGTGCCCGAGTATTTATACTCTCCCTGGACAGCGCCACCTGCAGGCCACTCAGTATTATTTCATAAGTCTTTCTTTCATGAATGACAGATTCATGTCACTTAACATGTTAAAAAAAAAAGCTGAATAAAAGAAGCCAATGTTCAACATAAAGTGGAACTTTAAAGTCAACACAAGGGGCCAGAGCTTGCTGGACTGGGGCATCTCGAGGCGTGCACCATTAATTAGATGTTCTTCTGCACCCTTCAGCTAGAAATTTTTTGTGGCATAACTTGCTAGGAGTGCGAGCTGATAACGGCGCAGCGAGGGCAACAGGGCATCTGGGACCTCAGTGGACGGCGGGTCTAAATGTCCATCTCCTTAACCAATGAGATTTAAGGATTGAGAAAGAAAGAGAGGAATGACAGAGAAGGAAATCAGGTGAATTAGAGTCAAATCAGGTACAGAAAGAGAAATAAATAGAGGGAAAGAAAGATTTGATTAAGAGAGAGAGAAAAAATAGAGACAAAAGAAAAGTAAGAATAAAAAATGTAATATTTTAAAAAATCTCTAAGAATAATTTACTACCTGAAGGAATGAGACTCCACTGTTTCAGTTGTTCACTTTCTGGTCTAGAGAGCTTGATTGGCATTGCATTAATAATTAATATATTGTTATTAATTGCCACACCTAACTTTCAGCGGTGAGGTTAATGGGAAATTAATGTGCAAATCCAGCAAGTTCTTAAAAATAACGGGGAGGCTAAGGATGAGATGCCATTTGTGCAGAGCAGCATAAATAGACCAGCAAGTTCTGGAGATTCGCAACTCACAGCGTATCTCTTAATCCTGAAATTTCTGGCCAATTTTTACATTAATAGCGTTGTGCATCATTAACACGCCATTATTTTTCCAGCAAGGTCCAGCCCAATATTTCTGTTATAGAAATTAGGAGCCTTTCTACCATCTACAAGGCACAAGTCAGGAGTGTGATGGAATACTCTCCACTTGCCTGGATGAGTGCAGCTCCAGCAACACTCAAGAAGCTCGACACCATCCAAGACAAAGCAGTCGGCTTGATCAGCACCCCATCCACCACCTGAAACATTCACTCCCTCCACCACCGGCGTACCGTGGCTGCAGTGTGTACCATCTACAAGATGCACTGCAGCAACTCGCCAAGGCTACTTCGACAGCACCTCCCAAACCCGCGAACTCTACCACCTAGAAGGACATGGGCAGCAGGCGCATGGGAACACCACCACCTCCAAGTGCCCCTCCAAGTCACACACCATCCTGACTTGGAAATATATCACCGATCCTTCATCGTTGCTGGGTCAAAATGCTGGAACTCCCTCCCTAACAGCACTGTGGGAGTACCTTCACCACAGGGATTGCAACGGTTCAAGAAGATGGCTCACCACCACCTTCTCGAGGGCAATTAGGGATGGGCAATAAATGCTGGCCTTGCCCACATCCCAGGAACGAATAAAAAAATTAACTAATTTTATAACTGAACCAATCAAGGTGTGTACATTAATAATTCTTCTGTTTCATTAAAAATCAAAATTAGTTCAATCATTAACATTAATAAACCACCTTGACTGGAACATCATGAGCATAGAATACAATTAAAGTCAACCCATGATTCCATTGATTACACATATAAATTACATCCAAATCACTTAAACTGCTTAAATACTGAACTATCTTAAATATAGTATCTTGCCTTAACTCACATTACTACAAAGCTTAATTTACAGTTTATTTCAAAATACATAGTCACTTTGCACTGTTCACTTTTCCTTTCCATCCCTCTGGGTTCCTGCTTTCTGTCATCTCTCACTTCCCATTTATTTCATTCTCCCCGATGATCTCTGTTATTCTGTTAAATTGCTCCTGCCTGTGATATCTGATCAAGTGTGCCTTTTCTATTTTTCAGACTTTACTTGTGCACACTCTATCCCTGTATTTCACTGGCTCCCCACATTTATCAGTATGCAATGCCTCCCTCAAACAGCTTTTATTCTGATTGAGCTCCTGAATTGAATTCATTTAAAGTGTTACATTATAGCACTACAGAAGACCCTTGTACATAGTTCTGAAACATAGAAACATAGAAAAATAGGAGCAGGTGTAGGCCATTTGGCCCTTCGAGCCTGCTCCGCCATTCAATAGAAACATAGAAACATAGAAGATAGGAGCAGGAGTAGGCCATTCAGCCCCTCGAGCCTGCTCTGCCATTCAATGAGATCATGGCTGATCATCCAAACTCAGTACCCTGTCCCTGCCTTCTCCCCATATCCCTTGATCCCTTTAGTTTTAAGAAATATATCTAACTCCTTCTTGAATATATTTAATGAATTGGCCTCCACTGCCTTCTGTGGTAGAGAATTCCACAGGTTCACCACTCTCTGGGTGAAGAAATTCCTCCTCATCTCAGTCCTAAATGGCTTACCCCTTATCCTTAGACTGTGACCCCTGGTTCTGGACTCCCCTGCCATCGGGAACATCCTTCCCGCATCTAGTCTGTCTAGTCCTGTTAGAATTTTATAAGTTTCAATGAGATCCCCTCTCATTCTTCTAAACTCGAGCGAATATAAGCCTAATCGACCCAATCTCTCTTCACACGTCATTCCTGCCATCCCAGGTATCAGTCTGATGAATCTTCGCTGCACTCCCTTCATGGCAAGAACATCCTTCCTCAGATAAGGTGACCAAAACTGCACACAATACTCAAGGTGTGGTCTCACCAAGGCCCTGCACAACTGCAGCAAGACATCCTTGCTCCTGTACTCGAATCCTCTCGCTGTGAAGGCCAACATACCATTTGCCTTCTTAACCGCCTGCTGCACCTGCATGCTTACCTTCAGCAACTGGTGCACAAGGACACCCAGGTCTCGTTGCACTTCCCCTTTTCCCAATCTATTGCCTTTCAGATAATAATCTGTCTCCCTGTTTCTGCCACCAAAGTGGATAACCTCGCATTTATCCACATTATATTGCATCTGCCATGCATCTTCCCAATCACCCAACCTGTCCAAATCATACTGGAGTTTCTCTACATCCTCCTCACAGCACACACGCCCACTCAGCTTTGTGTCGTCTGCAAACTTGGAGATATTACATCTAGTTCCCTCGTCTAGATCATTAATATATATTGTGAATAGCTGGGGTCCTAGCACCGATCCCTGCAGTACCCCACTACTCACTGCCTGCCACTCAGAAAAAGACCCATTTATTCCAACTCTTTGCTTCCTGTCTGCCAACCAGTTCTCTATCCAAGTCAGTACCTTACCCCCAATCCCTTGTGCTTTAAATTTGCACGCTAATCTCTTATGTGGGACCTTATCGAAAGCCTTCTGAAAGTCCAAATACACCACATCCACTGGTTCTCCCTTATCTATCCTACCAGTTACATCCTCAAAATAGTCTTCAAAATAGTGCCATGGGATTTTTTACATCCGCCTGAGAGAGCAGACGGGGCCTCGGTTTAACATCTCATCTGAAAGACGGCACCTCTGACAGTGCAGCACTCCCTCAGCACTGCACTGGAGTGTCAGCCTAGCTTTATGTGCTCAAGTCCCTGGAGTGGGACTGTGAACCCACAACCTTCTGACTCAGAGGTGAGTGTGCTACCAACTGAGCCACAGCTGCACAAAAAGACAACCTGCACTCAATCACTAAATACAATTACGTCACTTTGAATATATTTGGGAGCCTTTGATTCCTTTAGTGCTCAGAAAAGGAATGATGTGGAGATGCCGGTGTTGGACTGGGGTGGACAAATGTGAGAAGTCGCACAACACCAGGTTATAGTCCAATAGTTTTATTTGAAATCACAAGCTTTCGGAGCGCTGCTCCTTCATCAGGTGACGAAGGAGCAGCGCTCCGAAAGCTTGTGATTTCAAATAAAACTGTTGGACTATAACCTGGTGTTGTGCAACTTCTCACAGGAAAGGAAGGGTAGTGTTTTCTGAAATAGACCAAACTGAACATATGGGTCCCGAAATTCCATGAGTGTTTTTCTGGCAATTGCACCTTTTCTCTGGGGGGGTTGCACTGGTTTCCTGCTGAAGTTACGACAGGAGAATAAGGGAAAACCCACAGAACTTCAGGCCACGCACATCTTAGCCAAAACTAAGCAGATAATGTAGCTAAGTTCTGACGAAGGGTCATCGGCCTGAAACGTTAACTCTGTTTCTCTCTCCACAGATGCTGAGTATTTCCAGCATTTTCTGTTTTTATAAGCAGCTAGCAGTTCCCTGATTACGAACATGTCCTCTAGAAAGTTAATTCACATTGAATAGATTGAACATTCCCATGCCTCGATCTTAGAAAAAATTGCTGCCTCTTCTACTTTGCATCTTCAAAACTCAATGAAGTCATTGAATTATTAAAGCAATTGGCCACGCGGATCACTTGACATTCACTTGTTTTAATAATGACCCAGAATTTGCTGCCAAAATAGCGGCGAGTTTACTGGCGCTTGCCCTTATTAACGTGTAAATCGCCCAGCCACTTGTGGCGAGGAAGAGATACGTCGTGATCGGACGATTTGTCTTGCGAAAACGGCAGCTCACCCTCAGCCTTCCTGTGTCTTTCATGAAATTGCTGCATTTTCTCATTAATTGCCCGTTAAACTCGCTCCTGAATGTTTGGGCTGGAACTTAACAGCGTAAGTACCTTTTTTAATGATGAGTTTTATATTCTTGCATTGCCACTCAACCTCTCTGGCCCAGAAAGGGAACAATTTAAACTATGGGTTCTCGCTCCTATAAGTAGTAAATTATTATTAACTTTTTTTAATTGAAAATTGAAAAAAAAATCCTACTTTTCCTTTCTGTCTCTGCTTTCTCTTTGTTAATGCAATCTTTCTTTCCCTCTCTTTATTTCTCTTTCTATACATGATTTGACTCCAGGTCACCCTCCTTCTCCACCGTCCCTCTGTTTCTTTCTCTATCCTTAGATCTCATTGGTTACGGAGATATACTGTTGGTTCACTAAGATCCCAGATGTTCCGTTGCCCTCGCTGCATCATTGTCAACTTGCACTTCTAGCAACTTACAGGGCAAAATATTTTCGAGCTGAAAGGTGAGGGACTAAGTCTAACTAACGGGGCACGCTGTCAGATTCCCCACTCCAGCAAATTCTGGGCGACATATTTTGAGTTTCACGTATGAATCCATTGGACATTGTGATATGGAATGATGACAGCTCAGCCATTCTTTGATTCAAGGAGTAAATTTATTCCTTGAGTAGTCTGTCATATCAACCTTGTTTTACACAGAATAAGACATGTTTCTTTGTAAGAACTAATAAGTTCATACAAAATATAACTATCTCTCAGTCAAGCAAGACAAATATTCCAATCACACTCAGGCACTGTTTACAAGCTGCTCGCTTCATTCACATTGGTATCAGCCAGCAGATAGATTCAATAGGTCTCACACGCCAGTAGCTCTGTCCACTGCGTTTCCTTAGGGCAATGAAGAATATTCACCTCCTGACTCCCCAAAGCCTTTCCACCATTTACAAGGCACAAGCAAGGAGTGTGATGGAATATTCTCCACTTGCCTGGATGAGTGCAACTGCAACAACACTCAAGAAGCTCGACACCATCCAGAACAAAGCAGCCCGCTTGATTGGCACCCCATCCACCACCTTAAACATTCACTCCCTCCACCACCGGCGCACCGTGGCTGCAGTGTGTACCATCGACAAGATGGACTGTAGCGACTCGGCAAGGCTTCTTTGACAGCACCTCCCAAACCCGCGACCTCTACCACCTAGAAGGACGGGGCAGCAGGTGCATGGGAACAGAACCACCTCCAAGTTCCCCTCCAAGTCACACACCATCCAGAAATATATTACCGTTCCTTCATCGTCGCTGGGTCAAAATCCTGGCTCTCCCTCCGTAATCGCACTGTGGGAGCACCTTCACCACACGGACTGCAGCGGTTCATGAAGGCGGCTCACCACCACCTTCTCAAGGGCACTTAGTGATGGGCAATAAATGCTGGCCTTGCCAGTGATGCCCACCTCCCAGGAATGAATAAAAAAAAATTAAATCCTTTGTTTTCTTTTATTTATATTTTTCCTCTCTATTAGGTATGTAGGAATAGGAGGAGGCCATTCAGCCTTTCGAGCCTGATCTGCTATTCAATTAGATTATGGCTGATCTGTATCTTAACTCCATCTACCCGCCTTGGTTCCATAACCCTTAATACCCTTGCCCCCAAAAAATCTATCTGTTCCATACACCATTCCTTGACCAACTAGGAACCAGGCCAATTCTTCCCAAGCCTCTGCATATGTTGCTCTTGACTTCAGAACCTGAATAACGTACGTGCATTTACAGTTTTCTCTCTATCTTGGCATCAGCATGGTTGTTACATCAAGTGTACAGCACAGAAACAGGCCATTCGGCCCGACTGGTCCAGGTCAGCGTTTATGCTCCACATGAGCCTCCTCCCACGCCACTTCATAATTAGAGAAGCCACGGCAAGAGATCTGGAAAATGAGGCGCAGCCTGAGAACGCCCCCTACTACCCCATTTAAATGTCTCTGACTGACCTGTATCTACTGCAGGAAGATCGGCTGGCTAATCGTCTTCCGACACCCAACATGAGAACTAAAGATGAGATTTTTCTGCCTTTTATTTTAAGAGAATACACTTTAATTTTACATAAAAGAAACGAATGATGATTGTAATTATGATAAATTTAAATTGCTCACCAGTAAAGTGCAAATTGGCATCATCCAAAATAACCCACTAAATGATATTAAATGTGTCTAATTACTGAATTATTATGCTTGTATGTAGAAAGAAGACTTAATAAGATAAGATCATACCAGAGGTTGAACTTGAAAGTCTGTGCCTGGAGGAGAATTACAATGTTTTTATGAATTTATATTACTTCCACCATCTTAATGTTAAGGGCTTTGGCGGAGATGTGCCCACTGTGAGGTTTCGTCCCCACCAGGCTCCTCACTGATAGGTCAGTGTAGGCCGGACCCCTCGCTCTCTGTAACACTTTGCACGTTTAACCGTAAATTCACCTCACGGCTTGCTCCCGGACCTCACACGCGGGCAGAGTACTGAGCCATCAACAAGGCTTCACTGGTTCGATTTTCACCGCCCTTCGCCTGGTGTTAACGGGGGCGGTAACAGCTTCAAAATGGGGTCGGGTATTTCTTACCGCCCGGTTAACACCGGCGATGCGACCGGCTCCATTTTGAATGGGGCCTACCGTCGAGTGTCCAAAGCGACTGCCTGTTTCAAGTGATAAGCCCCTTTTTTAAAATTCGGAAACCAGGGTCCTGTGACGTAAATTGGGACCCGATTGCCATTTCTCGGTCGGAACTGGTCGGGAGTCTGCGCTGTGCAGTTCCACGGGCGATGGAAACAAAGAGGCCCAACTAAAGGGAAGTGTTGAATTATTACTGTGGGCCCGGAGGTCACAAAAATATTCTGGGCTGCTGCCGCCCCAGGTCTCCCCCCACCCCCTGCGCTCACTGCCCCTCCCCACTCCGCAGTTAAGCTTGCTGGCAGCCACCCTGCACCGATCTTGGGGCCTTGATCCAGAGAGCTGCATGGAGACGCCTGCTTTGGCATCCCGCAGCTCACCTGCCAAATTTAAATGAGGCCACGGCCTGAAAATCGCGGGGGCCTCTTCGCCGCTGGAATGGGCCGGCTAGCTCACCCTGCACCAGTTGGTTGTCTAAATCGACTCCTACAAGCTTAACCGGCACTGGGTCATTGAAGGAATTTGAGAAAGACCAGGTTGCCTCTTAAACTGTGTGGCCCTGAAGGATTGTCTCCAGACTGGAGTTGACATCCGTGAGGAGCACCCAGGTACCGACAGGAATTAACCGCGGCAACAGATTTCACTTGTATCTTTCAATCAACACACTGGGCTGGATTTTGCCAATGGGGAGCTTTTGGAGGCGGGACTCCCACTTGTCGGGTTTTAGTCCCGCCTCCATCGACTTCTGGCCAACCCACGCTATTTTCCCTTGATTGACCTTGTTAAGCCCGCCCAGTGGGCTTAGCAGGCCAATTAAGGGAAAGCCGGTTACAGAGAACGTCAGCGTATGACGTTTCATCTGTGAAGCTGTCAAACACTGACATTCTATGTTGTCTGATGAGTTCTTGTATTCAAGACTCATCAAACCTCTTTTGTGAGCAGAAATTAGATGGTTGTTGCATTGGAGAATGCAGCAGCCATCTGTCATCTCTGCCGGTGAGATGTGAGACTCTCCGCATCCCCAACGTTTGAAGCCTGCAAAGGTAAGTAAACATTTTCTATCACTTTCCACTCACCTCACATACTTACCTCTCCACACTTGCACCCATCACTTACCTTCACAGTGCACTTTTGCACCCCTCTGACCCCCACAGACCCACTGCCAGCCTCGGTGACCCTGGCGGGGTTCGCAGCCTTCGGGAAGCCCGCGCTTGTGTGGGTAAAATGGGGATAATCCTCTTATCTACCTGTTAACTACCTGTTAACAGGCAGTTAAGTGGCTGTAATCCCCTTCCCGCCTCCAGGAGACGGGACCCGGCACGGGTCGGCTACCCGCCTCCCAGAAGATGGCCTGGAGGCAGGTTGGGGGCGGGCTTGGGCACCCGCCCCCAGATTCTGCCATTTTCCCGGCAGTCCCGCCTCCCCAGGGCTGGCAAGATTGCGCCCAATGACTTGTTCATGGTCCAAGAGTAAGAGGTATCCAACAGTTTATTTACTGCAGGTTTGGTAAACTATTAGTTTGCAGATGCAGTATGAGTTATGGATATACAATGAAATGCTACATGATTTTAAAAAAAAGTTACAGTCAATACTATTCATTTTGGAGAATATGATATTATCACATTGAAAGTATTACGATAGTTTTTAAGGAACTATTGTATTCCTTGGCCAAATTTTTTCATGTTCTAAAACTTCTTTGGATGGTGGAGGCATCGACTGCTGTTGTGCAATGGAAGCCCCATCCCTCGTAGACTGATCTTTGCTTCCATGACAACTGCTTACTCTGAATAACTGTGATAGGTTGACTACCATATCTTACATCGAACCTAATCTCCAATATCCTCGGGTTGCAACCAAACTTTGAGAGGGGGGGGGGCGGGGGGAAATGCTAAGTATTTAGTTAAAAATAAAATGTGGAAGTATCAATTTGAATCATAACCAACCCCCACTACACAGCTGTAAATATGTGTGTTTGTTACAGTAATGAAGAAAGCGGTTAATTCCCCCCAAATTAATTGATTGCCACCTTATAATCGCTCTGTTATTTGAAGCAAAAGTTTACTAAATGTTCCTCAGTTGTATCATGCTGACAAAAAATAAATTGAAAAATAGCCCAAGGGTCCAAACTCTAAACCGCCAATAGGATGATTGCTCTTTAACTGTAACCACTCATTCTGTATATTAGGGAATTCTAACATTTCCAGCTCTTTGCTTATCAATGAAACACGAGCACCTACTGCAGATGCCTCGGATAAAGAGGTACTTTATCAAAGCATTTTTGGATTCAAGCTCAGAATTCCAATGTATCATTCACTTTCATTTATATGAAATTCCTGCTCCAGGCACATTGCTTCACATGCAACCTTGCAGCGAGCACAGCATTATTATCCAATTAGTTATATTTTAATTGCCCAAGATGCTGAATAATGTCAGTCTGGCACGTAGTAATCATCTTTCACACGCTAACTATTTCATGCATAAGATGGCAGTTTCAAAGTCTTTTAATTTAAATTCAGGTGCAGTTTGAGTGATTCAATAGGTTGTGGTACTAGTATTAGAAATTGGTTTATTTTTTTGTTACCATTCGAACTGAATTGTGATTGAGGCATTGCATTTCTTGACAAACCAGCTGCGTCTTCCTGAGGAGTCGCTGCACCCAAGGGAAAAATTAAGATTGTAATGTCCTTGACTACTTACTTATCAGCCCCAGTTTTATGAGTCTCATGCAGAACATGGACAAGCCCTGAGAATGAGCCAGGGGAAGGGTTCCTCCTCTCTAGAAGACCAAATAATTTCCCCCTACTGCCAGATGCCTCAATGGGTTGAGGCTTCTCAGAAAGCGAGAAGGAGCTGGAGGCCACAGTGTCGGAGCTTGTGGCTCAAGCACGTAACCCTACAAGGAGCCAAGCCACGATCGTCTCTCCCGCACCAAGCAAAAAAAAAAGCTAGCTGATTTTTACTTTTGCTGAAGGACAGGGGAAGTTTTTTTTCCCAATTCAGGGATCAGCACTGAAGGGACATTTGGCCCAGAACTACAGGGCCAAGATGAATAAGTGAGAGACTTTTTTCTACAATCAATGCCTGTGTGGAGTGAGAGAGCAGATTTTAATTCTTGTGAGAGTTTAGTGCTGGTGGGTGATGAAGCTGACACCATCCAAATTTTTAAGTTAGTCAGTTGGGCACAGAAGGGTGACAGTGGAATGCAATATTGGGGATATCATGGATCAGTTTATCCACAGGCAGCATGTTTTCACTTAAGTGTCCGAAAATTGAGATTCTGAGGTAGATGGTGTTTGTATTTGTGGAGCTATAAGAACATAAGAACATAAGAATTCGGAGCAGGAGTAGGCCGTAAGGCCCCTCAGGCCTGCTCCCCCATTCAATAAGATCATGGCTGATCTTCGACCTCCACTTTCCTGCCCGATCCCCATATCCCTTGATTCCCCTAGAGACCAATCATCTATCTATCTCAGCCTTGAATATACTCAATGATTCAGCATCCACAGCCCTTTGGGGTAGAGAATTCCAAAGATTCACAACCCTCTGAGTGAAGAAATTCCTCCTCATTGTAATGTATTAGCACATGGTTTGTCACATGGTTTAGTATGAGCATCCCTTCCCGCTGTCCAGGGCCCCAAACACTCCTTCCAGGTGAAACAGCGATTTACTTGTCCTTCTTGCAATTTAGTATATGGATGCTGCCTGACCTGCTGAGTGTTTCCAGCATTTTCTGATCAAACGTTCTCACTTGGTCCAAGTTATTAACACTTTTTATTTGTTTATCATTATTTTAGAGGATCTTTTATTTTCCCAAAAGTAACCCAATTATTGCGCCTGAGTCCATTTTGCCATTTCAAACTTATCCCAAAATCCAAACAGCTGTAATGTTGGGCTGTCAGGTTTTGTCAATGTTCAATTTCTTATTTCCCCCAAAACTTTTTCTCTTGGTACACAGCAATTGGCAGGACCACCTAGACTGCTCTCAACCAGTTTATTTTAATAAAAATGTAATTATCCCCTTTAACTTCAGGAAGATTTTCCCTTCTCGAGTGCTTATCTCATCAGCTCCAATTTCAGGAACAAGTGATTGCCAGGCTAGGTGGTTTACACGGTGTTTTAACATTAGAGACAGAAGTGCTCGCAATTGGTTTACAAGGTAACTTCCATATAACAACAGAAAGAAGAGAATCCATTGTGGCTCTGCTTAAGAGCCCAAGGGGATAATTGGTCAAATCATAATTTTCCTTCTGTCACCGTGGGGAAATATTCACGTAAAATGAAGAAACTTAAATTTAATAATGTCCAATATCTAAATTTCATTCAGCAATACTAAAGTTGTTGCTTGGTGACCTTAAAACAGCTGTCAGTGGAAAGGGTTAACTCCATTGCAGGTTTATAAAAAGGCGGAGCAAATATTGTCAGGCGTCACTTCACGTAAATTTAAAAAACTTTCGCAATCGAAAAAGACAGTCGGATTTTCACCATTTAATAGGTTAGTTAACGTCAATAGTTCCAATTTAATTCAGACCAATATCTTATTCACTAAATACAGAACAGATAAAACAAAACAAAATAGCACATGCTTACAAAAAACCCAGTAAATTACATCATATTTCTCTTTGTCCTTTCTTCAGATCCCTATTCAAAATGACTGTAAAAATACTGAATATAACTGAAGAAAAATTCGTTTTTCACATTTAAACAAGTCAAATGGAAATTTCACCATCGCAACCACGACTCCAATTGTTAAATCTTAGACTGAAACTTAATCTTTTGTTAAACAAACTTTTTTTGTTTTCCTCAGCTTTTAGCTTCGAAACATTCATACAGGCTTTCTTTTTCAAGGGACACTACACTAAAAGTAGAAAAGGGACAGAATCCTTCCTTTTCTTCTTTCCTTATTTCATCATAGACTGATTTATTTTCAGATGGGTTAGCATGCAGCTCAGACTTTTCCCCCCTCTCTATCTCCCACTCTCTGCTGCTCTTTATGCTTTAAGTTTCTTCAATTGGGGTATCTCGTCCAAGCGCTTGGAGTACTACATCCGTCTTTTTGGATGGCTCTGATAACCCCTAACTTCTCTGAGAGACTGTTCGCGACTTTATCTCTTATAATAATAAGCACCCGCCATTTTGTTTTTGCTTTACAACCCAATATAGACCGAACCCGTCCCAACTCATTTCACCACAATAACACTTTTGCAGTCCTGGCTGGCTTGTAGAGATTACCAATCTCTTTCAAATTATCAGGATCATCTGCGAACCAATATGATGGGAATATTGTGTTTCATCAGAGTTTAAGACGGAATATAACACATTGGGCCGTATATTCCGATCCCTACGGGTGTGTACGCGCTCTTGACAGATCGGACGCCTGCCCTGGAGAAGGGCCTCTGCGGGCGGATAGATACGCTTTCTGGAGAACCTCCGCCCACTGAAAACCCGTAGAAATCTTACGCCTGGTAAAAGCCTGCGTAAGGCCTGCTTTTACCAGCATAAGAGTGGAAAAAAAGTTTAAAAAAAAATTCACTCATTTATCATTTAAAAATACTTTTAAAAAAGGTAAGTTTATTTTTAGCCCCGTAAAAAATTTTAATTTTTTTTTCAAAAAATTTAATTTTTGTTTAAAGTAATTTCACCTCATTTTAAAAATGTGATTTAAAAAAAAAAATATTTAATGTTTTACAGTGTTTTGGGGGTGATCTCCATTCATATATTTGACAGGTCTATCTGTCAAGTGTATGGAGGGAGATTCCCTTCTCCTATTGGCTCTCCATGGCCCACATGATCCCAGGGACGCTTGTGAACTGCATGCGTCTCTGGGATACGTGGGCCCTGCGCATTTCGAGTTGGAGAGGCCCAGGAACGGAAGTATACGCACCTTGGGAGCCCTCAGGTAAGTCCGAAGATTTTTTCCAGATCGGAGGCCTCCGCACACAGGAAGCCTCCGATCAGAAAATACGGGCCATTAGTTATACAGCAAAAGCATACGACCATGACAAGTAGCTGATACCGGTCCCGATCGGACAGACGGCTGGCGTACGCAAACTGTTCTCCGGCTTACGGCCTTTCTCCCTCTTGTCTAGAACCTCAAGAATGGGTTGAGTCCTCTCTTGGGAGAGTGTTAGACCAGCCTCACTCTTGTATGGCTCTCCCCTCCACTGTCTGTGCTAAGGGCTTTTCAGGTCTTTCTCTTATACTCTTTTTTAGGGGTGGGCCTGATGTAAACTATAGACAGGACCATTTAACCTGTAAGATTCTCTTCCTAAACCAAGGCGCCTAATGGCACGTCGAGTTCTTTGTCTCAACTTCGAGATGAAGATCTCCCTCCAGGAGGGGTCTTCACAATCATTACACATGCTTTATTGTTTATACGTTTTGAAGGCCTAATCATCAGAATTTCTCTTATCTCCCTTGTTCCTATCCTCCCTAGTTTGGAATTGGACATGCCATTCTTGGCCATCAGATGTTCGTAACTGCTTGTTATCAGGTTTTTATGTTCATGCTGTTGATGTAGCTTTAGCTATGCAAAACTAACTATTTCATTATCAGACTATTGTACCATGGAATGAATCATTAAATTCCCAAACATATCTTCTATTCTATTCTCATACACTGGTTAACTTATGCATTTTAAAGCTGTTTTGTTAAACAAAGTCAAAATCCTAACTTAGCATTATAATATAGTTATTAGCAGTAATGGAAGAAGCATAGGCGTTGGGCCTTGGTTGGTCAAATTAAAGATACATTAAACAACCTTCCTAGCACACAAACAGCAGACAGCTAGCCTGGAAACAAGGTCATATGTGACCGTCACATTGCAAAATGTTATAACATCCGCAGGGAACCGAAACATAAGCAAATTCTAAGCATCTATCCAGTTATTCTAACACCAGTCTGAAGAGACTTTTTGTCTCAACTTCTAATACCATCATGTAAACACAACATTATTCGCATCACAATTTTATCCGCATAACCATATACATTTTGGATACCACTGATTTCTAACAATGCTCAGTTCGCTATGGTCTAGTAAAGCAAGCACATGGATTAGCAACTCATCCTGTCTCTGTCCTTCATTTGTTCTACCCACATATATTACATGTTGGCGATGAACACGGGATTTCAAAGCCATTTTTAGGGATCATGGAAGGACAGTGTGTTCGACCTTCGAGTGGACAAGTTTAAAGTGAATTTGTGACACCTAAACTAAATTTTTGCGATGTTTTACTGTTAATGCTGATGCAGAATCGTCCGTGCTTCGCCTTCGTGTGTATGTATACACAGCAACAGTGGTGTTGATTCTCACAGGTAACGTGCTGAGTCACTGTTTAACGGGATCGGGACAATCATGGCCGAGCCTACGAGATTCATCGGAAGCCTCGGCCTGTATGATCGAGCTCGCGAATCATTCAGTTCTTACATTGAGTGGATGGAGATGTTTTTTGAGGCCAATAACATTATTGAGACCGAAGGTGCAGATGAGAATGTTCAAGCTCAAAATAAATTAATTCTTGAACAGAAGAAAACAATTTTTCTCACAGAGATCAGGTCAGATGTCTACGGAACGTTGACAAACCTACTCGCACCAGGGAAAGTGAAGGATGCATCGTTTGAAGATATTGTCGAGAAACTCAAGGACCATTTTGAGCCAAAGCCATTAGAAATAGCAGAGAGCTATAAGTTTGGTACCAGCAAGCAAAAGCAAAGTGAAACCATCAGTGAGTACATTGTAGCTCTTAAGAACCTGTCTTTGCTTTGTAACTTCGGCACATTTTTGGATCGTGCATTGCGAGATAAGTTTGTATATGGACTGGTGGATGAGCGCACACAGTCCAAGTTACTGAACACTCCGAACCTAACGTTTGACATAGCATGCAAAATTGCCCTATCTATGGAGATGGCATCTAAGACTGCTAGGGAGCTCTGTCCAACTCAAGAGACTAGTGCAGCTGAGGTCTAGAGTCACAAAGCCACCGCCAAACCTAAAGTTGTGAGACCGAGTCAAAAGCATGTCAGTGAGAGCAGTTCAGTGAATTGTTATCGCTGCAATGGAAATCACTCACCACAGTCCTGCCAATATAGAAATGTGAAGTGTTTTCACTGCCAGAAGCAAGGCCATATTTCAACAGCTTGCAGAGCTAGATCTAAAGCAGTAAGTAAGAACCATTCTAGTGGCAATGCAAAGCTGCAAAAACAAAAGGGAGGAATTCACAATATTGAAGTGAACACACCTGATGTTGAAGTCAAGGCATCTACAGTATCTATGCCACTAGCGGCAACATTAGCAGTCATGAGAAAGACTTCCGCACAAAACTTTTGATCAACGAGCAATATATTGATATGTGTATCGACACGGCGGCGGACTGCTCTTTCATGAGTAAAGACACATATGAGAGTAAGTTTAATCAAATACCACTTACAAAGAGTACCGTAGAGTTAAAAACCTACTCCGGAGAAATCCTAGAGACATGTGGACAAATGGAATGTACAGTTCAACACAATGGCCAGTCAGTAAAGCTGCCTATTATTGTAGCAAGCTACAACAACAGGCCAACCCTCATGGGCAAAGACTGGTTGAGAAAGTTAAAACTAGACTGGAGAAACATCTTCAGTGTAGATGCTTCAAAGAAGTGACTTGACACAATGTTGAACAAGTATAAAAGCACGTTCACAGACAGTTCTGAGGACATCACTGGGGTATGACGCGCATATCCGCATCAAGTCCAACGCAAGGCCTGGCTATTGTAAGGCAAGGCCGGTCCCCTATGTGTTGAAAAGTCAGGTGGAGGAAGAGCGAGCGAAGCTGAGAGAGAACGGAATGCTAGTAAAACCTGACAAAAGTGAATGGGCTACCCCGATTGTGGTAGTGCCCAAAGCAGACAAAACTGTACGCTTGTGCGGTGACTACAAAGTTACTATCAACCAAGCAGTTGACGATGAGCAGTACCCGTTATGTAGTCCCAAGATTTGTATGCAGCACTCTCTGGGTCAAAGGTTTTCTCCAAGCTTGACCTGTCGCACGCTTACGCTCAACTGAATGTTGACAAAGAGAGTCAACAGTATCTCACCATCAACGCACACAAAGGACAGTACTCATACACCAAGCTATCGTATGGTGTAAAGTCCTCCCCCAAAATCTTCCAGGCTACGATGGATAAGATTTTGCAAGGAGTTCCAAATTGCTTATGCAATCAAGACAAGGTGCTAATTGCAACAAGCAAGGACGAAGGCAATTCTAGAAGTGTTAGATATAGTATCAGTCAGTGGCTCAGTTGCTAGCACCCTTGCATCTGAGTCAGAAGGTTGTGGGTTCATGTCGCATTCCAGGGCTTGAATGCAAAAATTTAGGCTGACACTCCAGTGCAGTGCCTGAGGGAGTGCTGCACTGTCAGAGGGGCTGTATTTTGGATGAGGCGTTAAACTGAGGCCCCGTCTGCCCTCTCAGGTGGATGTAAAAAATCCTATGGCACTATTTCGAAGAAGAACAGGGGAGTTATCCCCGATGTTCTGCTCAATATTTATCCCTCAACCAACATCACTAAAGCAGATTATCTGGTCATTATCACATTGCTGCTTGTGGGAGCTTGCTGTGTGCAAATTGGCTGCCGCATTTCCTTCATTACAATAGTGACTACACTTCAAAAAAAAAGTATTTGATTGGCTGTAAAGTGCTTTGGGATGTCCGATGGTCTTGAAAGGCATTACAGAAATGCAAGTCTTTCTTTCTTTTAGTGCTTCAAAGCTTGAATGCCTACAATGTCAAATTGAAAAGGAGCAAATGTGCTTTTCTGCAGCCCGAGGTTGTGTACCTTGGTCTGAAAGTTGTTGCAAATGGCTTGCAACGAGTGAAGGAAAAGGCTGATGCGGTCATCAAAGCCACCGAACATGTCTGAGTTTCGGGGAAAAATTCGGTATTGCCCATTTTGGGGCGCTAATATCGGCCGGGCATAAAGTTTAGCGCCCGACACTAATTATCGCCTCCAACTGCAAAATTCGCCTCTATCGCCCCTGGAGGTGATTTGAGCGCTCAATCAAGTGCTACACACCTCGCTTAAGGTGCAAACGTCAGGGAGCGAGGCGCTACCTCAGAGCGCTACCGAAGCTCAGACGATGTCAGTTACCATGGAAGCCAGACAGACTGGCGCCGTCCAGTTCTTAAAGGGGAGGGGCCATCTTGTTGGCCAGCCACTCCCTGCTCATTGCAGCCTTGAATCTCGGTCTGGAGAGACCTCGAAAGCAATTGTGTTGGAAGCACTAATGGATAGGCCCAGGGAAAGAGCTCGGCGCTTAGGAACCTCAAAAGTGGTGCTGAGGGCCAAAACTCCTTAGGGCAGCGTTAAAACCAAAAATTTTGCCGACAAGAAAAGGCAGGAAGCACCCGCCTTTAAATAGCGCTCCCCCAGCCTCTTCCCGACTTGAAAACGTTCCCCTCTACCTGTCGTTCCTAGCGGCAGGTGCTAAGGCAGGGGGCACGACTCAATATCCGGTCTGGGGCGCTACCGGGGCATTGCACGCTTGACTGATGTCACAATCTGCGGGCGCAGGAGATCGTGGCGGTAGTGTTTAGCGTCGCTGCAAAACGACTGGTCAATTTCGCGAGCGGCGCTTAAATCACCACGCACAGGCGTAAAGTTCCTAGCGTCCCGTTAGCGCCCCCCGGAGGCGCTAATTGGAGGCGCTAACCAACCAACTTTTTCCCCCTAGATCTTTCCTTGCAATGATTCAGTACTTCGCACATTTCTTACCTGAGTTAGCGACCATTTTAGCTCCATTGCACGAGCTCTTCAAGAAGGATGTCCAGTGGAAGTGGACAAAAAGCGCAACAGGACGTTTATGACGCTTGTAAGAGAAGTCTCTCTAGCGATGCTCTACTTGTGCACTACGACACAGAGCGTGAGCTTAAATTAGTGTGTGATGCTTCTAGCTATGGTGTGGGAGCTATCATAAGCCACGTAATGGATGACGGCCAAGAGAAAACAATCGCATACGCATCGCAAACCCTCACAAAGAGCGAAAGAAACTACGTGCAAATTGAAAAGGAAGCACTCGCCATAGTGTTTGGAATCAAGAAATTCCAACACTTCCTGATCGGCAGAAAGTTTACCCTGACAACCGATCACAAACTGCTCCTAGCAATATTGGGGTCCAAATCTGCCATCCCTGCAATGGCTGCATGAAGAATGCAACGTTGGGCAGTGTTGTTGTCACAATATGACTACACGATTGAATATCGCACTTCAAAGCAAAATACAATTGCAGATGCATTATCCAGGTTGCCACATGAGGGACTCATGTGTCGGGAGTGAAGGTGAGATTTTCACGCTTGGTGCAGTTGACAAAGACTTTCCCGTGAATGCAACTGAGATTGTAAATGAGAATCAAAAGGACTCAGTACTGAAAAGAGTGAATGAAAACAACTTGAATGGATGGATGATCAGTGTCTGGACACAGAGTTGAAACCATTCCATAACCATTGTACTGAATTGTCTTGCGAGCAAGGTTGTATCAAGTGGGGAAACAGAGTGGTGGTACCTACTTCTTAGAGAGATAGAATTCTGGCTGAACTTCATACTGAACATCCAGGGATCGTCAGTATGAAATCAATTGCAAGAAGCTTTGTTTACTGGCCTGGATTGGACAGTGAACTTGAACCACTTGATCCTGAACACATACATGAGTTTGAGTCAGTTCAGCATTCAGTAACTGAAGTACCAGTAACAATCAAGTCTGAGAAAGAAACAGGATCATCTTTGAGTTCGGACCAAAAACAAAACAGCCTGAAAATTGGATCAACACCAAAACCTTCAGTAAGAAGATCAGGAAGGCTCCGCAAACCTGTTATTAAACTGGATGTGTAGTTCATTTGTAGGATTTGTAATTCATTTAAAGAAAATGCCAGGAGTTTTTGTTTTGTGGTACATGTAATGCTGGGAAAAGTGGGACCATAGTTTTGTTGTATTTGAGAGGGGAATATGTACATTCTTTTTTAAGGGGAAAGTAATGTAATGTATTATCACATGGTTTGTCACATTGTTTAGTATGAGCATGCTCAGTTCGCTCCAGCCTAATAAAGCAAGCATTTGGACCAGCAACTCATTGTGTCTCTGTCCATAATTTGTTCTACCCACATACATTACACTCATCTCAGTCTTAAATGGCTGACCCCTTATTCTGAGACTACGCCCCCTAGTTCTAGACTCTCCAGCCAGGGGAAACAGCCTCTCAGCGTCTACCCTGTCAATCCCTTTCAGAATCTTAGAGGTTTCAATGAGATCACCTCTCATTCTTCTAAACTCTAGAGAGTATAGGCCCACACCTTTAGTATTGGACACATTCTGCAGCAGAAGAAGGGGTTTGGGGATCGCACTCTCCAGAATGTGGTTACCAAGAGGCAGTGATGGACAGGTTAAGACACAAGGATAGTGTAGAAAGCGCAAAGTGATGGATTATTCATGGGGGCAGCAGTGGGAGACAGGATTTACTTCTGCAGGGAATCTGTGAGTTACTGGAACTGTCCAATAGCTAGATTTTAGCTAGATTTTCCTCTTCTGGTCGCTACAGTGTCAGGGCTGAGATTTTGTCTGCCACCCCAACACTGCCGTAACCCCAGCCCAGTTTCATGGATACCTGCTAGCAAGACAGAGCCTGCCAATGGTCCCTAGGAAAGATCCAGGCTGCAGCAAGACTCCCCCGCTATAGCACCAGACATTTTGCGACCTGGATGAGTCCGTGTTCCATACTGTTACTGAGTACGGGAGGTCGCAGCCCCCTGTTTCACTATTTGTAGGGGGTTACTCCTCAACGTTTGGCTCCACTTCAGTCCCACACGCTGCTGATCTTTGGCCGCCCGGTGCGGAGGGGTGGGGAGCAAGTCGGGGGGGGACCTTCTTGTGGGTCTGCTCCTGAACCTGGCCAAGGTGGCCATCCACAGGTCCAGGGTGGACGCGGCCCATGGGGGTGTTCGCTCCAGCTACCTGCCTCTCTTCCGCGGCCTTGTCAGCACCCGGGTGGCCCTGGAGAAGGAACGCGCACGCAACACCAGAATTTTTGCGGCCTGGAGGAAAGAAAGACATGCATTTCTATAGCGCCTTTCATGACCTCAGGTTGTCCCAAAGCGCTTTACAACCAGTGAAGTACTTTTTGAAGTGTAGTCACTGTTGTAATGTAGGAAACACGGAAGCCAATTTGCGCACAGCAAGCTCCCAGAAAGAGCAATGTGATAATGACCAGATAATCAGATTTTAGTGGTGTTGGTTGAGGGATTAATATTGGCCCCAGGACACCGGGGAGAACTCCACTGCTCTCCTTCGAAATAGTGCCATGGGATCTTTTACGTCCACCTGAGAGAGCAGACGGGGCCTCGGTTTAACGTCTCATCCGAAAAACGAGCCCGTACACTTGAGGGCTTTCGTGATCGATGGGCAGGGACTGGAGGGTGTGCTGGGTAATGCGAATAATATTATTAGTCCATAAGTTTCCTTTGTTTTGTTTTCGCTTAAGTTCTTTATTAGTTGTGCCCCTCTAAAAATGGATCACTTTTGTTACATTCTTTTGTTTGATGACACTGGGTGTAAGGGGTTCGGGTGGCTCTGTGCTTAGCCTGGGTGCTCGTGTGGGGTTAGGCCTTGTTGCCTGTTCTGGTCTCCAGCCAGCCTGGTAACACTAGACACCTGTGAGTGGTTCGACCCACTCGCCCTTACGGTTCTGACACTGGACTTAGGTGCGAGAGCAATAATGCAGAGAAAAACTCAGGTAGACCCGGTTGAATAATGTGAAATGGAAAATCTTTATTGCATATTATTCAAGATTACGAAATACATGTCATAAGCACAGATTAATGACAGTACAATCTTACACACAGTTATGCAACTAGGTTTAGGGAAACGAGGAGCGCACGACACATCGTAAAAGGGGACACACATTATAATTATCCTTAAAACATAAACCCTCCCCTATCAATACCTGTCCTAATCTAGATTTGTAGGATCAAGACTCATGCTCACCACTCGTGATAACTCGGAGAATTCCGAAACTCTGCTCGGATGTTTTCACCACAGCACCTGACTATCCACGTGTTGATCAGGGGTCTCTGTACCCCACTTGTTTACTCGCTTCTGCTCCGGCTAGCAGGCTGGACCATCTGCTGTCATGAAGATCTGTGTTGACCTCGGACTCCAGATACAGTTCGAAGAAGAGTCTTACTGTGCCTGACACCAGTTGTCGGTAGAACTCGAAGAATAGTCTTCTCGGGCCAGTTGTGGAGTAGCCGATAGAATTCGAAAATGGTCCTTATATTTTTAGCCGCGGTCGGGGCTTGCTGACCGCGGCGACACGTGTAGTCTTCTTCTTCTCTTCTCATCTCATCTCATCTCGGGCCTTCGGATCCGACACCGTTTACCGACTTCTCGGGATGGTGCGCCCGCTTATCGGCCTTTGCAGTCCAGCTCTCCACAGATCTTCGCGGCAAGCCACGAGGTTGACTCCCGGAAAATCAGCGGATCAGAGAATGAGAGTCCAGAGCTCCAGTCGGTGGTAAAGAATAAGAGTCATCAGGGATAAGAGAAAGATGGACGTTTGGACACTACAGTTATAGTACTGTAATTCCTTATCTCCCGCCCAATCTAATTGTTCATCTTTTTGTCATGTTTTTGGCGCTCAAACTTCTTGTATGGGGTGGTACTTGTCGTTAATGGGTTTCGGTGACACTTGTAACTGTTTGAGTACCCGTTAATATTTCTCCCATTGTGGAACCGGCTAGTAGTCTCCCTGGAGGGGTTTTTGGGGCTTCCAAATGCTTGCTGTGAGTACCCGCGAACTGCTCTCTCATTGTAGAGCCGTGGGGATTTTGCATATCAATGTCTTTGGATGGGTCCTTGATCGCCCAGTACAATAGCCCTTGTTTGTACCTGGAAGACCGATTCCAGTATTTATATTTAAAAATGCAAAACCATCGCGTCTTGTCATTATCTCAAATGTGCTGAGTCCTGTCCGATCTTGCTGAAATGTTTATTGAAACGCCATCTTGTCTGCCTACTGAAAGTCTAGAGCCTTCTGCCACGAGGCGTGGCAGCCATTTTACAGGCTGCTTGTGTCCTTTTTGAAACATGACAGCATTTTGCTGAAATAAAGCTGTTTATATGAAACTTTATGTCTCCTTATTATTATAAAATCGTGATAATTTTGCGAATTCTACAGTCCCTCCTGTTGATGCGAATAACTCCGCTTATCGTATCAAAAACATTGTGGTGAGCAATATTATCTCGATTCTCCATATCTAAAAATTCCCATAACTTAAAACTATCTAGGGTCTTCGTGTCGTCCTTATTTCCCAGGAAAATTACATTCTTATAACACCGTAGGCAGCATTTGCCTTCAACTTACACCGCGTGTATTTCCTTCCAGGTGTAACCAGGCCGATGCCTCTCGCACCACCTGCATATGCATATTTTTTATTCAAGGAAAAAGAAAAACCAACAACAACCAAACAATCATATTCAACAACACCAAATCAAAATAATCAAAAACCAACTCTTAAACATGTAGAGTTCCAAACTTAATTACAGTTTCTGAGAAAAATCACGATCAATTACAACAATTCCGAGGCGCACGTGGAAAAACTGGAGTGACGCCATTTTGGCCATTTACGCGGTGCTTTCTTCGTGCACGCGCACGTAACGCTCTCGCCACTCTCCCGTGTTTTTGTTCTTGGTAAGGCGTTTGCCTCTCTTACAATGCACGACCAATAAGTATATTACAATAAACACTTGGCATACAACTAAAATGTGGGAGGCTATTCTAATCCAGGAAGGCACTTCAATGTTGGTGAACAGCTCCCACCACGGTGGAATTACTATGTCTACCAAACCATTCCCGGGTCCCTTACTGGTTTTTGGGCACCCTTCTTCCTTAGCTAGAACCACCGGAATTGTGGGCGGGGCCTTGCATGGGCGCATAATGAGTTCAGTGGCATTTACCGGGATCGGAGAGTATGGAGCCCCGCACCCCCTGGTGCTTGCATCCCACCTCATCCCTTTCCCATTATCCTGCCACTGATTGATGAAAAATATGGAGATGCCTTTGGGGCAAACGTGCTTTGACCCCCACATACATACATAAATTCCCTCATCCGGTTCCCACCATTTGTCCCAACAGACTCTCAATTCTCCGTTAGTCCCCGTAATTGTCCGATGGGTATTATTCCCCAGTCACTCCCACTCGACCGAAGAGTTCCTCATATTTTTGCTCAGCTTTCGTAGCCACCACCATCGGCTCAATGGGACATTCCCATTACAAGTCAAACAAATCCGTTTGCCGACGGTGACGCTGACTCTGGGTGCAATGATCCTCACTTTGGGGCACATTAAAGAAGTCTCTTTGTAGGCAAAACCCGATGTGCTGGAGTATTCAGTTGAATTCGTTCCCAGCCATCCTGGCCACCTTCCCTTGTGGAAATAAGTAGTGGTCTCCTCAGCCTCTCGCCTTCCGGTCCCATCCACCGCGATGGGGGCCGTGTCCCCGGAGCAACCAAACACAACGACATCCTTGGTGCAGCCTCGATAGGCCAATCCACATCCAAATGCCGCGAGCACTACCAGAATCCGTTCCATCCTTCCTTGGTTCCTGTGATCAGATAGAATGAGGTAGCCAGCCTCCCAAGAGTCTCTGGCTTTTGTGAAGGGTGAGCGGGTCCCCTGACCTCGCCTCACGTAAGAAGACATGTGCACTGGATAGATCTTAACCATTCCTATCTCTAAAACTCCCATCATTTTACCATTTTCTGTTAAAATTAAACTACAAACTTAACCTGATTTAAAACTATAAACTTAAACTTATAAACTTATATACTTATCCTAAACTTAAACTGTACAGCGCCGCCCGTTCCCAGGGCGGCCTACTCAAATCCTATGAAGGCGGCCACAAGCTTTTCCCAACGGTGGGGGGGCACTGACCCCTTCCTTTGATCTGCCGCAGCCTGTTGCTGCTGCGCTGTGACTGGGCTCTCCCTGGGCTGCCTTAGCCTTGAACCTACGCCTTGGGACACTCTGGGGACTTATCCACATCTTCCTGGGCTGGGGCGTCCGACTTGACCTACGGGGAACTACCGGGGGCAGGAACTCCAGGACTGACGGACCGGGTTTCGAGACTTCCACCGTGGCGACCTGTGGTCCCACCACAGTCGCTGGCTCCGCCTCCCCTGACTCTGCCTCCCTGAACTTGGGATCTGCAGCCTTTGGCACCGCCCTACTTGGCCCAGTAGGCGGCCCTTCACTCGCAGTCCCTACCTCCCTCGAGGGCAAGACTTCCAAGGCGGACGGACTGGGTTCTGAGGCTTCCATTGCCACGTCCTGTGGTCCCACCACAGCCGCTGGCTCCGCCTCCCCTAGCTCCGCCCCCCTGATTTCGGGACCTGCAGCTTCTGTCTCCACCCTGTGTGGATCTCCATCTGCAGTCCCTATCTTCCCTTTACCTGAATCGGGGGCGACCCTTTCGTCCTCCGATTCCAGCTCCGCTTCGCTTGTGTCACTATCTTGGTCGAGCTCCTCGAACTCTTCCTCATCTGACTCCCAACCCCAATAAAGGATCCTACATTTTGCTAGGATGTCCTCTCCCCTGATGCAGGCCGCTTTGCCTGCCTGTGTGCCCTGTGGCCCTACCCGGGGCTGCGAGTCCCCACTCGCAGGTTTGGCCCCTGTGCTGGGCCCTTGTATGTCTCCTTCTTATTATTATAAAATCGTGATAATTTTGCGAATTCTACAGGGGCAACCCAGTGTCTCCTTACAGTTCCATTTAAAAAAAGGCTACAGCATCAGAGGAGGTGCGAGCAAAACCTCGAGGAAGCACAGGGCCCTAAAGACTGCACCAATTCTTTTATTGAAGGCCTTAGCTAAGACTTTGACAGATAAGCTATCAGGGTGACTGGGAGGGAGAGCAGGCCTCTATTTGGTCCTCGCCCTCCATTTGCCGTATTTGAGTCCATTCCTTCTACTACCCCAGGCCTTATGCCACCTTTCACCAAGCGGCCCCATGGTAAGAACGCGAATGGAAGGGAAGTGAGGGGAAATCTAGATCTTGTCCTCCCACCGCCCTTCGCATTTGGTTGGCGTAGAAGGGGCGGCTTATTCCAGTCGGAGCAGCGGGAGGTATACTTTTGTTTGGGGCAGGTAAGTGGCAATTGGTCTTGGTGCCAAATTCTCCCTGCTATTAATGCCACTATCCTGCCTGATTTTGGGTGGAATATCAGAGGAAAATCTAGGCCTTGGCGTTGGACAGGTGTGAGGTGGACAGTGGCTCATTGGAGGGTGGTCTTGAATAAAACTGCGGGGTTTCATTGAGCACAGAACCAGGCAGGGGCAGAAGCGGCAGGTGAACCACAGGAATGGTGGAGTGGAAATTGTGAGAGATTGTACAGTCAGGGGAATAGATTGTCTTTTTTGAAGGCTTGACCAAAAGTCCCAAAAGACTTCCCTGGTGCTGGGTGAAGGACTTCACAGAACAGATGAAAAAACCTTTGTGAGGGACGGAGGGCAGATAAAGGTCACAGGCAATGACATGTATCGGTATATATTTCTGGTCGAGTAGAGGGAGTTTCGGGAGTTAGGCACGAGATTGGAAATGCAAGATCTCAAGGGTAGTAATCTCCGAATTGCTTCTCATGTCACATGCTTAACAGAATAAGAGTGCTGCACTGTCGGAGGTGCCGTCTTTCGGATGAGACGTTAAACCGAGGTCCCATCTGCCCTCTCAGGTGGACGTAAAAGATCCCATGGCACTATTTCGAAGATGAGCAGGGGAGTTATCCCAGGTGTCCTGGCCAATATATCTCCCTCAACCAACATAACAAAAACAGATTATCTGGTCATTATCACATTGCTGTTTGTGGGAGCTTGCTGTGCGCAAATTGGCTGCCGCGTTTCCCACATTACAACAGTGACTCCACTTCAAAAGTATTTCTTTGGCTGTAAAGCGCTTTGGGACGTCCGGTGGTCGTGAAAGGCGCTATATAAATGGCAACTCTTTCTTTTTATATGAAGAGAATGGATAGGTAGGTCAATGTATAAGCTACAGGACTGGTGCAGGAGAGAAGCGGTTACAACCTTCAGGCTTGAGAGCAAGTTCTGGATCAAGGGAAGGTAATTCCGAAGGAAATGCCTTCACCTGAAGTGAACTAGCATCAGTACATGAAACATAACTCTGCGAGGGGGATGACAGATAATGCAGTTCTCAGGTATCTAATTTGCCACTTAACAGGTTTAACTGATGAAAGGTCCAGAAATCCAATTGTGTCGTTTACAAAACTTGCATGCTATGTGTTACAAGAAGTATGTAGAAAATACTGATCTACATTTGTTCTCAATTTTCCACAAAGGACATCCTTGGCATAAAGGAAGCTGTGTGTTCTCTCACTTCACAGAAATGCTGCTGCTAAAGCAGGAGGATGCACTCTTCTTGTCAGTGAACAGGCTAAGTAATGTGATGTTATAATTACTTAACTTCAAGTCTACAGTGATAAATGTCTTCAGCTGTGTGAGGTCAACTGAATTGTAAAAAGTGCTGACCAAGTGAGTTTGTGCTCGAAGATGGTAGGAGGGAGAGTTTGACCTGCATGGAAATTCAATGCTCAGGTGCAATGGTTTTCTAAAAACAGGGCATGTAAGTGAGAAAATTAGTTCTTGAGTTGCTAGTATTGTGTATCTCAGCAGCTGGGAACACAGAAATGGCAAGATCAGCGTATATACTAACCATAACCTCACTTGATCTGTTAAGTTTTCTGTAACTGGCAAGAGTGCATCCATCTATCTGAGGAACAATATTTCTTTCAAACTAAGAGACTATATAGGGGAGAAATTCAGTATCGCCCCATTTGGGGCGCAATTATCGGCCGGGCGCAAAGATTAGCGCCTGCCGCTAATTATCGCTACCGACTGCAAACTTGACTTTTATCGCCCCTGGAGGTGATTGGAGCGCTAAATCAGGCGCTACACACCTGTCTTAAGGCGCAAAGGCCGAGGAGCAAGGCGCTACCTCAGAGCGCTGGCGAAGCTCATGTGATGTCAGTCAGCAATGGAACACACACACAAAGGCGTGGGCCAGTTCTTAAAGGGGAGGGTTGATTTTGCTTTCCATCCACATCCTGCTCATTGCAGCCTTGAATCTCGGCCTGGAGAGACCTGCACATCAAATCTGCTGGAAAGAACAATGGAGAGTACCAGGGAAAGAGCTCAGAGTGCAGCCCCCACAGTCTCTTCTAAATCGATACAAGGAAGGGCAAATCAAAATGAACCTGCAAAGTGCTGCTCAGTACCCAAAACTCCTTCACACAGCGTTGAATCTCTCCAGAAGTCTCTCTCTCTCTCTCTCTCTCTCAGAATGCGTGGTTCAAAAATGTCACCAACAATAAAAGGCAGGAAGCGGTCACCTTTAAATAGCGCTCCCCCAGTCCCTTCCTGACTGCAAAACACTCCCCTCAACCTGTCGTTGCTAGCGGCAGGCAGTAAGGCAGGGGGCGCCACTCAATATCCGCTCCGGGGCGATACCGGGGCGTTGCACACTCGACTGACGTCACGATCTGCCGGCGCAGGAGATCGTGGCGGTAGTGTTTAGCGCCACCACAAAATGTCTAGTTAATTTCGCGAGCGGCGAAAACATCGCCGCGCCCGGGTGCTAGATGCTTTGCGCCCCATTAGCGCCCTCTTAAGGCGCTAAAGGGAGGTGCAACCAACTGAATTTTTCCCCCTATGTAGCCAATTTCATCCTCTGGGCTTTTGTGAAAAGTTGAGAATGAGAATAAATCAGTGCTTTCTACAATTTTGGTAGGAGCCATAAAATGCAAGTTTTGTACAATTCACAGTTGGAGTTCTGATGCATGTTAAGTGAAAATTTAAATGATTGAAAGTTGTGAAGTATGTGAGATGTGGGCTATTCTGGTTATGCAGAGTATTCAGGTGGAATTTTGCATGAAATGTGAGGGTCGTGTTGACCCAGCAGAAAATCTTGAGGTCAAGAGCGAGCTGGCTACACTGTGCAACAGGTGCGGGGAGGAAAGATTTCTCAAAGACCTGTTGCAGAGGGTGGCCAGTCCATCTCCTAGATTGAGAGGAATAATGCAACCTGAGGGAAGAAAGTGGGTGAGCAGCCACTGAGGAATTGGGAGGGTCCAGGGCAGTAAAGGAATGGATCTGAACTAGTCCATATTTATTAACATGTATGGTGATTACAAGGATGAAGGCATGGAATAGCATAATTGAGCAACGGCACACCACTGGAGCAACGGTTTACCACGGGGGTTGGGGGGGGGGGGTGCGGTGCTGGTGGAGATGAACACTATCCATAAGATTGGCATGAGTTAGTAGTGGGCAATTCCATAATTTAGCGAGACTAGAAGCCTGAATTGCACCAACAGTCCGAAGTTCCAAATGGTGTCTTTGCTCATGGGGTTAACATAAGGGAAAAATTAAAGACTTGCATTTATATAGCGCCTTTCATGACCTCTGGACGTCCCAAAGTGTTTTACAGCCAATGAAGTACCTTTTGAAGTGTAGTCACTGTTGTAATGTAGGAAACGCAGCAGCCAATTTGCGCACAGCAAGCTCCCACAAACAGCAATGTGATAATGACCAGTTAATCTGTGTTAGTGATGTCGATTGAGAAATAAATTTTGGCCAGCACACCGGGGATAACTCCCCTGCTCTTCTTCGAAATAGTGCCATGGGATCTTTTATGTCCACCTGAGAGAGCAGACGGGGCCTCGGTTTAACCTCTCATCAGAAAAACGGCACCTCCGACAGTGCAGCACTCCCTCAGCACTGCACTGGAGTGTCAGCCTAGATTTTTGGTGATCCAGTCTCTGGAGTGGGACTATGAACTCACAACCTTCTGACCCAGAGGTGAGGGTGCTGCCCACTGAGCCACGGCTGACACTCTGAAAGTAATGGCATGGAGGCAAAAAAAAGACAGCCAGAATTCCTGGTTTGTGAAGTAATCCATGACATAGGAACAATGGCGTTCACAGCTTCTGTGGAAAGCTTGAGCAACTAAGATATAGATTAAAGTACAAGATTTAAAAGAAAGTAATCAAGGGATTACTTCTAGTGCCATGTGATGGTCCAGTTAGATAAGATAACTCGCCAGGGGCTAAACGGATGGTGTGATGGGTAGAGTTTTAGATTTCTGGAACATTAAGACAAATTCCAGGGCTGATGTAAGCTATTAAGATAGAATGGCCTTCACCTGAACTGGATTGGTACCAATGACATTGTCAAGAGGATAAATAAAGATTGTGAGGGAAAATTTAAACAGACCAAAAATAATTAATGACATCCAAGTTCATCATGGAAGATTACGTAGGGAAGGTTAAGGCTTATGGAACAGAAATCAAATTGTCTACGTGGATTGAAAATTGAAAATTGGTTTAGCAACAGAGATTGGTGATCAATGGCAAATACTTTCTTTCCCCAATAGAGCAACAATTGATATTCTACAAGGATCTGTTCTGGAACCTCTTCTGTTCACAATTTGTAAATTATATAGTACAAGGTGTCTGCTGTAGGAGAACTATTAAATGTTCTGCTGATTAGAATCTATGGGCTAGAAATTGCGGTCGGAGGCGTACCTCCGGAGTACGCCTCTGACCTGTGAAAGAATTCCGAAAGTACCTGCTGGCGGCCAGGCTGACAAAACTTGCGGTCTCGGGCCTCGAGGCGGAGGGCAGCGTAATGGCCCACGGATCCCAGGGGCGCAGGCGGTGCGGAAGCATACCTGGGATCATGTGGGCCCGCTCCTTCAATCACAAAGCAGAATTCCACTTTAATGATTTATGAGAGGAATCCCCTAATAAGATGTAATGGAATCCTCAAATCTGATCTAATTACAATTTGCTGAATTGGAATTTTATTCATAATTACTTTCATTCCACCAACCTCACTAAAAATTTAATTTTTTGATAATTTTATACATCATTAAAACTGTAATCCCGGCCAATAGTTGCATAAACTCATTTCATACAGTGTACGTGCACAATTTACGATATGAAAATGTTTAATTAAGGTCTTAGATATCCCCTTGCACTGATGCAAACGTGCCCTGGGCCTGCTTGCATCAACCGTAACATTTCCGTATGCAATTGCTGGCCAGTCGGTGGCCAAATAGCCCAACTCTGCACCAGCGATTGCTTTTTCGTGGCCCGGGCGGATGGCCTGTACGTTGACAGGCCGCAAGTTCTTGATTTCGAGCATGCGGAAATCCCGGACTTGTGGCGGATTTCACAGGGAATACGACGGCGCACTCTGAGAGTACACCGTCATACACACCGCAATTTCAGGACCCATGTGTACAAGCAGAGAGTAGAAGGAAAATCGGTGAAAGTCTTCTAATAAAGGCGGGCTGAGATGTGGCAAATGGATTTTAATATGGACAAGCATAGGGTAATGCATATCCAAACGGGTAACCAGAAACATGTCTTTAATATGAAAAAGCCCCACTTTAAGCAGGCTGGCGAGGTTCTGGGGTTAGGAATACCAAGGTCATTGAAATACAAACAGGTTTCTCTCCTTAAAAGAGAGTGATAACAACAGAGATTTTAAATGCGGGTGGCGGGGGGTGGGGGGCGGCGGGGAGTGGGTTGGCTCACCTTAATTAATTTTTAAACTAATGTTAACCAAGTTAAATTGATCTGGTTGTTGGGAGAGATGCCCCACCGAGCGACACAAGCTGAGAGTCACTGACCTTTGGAACAAGTTGTGCAGAGAGTGCGGATTCACTGCAAGCAAGCGAAAGGGAGCTGGACGAGTTCCTGAGATTGGCCAACGTATCTACATACAGAAGCCAGAATCCTACCCAATATCGTGCTGATGAAGGTCTCTCAGGAATGCTCAGCCACCACGGAGTGATGGGGCCTGGGTCTGCGCCTGGGTCTGCGCCTGCGATTCTCCACACAGCCGCCAAATGGAAGCCAGGCACTTCCCACAATAGAGAGAAGATACCTGTAGACCAGTAGTTCAAGTAAACTGGGCCCTTTTACTTGGTGGACAGAGACTGAGACAACCCGGCTATTCCCCTGCTTCCCTTTATTAAAAAGACATTTTTTAAAAAGAGGTGGAACAGCCTGTATAAGAAAGACTCGAGTACAGACAGGAAAGGTAGGTGCAGCAGCAAATCTGCCGCAAACTCGGAAGAGGAAGGCTGGAAATACAGCTTAGATTTAATTACTTTGCGCAAAAGGGTGGCGGTAAAAGGCGGCAGCGACCAGGTAGGCCCACAGAGGCGGCGGACCTGGGTGGAGCAACAGCGGCGAGGCGGCGGCGGTAAAAGGCGGCAGCGACCAGGTAGGCTTTCACCAAGCCGAGAGCAGGAGAGAGGTAAAATAAAATCGAAGTGTGACGTCACCAGAAAGCAGGTAAGTGATTGGTTGGTGAGTATTTCTCTTTTTTTTATACAAAACTTCAATTCCATAGTTTATAGTTTCTCGGGTATCTGTGGTGTAGCAGAGACTGCTGGCATAAATTAACTGAAGGGTAAATAATACATTTTTAATTAATTACATAGAATGGGAGAGCAGGTGATGTGTTACTGCTGCAATATGTGGGAGCTGGTGGACACCATTGATGTTCACGGTGAACACATTTGCAGTAAGTGTTGGCTGCTCGAGGAACTCCGGCTCCGTGTTGATGAGCTGGAGTCCGAGCTTCAAACACTGCGACACATCAGGGAGGGGGAGAGTTACCTGGACTCCGTGTTTCAGGAGGTAGTCACACCAATTAGAGTAACTAATTCAGAAGTAGCCCGTGGTCAGGGACAGGAAGGTGTGACTACGAGTGAGGCAGGTACAGGGATCCAGGAGGTAGTGTTGGAGGAGCCGCAGCCCTTGCTCCTGTCCAACAGGTTCGAGGCTCTTACTCCCTGTGTGGATAGGAGCGGGGACTGCAGGGAGGATGAGCAACCTGGCCACAGCACCGTGGTAAGGGGGGCCATTCAAGTGGGGGGAGTAAAAAGAAATGTTGTAGTGGTAGGGGATAGTATCATTAGGGGGATAGATAGGGTTCTTTGCAGCCAAGAGCGAGAGTCCCGAAGGCTGTGTTGCCTGCCCGGTGCCAGGGTTAAGGACATCTCCTCTGGGCTGGAGAGAAACTTGGAGTGGGAGGGGGAGGATCCAGTTGTCGTGGTCCATGTTGGTACCAATGACATAGATAGGACAAGGAAAGAGGTTCTGCTGAGGGAGTTTGAGCAGCTAGGGGCCAAATTAAAAAGCAGAACCTCGAGGGTAATAATCTCTGGATTACTACCTGAGCCACGAGCAAATTTGGCTAGGGTAAATAAAATCAGGGAGTTGAATGCGTGGCTCAAAGACTGGTGTGGGAAAAATGGGTTTTGCTTCTTGGGACACTGGCACCAGTACTGGGGCAGGAGAGAGCTGTTCCGTTGGGACGGACTTCACTTGGCCAGTGCTGGGACTAGTGTCCTGGCGAATCAAATAACTAGGGCTGTGGAGAGGACTTTAAACTAATTAGTGGGGGGGAGGTTTCAAGAGAGCAAAAAATAAAAATGACAACAGAGAGGGTCATAGACATAGATAGCAGTAGGGGAATCACTAATCAGAGCGTGGCAGGAAGGGACAGAGTGTGTGGAGTAAAAGGTAAAGTGGTAAAAAGTGAAAAAGCTGGAACTAAGTGCCACAAAGCATATTTGAAAGTTCTCTATCTGAATGCACGTAGCATTCGTAACAAAATAGACGAGTTAATGGCACAAATAACGACATATGGTTATGATATTGTGGCCATTACAGAAACATGGCTGCAGGGTGACAATGCCTGGGAATTAAACATACCAGGTTATTTAACGATCAGGAAGGACAGGCAGGAAGGAAGGGGAGGTGGGGTGGCTATGTTAATAAAGGAAGGAATCACTGTAATACAGAGTAATGATATTGGGTCAAAAAATCATGATAATGAAACAGTTTGGGTGGAGATAAGGAATAATAAGGGGAAAAAAACACTAGTGGGCGTAGTCTATAGGCCTCCGAACAGTTGCAACTCTGTTGGACGGAGTATCAATCAGGAAATAGTTGAGGCATGTAATAAGGGAACATCTATAATTATGGGGGATTTTAACTATCATATTAATTGGACAAATCAAATGGGGCAGGACTGCCTTGAGGATGAGTTCATTGAGTGTATTAGGGATGGGTTTCTTGAGCAGTATGTAACTGAACCGACCAGGGGGCAAGCAACCTTAGATCTGGTCCTGTGTAACGAGACAGGATTAATTAAAAATGTCCTAGTAAAGGATCCCCTTGGAATGAGTGACCATAACATGGTTGAATTCCATATTCAATTAGAGGGTGAGAAGGTTGGATCTCAAACAAGCGTGCTAAGCTTGAATAAAGGAGACTATGAAGGTATGCGAGCGGAATTGAGTAGAGTGGATTGGGAAAATAGATTAAAGGGTAAGACGACACATGATCAGTGGTGTACATTCAAGGAGTTATTTTACAACTTCCAAAAAAAATATATTCCACTGAAAAGAAAAGGGTGTAAAAGAAAGGACAGTCATCCGTGGCTAAGTAAAGAAATTAAGGATAGTATTCGACTAAAAACAAGGACATATAAGGTAGCGAAATCTAGTGGGAGGACAGAGGATTGGGAAAACTTTAAAAGGCAGCAAAAAATAACAAAAAGATTGATTAAGAAAGGGAAGATAGATTATGAAAGTAAATTAGCAAAAAATATAAAAACAGATAGTAAGAGTTTTTATAGTTATATAAAAAGAAAAAGGGTGGCTAAAGTAAATGTTGGTCCCTTAGAGAATGAGACCGGGAAATTAATGTTGGGAAATATGGAGATGGCAAAAACACTGAATGAATATTTTGTATCAGTCTTTACAGTAGAGGACACTAAGAATATCCCAACACTGGACAAACAGGGGGCTATAGGGGGAGAGGAGCTAAACACGATCAAAATCACTAAGGAAGTGGTACTCGGTAAAATAATGGGACTCAAGGCGGATAAATCACCTGGACCTGATGGCTTACATCCTAGAGTCTTGAAGGAAGTGGCGGTAGGGATTGTAGATGCATTGGTAATAATTTTTCAAAACTCCCTGGATTCCGCTGAGGTCCCGGCAGACTGGAAAACTGCTAATGTAACACCCTTATTTAAAAAGGGCAGTAGACAGAAGGCTGGTAACTATAGACCGGTTAGCCTAACATCTGTGGTAGGTAAAATTTTGGAGTCCATTATTAAGGAAACAGTAACAGGACATTTGGATAATCATAATTTAATAGGACAAAGTCAGCATGGTTTTACGAAGGGGAAGTCATGTTTGACAAATTTGCTGGAGTTCTTTGAGGAAGTAACATATAGAGTGGATAAAGGGGAACCAGTGGACGTAGTGTATTTAGACTTCCAAAAGGCATTTGACAAGGTGCCACACAAAAGATTATTGCTTAAGGTAAAAAATCACGGGATTGGGGGTAATATTCTGGCATGGATAGAGGATTGGCTATCCAACAGAAAGCAAAGAGTTGGGATAAATGGTTCATTCTCAGACTGGCAATCAGTAACTAGTGGTGTTCCACAGGGGTCAGTGCTGGGTCCCCAACTCTTTACAATCTATATTAACGATTTGGAGGAAGGGACCAAGTGTAACATATCAAAATTTGCAGATGATACAAAGATGGGAGGGAAAGTAGTGAGTGAGGAGGACATAAAAAACCTGCAAGGGGACATAGACAGGCTAAGTAAGTGGGCAGAGATTTGGCAGATGGAATACAACACTGGAAAGTGTGAGGTGATGCACTTTGGCAGGAAAAATCCTAGAGCACTTTATTATCTTAATGGCAAGAAACTGGAGAGTACTGAAGTGCAAAGGGATCTGGGGGTCCTGGTGCACGAAACTCAAAAGGTTAGTATGCAGGTGCAGCAAGTGATTAAGAAGGCAAATGGAATGTTGACTTTCATTGCTAGGGGGATAGAATATAAAAATAGGGAGGTATTGCTTCAGTTGTACAAGGTATTGGTGAGACCGCACCTGGAATACTGCATACAGTTTTGGTGTCCTTACTTAAGGAAAGACATCCTTGCTCTCGAGGCAGTGCAAAAAAGGTTCACTCGGTTAATCCCGGGGATGAGGGGGTGGTCATATGAGGAGAGGTTGGGTAGATTGGGACTCTACTCATTGGAGTTCAGAAGAATGAGAGGCGATCTTATTGAAACATATAAGATTGTGAAGGGGTTGGATCGGGTGGATGCGGGGAGGATGTTCCCGATGACGGGTGAGACTAGAACTAGGGGACATAGTCTTAGAATAAGGGGCTGCTCTTTCAAAACTGAGATGAGGAGGAACTACTTCACTCAGAGGGTGGTAGGTCCATGGAATATGCTGCCACAAAAAGCTGTAGAAGCTACAACATTAATTAAATTTAAAACAGAAATAGACAGTTTCCTAGAAGTAAAGGGCATTAAGGGTTACGGGGAGCGGGCAGGAATTTGGACATGAGTCTAGGTTCGGATCGGTCATGGCCCTGTGGGTAGTGGAGCGGGCCCAGGGACTGTGTAGCCTGATTCTGCTCCTATTTCGTGTGTGCAATTCTGTTAGATGCAGGAGATGGTTCTGTGATAGATAGTAGATTGGCGGTTAGGATCAGATCAGCCATGATCTTATTGAATGGCGGAGCAGGCTCGAGGGGCCGATTGGCCTACTCCTGCTCCTATTTCTTATGTTCTTATGTTCTTATAATGGAAATTCCATAAGGGTGCCCATTGGTGTTGGAAGGCACCATGGCCCAGCTTCTCCTGTTGCTACACCTGGATTGGATTGCCTGGGCGCAGCACATAGAGAAAAACCTGCGGACAGTTGTTTTCCAGTGATGGAACTTTCCAGATGTTTTTCTCCAATTCATGAATGGGACGGAAAATTAGACCGGCTTGTTTGCTAGTACGCACTCAGCCCTGCCTGATTTATTTTTTTTATCCAGACAATCCAATATGCCCAAGCTCAATAAAGGTAAAATCCACATCTACTTTTTATTTTCAAGGGTCACCGAGGCGCTTTTAAGCAAATTGGGTACTGGGATGGATCTGAAGAGCATTGCATTTTATCTCTCAACAATTGTCATGGTACAGATCAATCGTCAAACCAATTCTTCACTGTAGCTTGGTCACTGCCTCAAAGAATATAAATGCGTTACGTAGAAATACATAGAAGTTACAACATGAAAACCGACCATTTGGCTCTCAACTAGTCCAAGTCCCTGTTCACCCTCCACCGGAGCAAATAGACATTCCAGAAAGGGTAAATTATGGAGGGGAAAACTCGAGGAACTAATATTCATTTCCATTCATATTATCATCATAATGTTGGTACAGCCTATGATACCCTGCATCTTGAGTCAGCTGTGGCTCAGTGGGCGGCACTCTCGCCTCTGAGTCAGAAGGTTGTGGGTTCTAAGTCCCACTCCAGAGACTTGAGCACAATAATCTAGGCTGACACGCCCAGTGCAGTACGGAGGGAGTGCTGCACTGTCGGAGGTGACGTCGTTTGGATGAGATGTTAAAAACTGAGGATCCCGTCTGCTCTCTCAGGTGGACATAAAAGATCCCATGGCACTATTTCGAAGAAGAGTGGGGGAGTTATCCCCAGTGTCCTGGCCAATATTTATCCCTCAATCTACAAAACAAAAACAGATTTTCAGGTTGTTATCACATTGTTGTTTGTGTGCAAATTGGCTGCCGAATTTCTTACATTACAACAGAGACTACACTCCAAAAAGTACTTCATTGGCTGTAAAACGCTTTGAGACATCCAGTGGTCATGCTATATAAATGCAAGTCTTTCTTTATCCTTGACAAGACAGCAATGTGGAAACAATTGTTCAGATGAGAAGCTGACCAGTCATAGGTATGTCCACTGAGTTAAATGTTAATGCTTCTGTAGTAGGGTAACACTGCACAGCATAATAGCATTTTAATAAGGTTTGTATGATACCAATGCTCTAATAAAAGTCTATTGTCTTGAAATTAGATTTTATGAATATTAGCATATGAATGCTTTGTGTTCCTTTTTAAAATTCCTTGATTGACTAAAATAGAGACATTAAACCACTTACTTTAAATGAGTGAGAGCCTCTTCTAAAATAGCAGACAAGGGAATTCCATTTGATATGTTAATCTAATACTCAAAGAGTCGAATTTCCAAGCATTTGTTCCAAGACCAAATAGTAAAGTTAATTGGCAATGGTTTTGTGTGGCCTGATTTTTGTACTTCATCCAAATGTGATGGTTTTTATGTCTTTATATAGTTTTGAAAATGCCCTTACTGAGGCTGAGATGGCTCAGTTGTTAAATAGAACATGTGGTTGTACAAACAGTAAAGTTTCAAACACTGGTCTGCATTGAGTTTCCCGTTCTCACCCAGATTAGCCACAAGAGTACTAAAACTGGCCTGCTTTTACAATGCCAATGTAGGGAAAAATTAGCCACAATTCCTCTCCCGTGTGTATGTGGACAGCGGCTGCGATGTTTCCCCGACCAGGGACACAAGTTTACCTTGGAGAAGGAGCCAGATCATCGCCACTGCCTTTGGAATTGTGCGCCAGTATTTGTTGCTGTCTTGTCAAATTTTCCATCTGGGGTTTTGTATGTCCAAACTCCATAAGCCATCCGTGTTCATCCTCTACTGTTACAGTTCTCGGCATCTGCTCTTTCCTATTATCTTGATCTTGGTCTTTGGTATTGATGCGTAACACAGCTCACCGCGGGGTAGGGAAAAATTCCACTGTGGCACTCTATGGTGAGTCTTGCAAAATTTACGCTTTTCCAGGCCCACCATTTTTCATCCGTTAAATGCACCAGCTGGAAACTTGTGGGCTTGGTGTGTGAAATTTGTGATGCGCACTCTTGGCATTCAGCAAGGAGAGCGGTGCAATGGAACTTTTACCCCTCTTTAAACTGGTCTTGCAAAACATGCTTTTTGTCACATTGTACTCAATGGTGCCTGTAAGCTGCGCTTTGTTCTGTGTGGCCTGTTTCTTTTAGAAACATAGAAAAATAGGAGCAGGAGTAGGCCCTTCCGCCCTTCGAGCCTGCTCCACCATTCAATATGATCATGGCTGATCCTCTATCTCAATACCATATTCCCCCTCTCTCCCCATACCCCTTGATGCCTTTTGTGTCTAGAAATCTATCTATCTCCTTCTTAAATATATTCAGTGACTTGGCCTCCACAGCCTTCTGTGGTAGAGAATTCCACAGGTTCACCACCCTCTGAGTGAAGGAATTTCTCCTCATCTCAGTCCTAAATGTTCTACCCCTTATCCTGACACTGTGACCCCTCGTTCTAGACCCCCCCAGCCAGGGGAAACATCCTCCCTGCATCCAGTCTGTCTAGCCCTGCCAGAATTTTATACGTTTCAATGAGATCCCCTCTCATTTGTAGGATCGATTCCTCCCCCCTAACAGTAAAAATATTGAACTATGAAATATAAAAACCCAGAAGGGCACAGCCCGCAAAAAGAGCTCGGCAATAAAGGGTTAATTCAAACATTGCAGCCGAAACTACGAACCTTCAAGAGACTGGATCACAGACAATCTAATATACGAATCTAAAGTCTGAACAAGAACATCTGCATATTCATGTACCTTAAGGGGTTACATTGTCTACCTGAGACCATGGCCCCCGAATAATGAGTTTCAGTGCAGGCCTAGACAATGGGCCGGGCCTCGAACCTTTTGAATACGAATGCTAACAAAAACCAACAACTTCGCACATGCAGTCACTTTGGGAGGGTTGCATTGTCAAAAAGATATCTCAAATCAATGGGCAATACCAGGAACAATTCATACATTTTGATATGGCCATCGCATGCTCAGAGGGGGCCAGGAGATACTGCAAGTTGGTTTTGGTTTAAAGTAAGATCACTTCGAAGACAGTGGGGGAAGCCGACGGCAGAACAGCAAACAGAAAGATTCGGGCCTACAATCAACTCCAAGAGACAGCCGATCGGGAGTGGTGATTGTATGTTCCAGCCAAATCATAGAGGGGGCTTTTATGATTGAGTCTGAGTAAGTTTGTGAGTTTCAGTCAGATCACGATAAGGGTTTTGTGATTGAGTCTGGGTAACTTTATATGTAACAGTCAAATCGCGGACGGGTTTAACTGTGTCATATTGTGTCGATGCAAATGACCCTTGCGTAGGGGTTTGGATTTTGGGGTTGTTAGCCTAGTAGGGATTTATACTAGGGAAGTAATTGTGTGTGTGTGTTCAATAAACAAACAAATCAAAGGTTGAGCCAAAATCCTGTGTCGTGTGTATTTTGTTCTTATAAATCCTGACATCCAAGAACTGTGTATAATAGGGGACCAGTATCAGAGAAAACCCCTTACACATTCTTCTAAACTCTAGTGAATACATGATGTGGAGATGCCGGCGTTGGACTGGGGTGGACAAAAATCAGAAGTCGCACAACACCAGGTTATAATCCAACAGATTTATTTAATTTTACAAGCTTTCGGAGCTGTTCGCTCCTTCTTCAGGTAGGGTAGCTGTGAGAGAATCTCCCAGAATTCACAATATAAACACAGAAAAAATCTATTCAAATCTTTCCCTACATCAAAGACACACTACGAGCACAGCCAAGACAATGAGATGTGTCCCAGGGGGTCCAACGTGTCAAAACACCTGCTGGCCGCATATCCTCTCCATTTGTGTTAGTCTTTTTAAAACAAAACCTGGAAAGACCGGCCATGATGTCAAGTCACGTTCTGTATCGTGACATGAACCCGATATCGCGATTGAGGCCATCCTCATGAGTGCGGAACTTGGCTATCAGTTTCTGCTCTATGATTTTGCGCTGTCGTGAATCCCGAAGGCCGCCTTGGAGAACGCTTACCCGCAGATCCGAGGCTGAATGCCCCTGACTGCTGAAGTGTTCCCCGACTGGGAGGCAACCCTCCTGCCTGGTGATTGTTGCGTGGTGTCCGTTCATACGTTGTCTCAGTGTCTGCATGGTCTTGCCGATGTACCATGCTCTGGAGCATCCTTTACTGCAACGTATCAGGTAGAAAACGTTGGCCGAGTCACATATGTATGTACCATGTACCTGGTGGGTAGTGTCCTCACGTGTGATGATGGTATCTGTGTCCATGATTTGGCATGTCTTGCAGAGGTTGCCGTGGCAGGGTTGTGTGGTGTCGTGGTTGCTATTCTCCTGAAAGATGGGTAATCTGCTGCGAACGATGGTACTTTTGAGGTTAGGCGGCTGCTTGAAGGCGAGTAGTGGAGGCGTGGGGATGGCCTTAGCAAGGTGTTCGTCGTCATCGATGACATGGGCAACACGGTGGCATAGTGGTTAGCAATGATGCCTCACAGCACCAGAGACCCGTGTTCGAATCTGACCTCGGTTGACTGTCTGTGTGGAGTTTGCACATTCTCCCCGTGTCTGCGTGGGTTTCCGCCGGGTGCTCCGGTTTCCTCCCACAGTCCAAAAATGTGTGGGTTAGGTTGATTTGGCTATGATAAATTGACCCTTAGTGTTAGGGGGGATTAAATATGTGGGGTTATGGGGATAGGATGGGATATGTTAGGGGGAATTAAATACGTGGGGTTACGGGGGTAGGGTGGGATATGTGTACTGTGGGGATTAAAGCAGGGACAGGGTACTGGATTTGGATGATCAGCCATGATCGTATTGAATGGCGGAGCAGGCTCGACGGGCCGAATGGCCTACTCCTGCTCCTAGATTCTATGTTTCTATGTTTCTATGTTGAAGGCTGCGAAGAACATGGTGTAGTTTTTCCGCTCCGGGGAAGTACTGGACGACGTAGGGTACTCTGTTGGTTGTGTCCCGTGTTCGTCTTCTGAGGAGGTCTATGCGGTTTTTCGCTGTGGCCCGTCGGAACTGTCGATCGACGAGTCGAGCGTCATATCCCGTTCTTACGAGGGCGTCTTTCAGTGTCCGTAGGTGTCCATCACGTTCCTCCTCGTCTGAGCAGATCCTGTGTATTCGCAGGGCTTGTCCATAGGGGATGGCTTCTTTAACGTGGTTAGGGTGGAAGCTGGAGAAGTGGAGCATCGTGAGGTTGTCCGTGGGCTTGCGGTAGAGTGAAGTGCTGAGGTGTCCGTCTTTGATGGAGATTCGTGTGTCCAAGAATGAAACCGATTCTGAGGAGTAGTCCATGGTGAGTTTGATGGTGGGATATGCGGCCAGCAGGTGTTTTGACACGTTGGACCCCCTGGGACACATCTCATTGTCTTGGCTGTGCTCTTAGTGTGTCTTTGATGTAGGGAAAGATTTGAATAGATTTTTTCTGTGTTTATATTGTGAATTCTGGGAGATTCTCTCACAGCTACCCTACCTGAAGAAGGAGCGAACAGCTCCGAAAGCTTGTAAAATTAAATAAATCTGTTGGACTATAACCTGGTGTTGTGCGACTTCTCATTCTAGTGAATACAGGCCTAGTCGACCCAATCTCTCCTCATACGACAGTCCTGCCATCCCAGGAACCAGTCTGGTGAATCTTCGCTGCACTCCCTCTGTGGCAAGTATATCCTTTCTTAGGTAAGGAGACCAAAACTGCTCACAGTACTCCAGGTGTGGTCTCACCAAGGCCCTGTACAACTGTAGTAAGACATCCTTGCTCCTGTACTCAAATCTCTTGCAATGAAGGCCAACATACAATTTGCCTTCCTAACTGCTTGCTGCACCTGCATGTTTGCTTTCAGTGACTAGTGTACAAGGACACCCAGGTCCCTCTGTACATCAGCATTTCCCAATCTATCACCATTTAAATAATACTCTACCTTTCTGTTTTAGTGCACGGTCCCTTTAAATTTCCACGCTTGCGCTGTACTCACGATGGAGAAGCCGGTGCGTGGCCGCGCAGCTTGGAGGGAGCATTGTACTGATTTCCCATTGCTCTTCTCTACTCGTGCGTATATTGGAGCTTTAATTTTCTATCGCATGCTTACTTTGTGTCACTTTTTTTCTCTCTGGTGATTGTAAGGCCAGAGCTACTGCTGCAAACACAAGCCTAGAAATTACTATCCGTGATATTAGAGGAATGTTAGGCAAATGTGTTCAGGGCGTGTCCAATAACAGCGCCAACAATTATTTCTTGGCTCTGTTATGTTTTGAAACAAATCAATAAGCTCGGCCCATTTTGGTGCTGTAGGAGAAGCAGAAGCCAGATTGGAGAGATTCAGGCAGGGAGTTGTGGAAAAGAAGAATACACACTGGGAAGGTGACAACACATTAAAGGATCTGTAGGGGGTGGTGTGGTAGGGGTCAGCCTCACCTGTGACTCAGTGAGTGGTTCGAATCGCTCCCACGCCCCTGGTTCTAGACCTTGGACTTATTTGGGGGTTGTGAACAAAGATGCAGTAGACAACAGGTTTGGATGAAAGAGTTTTGACTTTATTAACAAGAAAAAAAGGTAACAAACTTAAAACACACTTAACACTTAAACACAGGTTGGGGAACTCACGGTACAGGCGAGGGCAAAAAAAACATTAGAAGAATACTTCACCCCTCCCAATCCCACTTCACTAGCTAGGTTGGACTCTGGAGAACCAGGGATAATGCTCACCAAACGAATCCTTGACAGTTTAGAGTTAGGGTTTAGAGTCTTTTGAGTAAAAGGTTTCGTAAGGCCCTTGTTGCCGCGAGGTGTCCGATGGTCACTGAGGCAGTCGCTCTGGTTTCTTCTTGCGTGTCGGTCTGCTTGTGAAGCTGTTGGCCTTCTTTGTTTAACTTCTTGCTGTAACTCTGCCTCTGTTTAAACTGTCTTCTTCCGAGCTGTGGAACTGCCTTCTTGCAGAACTGTGGAAACTGCCTTCTGCCTGCTTGTCCTCTGTTCAACACAGGCTTTGAATTCCGTTGATCTTGAACTCCCTTCTTGCTGAACTGTTGTAACTGCTTGATGGGCCTTCAATTATACTAAATTGAAGTGGCCTTGTCAAAACCAAATCAAATCCTGGTCATTGTAAGACCTCGTCAACAGTAACGACTTTACTAAGTGTCAAATGGCTTGCGTCCTGTCGATCTGTTGTTTAATCGGAGTTTGCATTGTCCTCATGTTTTGGGTTTCTTGCTGGGCCTAGCACTCCTATCTTTATGCATCTCTTTAATGGGTTCTGTGATAGGTTTTAATGGTTCCTGTGTTTTGGGTGGGGCTGCCTTCTCCCAGGGCCTATTGTCCAAATGTTAATGCTTGCTGGGGCTTGAATGAGGTCATCCCAATTCCCCAGACAACTGCAATACCCAAAACTGCTATTTACAGAGGTTGTACCCACCTCCTGTGCAGCCTTTTCTCCCTTACATGTCTTTTTTTTAAATGCCAAAACTTGGTTTTTGGTCTTAAATTCCTTATGTTAGGCCCAAATGTATTTTTATCACTCTGGGGTAGTTCCAAAGTCCTTTTTCCTTAGGTTTTGGGGATCTGCAAATTTTGGAAACCTTACAGATTGCATTTCTATCAAATACCCCAAACAGCCATGTTTTGACAACATGTGAAACAAATCTAACAGTAGTGGGTAAAACATTGAGCCGAAAATTGATCCCGGGACGCGAGAGTACGCACTGCGTACTCTCGTGTATTCCCACTCCAATTGCCGGTTTTCTGCATGCCCTGCGCATGCGCTGAAAACCGGCAATTGCTCTTCAGAAAAGGGGGCGGGTCCTGGGTGCATCGCGTGCGCGCTACAGGCTGCGCGCACACTGTGCACTTCATGCTTTGGATGCGCAGGTAAGTACTGAAGATTTTAGAAATGTAAAAAGGAGGAGTAAGACCCGCTTTTAAGAAGGTAAGTAGTGAATTAAGTATTTTTTTGAATTTTTTTTTACAGGTATATCTTTTTTAGAGACTTTAAAGACAGGTAAGTTTATTTTTAAAACTTTTTAAAAGATTTTAAATTTTTTCAAAAATTTAATTTTTTATTTAAAATGGTTAATTTAATTAACTATACTTATTTTATTAATGTGATGGGTTTTTTTTTAATTTAATTGAGGTTTAGCTGTTATTTTGGGGGGGTGTAAGATTCATAGATTTCACAGCCATGCTGTGAGACTTATGAATGGAAGATGGTGTGCTGCCATTGGCTCTAACTGAGTCACGTGATCCCACAGCTCGCACGAATTCACTACGCCGCTGGGATACGCAAGCCCAGCACAGCTGATGTCTGGAACATCAAGTTCGTGCGAGCTGGATCTGAAAAAGCACAAGCGAGGTGAGACATCGCGGGGAAGGCTTACCCCCGCGGGAACAGAGCGAGATCAATTTCTGGGCCATTGTATTTTTTAATTGTATTGCTATAAATTTACTGAAGGAAAAAATGAAATTACTCGTTAAATATTATCAGTAGTCATTATATTTCAAAGTTTCTGTGCAATTGTCCTTGATTCTCCATTAAGTAATTCACATGATTTAGTTGTCATAAAATAAATAGGAAAGCAGATGGCTTTTTGTTTTGATTTTACATTGGGGGATCTCCTCTTTAAACTGCTGTTTTGAGAAATAATGTAGCACGGAAAAGCGACCTCAAGAAAAATATTGATTTTGGCTTATAGAAACATAGAAACATAGAGGATAGGAGCAGGAGTAGGCCATTTGGCCCCTCGAGCTTGCTCCGCAATTCTATGCGATCATGGCTGATCATCCAAATTCAGAACCCTGTCCCTGCTTTCTCCCCATATCCCTTGATACCTTTAGCCTTAAGAAATATATCCAACTCCTTCTTGAATATCCCTGAGGAGGAGTCAAACTATTAGTAATCCTTTTAAACGATCATAAGGCCAGTTCAGATGAAAGAGACCTTGCAGCCCATTTGATCTCATCCATCCAAGATACCAGCCCAACCATCTTCCCATTACAGCATCTAGTTGTTAATGAGTTCAGTGTCCTGACTTTATCGATGACCCTTTCCATTTACCATCCTCTGCAGAAAGAAACGCTTCCTGTTCTCTAACCTAACTCAAACAATTGTGAAGAATTATGTTTAATTCGATGTTTTTCTCTGGACGGTTTGGCTTGTCTGATTCAATCCTTTGACACTGTGTAATTCAGTAACACCTCCATGCCATTTTTTTCCCCAATGGGATCAATGGTGTTCACTCTTCAAACATATCTTGATTGTTAATCAAGACGTAGCAACAAAGATAGTTTTAATGTTGATTATAATTCTTTGTAGCTGGCAACTTGCCACTCGTTGTATGAATCCAGATTGTGTTGGAAGGCTCTTTGACCAACTCAGTATTGGGAAGACCGAAGCCAATGTCTTCGGTCCCCACCAGAAAGTCCGTTCCTTAGCCACCGACGCCATCCCTCTCCCTAGCAACTGTCTGAGGCTGAACCAGACTGTATGTAACCTTGGTGTCATATTTGAACCTGAAATGAGCTTCCGACCACTTATCCACGCTATCACTAAGACCGCCTATTTCCACCTGCGTGACATCGCCCATCGGCGCCCCTGCCTCAGCTCATCTGCTACTGAAACCCACATCCATGCCTTTGTTGCCTCTAGACTTGCCTATTCCAACGCAATCCTGGCTGGCCTCTTACATTCTACCCTGCGTAAACTTGAGGTCATCCAAAACTCAGCTGCCCGTGTCCTAACTCGCACCAAGTCCTGTTCACCCATCACCCCTGTGCTCGCTGACCTACAGTGGTTCCTGGTTAAGCAACACCTCGATTTTAAAGTTCTCATCCTTGTTTTCAAATCCCTCCAATGCCTCGCCCCTCCCTATCTCTGTAACCTCCTCCAGCCCCACAACCCTCTGAGATATTTACGCTCCTTTATTTCTGGTCTCTTGAGCATCCCCGATTTTTAATCGTTCAACCATTGGTGGCCGTGCCTTCAGCTGCCAAGGCCCTAAGCTCTGGAATTGCCTCCTTAAACCTCTCCGCCTCGCTACCTCACTCTCCTCCTTTTAAAGCAATCCTTTAAAATCTACTTCTTTGCCCAAGCTTTTGGTCATCTGCCCTAACTTCACCTTATGTGGCTCGGTGTCAAATTTTGTTTTATAATCACTCCTATGAAGCGACTTGGGACGTTTTACTCCTTTAAAGGTGCTATATAAATACAAGTTGTTGTTGTCATCGTCTTTTTCCAGCAGGGCTCACTCGATAGTAATTAAACAGCGGGAGTCCTCTCTGTTTTTTTTCCTTTGCCTCTCTTGCTCATGGGTGTGGAAGTAGTGATTATTCTGAGACTAGAAAGGTTAGCTCCCTTCTGCCACTCCAGCTGAGATCAACTAACACAGTGGGCTGAATTTGTGGTGGTCATTGCCTTTATGATTTAATGGCACATTGCCTGGTGCATTTCACCATGGAGGTACAGGGTACTAGTGGTTCAAGCTTTAAAGTAGCAGTGCCTCATTCAGTCCAGATCACTTAACAACACAGACCCAGCAGGCTACAGCACGTATTTCAACCCTCATCACATAAATTTCAAGGTATCATAGAATCATAGGGGGCGATTTTGTTAATGGGGGCGCATTGGAGGCGGGACTGCTGCTTGGCGGGTCGATGTCCCACCTCCATCGATTTGTGGCCAACCCACGCTATTTTCTCTTGATTGACCTTGTTAAGCCCGCCTAGCGGGCTTAGCAGGCCAATTAAGGGAAAGCCGATTGCTGAGAACGTCAACGTATGACGTTTCATCTGTCAAACATTTTTGACAGGTGAATTGTCGTCGTTTGACAGCTCCGTGAAGCTGTCAAACATTGACATTCTCTGCAGTTTGATGAGGTCTTGAATTCAAGACCTCGTCAAACTTCTTTCTTTTACAGAAATGAGATGGTCGTTGCATCTGAGAATGCAACGGCCATCTCTCATCTGCAACACGGAGGTCCGAGACTCTCTGCATACAAACCGACTGAAGCCTGCAGGAAGGAACAAAGGTAAGTACACTTTTACTAACACTTTTCACTTACCTCAGATACTTACCTCTCCACTCTTGCACCCATCACTTACCTTCACAGCACACTTTTGCACCCCCCCCCCCCCGACCCCCGCGGACCCAGTACTCACCTCGCTGAGCTAGCGGGTTTTGGAGCCTTCTGGAAACCCGCACTTGTGAGGGCAAAATGGTGATAATCCTATTTTCTGCCTGTTAACTACTTGTTAACAGGCAGTTAATAGGCTTTAATCCCTTCCCACCTCCAAGGAGACCGGACCCGGTGCGGGACGGCTACCCGCCTCCCGGGAAGATGACATGGAGGCGGGTTGGGGGCGGGTTCGGCACCCGCCCCCAAATTCTGCCATTTTCCCGGCAGTCCCGCCTCCAAACCCGCCTCCCCAGGGCTGGCAAAATCGCCCCCCATAGAATCATAGAATGGTTACAACACGGAAGAAGGCCATTCGGCCCGTCGAGCCCGTGCCGGCTCTCTGCAGGAACACTTCAGCTAGTCCCACTCCCCCGCCCTTTCCCCATAGCCCTGCAAAGAAAAATTCTTTCAGGTACCTAACCAACTCCCTTTTGAAAGCCGTGATTGAGTCTGCCTCCACCGCCCTTTCAGGCAGTGCATTCCAGGTCCTAACCACTCGCTGCGTAAAAAAGTTGTTCCTCACGTCGCCTTTGGTTCTTCTGCCAATCACCTTAAATCTGTGTCCACTGGTTCTCGACCCTTCCGCCACTGGGAACAGTTTCTCTCTATCTACTTTGACTAGTCCCCTCATGATTTTGAACGCCTCTATCAAATCTCCTCTCAACCTTCTCTGTTCTAAGGAGAACAACCCCAACTTCTCCAGTCTATCCACCTAACTGAAGTCCTTCATCCTGGAATCATTCTCGTAAATCTTTCCTGCACCCTCTCTAAGGCCTTCACATCCTTCCTGAAGTGCGGTGCCCAGAATTGGACACAATACTCCAGTTGAGGCCGAACCAGTGTTTTATACAGGTTCATCATAATTTCCATGCTTTTGTACTTTATACCTCTATTTATGAAGCCCAAGATCCCATAAGCTTTTTTAACTGCATTCTCAACCTGCCCTGCCACCTTCAACGATTTGTGCACATATACCCCCAGGTCTCTCTGTTCATGCACCCCCTTTAGGATTGTACCCTTTAGTTTATATTTCCTCTCCTCATTATTTCTACCAAAATGTATCACTTCACACTTTTCTGCATTAAATTTCATCTGCCACGTGTTCGCCCATTCCACCAGCCTGTCTATGTCCTCTTGAAGTCTATCACTATTTTCCTCACTGTTCACTATACTTCCAAATTTTGTGTTGTCTGGAAATGTTGAAATTGTGCCCTGTACACCCACATCCAAGTCATTAATATATATCACGAAAAGCAGTGGTCCTAGAACTGACCCCTGGGGAACACCACTGTATACATTCCCCCAGTCCAAAAAACAACCGTTCATCACTACTCTCAGTTTCCTGTCACTTAGCCAATTTCGTATCCATGCTGCCACTGTCCCTTTTATTCCATGGGCTTCAACTTTGCTGGCAAGCCTATTATGTGGCACTTTGTCGAATGCCTTTTAGAAATCCATAATTTAACACTATTTATTAAAATAATAGCCGTTCAGTCACTATATTCACTTGTGGATCTCTATAACGTACTGGGGGCATAATTGGGTGCCTTTGCGCCTCCCATTATCACCTCCGGGGGGCGCTAACGGGACGCAAATGGCTTTGTGATCGGGCGCAGCGCTGGCATCGACTCCCGTCATATTCGGCGGGAGTTTTGCGGCGGCGCTACGGCGTTGTGCCCCGATCTCCTTCACCCGGAGATCGTGACATCATCGCCATTGAATGTGGCAGTGCTGCATGGTCCTCCTTCACGGAGTGCAAAACCCAATTTTTTTTTAAAGTTTAGAAACATTAGCGCCTGGGGCTAATTTTCTCCACTTTTAAAATTTATCGCCCCAAACGGGACTGTAATGAATTTCTGCCACACTGTAATTAAAGGTTCAAACCCTCAAAATCTCCAGGAATTTTTCCAATCTGCAACTGTAACGTCAATGGGAGGCATCCAGAGCTGCAGAGAAAAAGCATAAATGGCTATTGTTTCAGTTATTTAAACTGATTCTCCGGGGATTCTGTCAGTTGTAAGGGGTTTTGTGTCGTGCTTGTATCGCAGACGGTGCTGGTGCGGGGTTAGGCCTTCGTTGCCTAATACTATTGCTTGCTCTGGTCTCCGGCCAGCCTTGTTGCAATAAGCACCTGTGAGTGGTTCGACCCACTCGCCCTTACGGTTCTAACACTGGACTTAGGTGCGAGAGCAGTAATGCAGAGAAAAACTCAAAATAGACTCGGTTGGATAGTACGAAATGGAAATCTTTATTGCATAGCGTCCAAAATCATGAAGTACATGTCATAGGCGCAAATTAACGAGAGTACAAGTATACATACATTCATAAAGCTTGGTCTATGGTAATGAAGAACGCACGGCACATCATAAAAAGGGGAACACATTATACTTTATCCTTAATAAAACCACCCTCCCCTATCAATACCTACACTACATCTAGATTTGTAGGATCGGGAAACATGCTCACCACTTGTGATACTTCGGAGAATTTTAAAGTGAGGCACTCGGCTCGTTTCGCTGCAGCGCCTGACTGTCACGTGTTTGGAAGGGTCTCTGTACCCCACTTGTTTATGTTCGCTGCTGCGGCAAGCAGGCCGGGTTCCCCGTTGTCATGAAGAACTCGACAGAACTCGGGCCCGGCTGTAGAACTCAAAGAAAAGTCTTCCTGTACCGACACCAGTTGTCGGTAGAATTCAAAGAAGAGTCTTTCACCGGTTCGTGCAGTAACCTGTAGAGTTCAAGAAATGGGTCGTATATTTTCGGGCGCGGTCGGGGTTTACTGACCGCGGCGGCACGTGGATTCTTCTTCTTCTCTTGTCATCTCGTCTTGTCTTGTTGGGCCTTCGGGTCCAAACACCGTTTACCGACCCTCGGGATGGTGCACCCGGTCACTGGCCTTCGTCGGGGCGACTCGTTCCGTTTGAGCTCCACCCAACATTCGAATAACCGTCCAGTGCGGCTAAAAGTCCAGAGTCAACAGAGTCCAGAGAAACACAGAAGGCTGCTCGTCCAGCAGAGTTCAGCCCCAGTCAAGAGTCCGCAGAGATAAGTCCAGAGTCAACAGTCCAGAGAAACAAGAGCACGAATCAAGCGAATAAGAGTCGAATCAAGAGCATCAGCCGAGATAAGAGAAAAATAATAAGAGAGCGATGGACATTTGTTGTCTATAGTTATAGTGCTGTGTTCCCTTATCTCCCGCTCAAATCTTAATGTTTGTCCTTTGTGAAATATTGGCGCTCAAAACTCCCAGCATGGGGTGATTCTTGTCTTTAACGGGTTTCGGTAGCACCTGAGACTGGCCAACTACCCGTTAATGTTTTCCCCATTGTTGAACCGGCTCGGAGCCTCCCTGGCTGGATTTTGGGGGCCCCCGAATACTTGTTTAATCACCCGAGAATGGCTCTCTCATTGTAGAGCCGTGGGGGTATTTGTGTGTTGATGTGTCTGGATGGGCCTTCGATTGCCCAGTACAATGGTCCTTACTTGTGCATGGAAAACGATTCCAGCACTCATATCTTTTGCTATTGTCACAAATGCAAACAGGTTGCATCCTGTCTTTATCAGTGCTTATCGAAATGTTTATTCGAACGCCATCTTGTCTGCCCACTGTACTTCTGGAAACTTCTGCCACGATGCGCGGCGGCCATTTTACAGGCTTCTGTGTCCTGTTTAATCATGACAGCATTTCATTTAAATAAACTGATCAAACGAATCTGCTTCTATCTCGTTATTTCGAATCGCGATAATTGCGAAACTTTACACAGTCTCCCACCAAAATTAGGGCCGGACACTGGCCGAATCCCCAAGGATTTTCAAGAAGTCCATCTTTCTTTAAAAGTATCATTAAATATAATTTTCTCCAAAGGCATGTTGTTCACCAACGTGCATTTTGCTTCAGAAGGCAGGGCGTGATTTCCTAAAAAGAAAAAAAAAATTTTTTGTAAATAATTTAGATGTCATTACAAGGTTTTCTTAAAAGGCTTAGAGCCATGAAATAAGTGATGCGGTGGTTTAGAACCTGTAATTGTCATGAGTCCAAAGGACGAAAGTCTTTCTAAATCAGCAGCAACTGGCCCTACATTGGCAGTCTTGCTCAAAAAGGCCACATGGATGACTAGTGCAGGAAAATGGGAATGTCATGCTAGTGCTGCAGGAGATGATTTGAGGTTGTGTTGAAGGCACATTGTTGGAGCAGTATTCAGGTGACCTGGCCCTGTATCTAACCTATACTATTGCTGATTGTGAATATTTGTTTGATGTTTACACTGAGCAGAGAAAGTGATTGTTGTTCTGCCAACAGTCACATCACCCCGTGATTTGCCTAACATTCCCCATGTCTCAGCTGCAAGAGGACACTAGATGGGTGGCAAGGTAGGGCGGTTTCTGCGTCTTATTTCATCCCATTCTGAAAGTATTATTGGAAATTAGTCAAGACATGGTGCTGATTGAATTGTGCATGGTCAGACATTAACAGGTAGTTGGATGACATGAGCACCTACTCATTAGCATTCTCTGCAATGACTCCTGCCTTTATAGCGTTGAGGATGGACAATTGGCAGCTCTGACTTCAGAGACCTTTGAGCTAAATAAATTCTGGGAGTTCTCCCATAGTCATTAGTTCTGGCAATGGATGATCTAAGATTTGCCTCATCAATGTACATTTGTCTGGAAAGTCTGCCAACAAATAAATCAATTGGGAGTTTAGAAGAATGAGAGGTGATCTCATTGAAATATACAAGATTCTGAGGGGGATTGACAGGGTAGATGCTGAGAGGTTGTTTCCCTTGGCTGGAGAGTCTAGAACTAGGGGGCATAGTCTCAGGATAAGTTTCGGCCATTTAAGACTGAGATGAGGAGGAATTTCTTCAGTCAGAGGGTTGTGAATCTTTGGAATTCTCTACCCCAAAGGGCTGCGGATGCTGAGTCGTTGAGTATATTCAAGACTGAGAAAGATAGATTTTTGGACTCTAGGGGAATCAAGGGATATGAGGATTGGGCGGGAAAGTGGAGTTGAGGTCGAAGATCAGCCATGATCTTACTGAATGGCGGAGCAGGCTCAAGGGGCCTTATGGCCTACTCCTGCTCCTAATTCTTAAGTTCTTAACTGTTCCAGCCAGAATTCTTGTCACTATTCAGATTCTTGTGGAAAATACATTCTGAAATGGTTAATTTAACTCTTATGGACTAATTCTAATTTTATGGTTTTATGTATTGTGTTGATTCCGTATGTTGCTGTATGCTTTGCCTTCTGTGTATTAATATTCCTGTAAATAAATTGACTCATGTTTTGAACCTGCATGCATTGGTCTGATGGCATGGCGTTTTCTGCCTTTGCAGGAGAGTCAGAAAAATGTGCTGGGCATCCGACACGACCTTCAGTGAACAATACACGAGTATGAGGAGTTAATTGTTAGACCTGGCCACGCTCATTCATTCACAACCTGTTTGAAGGCATAATTTTGGATCTTCAGAGAGTCTTGTTGCTGTGAACACATGACCAAACTGTTGACGGGAGCCGGGGAGCCCCAACTGTGACAGAAACTTTCTATGAGAGTTAGCAATTTTTAGACCATTTGATACATGGAAGTTACAATATGGAAATGGGCTATTCGGCCCACCCAATCCATATCAGTGTTTACCCTCTATGTGAGCAAATAGTTTTTATCACATTAACCCACCCTGTTCCCCTATCCCTTCATCCACCTATCTAATCTAATCTAATCTGATCGTGAATGTGGACATAGGTCCTGATATTTACGGTGCCATGCGTTTGGAGCGGGGGGGGAGGGGAGTTATGATTGGGAAACCCGAAAGTACAGGTTTCCCGGATGTCCTGCAGTTTTTAACTACAGGACGTCTTTTACATTTTTTTCTGCAGGGTTCCCATCCGACAGCCAACCTGATTGATTGATTGACAACCTGAGTGACTGGCCGACTGTCGGGCGGGAAAGCCTGTGGCACAAGGCCGCAGGTAGGGAGGCAGCGAGATATGACAGTAAGGGGCGGGGGGGCGGGGGGGGGTGATCTAGTGGTGGGGAAGAAATTTGGGGGTGGGGGGAATGAGATTGGCAGGGGGGTGGAGAAGAAAGGAGGGGGAGTCAGCGATCGTGGAGCTTGAAGCAGGTTTGCTTGTTGGGCCGGGGCTGGAAACATTCCTTCTCTTGACCCATAAGCAGTGCTGTAAAGGCACTTGCCTTAAGGATCTGGCCCATCTCTCTTCCTTTTTACCTGCTGGGATTTCTGAGGCCTGGCAAACCCGGCCAACGTTAGTTTAATAAATGAAATCTTGTTAAATTGGAGGCACGGAGAAATTTCTTTTTGAATTCTAACTTATCACCCAACCCAAACACACCTGTTTTTTTGGGAGGGATTTAAAATTACCCCCTTAATTTCTGCCTTGACCATTAAACCCGGAAATGAATTCCAGGGATGTTCTTGTGTAAAGGAGTTTCTTCTGCCCCCTTGTTCTAAATCACTTGCCCTTTCATCTTGTATCTTTGACCAATAACTGGAAACAGTCTGATCTACTCTGTCCCAACCTTACATAATTTTAACTGGCGATGTGCTTTGCAAATATTGGTTCCAGATGACTGTTCTGAATTCGTCTCCACTTTGACATCTCCAAGAGTGAATATTAATCATCTTCATAGTTCTCATTTACTAAGATGATCAAAGATGTTCATTGTAGCATTAAGATTTTACCACTTGAATTTCTAATGAGAAATATTGTAGCATTTGCAAATATAGTCAAATCGACATGCTGGGGGAGAAATTCATTATAGCCCTGATTGAGGCATTAACTTTTAAAAGTTGAGAACATTAGTGCCAGGCGCTAATGTTTCTAAAAAAAACATTTAAATTCGGTTTTGCGCTCCAGGAAGGAAGTTGAGGGCTAAATCAAGCTCCACTTCCTTCTTGGAGCGCAATCGGCAGCAGGCGGGGCGGAGACTTCAGCAGTGTTGCACACTGGGCCGTGCAGCAGCGCCACCGTGTTCAAAGGCTCCTTCCCTCCCTTAAAGGGAAGGGCCATCGCTGCAGGCTCTGCCATAGAAAAAGTATCTACCCGGACCACCAAGGCAGCCGCGATCCCGCGCGATCAGCCCGGCACTCAAGCAGAAAAAAACTGGAACAGGAAAGGAAAGTATTTTTTTACTTACCTCGGCCACCTCACCTTTAATCATCGCCCCCGAAGCGTCCAGCCACCCGACGCACGCCTCCTACAGCCATCGGTGTTTTTGACTGGCGCTGCTGCAGGGGGCGGAAGTCAATTTCGGGTGCGGGGCACTACCGGGGCAATGCGCACGCTGATGATGTCACGATCTCTGGGCGCAGGAGATCGGGGCGCAACGCTGTAGCGCCACCGCAAAACTCTTGTCGAATATGACGGGAATAGATGTCAGTGCCGCACCCGGTCGCAAAGCCATTTGCGCCCCGGAGGCGCTAACGGGAGCTGCAAAGGCACCCAATTTTACCCCCGCTGTATATGGAATCATTATATAGCAAACACTTGTATTGTAGCATTCAGGAGCCAGCCAGAACTCATTTTATTAATGAGAGGCTACAGTATAACTGCACCAGGCTTCCAAGAATAGTTAAAGCCATTGATTGACTTTGCAGTACTGAGAGAGTGCTGCACTGTCGGCGGTGCCGTCTTTTGATGAGACGTTAAACTGAGGTCCCGTCTGCCCTCTCAGGTGGACGTAAAAGATCCCACGGCACTATTTCGAAGAAGAGCAGGGGGAGTTATCCCCGGTGTCCTGGGCCAATATTTATCCCTCAACTAACATCACTAAAACAGATGATCTGGTCATTATCACATTGCTATTTGTGGGAGCTTGCTGTGCGCAAATTGGCTGTCACGTTTCCCACATTACAACAGTGACTACACTTCAAAAAGTACTTCATTGGCTGTAAAGCGCTTTGGGACGTCCAGTGGTCGTGAAAGGCGCTATAGAAATGCAAGTCTTCCTTCCGGTCTGTCTGTCTCTCTGTCTGTCTCTCTGTGTTAGGTTAATTTGTGTCTTAGTTTCAGCTTTGTAGTATATGAAATGGAGATTTTCCAAAGCTCCGATGTGAATGCATAGACTGTGGTGTGCAATCAATTTATAGCAGTCTTTACGAGGCTCCTTCAGTTGCAGGTGAAATCGATCCATTTGTTTCCATGTTGGTTGGAAGCAAGTCTTTATTGATGGATTATGAGTGTGGGGTGGGAGCAATATGGGTTTCAGCCTATCTAGTTTAATTCATCACAACTGAAATAAATGGTGGGTAGTTTTACTAACCGAGTCAGACAGTTTGAAGTCAATGGGAAGTAAAATTGGACGGTGTGTAACATGGTCCCTTCAGTTTCCTGCCAGGTGGGTTAGGTTAAACTGACTCCCTAAAGTACAGAGCAGTTTCATTTCCACTGAGGTGCTTTAGTTTAAAAAATGACAGAATTTGTGAAATGCAGATTAAAGGCCAATCAATACCGACCGGTTGTGTGTCTCGCTTTTTCCACCAGGACTGAACAGATATCAGTCACATACATTACTTAAAGATAGCCAAACACCGAAATGCAGAATGGGACTGAATATCTTAAACCCTGATATTTAAGCCAGCACAAACGGGGCGAGCGGGTAATTGACAGTGATGATTGCGGGGTTTGCATCAAGTTCCCAAAGTGTTCCCATTTTAACCAGGGACATTTCAGGCACGGGAGGCCCTAGGTGACATGTTGAAGTTGCAGTCCATCATTGGCACCATGACTCCATTTCAACTCTGGGAAACGGGAGGCTTGCCGAGCGCAAAACTTGACTGGAGGTAACAGAGTGGCGAGAGAGGCCAGGGTAAGTAATTGTGTTTTTATATTAAAAAAAATCTTTTTGTTGAAAGTTCCTTGTGGGGCAGGAGTGGTCCCCCCACCCCCCACCCTGAGCTTCGCGAGATGTCCATGGGCCACCTCAGCCTTCCCTTTCTCACCCACCACCGCCAGCTCCTTTTGGACCCACTTCCAGCTGTAACCTTTTATACTGGGGACCATTCCCTTGGGTCTCTGACGTCATCCGATTCCCGCTCTCGCCCCCCCCCCGCTGGCTCCTGAGATCATTCCTTCAGTTTTGGGTGGGAGGCATTTCTGCCGAATTCAAATAAGGCCCAGTGGTTAAGATGGTCCGAGCCTCTCATTGAACTGGTGAGGGGGCGGGGGGTTCACTCCAGCCGCGCATCCCAAGCTAAAATTGTGTCTTTTTAATTTATGTGGTATTTTCTTGTCACTTTCTGAAGCTCCAGCTGAATAGCCAGACACCTGTTAAGGCCTAATCTCTGGTTGATTTCACACTTTAAAAAAAAAATGATTTTCTTGCCAATTTTCCTCCCTAATTTTCTCTCCTCTTTGTCTCCCAGAGGGTGTTAATTCATTGCTTAGAGTTTCACGAATGCCTCCAGTTCCTTGACCATCTAGACATTATTCACGTGAGTCTTGACAGCCAATCAGAACAGAGTGGGTGGGGGGGAAATATTTCACCCAAACGCTCGCTTGCTCTCACCTGATGTCAACACCTGTGCAGTTCCCTCTGGAAGCTATCCAATGTAGGAACACTGACCAATTCTCCTCCCTATTCAAGTCGCGTTCAAGCCAATTTATACAGCACCTTCCACAACCTCCAAACTTCCCAAACCGCTTTACAACCGCTTTACAAAGTGATGGAGGGAATGTAGCAGCCAATTTGTGCACAGCAAGCTCCCGCAAACAGCAATGAGATAAATGACCAGGTGATCTGTTTTAGTGATGTTGGTTGGGGAGATAAGCATTGGCCAGGACACTGGGGAGAAAGCTCCCCTGACCTTCTTCAAAATAGTGGCCATGGGATCTTTCACGTCCACCTGAGAGAGCAGACGGGGCCTCGGTTTAAGGTCTCATCCGAAAGACGGCACCTCCGACAGTGCAGCGCTCCCTCAGCACTGCACAGGGAGTGTCGGACTAGATTTTGTGCTCAAGTCTCTGGAGTGGGGCTTGAACCCACGAGGGACGAGAGTGATTTCACTGAGCCACAGCTGATGAATAGCAGTCTTTGCACCACCCACTGCTAAGATCAACTAACTCAACACAGATTAGTGCTCAAACCTCGGACCTCCCCGCCTCAGGAACTCAATGGATAAATTTGGGGGTAATGTTTGACTCTGGCGGGCGACGGGAAAATGGTGGCACTTCGGCTGCCATCATACACCCCGCCTGCTTTTCCTTTACATTGACGTCGATGAAGAGGAAAATCGGGTGGGGTATGTAACAGGTGCTCGATCCACGTGAAGAGTGATATTGGCCCAGAATTTCCTGGAGACATGTGCCATTGTAATGGCGCAGTCAGGGTATTGGGTTAGTTTTCAGTGCAAAAGTCCCAGGAAATTATAGTGTAAGTGAGTAACACCATTATTCACACCAGGTCATAATTTCCTGAGACTTCTGTGCTGCTCCACCAATACCCTTTTCCGAAACCGTGAATGGTTGATTATCATCGCTCTTCACCCCCCAGTCAAGTCAATGATTATCTCAAATTTCCTGGATTTACGCTAGTTTTCTCACAATTGGACTAAAAAGTAATGATGTAGATGAATGTATTTAAATTCATGAGTTCCAAATAATTGATTCAAGTAAAATAGAATATCTGCTCTTTCTTTATAGATTTAATTCTTGTCTAAAATCTATCGACCTTTGTCATTGTGTGTTAGATTTAGTGTATGTTGTGTGCACAGTGTAGGGTACTGAAGTGTCTGCCCATCCCATTGAAAGTGAGAGTATGGGAGAAATTTAAGTCTGTTTTCAGGCCCAAAATGGTCAGTGCACCTCCGGAAGCTGGAGGCCTGAGGCTTGTCCAAAATTGGGTCGAGGCCCTCGCCTGAATAATTGTGGATTGCGAACTTCAGGCCTCCTGAAGTAGCTCACTGGTTTCCTCTGAACAAGTTGGGGTTGGCTGCGGTGCCAGTAGTGCCTCTCGGGTAAAGGTCCGGAGGAGGGGGGGGGGGCGGCGGGGGGGCGAGGGCGAATGTGATGATGGGGAACAGGAGGGGGGTGAGTGGCCCACAGCAGCCCTCCTGCTCCTCCTTGCTTCACATTAAGGAAAGTTTAATAAGAAAAAGACTTACCTTTCTGTCAGCCTCCAGCGGCCCCTTTAAGGATCGTTGGTTAGGCCGCAGAGAAAAAAACCAAAAAATCTGAGCGGAGTTTGCCCAGTGCGTGCTGGGCTCAATTGGGCCAATTTCACAGAGGTGTCCTTAAACAGACATTGGGCGTCTCATTAGCATATGTAGGGACTTAACACATGTTTAAGGCGGCCGCCTGAATATTACTCAAGCCGATATGGCCTCGGACATATTTCACGCACCTTGGAGACATAGCCCTGCGAAATTGGATCTCGTACAACCCTCCCCACCCCCCGACCGCCACCCCCCAACCTTCATGCCTGGAAAACAGGTAAAATGAGGTACAATTTTGCCCCTTGTTTGTTTAATCTGACACTTAAGTTAATGTCAGCTTCTAAATTAATGGTAAAAAAAAATCTATAACCGTAATACTGAATAGAATAGCTGTGTCTGTCCATAACTCAAACAATTTCCTGCAAGTGATCGAGTTCAGCACAATTTGAAATTCAGAATTGCATGGCCAAAGTCGTGGCAATATTGATCTGCTTTATTAGCTCATTGATGCAGATGGAGTAAGCCATTGTCTGAGGTCCATCATTGTGGCGTATTCACTTTTTCTAGGAAATTTTGCCCTAAGATCGCGATGCGAAACGTCATAATTCGCGCCATTCCAGGAAATTCCAGACCATTGTAGCTTTAACCTACCTGCTCATCTTTTAAAAAGCATTTTAAAAGCCACTGTGTCAACTGTGGCTCAGTGGGTAGCACCCTCGCCTCTGAGTCAGAAGGTTTGTGGGTTCAAGTCCCACTCCAGAGACTTGAGCACAAAAATGCTAGGCTAACATTCCAGTGCAGTACTGAGGGAGTGCTGCACTGTCAAAGGTGCTGGCTTTTGAATGAGATGCTAAACCGATGCCCCATCTGGCCCCCTCAGGTGGACGTAAAATATCCTATATCAAAGAAGAGCAGCGGAGTTACCCCCGGTGTCCTGGCCACTATTTATCTTTCAATCAACATCACTACAAAAAACAGATTATCTGGTCATTATCACTTTGCTGTTTGTGGGAGCTTGCTGTGTGCAAATTGGCTGCCGAGTTTCCTACATTACAACAGTGCTTGCACTTCAAAAAAAAAAGTTAATTAGCTGCAAAACGTGGATGTCCGGTGGTTGTGAAAAGCGCTATATAAATGCAAGTTTGAATAACGCTGTGAAAATATAATCGGGGCTAATTGAGGGAAAATACCATATTAGCCAATTGACTTTGCAAAATCAAACATCAGTTTATTTAAAAAATATTACTTAGCAACCAATTGTTGTTCTATTAAAAACAGGTTTTCTTACCAATAAGGAGAGAAAGCTTTTCTTCAGGCTTCCACCCCCTGACTGTGGCCACTGTTGTTCACGCTTCATTCCCAGGAACTCCTCGAGGGTCGCTTGCTAAAACAGTTTCCCAGTCGGCCGCTCCTACTCTAAGTTCATTTTGTTTCGCTCAGTAAGTACTCGACTGTCTTAGCAGATGGGCTATAGCCACATTGTTTCCCAGCACTTGCGAAGACAAATTAACAAAGGTCAACCATTAAAAGCAGATTATTCCTCAATCATCATGCTCAGATTGATAACTAAGAGCTGTTACTATGGAAGATTGCAATGGGATGTCAAGCCTGCAAAGTGCGACTGAAAAGCCAATAAGAAGAGAAACATATGGGCTGGCAGTAAAACGGGAATTTGCAAGACAATTCTCTTCTTTCAACTGGTTGCCATGAATAGAGTGTACATACAGAAAATGAATACTAATTACCTTTAGAGTTTTTTTGTGATTGGTTTGCTGAACATGTCAAATTTAGGAAATTACATCGCATTAGCTTAAAGATAACACAGTGAGATATTATTACATGTCCTGTGAACATATGCTTTTATTAAAAATTAAGCTGCATGGTTTGCCAGCGTGCAGTCTGCAAAAAGATCATCTTGAGTCTCTTGATTCAATCCCGTCCACATTGAATTACAACACAGAAACCGGCCATTCGGCCCAACTGGTCTATGCCGGCGGTGATGCTCCACGCGAGTCTCCTCTCATCCCTCTTCATCTGATTTACATTGATGCAGTCGGTTTGAACCGAATTAATTATGACCTGGATTAAATCTCAGTGATTTTATTTGTAAACCAGATTGGGTTTTGCAATACGTCCCTGGTTGGTGAAGGCTGAATATGAGTTATCCCTTGTTAAAGAGGCAACAGTAGAGGCCTTTGACTGACTGAATCGATTTTGAGGGCTTTGAGCACGATGTTAAATGCCAAAAAGGCACCCCATTTCTACACGTGCTTTACATATCCCAGGACAGATTAGGCAATGCAGACTAAAGCTTAATATTTGGTGAATTGGAGGCTAGCTCGAGGGGAAAATACCATGTTTTAAAATAATGAAGGGAAGAGCTTAAAAAGAGGATTAGCGAACTGGAGAAAATAATTAAGTTTCACCAGGAGCTAATTAAGAAATAACACCGACTTCACACTTGGAGCAAACAATTTTATGGAATAAACTGTAATCAATAAATACATGCTCTGTTGAAAGGTTTCTGAGATCTGTGGGATTGGTTTTGTTTTAATTCAGTATTTTAATTTGATCCAAACTCATTGCCACATATATGTTCATGTCAATAATGTGTCAGAGCCTGGCTAAAGAGTGCCATTTAAAGCTATATAAAAAGTGTCATACAAGTTTTAACTGAAATTTATAAAAGTCTTTGTGTCAAATCATATTTGTTCTAATTAATTTTACCAAACCACAGTTCATGGTGAGGGAGCTATAACAGAGTGCATGAGTTTGTATCGACTTGATTATTCCAAAGCTCTCCTGGCCAGATTCCCAATTTCCACCCTCTATAAACTTGAGGTCATCCAAAACTCTGCTGCTCATATCCTAACTTGCACCAAGTCCCGTTCACCCATCACCCCTGTGCTCGCTGACTTACATTGGCTCCTGATCTGGCAATGCTTCTGATGTAAGAAAACTACTAGGTACTTGGTCTAAGCGTTAAACAAAGCTTTAATCAACTGTTTTTCAACATGGGGAACTAGTTGTGTCCTTCACTAGTTCCTGTTGAGGAATGTCCTAAGCAAGCTGGGCCCATGCCCGAGTATTTATACTCTCCCTGGACAGCGCCACCAGCAGGCCGCCCAGTATTACTTCATACATGAATGACAAGATTCATGTCAGCTTCGATTTTGAAAATTCTCCTCCTTTTTTTTCAAATCCCACCATGGCCTCGCCCCTCCCTATCTCTGTAACCTCCTCCAACCCAACAACCCTCCGAGATCTCTGTGCTCCTCCAATTCTGGCCTCTCGCGCAGCCCCGATTTCCATCGCTCCACCATTGGCGGCCGTGCCTTCAGCTGCCTGGGCCCTAAGCGCTGGAATTCCCTCCCTAGTCATCTTTGCCTCTCTAGCTCGCTATGCTCCTTAAAACCTAACTCTTTGACCAAGCTTTTGGTCACCTGTCCTAATATCTTCTGGTGTGGCTCGGTGTCAAATTTTGTTTGCTAACACTCCCGTGAAGTGCCTTGGGAGGTTTTACTACGTTAAAGGCATTATCTAAATGCAAGTTGTTATTGTGTTGTAGTACATAGATTCATAGTTTTGACAATTCTAATTCCAATACTAAATATTGTTGAATATGAAGATCCATTTGTTCATCATTTGCCTTACAAAATAAAATCTATTTTTCCCTTACGTTCCAAAGCAAGTTTTTGCAAATTTCGATGACATTACAGTACAGCTAAGAACATAAGAATATAAGAAATAGGAGCTGGAGTCGGCCATTTGGCCCTTCGAACCTGCTCCGCCATTCAACAGGATATTGGTTGATCTTCTACCTCAATTCCACCTTCCCGCACTATCCCCATATTTCTTAATTCCCTTCATTCTCAAAAATTTTAATATACTCAACAGGGGGAATTTTGCCAGCCCTGGGGAGGTGGGTTTGGAGGCGGGACTGCTGGGAAAATGGCAGAATCTGGGGGCGGGTGCCCATCTTGTCCCCAACCCGCCTCCATGCCATCTTCCCAGGAGGCGGGTACCTGACCTGTGCCGGGTGCCGTCTCCTGGAGGTGGGAAAGGGATTACAACCACTTAACTGCCTGTTAACAGGTAGTTAACAGGCAGTTAAAAGGATTATCCCCATTTTACCCCAGCAAGTGCGGGCTTCCCAACATTGGGAAACCCCGCCAGGTTCAGCGAGGTGAGCAGTGGGTCTGCGGGGGTCGGAGGGGTGAAAAAGTGCGCTGTGGAGGTGAGTGATGGGTGCAAGTGTGGTGAGGTAAGTATGTGAGGTGAGTGGAAAGTGATCGAAAATGTTTACTTACCTTTGTTTCTTCCTGCAGGCTTCAAGAGTTGGGGAACTGGAGACTCTCGCATCTCCACGGCAGAGATGACAGAATGGCTGCTGCATTCTCCGATGCAACAGCCATCTGATTTCTGCTCAGCAGATAGGTTTGATGAGTCTTGAATACAAGACTCATCAAACAACAGAGAATGTCAGTGTTTGACAGCTGCTCAAAGCTGTTAAACGATGACAATTCATTTGTCAAAAATTTTTGGCAGATGAAACGTCATACGCTGACGTTCTCTGTCACCGACTTTCCCTTAATTGGCCTGCTAAACCTGCTGGGCGGGCTTAACAAGGTCAATCAAGGGAAAATAGCGTGGGTTGACCAGAAGTCGATGGAGGCGGGACTAAAACCCGACAAGTGGGAGTTCCGCCTCCAAAAGCTCCCCATTGGCAAAATCTGGCCAACATCTGAGCATCCACAGCACTCTGGGGTGGAGAATTCCAAAGATTCACAACCGTTTGAGTGAAGAAATTTGTCCTCATCTCAGTCCTAAATGGTCTCCCCCTTATTCTGTGACTATGACCCCGAGTTCTAGATTCCCTAGCCAGGGGAAACATCCTCCCAGCATTAACCCTGTCAAGCCCCTTAAGAATTTTATATGTTTCAATTAGATCGCCTTTCATTCTTCTAAACTCCAGAGAGTATAGGCCCAATCTACTCAATCGCTCCTCGTAGGGCAATCACCTCAACCCAGGAACCAGTTGAGTGAACCTTTGCTGCACTCCCTCTAAGGCAAGCATGTCTTTCCTTAGGTAAGGAGACCAGATCTTGTTCATCACAGCATAACTTGCTTATTACCTTTGTACTTTAAAAGTTTATCTAATCTATATGAATAATGCTAACCACTGTACATAATTTACTGTCTGGTAAAGATTTCTTTCTATGTATCCAAAAGCGATATCAGGTTTATTATTAGTCATATGAAGTTTTCATGGAAAAACAATAAGATAGATTTTCTATTATCTTCAATTTTGGCTTTCTAATATTCAGATAAAAATGGGGTTTGCAAATTTGTAACCAAACTAATATGGCATCTTGTACAGTCTGTTTAGTTTGCAAGCAGTCTTTCCATTCCATGATTATATTAAGGCGTTCTGGATTATATTATAGCGTTCTGGAAATAGTGTGCTTTTCTACAGAAGAGTTGGAATGATGGCACACTACATAGAATGGTAAAATATGGGTTTCTGCTGGCAATTTACCAGTACTGAGAGTTCTCAATAATGAGCACAGAACATTCCTTCTGCTGCAGAGAATGAGGGGAAATTACTCATGTCCCCCAGTGCCATTTCTACCCTGCCCCCCCCCATCCATTTTAATTGAGGTCGGAGCCAGATATTTAACTTTCATACCTGAAGCTATGGGCACTGTGTTTGGTTAGTTCATCAAACTATTGAAATAATTCATCATACTTATCTTGAATTCAAAACCCAACATTTTATTGTATATCATTGAATTTCGTAGCTTTCTTTCTTTCTTTCTTTCTTTCTTTCACTCTCCCCTCCCTCGCCCACCATTGTTCCGGCACCACCACATCCCCTCATCCATACAGAAAAAACTTGCATTCGCATAAGTGCCTTTCATGACCTCAGAACGTCCAAAGCGCTCAGCAATTAATGAAATACTTTTTAAAGCGTAGTCAATGTAATGTAGGGAAACATGGCACAGCAAGGTCCAATAAATAGCAATGAGATAAATGACTAGATAATCTGTTAGTGTTGATGGTTGAGGAATAAATGTTTGCCAGGGCACTTGAGAATTCCCATGGTCTTTGAATAGTGCCGTCGGAACTTTGGCACCTACCTGACCGGGCACGCTGGGCCTTGGTTTAACATTGCATCTAAAATGGGAATGATCAGGACCATAAGTGGTGATGACTGACTGACCAGTACAATGCACAATTTGAGATTCCAATGGGATAAGTTCTTCAGACACAGTTACTTTCAATCAATTTAAAAGATTCTCAAACTCAAAATTCGATCTATTTGTTTTCTAACATTTAATTCTGTATATGTCATCAAACTGTTCACTTCTTCATATGCAGTTAAGCTAAATATTCAGAAAAAATAACTTGCCTTTATATAACACCTATCACGTCTTCAGGAAATCCCAAGTGTTTTACAGCCAGTTAATTATTTTTGAAATATAGTCACCGTTTTTATGTAGGCAGACACCGTAGCCAATTTGTACACAGCAGTGAGATAAATGAGCAGTGATCTGTTTTCATGGTGTTGATTGGAAGATGAAAGTTGGCCTGCTATAACTTTCCCTGCTGGGCTTCCTATAGTCCATAGCATCAGTTTATGTCCAACTGCCAAGACATCTCATCCTGAAGACAACACCTCTGAAAATACAGCCCTAAAGTATCGCCCTAGATTATGTGCAGAGGTCCTGCACTGAGGCTTTTTACGTAGAATCATAGAATCATAGATTGGTCACAGCACAGAAGGAGGCCAATCGGCCTGTCGAGCCCGTGCCAGCTCTCTGCAAGAGCACTTCAGCTAGTCTCACTCCCCCGCCCTTTCCCCGTAGCCCTGTCATTTTTTTTCCTTCAGCTACTTATCCAACTCCCTTTTGAAAGCCACGATTGAGTCTGCCTCCACCACCCTTTCAGGCAGTGCATTCCAGATCCTAACCACTCGCTGCGTAAAAAAGTTTTTCCTCATGTCGCCTTTGGTTCTTTTGCCAATCACCTTAAATCTGTGTCCTCTGGTCCTCGACCCTTCTGTCAATGGGAACAGTTTCTCTCTATCTACTCTGTCCAGACCCCTCATGATATTGAACACCTCTATCAAATCTCCTCTCAACCTTCTCTGCTCTAAGGAGAACAACCCCAGCCTCTCCAGTCTATCAACGTAACTGAAGTCCCTCATCCCTGGAATCATTCTCGTAAATTTTTTCTGCACCCTCTCTAAGGCCTTCACATCCTTCCAAAAGTGCGGTGCCCAGAATTGGACACAATACTCCAGTTGAGGTCGAACCAGTGTTTTATAAAGGCTCATCATAATTTCTTTGCTTTTGTACTCTATGCCTCTATTTATGAAGCCCAGGATCCTATATGCTTTTTTAATCGCTTTCTCAACCTGCCCTGCCACCTTCAACGATTTGTGCACATATACCCCCAGGTCTCTCTGTTCATGCACCCCCCTTTAGAATTGTACCCTTTAGTTTATATTGCCTCTCCTTGTTATTCCTACCAAAATGTATCACTTTGCACTTTTATGCATTAAATTTCATCTGCCACGTGTCCGCCCATTTCACCAGCCTGTCTATGTCTTCTTGGAGTCTATCAGTATCCTCCTCACTGTTCACTACACTTCCAAGTTTTGTGTCATCTGCAAATTTTGAAATTGAGCCCTGTACATAGAATTACATAGAGTGCGCAGCAGAGAAACAGGCCATGCGATCCAACTGGTCAAAACTAGTGTTTATGCTCCACACGAGCCTCCTCCCACCCCTCTTCACCTAACCCAACCAGCATAACATTCTGTTCCTTTCTCCCTCGTGTGTTTATCTAGCTTCCCCTTAAATGCATCTATGCTATTCGCCTCAACGAATCCTTATGGTAGTGATTTCCACATTCTCACCACTCTCTGGGTAAAGCAGTTTCTTCTGAATTCCCTATTGGATTTATTAGTGGCTATCTTTATATTTTTGGATTCTTCCACAAGTGAAAACATCTTTTCTACATCTAACTTATCAAACGCTTTCATAATCTTACCTCTGTCCGGTCACCCCTCAGCCTTCTCTTTTCTAGAGCAAAGAGCCCCAGCCCTGAGGTGGTGGTGGGACTTCTTGAGCTGCTACAGTCCATATGGTGAAGGTACTCCACAATGCTTGAATTCACCATCTTCTTACTCCCGGGGTGAGTGTGCTACCACAAAGCCAAGCTGTCACTTACTATACTGTTTTTTAATTCTACAATTATTTCATTATTTTCTTTTCTTCAACATGCAATATTCATAGTTATTTTTCAATATTTTCTCCCAAATGCATTTTGTAAACAGTTGCCAAGTTTGTATACCTTTGATAGCAAATTTGTGGATGAACAGTTAATTGCGTAAGTATGAATATAACTATTTTTAGCCAGATTTAACACTGGTTCAATGCATCTATTTTCAGCGTTAGCACAAAGTGCATTCATCATATTTGACATAATCAGTAATCTACACTGCAAGTAAATATCTGAAGTGTAATTTTAATTGTATTACAAAAATGAGTAAAGTGCCAAAGAAGAATCATCTCGTATGTAATAACTCATGATTGACATAAATCTTGTAAGTATAGTTGTGTTTAACAACAGGACTAGTTTGAGGACCCTTATTGACAAAGAAAATGGATTTATGCATTTATTTCTGCAACTTGTCATTCATGAAACTTGCTCGACTGTTTTATTCACAGTCACGTCCATAAGAATCTTACTAGGCAGCAGATTTTTTGGAGCAATATCACAGTCAACATTAATTTGGTGGGATAGGAAGTGATTGCTCAAGTAAATTAGTATGTAGATGCATTTCAGAAAGCTATATAGGTCTGCAAATTGTGACAACTGGAATTAGGGAAGACTTTAGTTCCTGTTAATTTCCCATAGCAATATAAAAATATAGAGCATTGACATTGATTTTCTGACAACTCTGTCCTACAATATGTGATGTAGAGATGATAACAAGATGGAAGACAGAAAGAATTCCCAGGGGTTGGTGTTCCATCCGACAATTCCTTTCTTGGCCCAGAGGTACATCCAAGTGATTTTTGAAGGCAGTGATTCAGTAAATAGGTTGTGGTGAACTTCTCTGAGATGGAGTCCAGTTCTGCCAAAATCATTCTCTGTCTGTACATTCGTAGGTCATGGTATTAATTACCTCTTTTCCTCTGGTTCATTTTGGATGCCTGTCATGGGTAAACTGATATCAGCACTACACTGTGCGTCTTGGGTAACTGCTACTTTTGTCAAGAGATAGGATCATAGAACCATAGAATCATAGAATGGTTACAGCACAGTAGGAGGCCATTCGGCCCATCAAGCCCGTGCCTGCTCTCTGCAAGAGCACTTCAGCTAGTCCCACTCCCCCGCCTTTTCCCCATAGCCCTGTAAATTTCTTTCCTTCAGGTACTTATCCAATTCTGTTTTGAAAGTCATGATTGAATCTGCCTCCACCACCCTCTCAGGCAGTGCGTTCCAGATCATAACCACTCGCTGCGTAAAAAAGTTTTTCCTCATGTCGCCTTTGGTTCTTTTGCCAATCATCTTAAATCTGTGTCCTCTGGTTCTCGACCCTTCTGCCAATGGCAACAGTTTCTCCCTATGTATTCTGTCTAGACCACTCATGATTTTGAACACCTCTATCAAATCTCCTCTCAACCTTCTCTGCTCTCAGGAGAACGACCCCAGCTTCTCTAGTCTATCCACGTAACTGAAGTCCCTCATCATTCTCATGAATCTTTTCTGCACCCTCTCTAAGGCCTTCACATCCTTCCTAAAGTGCGGTGCCCAAAATTGGACACAATACTCCAGTTGAGGCCGAACCATTGCTAGACGAATTGTTAGACAAAAAAAGACCAAGGTCCATCGAGTTCGCCTTCTACCATCCTGATAGTCGCCTGATCCAATGATAGTGGAGTTGTAATATATCCGTGCTTTACAGTCAGGCCATTATTAACAGCAGGCCATGTAAAAATTCTGCAGCCAATTTCTGAATTCCTTCTATTAATTGTTTGCACACGTAGAACTCTTGAGCTGCCTGCTCTCAAGAACCAATCCATTTCTATGGCAGTCTGTCCGTCGTCCAGCTGGGTGGGACTGCCCTCATCTGGTTCCATTCTTATCTACCCAGGAATGGCCAGAGAGCCACTTGCAATGGATTCTCTTCCCGCTCCTGCACAGTTATGTCTGGAGTCCCCCAAGGATCTATCCTTGGCCCCCTCCTATTTCTCATCTACATGCTGCCCCTCAGCAACATCATCCGAAAACACAACGACTGGTTCCACATGTACGCTAACGACACCCAGCTCTACCTCACCACCACCTCTCTCTATCCCTCCCTCCACTCTCTCTGATTTGTCGCTTTGCTTGTCCGACTTCCAGTACTGGATGAGCAGAATTTTCCTTCAACTGAATATTGGGAAAACCGAAGCCATTGTCTATGGTCCCCGCCACAAACTCCGTTTCCTAGCGACAGACTCTATCCCTCTCCCTGGCAATTGTCTGAGGCTGAACCAGACTCTTCGCAACCTTGGTGTCATTTTGACCCCGAGATGAGTTTCCAAAAACCTATATACTCCATCACCAAGACCGCCTATTTTCATCTCCGTAACCTCATCCGACTCCGCCCCTGCCTCAGCTCATCTGCTGCTGAAGCCCTCATCCATTCCTTTGTTACCTTCAGACTTGACTATACCAATGCTCTCCCGGCCAGCCTCCCATCTTCCACCCTACACAAAATTGGGCTCATCCAAAACTCTGCTGCCCGTAACCCCAATCTTAAACTTCTCATCCTTGTCTTCAAATCGCTACATGACCTCGCCTCTCCCTGTCTCTGTAACCTCCTCCAGCCCCACAACCCCCTCCGAGATCTCTGCGCTCCTCCAATTCTGGCCTCTTGAGCATCCCTGATTTTCATCGCTCCACCATTGACGGCCGTGCCTTCAGCTGCCAAGGCCCTAAGATCTGGAATTACCTCCCTAAATCTCTCTGCCTCTCTCTCCTCTTTAAGACGCTCCTTAAAACCTACCTCTTTGATCAAGCATTTGGTCACCTCTTCGAATATTTCTTTCTGTGGCTCAGTGCTAAATTTTGCTTGATAACACTCCTGTGAAGCGCCTTGGGATATTTTTACTACGTTACAGGCGCTATATAAATACAAGCTGTTGTTGTTGGTTGTCTGTAATGCAAAATTGATCATCTAACCCTCTATTGCATAATCAAGTTTGCACTGCTCCTCCTGTGTTGATTCTGTTCCTCTCATAGCCCAAGCTGGTCTGGGTTAATGTGTCACTATTTAGATTCTGTAATGCTACAGATGATCAAACCTACTTGATGATGCCTCCTCTGCCATCACGGCTGCACTGCTCTTCTGGAGTGCACTGGCTGCCTCAGCTGCCATGACTGCTCAGCCACTCGATTTGCTTCAAGTTTAAGGTAACCAGTTCCAGCCTGCAGTGCCTCCCCCCACCCCAGCTACTGCTGTTGCCCCCTGGACTTCAGGAGCATGCACTGCTGGCTTCTTAACTTTACTCTGCCACCGTGTTGGATCCTGGATAGAAATCCGCTTTCTCTTGGATGGAAATCCTTTTCGCTTCTGGCTTCTGGGCTTTACTGTGATCTCCACCACCAACACTATTCCCTGCTGGTTTGATGTTATTCCTGTAACTGGTCTGCTTCTGTAGTCCCTCTCTTTTCTTTTCCTTCATTAGAACTATTTCACTCTAAGCTGAGCTGGCTCTGATCTATTCCTACTGGTCCCCATCCTGCTCTGGACTCTGCTCCCTTGCTACTGAATGAGCTCCACTTTGCTGCTTTCTGCTTGCTTCCCATGGTTACTGACTCTCTGCTCGTCCTTCAGTGCTCCTCTGTCATTCACCATTAGACTGGTTTGGATTACTCCTCAAGCTCCTACTGCTGCTTTCGGTCCCTGGGTTTCACTCACACTGCTCTTCATTTATCTGCTTGTGTGCATTGCTAACACTTGAGGACACTACGCACCTCCACTGGACTACTGAATCAACCTTTTCTGGCTCATGGTTGAATTTCTACTCCTCCTCCTCAGTCCTCTGTTTTTACTGGATGACCTCCGGCAGCGTGTCCACTAATACACTTGCCCGCGAACAGCTCCTGGGGTCATTCCCTCTCTACAATTGACCCCAAACCTGGACATTAGTTTGCTGATGCTTCAAGCTGACTCCACCCTATCTACAAGTCAACTTCATCCCATCACAGGACCCCAACTTGGACCCCCTCGTATCCTCACCTCCCTGTTTTCCGGTTACGATCAGGTTATGTCTTTCCTAAACTTGGCCACATCTATGCAACCTTAATTCCCTCTGTGTCCATTCATTGGTGCATTTTGACTGCAACACTGGGTGTGAGCCCTTTACTTCTGTCTCTCTTTTTGTCCTCTTGGGATCCTCTTTCCTGGATCCATCCCTTCTTGTCACCCAGTTGCGCCACTTGTAATTTCTCTCTTTTGGTACTTGGTGTATCTTTTTATGTTAAAGATGTTATATAAAAGCAAAATGTTGTTCCACCATGCATAGATGACTTCAAGAATTGTGTAGAAAATCTTGTGATCAATAAGGCAACATTAGCCAATAAACTAGTACCAATGGCTCAGAAACTAAGGAAAGACGTGCATTTCTATAGCGCCTTTCATGACCTCGGGACATCCCAAAGTGCTTTACAGCCAATGAAGTACGTTTTGGAGTGTGGTCACTGTTGTAATGTAGGAAACGTGACAGCCAATCTCTGCACAGCAAGCTCCCACAAACAGCAATGTGATAATTACCAGATCTGTGTTAGTGACGGTTGAGATATAAATATTGGACAGGACACCAGGGAGAACTCCCCTGTTCTTTTTCGAAATTGTAGCAACCATCATCAGAAGACAGAGTTTCCTTATGTGGTAGATATTCACCCTCAGTGTAGATGAAGGACCTTTGCAGACAGCTTGTGACATACCAGTCACCTCAATGTTCTAGCAAACTAAATACATGTCTCGGAACCGGTTACATCACAAAATACAGACTCCAGTTTTCACGTGAATCACTTGGGTAAAAAGATGTGCCAGCTGTGAGGCCCAGCAGCTGGCCGATATCAGGCACAGCACCAGCACCAGCACCTCCCTCCCCCCCCCCCCACCCCCTTTTTGCCACAAATCCACCTCACATCTTGGTCATGGAGATCAGAAGTTGAAGGAAACCCGCCCATTGTACGACTTAGAGTTAAAATGATCTGTAAGCAATCCTGCACACATTGTCATTGTAACCTGCAACATTGAGGTATTCCTCAAATTTTCTGCAGGGCAAGTGTTAAAAACTGCAGATAGCGCCCTCAAGTTAAGAACAAGTGGGAGTTGGTAATATTGGAAACTTATTCTTTTTTTTTAATTACGCGCTGTGTACCCACCCGTAGGGACATCGGAAATGCCGGTTTCAGGAATGCGAAGCGCATGCGCTGAAAACCGGCATTTCCGATCTGTCAAGAATTGACAGATCGGACGCCTGCCCTGGAGAAGGGCCTCTGCGGAGGGAGAGTTCCGCTTTCTGGAGACCCTCCACCCTGGGAAAACCCTTACAATTCTTACGCCTGGTAAAAGCAGGCATAAGGCCTGCTTTTATCAGGGTAAGAGTTGAAAAAAAGTTTTAATTTTTTTTTCACTGATTTATCATTTAAAAATACTTTAAAAAAGTTAACTTTATTTTTAGCCCTGTAAAAAACTTTAATTACTTTTTTCAAAAATTTTAATTTTTGTTTAAAATATTTAATTTACTGTAATTTCAAGTCATTTTAAAAATGTGATTTTTTTTAAATTTATTTAAAGTTTTACTATGTTTTTGGGGTGATCTCCTTTCATATATTTGACAGGTCTATCTGTCAAGTGTATGAAGGGAGATTCCCTTCTTTGATTGGCTCCCCATGGCCCACGTGATCCCAGGGACGCTGCGAACTGCCTGCGCCTCTGGAATACGTAGGCCCTGCACACTTGGAGTTTGGGGGGGCCCAGGAGCGGAAGTGTGTGCGTCCCAGGAGCCCTCAGGTAAGGGCGTAGATTTTTCCAGATTGCAGGATTCCGCACGTGGGAGGCCTATGATCAGAAAATACGGGCCAACGTACAGTCAATAGAAATGCAATTAATAAAACAGTGTGTGAAAGATAATTGGAAAAACTTATTGTCCATCCATTTTTGTTCTAACTTTTCCCTCCTCCTCTCATTGACAGACAGACTTGCATTTCTATAGCGCCTTTCACGACCACCGGACGTCTCAAAGCTCTTTACAGCCAATGAAGTTCTTTTGGAGTGTAGTCACTATTGTAATGTGGGAAACGCAGCAGCCAAATGCAAACAGCAAGCTCCCACAAACAGCAATGTGATAATGACCAAATAATCTGTTTTTGTTATGTTGATTGAGGGATAAATATTGGCCCAGGACACCGGAGAGAACTCCCCTGCTCTTCTTCGAAATAGTGGCCATGGGATCTTTCACATCCAAATGAGAGAGCAGACGGGGCCTTGATTTAACGTCTCATCCGAAAGACGGCACCTCCGACAGGGCAGCACTCCCTCAGCACTGCACTGGAGTGTCAGCCTAGATTTATGTGCTCAAGTCTCTGGAGTGGGATTTGAACCCCTAACCTTCATGACAGCAGAGGCAGCAGAGGCAAGTGTGCTACCCACTGAGCCACAGCTGACACTTGGAGTCATTTACCCCCTACTGAGGTCCTGTTCTATGAACCCCAGTCCACTTCCCAATCGGCCATTTGTTATCAGTGGCATAAGCTATTCCACCACGGCAGTTGCATCACAGTCAAGCCAGATCCAGCCCTTGTTCCACGTTCACCTCATGTAATTTACAGCAGTGGTCACTGGATTGCAAGCATGAGCCAGAGCCCTGGCTGAATTTACTATTCTTGGCTTACAGGCGCTGAAGCCAATTGTTGCAACTCAAACCGGTATCCTGGCTCAGATCGGCTCACACTCCACACTGAGCAGGGATTGGAATCCTGGTCTATTTGCCTCGGCTACTCGCGAGGATCAGTTTTCCAAGTATGCGCGCTGATGACAGTCTATCCACAATGAAAAATCAGTGCAGCTTTCCACATACATTTTTATAGGAATTGGTAAATTGTAGTGAAGTTAAAATACCTCGCACGCCACGTAAAAAGTCAAGCTCTCACCGTTGCAAAATCAGTAATATTTCATGTGGCATATTTGTACGAATGTTTGGGCGCATAAATACCTTTTATGAGCCTTGTTTGGTCTGCTTAAAATCAATGCATTCATAATTCTAGCATTCAACCTTTTAAGCTGCTTTACCTTTTTTTTTAAATCTTCTATTTTAGGTCATTGAATAAATATGTATTCAGGATATGTTTTAATTGTTTTTTCCCTATGTTTTGTTTTTTAAAAAGTAGACAATTTAATTTTTTTTTAAAAGGTTGGTTCAACTGCGAGAAAACTCCTATTGTTGGCGTGAAGACTGTGCAACACCCTGGGGACGAGCTGAGGAATCCTGGATATTGATTGGCTGGTTAAATAGAGGCCTATTAGCTCCAGTCAGGCTAGATTGATTGTACAGCAGTCGCTGGAGCACAGGCGCAAAGCAGAGAGAGGACCAGCATCACTATGAGAGTGTCAGGAACCTGATCACTCTCTGATACCTTACCTTGCTCTGTGGACACTGGAGGACTTGAAGAGCTGCACATTTCCACACACACACACACACACACACTCTCTCTCTCTCTCTCTCTCTTTCAACACCATCAGCATCCTGGGTCCCTCTAACTGGGGAGAGGCGGTGTACTGGAGAAAAGACTATCCGGACCTTTTTGGAGGCTTTTTCTCTGCAACCAGCCATCTCTGAGCATCAAGCCGGTGGAGGAGGAACTTGGAATCAGCGCTCCAGTAAGTCTTAAACAGCTCTACTGTGAGTAAAAGGAATTCAGCGTGTGTGTGTGTGTGTTTTTTGGTGGTGGGATGTGCTACGATGAATCTGATGTGTTAGGGGGGGAAACTAATCAGCTGGCCAGCTCCAGTTTTGAGGAATGTTTATTTTTTTGCGGCGCTACTTTTATTTTTATCAAAGGGATTGATTGTCCCTTTTCTTTTTTTTGAAGTTGCTGGGATGTCAGGGGAGCTCAATTGGACGCTGAGGGCTGTCCAGTTATTCGCAACTTCCAGCTCATCCCCAACGACAGGAATGCACTTGAAATATTAAAGTTGTCATGTCTTTTTTCCTTGCTTCTCTCTGTCTCTCCCCCCCCCGCCCCCGTCTATCCCCAGTTACTCGGTGTGTGCATTGGTTAGTGTGGGCATTGCAGTGCTGTTAAGTACGGTGCTTGCTGCATGCAGGCAGACCAGAGCGCTCCGGCTCTTTTTGATGTACTTGCAGGGTGGGATAAAACTTATTTATTCCCTCCTTTATCCCTTTTTAAAAAAAAATACAAAGCGAATGTGCCATTAGTTGACTTGGAGATGACTGATTACAATGCAGTAATGTCAATTCAAGCTGCAAGAACCTAACGTTAATGGGTGCTGGATTATTTAATTTTATATATATATATTTTTTTTTAAAACACAAAAGTTACAAGCGAGCATTGTGATTCCGAAAGAAATGGGCTCCCGAGTTCGGTTTCCTGCTGTGATGTGCAGTGTCATTCAGGCAGGCTTACTCCTTCTCTCCGTTCTGATCTGAGCTAAAAGAACTCGCATGTCATCTGCTGTAATAGTGTGTCAGGCGTTGGTGAGGTCGGAAGCATATACTGAAAAATTAAAGCACTGAGCATGTCTACATGGAATTTGCAGTGTTTCCAGCAAATGGTGAAATATGTATTTGTATTAATAAGTGATGGGCTTCTCTTTGGCAGGCGAAAATAAAGCTGGTGAGAAATATGTGGTTTATCCATCTGCCCACATGGATCTGTTAAATATTTAAATCTCAGCTTTTTTTTAATGTATAGTTTAAGTATAAGTTGGTTTTTTTTTCTGAATGAGCACAGAAAATATTATTATTCCCCAGTTTTTTTTTTAAGTAAAGAAAAATCGTTGTCCAAGAGTTAGGTCCTGTCATACAAAGACTGGCAGTAAAATACAGTTATACATTATTGATAGTGAAGACGATACAGATATTGACAGTGAAACTATGTTTGAAAGCTCTAATGTTATGTGGTGAAGTCCTTTCTCCAGTGCCCAGAACAGTGCGGTGTGCGAGCCTGGTTCGTCCGATCTGATTTGTATGTGGCTTAAGATGTAAAAATCAGTAACGTGCATCAGTATTATTAGTTTTTATTTAGAATTTCTCTTCAAAACAGAGATGGCTGGTAAACGATGAACTCTGATCAGATGCGTTATTTGCTAATGGTGCAAAAACATCTGATTGCGAATTTGTAAGCTGAAAAATATATATTAAATATAGTCCATTTATCTTCGTAGAGTCTTAAAACCATTGGGGAACTCACTGCATGGCATATCAGCTGGAAGCTTTTGACCATCAGAAGTTCCAGTTGAAAGGATTTTTTTTGTATTTTCTGTTGAGATTTTTTTTCTATAAATGCTAGTTTTATTGTAATTTTATGCATATCACTGCTTAGAAATTTCAGTTTCTATGGTACTGCTTGCATTCGGCTGGAATCTGCTGTTATAAGACTTCTTTGCTTCCTGCTGTGACTTTGTAAGTATTGCGTCTGTAAGGCAAAACCAACAGACTAGTGAATCCAGGAATAAGGTGCTACAATATGCTCAGTATCCACCTTCAGTTTTGTTCTGAAGGTATAAGGGGCTGATAATGTAACACTGTACCGTATAAGATTTCTGGCTCTTGTGAAATATTATTGTAGCAAAAATAATATAAAGGGGCTCATGTTTCTAAAGATTAGGCTGAGGTTAAGCTCTTCTCTTGTGTGACACAGTAATGTAGCACTATTGTGTCTATGCACATTGAATGCAGGATTGGTGCATGCAAGACTTTCACATTCTAATTCTTTATAGAGATGCCCACCAGGGAAAAATACATCAAAGTATTGTCGAGTACAATACAAGGCTTGAGGATTACGGGCTTTGAGGTAATGAAACATCAGCTTTTATGTTAGAGTTTGCATTCCTTTTTTGATGTGTCCACCTCCTATCAGTACGTAGTAACATGTTCAAACAGCTGATCAGGCACACGTATTGGACGGCAGGAGGCAAGCAACCTTTTACCTCCTGTCCACCCCTACCTTGGTGGAACACCATCATCTGTGAACTGGCAAAATATATAGCACAGGTAAATTGATGGACTGTTGGCTTTCACCAGAACATACCATTCATTAGTGTGAGGGAAGTTCAACTACCTGTGGGTAGGTCTGATGAGCCACACCATTGACAGGATCATTTATGTATGTATTCTTTCACTAAAGGTTTCTATCTATATATTCCCTTCCTCCAGGATATTTGTAATAATTTTCATCAACTTTAAATAACAGTGCGACGATTTTTGTGTGAGATGGTACTATTGATTTTGGACTAAATGCACTGTGCAGTTGGTTATATCATCATAGAATCATAGAATCGCTACAGCACGGAAGAAGGCCGGTCAGCCCGTCGAGCCCGTGCCGGCTCTCTGCCAGAGCACCTCAGCTAGTCCCACTCCCCCAACAGTGAAGATTGAACTGAGATGATAATGCATGTTTTTAGTAGGTTGTGGTCCAGCCAATTGCACATGTAACAGGTTTCCATTGTTTGTTATGAATCTAAACAGACTGGTGTATCCTATATATATGTGCCCATTTGTGTTTTTTGACATTGGTAAGAATGGGTGATCCAGAATTGATTTGAAGGTTTAGTTAAGTTGCCCATTGGATATTGAAAATAGATCTCGGTCTACTCATGCAGCTTAAATGCCCCATAGTACAATAATGAACTATTCTAAATGTCTAGACATCAGGACTAATCTCCTTCCCTCTCATCCATCTATTGCAGTCATTATTTTCAAATGCTATGATCATGTCTTGTGCACTAAACACACATGTGCAACACCGTCATTTCAGTGAAATGGCCATTGATTCATAACATGACCTGATCTTGTCAATCTACGATCTGATATTTGTTATTGTATGCTAGTGCAAGCTGAACAGAAAAGAGAAGTAACGGAGCGGCTTAAGAGTTTAGCCAGTGGACAACTTGACAGTATTCAAGTCCCAGTGCTGCTAATTGCTGAAGTCTGCACAGCGGTGAACGGTTTGAGTCTGCAAGCGTTGGACTGAACACCACACAGAACCAAGGTGTTCCCAACTGATTATCCAGCCTAAACTCTGTGGCCTTGTGTTGCTGACAGTGATCTTGATGATACTTGGAAGCAGATCATGGTCCACAACAAGCTGCAAGAGTTTGGAATGAGATAAGCAAAATGTGCAATTTTCTTATTAGCGCAGAGCAAAACCAATTGAAAATAATTGACATCTTTGATTCTAATTCTGTGTTTTAATCTGTGCATTATTGTGTAGCTACATAATTTGTTTAAAATCCCATCACCCCACAAAAAAGGAAGTAATTTAGCTTTGGTAAAATTTATCTTGAACAGTTTGCTAATCAAATCTTTGTGTGTTCAGATGTACTGTCTTCAATGAGATTACATATATTTATATGCATAACAGGTGCCCTATGTTGGTGTCCCCACATGAGATTATATAATGTTCACATAGAATGCATGTAACATCTTGGCAGTTGACAACATTATTCTGAGATATCAGAAGACACATGTTGAGCTCTGGAATTAATGCAGTCTTAGAAAGAAAGACTTTCATTTCTATAGCGCCTTTCACGATCACAGGATGTCCCAAAGCACTTTACAGCCAATGAAGCACTTTTTGAAGTGTAGTCACTGTTGTAATGTAGGAAACACAGCAGCCGATTTGCGCACAGCAAGCTCCCAACAACAGCAATGTGATAATGACCAGATAATCTGTTTTAGTGATGTTGATTGAGGGATAAATATTGGCCAGGACACCGGGATAACTCCCCTGCTCTTCTTCAAAATAGTGCCATGGGATCTTTTACGTCCATCTGAGAGAGCAGACAGGACCTCGGTTTAACATCTTATCTGAAAGACGGCACCATCCAACAGTGCAGCACTCCCGCAGTACTGCGCTGAGAGTGTCCGCTTAGATTTTTTTATGCTCCAGAGTGGGACTTAGAACCCACAAACCATCTGATTCAGAGGTAAGCATGCTACCAACTGAGCCACGGCTGACACTCAACCAAAGCTGCAAATAACCAATGGCAATTTGGTAAATCCCAACTATTTGTCTGTAATTAAACTCTATGTTGCTCAACTGTCAAAGATCACATTAATGTTATCCTGTTTTCTTAGAAGCTCACAAGTTAACTGCACCTACTCTTTAATCGACAGTGCGATCCATAACTAATGCCGAACCATTTGGAAAGTCCCATGCCTGAAGGCAAATTATTTCACAGGTTCAAATTGATAGTTAAAATTCACATTTTTTCATTTGGTAAACACAGTTGTGCTCACAGTAGGCATTGTTTGATATTCATTATTCGCCACTACTAATCTGCAATCCTTTAGTAGTGGGGCGAAAAAAATGACTGAGGTTTGAAAAACTAATTTAATTGACAGCAGAGTACCTCTTGTTCATTTTAAACTTGCTCTCTGTTGCAGATCCTATCGACTAATTCAGTGCGTTCCATAAAAGCCTAACAAGACGATCATAAATATTATGCTCCCATATGCTTTGCCTTTGCCAAAGAAGTATGGTGTTATCATCTCTTACAAAAATAAAGGCATGCAGTATCCATGTTGTCTTGGGACTTCAGTACATTCATCACTGAAATGTACATCTCCCACCACCTTATGGCAGCTTTGAGCTACTGCACAAAGTCGAAACTGAACAGCTCGTGACCACACATCTATTGGAAATGTGTGCTGCTGTTTTGTTACTGATGAATCACTGGAAACGTAGTATTTACTGTGCTATTTAGTCAGTAAACAAACATGAAGGTCTTTTCCCCTCTCAATTCTTGATTGCAAAATGTATTTGGAGGATAATAATATTTACAGATGACACATAGTTTTTTCTTCCCCACTGTGCTTTATTCTCAACATAAATGGATATTCAAAACAGAGCTTGGATTTGTGAAAACACGTATAAATAACCCAATATATTGTCCTTAATGCCTTAAATGTGGCAACATTTCATGTTCATTATTATATTACAATTGATTTTTGTGATGTATTGATTTTGTGGAGAAATATGAAACACTTGAGATGCTGTTTCAATGTTTTGATGTATGTATTTATTGTGCATTATATGTAATAGATGCTATAATATGAAAAATAAAAATGTTGGTAGAAGTATAGTGTTTTTTTTTTAATTGTTAAAAATTGGCTTAAACGTTTATTTAGAAAAAAATTGGGTTTCTACAAAAAGTGTAAGATTCCCTCCCACCCAAACATGACAGATCAATATTCTGCGTGGCTTGCTTCATTTCTTGCTTCCAAGTAGACTGTTTAAATAAATAGCAGCATTGCATTCACAATAGGTTATCGGCAAGTTTAGTGTCCATTTTCTCGACTGCCGAATCACCAGCTTAAACAAAAGAAAATCCTGACCTACATTGGCTAGATTCAGGTTGGGTAATCTTCCCCTCCTGAGTTTTTAGAAAAACAATCCCGTGCCTTTCAATGTGTGCAGATTAAATCAAACGCTCCACTGATGAGAACCAGCAGTAGGTTTGTGTTACAGAAAATGATAGGCTATGTAAAAGTACCTGAAATCCATCAGTTTGTGGATTGCAGTTACCGGGAGACGGAACAAGTGCATGTTTTTTTTTTGGTTGGCTTGATTGGTACCTGTATCGTTTCATTTAGACTGCCAACCTGTCAGTCTCAGGATGAAGTTACCCATACACTGGAGTTAGTTGGCAATGGGCAAATGGGAAAGCAGCAATAGCGTAGGGCACTGTAGTGTTTATGTTGCTGGGCTAGTAATCTGGAGACATGAGTTCAAATCCCATGGCAGCTGGGGAATTTAAATTAAATTAATTAAATAAATCTGGCATAAAAAAAAGCTAGTATCAGTAATGGTAACCATGAAACTACTGGATTATTGTAAAAACCCATCTAGTTCACTAATCTGCTGTCCTTACCCGGTTTGGCCTATGTGTGACTCTAAACCCACAGTAATGTGGTTGACTCTTATCTGCCCTCTGAAATGGCCCAGCAAGACACTCAGTTGTACCAAACCGCTACACTGACTGCAGTGGTTCAAGAAGGCGGCTCGCCACCATCTTCTCAAGGGCAATTAGGGATGGGCAATAAATGCTGGCCTTGCCAGCGATGCCCACATCCCACGAACAAATAAAAAACAAGTACAGAAATAAGCAATTGCCAGTGTCGTGAAGCTGAAGGGACGAGCCAAAGGAGTCACACACATCATCTTCATCGTAGTGTTATTTCCCTGTCTAGTACCCTGTTTAGAAGCAGAACTTGGTGGTTGTGCAGACGTAAGCCCCAAAGCTTGAAAATGATACTCACTGATCCACCTCCGTGCCATCTAAATGCTGCTGGAGTGGTACTCTACTGGAGTGCTTTCAGAGGGCAGTCTCAATGCAGAAAACATCGTAAGACTCGTGTATCAAAGGGGAAAAAAAAGAGAGACTTGCATTTATATAGCGCCTTTCACGACCATCGGATGTCCCAAAGAGCTTTACAGCCAATGAATAACTTTTTGAAGTGCAGTCACTGTTGTAATGTAGGAAATGAACAGTTAATTTGCGTCCAGCGAGCCTCCACAAACCGCAATGTGATTTTTCGTGATGTTGATTGAGGGATAAATATTGGCCAGGACACCGGGGATAACTCCCCCTGCTCTTCTTCGAAATAGTGCCATGGGAACTTTTACGTCCACCTGAGAGAGCAGACGGGGCCTCGGTTTAACGTCTTGTCCGATAGACGGCACCTCCGACAGTGCAGCACTCCCTCAGCACTGCACTGGAGTGTCAGCTTAGATAGTTGTGCTCAAGTCTCATAACCTTCTGACTCAGAGGCGAGGGTGCTACCAATCGACCCACAGCTGACACAGTCGCTCCTCGGGCTCTGGAATATATTTGCAGCACATTTGTATCCTGCAGTGCTTGACTTGTCAATTGTATCGCACTTAAATGTTGAGAGGAAATAAAATCAACAGCCGTAAAAAAAAATAAGCAAATTCAAACTGACGTGCTTTTCTCTGGCTCATTCTATACGAATGAACACCTTTTAATATGATGCTATTTGTCTCCAAATATGCACCTATGTGGCTGGTTATTCATTTGCTCTTTAGCACAGCCATTTTGTCATGGTTTTTCACAATAATAGACTTTATTTCAAAGTTCTTTTTTTTAAATGGGAAATTTGGTAGTTTTCCATGACGTATACTTTTGGTGCTATTTCTTGACGGTCACTGGAATTCGTATATTTGACAAACAGGGATAAAGAAAAATCTAAATCTACACAGTGCCCTATATTCATTATTCATTATTCCAGCTTGGTTTAATGTATAAATGAGCAACAAATAATGTTGTACCACCTTAAGTTGCCTTGACGTAAATAAACTAAGGAGATCGCACATAGTAATGTGGGGTGGTGTCTATGATGGTTAGCATGTTCCCAACTGAGCCAGCGGCCCGAACACAGCGGGAGGGTGAGAGGAGGACCTGAGAGTGGGGCCAGCAAAGCAGGGTATGGAATATATGAAATTAAACCCAGTGGACTTTGAGAGAAATGGGGACTTGTGTGTTTAATAGCGCGGAGAGGGGAGCAGCTCTGGTTGTAACAGTTCGAGGAGGCAATTTTAGAAACATAGAAACATGGGAGCAGGAGTAGGCCATTCGGCCCTTCGAGCCTGCTCCGCCATTCAATATGATCATGGCTGATCCTCTATCTCAATACCATATTCCCGCTCTCTCCCCATACCCCTTGACGCCTTTTGCGTCTAGAAATCTATCTATCTCCTTCTTAAATATATTCAGTGACTTGGCCTCCACAGCCTTCTGTGGTAGAGCATTCCACAGGTTCACCACCTTTTGGGGGAGATTTTCCAGGGGCTGTGCATTGGTTCAGTTGGAGCAAAGAATTATCAGAAAAGGGACAGGTCAGAGTGCATGCCTGTAAAGCCACCCCACTCCCCCAAACTTTCCTTTCACTTTAAATTAATGGAAGGAAAATCGGAGGTCCCTCTTACAGGTGTCTACTCTGACCCACCAATCCAGGGCTCGGAGCAGGCAAAGGAAAATAGCCCATTTTATTCCCCTGCAATATACATATTTATTTATTTGACAACGAGGCTGGCTGTTTATAAGCTTTGTCATGACATCTTGTTTGTCTGCTCCACCTGCCTATCCAATATTAGACTCCACAGAGCTGCGTGGTAGGGGTTGTTGTCATCCACCAGTGTGGTGTGCAGTGTCGCCATTAGTTCACTCGTTCACTCCAGGGTTACTTGGTGTAACCTTTTCATTTGGTAAATTAGCATATACACCAAACAAACTCCATAAATGCAGCAGCGCTCAAGCCCCAAGCTCCAAAATAAAGGGGACAGACCTGTATCAGGGAAACATCCTGGGAGACACTTCTAACATAAAATGGCTGACATTGTGGGTAAGATGAGTGTTTCTCCCTCCCGAGTTCTTTTGTGTATTATGTTGTAAACGCTGTTTCAAGCTGTATAGAAACGTTTGCGGGGTGGGGGGAGGGGGGGGGGTTGGTAAATCGGACATTTCATTGGTTTTGTGGTAGTTGGTTGGCAGATTTCCTACCCGCTGCTGAAGTACCTTTTTGATGAGTCAGTTGTGGCTCAGTGGGTAGCACTCTCGTCCTCTGAGTTCATGGAGGTTGTGGGTTCAAATCCCACGTCTAGGCTGACACTCCAGTGCAGTGCTGAGGGAGTGCTGCACTGTCGGAGGTGCCGTCTTTCAGATGAGACGTTAAACCGAGGCCCCGTCTGCTCTCTCAGGCGGATGTAAAGGATCCCATGGCACTATTTCGAAGAAGAGCAGGGGGAGTTATCCCTGGTGTCCTAGGCCAATATTTATCCCTCAATCAACATAACAAAAACAGATTATCTGGCCATTATCACATTGCTGTTTGTGGGAGCTTGCTGTGTGCAAATTGGCTGCTGCGTTTCCTACATTACAACAGTGACTACACTTAAAAAAAAAGTGCTTTACAGCCAATGAATGTCTGGTGGTTGTGAAAGGTGCTATATAAGTGCAAGTCCTTTTTTTGTTCAGTTCATATTCAGCCAATGGGATATTTGACTGATTTAAAAATAGTTAATTATTGGCTATTTGAGCCAATCATGAAAATTTCATGTACGCTCTTAAAGGTGCGGCTCTCTATAGATGTGCACTAGTCACAAGGCGTTTAACTGTACAGATTGGCTACTATATCACCTTGTATATTATCTTACAGATGGTTAGGTTACGGATCTGTTTGATAAAGGATGAATATTTGATTGTGAAGGACTTCAATTGGTTAGACCGAGAATCAAAAGAACGCTTTTGATGTAGCGTGTTGTTGTAGTTGTCGTGCAGTGGGTCACAATTTTGAACAGCAACCTTGACTGATATGACAACATGCCCGGGGTGATTTTCTTTCTGCATTTTTGGCTCTTCCACTAGATGGTGCTGCATAGCAGAAACATCCCTCCGTCTGGAGAGGGAGAAAAAAAAACAGGTGAACCTGCCCCACTTTGTGCAAGTACAGTTCCTGTCAGCTGATCATAAAGCAAGATAGACGGAAACTAGGAAGAAATCTGGAAACCCATTTCTGAATGAGGCAAAAGCAAAATGGCAGCCGTGGTGGATCTAACTGAACAACAAGTGCTCGAGGAAAAGTTGAAATAAAACTGAAATAACTGTAAATTCGGACACAAATTCCAGTAATGTAGATGCTATAAATTAGACATAATTTCAGTGCCAGTAATAGGGTTGATAATTCAGACTGTAATACTGATATAAGTTAAAATTTCAAGGCATTCAACAGTGAAGGACTGAAATTAAAGACCAGTTGGGTGGTTTTTATGTCTTGGACTCTAGACGGTTATTATGTCAGCTGTGGCTCAGTGGGGAGCACTCTCGCCTCCGAGTCAGAAGGTTGTGTGTTCAGAGTCCCACTCCAGAGACTTGAGCACAAAATTCTAGGCTGACACTCCAGTGCGGTGCTGAGGGAGTGCTGCACTGTCGGAGGTGCCGTCTTTCGGATGAGACGTTAAACCGAGTCCCCGGCTGCTCTCTCAGGTGGACATAAAAGATCCTATGGCGCTGTTTCGAAGAGTCTAGAACCAGGGGTCACAGTCTCAGAATAAGAGGTTGACCATTTAGGACTGAGATGAGGAGAAATTTCTTCACTCAGAGGGTGGTGAATCTTTGGAATTCTCTTCTCCAGAGGGCTGTGGAGGCTCAGTCGTTGAGTATATTCAAGACAGAGATCGATAGATTTTTGGGAATCAAGGGATATGGGGATAGTGCAGGAAAGTGGAGTTGAGGTTGAAGATCAGCCATGATCTTACTGGTAGCTGTGATACCAACCCCAGATTTCTTTGCATCAGTGTGTTTTATTTCGCTCCAAATCTAATTCTGAAAACTGACTTGCAATATTGTTCAGGATTACTGTTCAGAATCACATGTACTTCATTAATTACTCCTAAAAGATCGTTTTGCATGGTTGTAGAATTTTTGATCTCTCATGATTTAAAGCGCCACATTTTTAAGTGTTTTTTTTTAGTTACAGTGTACAGAATCTGCTAATTTATGTACTTATTAAGGGGACTGAAACATCCATATTCATAATCAGATTCATGGTAATTGGTTACAGCAGCAAAGAAATCATAAATGTAATGTTTTGCTTCCAACTTGTGCACGAGTCATCAGGAGCATTAACTGACACGCATTATATTTTCATAAGAAATAGGAGCAGGAGCAGGCCATTTGACCCAGTTGGCCTTCCTGTGCAATGTTTTAAGCAACAGTTTTATGCCAGCCAGTCTTTTTCTACTTGATGTGAGTAATATCAAAATAAGTGCACAGTTTTGGTCTCCTTATCTGAGGAAGGATATACTTGCCCTAGAGGTGGTGCAACAAAGGTTCACTAGATTGATTCCTGGGATGAGAGGCTGTCCTATGATGAGAGATTGAGTAGATTGGGCCTATACTCTCTGGAGTTTAGAAGAATGAGAGGTGATCTCATTGAAACATATAAGATTCTGAGGAGTGATTGACAGGGTCGATGCTGAGAGGTTGCTTCCCTTGGCTGGAGAGTCTAGAACTAGAGGTCACAGTCTCAGGATAAGGAGTCGGCCATTTAAGACTGAGATGAGGAGGAATTTCTTCAGTCAGAGGGTTGTGAATCTTAGGAATTCTCTACCCCAGAGGGCTGTGGATGCTGAGTCGTTGAGTCTATTCAAGGCTGAGATAGATAGATTTTTAGACTCTGGGGAATCGAGAGCTATGGACATCGGGCGGGAAAGTGGAGTTGAGGTCGAAGATCAGCCATGATCTTATTGAATGGCGGAGCAGGCTCGAGGGGCCGTATGGCCGACTCCTGCTCCTAATTCTTAAGTTCTTATGTTCTTAAGTTTAAATTAATCTGTGAATATTTTAAACTGTTACCTCGGGATTTAAAATGTACTCAAAGGATCACGGTTATTTGACATAGGTCATTGATGCATCATATTTAAATACCAGATGTCATTCCATGCAGGCGGTGGTGGCTATATTTTCAAAGACTCTACATCACCTTTCATAATTGAGTTATTGTTGAATTGAGTTATTACTGCATAATTGTCGGAAGTAATTCCTGTTTAAAAAGTGTTACTGAACCAAGGCCCAGACTGGGGCTAATTACTCAGATATTTTAATTTCTGCAATTCTCTTTAGTGCAAGTGAGAATAGAAACGGTTTGACGGCTCTCAGGGGAAATGACTGATTAAGATATGTCTACCGCAGTCCTTACTGCCACATCGCTGTGTGTAGAATGGTGGCAAAACATCTTCAGCTAAAAACGAATAATATGCCACATTTCTGCATGTAATCTGAGCGCACATTATTGATTGGCGCCTCACACCTTCTTGTCCATCATAATATTATTACCAAAAATCTGCCGGCTCCTCCAATCCCATTTAAAGTTACACCGCACCGCAATCTATCGTCTGTTACAAATCACTGCTGAACACTGAAAAAGCTATATATCACGTTTGGCATTTACACACCCTCAATGTCCAAAGGACATTTTTAAAAAGAGAAATTCCAGCAGTATTTTATTGATGTCTCTGAAATTGAACTTGCTGCTATGGTAATTTAGCCTCTGCTGCAGAAACTGCAAAGGCTGTCCACTCTGTGGGACCTTGGCCAGAATTTTTACGTTTGGACCCGTCGGGAGTAGTGGGGGGGGTGGTGGGGGTGGGGGGTGGTGTAGAGCAGCGGGAAACCCGGAGGTTTAACTCCACAGTGTGCGTGTGACTTCACGGACAGGTTCCCCGGCCGGACGCCAGCCTGATTGACAGCCTGGCCTCTAGTCGGGCGGGGAACACTGGAGAAGAGTCCCTGACCACAGGTAGGTGCGAGCCCTGAACGCGGGGGTGGGGTGGGGTGGGTGGTTGGGGGGCGGTCCGATCCCCAGGGGCGGGGTGGTGGGGGGTGCTGGTTGTATAGGGGGGGGGGTGGGTAGGGTTGATGGTGAGGGAGCTTGGGGGGGGGGGGACAGGGAGGAAGCACTCCTGCTCCTCCCGGCTCACTCGGAGTGTTCCCCAAGGCTATCCTCGCCTTGCTGCAGCTGATGGGAATCCCGAGGCCCTGAAACCCCAGCCAGCCACAGTTAAATCTGAACAGCAGGTTAAATCCGAGGCTTCCAGCCTCATTTGCAATATTTAAAAGTGCCAGCCCGCCTCCTTTTGAGCGGGTTGGCTGACTCCTCCTCGTCCCTCCTCTGGTAAAACCGGAAATGGGCAGGGTGGGCTCAGGATTCAGGTTTTTAACAATTTAGCCTCCCAATTCACCCCAACCCACCCGTTTTTGAGGGTTAAAATCCCCCCCCCCCACCACCTTTGTTTTAGTTATCAAGTTTTGGTTTAATTATTTTGGTTCTATTCCCTGCCATGGGGACCAATTATGCTATGACTGAGATGCTAGAGTGAGCAGTACAGAAATAATAGCAATTTTGCTTTCCAATCCAATTATAAAAATGTCTATTTAAATGTAGCTATGCTTTTGAATTATGTTTTTGTAGACTGTTATTCTAATGAGTGCTATTAATTTAAATAGTACGCAAAACTGTAAGGTTTTTCTTAATGACAAACGACTAGGTTTCCATTTCCTGCTGTCATACTGATGGTACTTCTAGTTTGATTCCTTAGTCTCCATCACACAAGTTCAATCCAATCTCGTACATTTTAATTTTTTTTTTAAAGATATCATTGTGCTTTCAGACTTTGGTAACAGCCAAAGATTGGGTTGTAATCTGTTTCGGGAGGCGGGTGAGGCCATGTTTTATGAACTTTCAACTGAGATTAGATTAGAGCCTTGGTGGACTTCAGCTGTTACTGAGGCTATGGTTTTGCCACTGTCTACGACCAAGCATTAGTGTCACTACATAATGCAATTCACATTCAGGTCTCGCTGCCTTGCAGCATTGACGAGCAAGTGAGTGGAATCTTGTGGAAATGTGTTTTGCATAAATTGTTGAACAAAATGTATGTTTTGCATGGCTCATCGCATCGAGTGTTGGTCACTGTAGCTGGAGAAAGACTTGGGGGGTTGGAATGGAAACACCAACAAGAGTCTTGCATTACTTAGTGGGCAAGGGCTTCAAGAATGAAAATTGATGTGATTAGAAAAGCACAAGTGAAGTGAGATATTAATTGAGTCTTTAAAATTCTGAAAAGAATTGAGAAGGTGGAAAGTGAGGAATTCTTAGTGTTGAACCAGAAACAAAAGCAATAATGGGGCATTAATGTAAGCTTAAGAGAACACCATACACAACCTCTTCTTAAAGATATAAACGTAAGAAATAAAAGAGCAAACAATGTGGTGAATGCATATAATATATTAAATGTCTCAGAGAAAATAGCCATGTTGCTGACTGGAGAGTGACTGATTGGGTCTATCTGAAACGTGGGCAATTTTGTTAATAGGGGCGCGTTGGAGGCGGGACTGCTGCTTGGCGGGTCGATGTCCCACCTCCATCGATTTGTGGCCAACCCACGCTATTTTCCCTTGATTGACCTTGTTAAGCCCGCCTAGTGGGCTTAGCAGACCAATTAAGGGAAAGCCGGTTGCAGAGCACGTCAACGTATGACGTTTCATCTGTCAAAAATTTTTGACAGATGAATTGTAATCGTTTGACAGCTCTGTGAAGCTGTCAAACACTGACATTCTCTGCAGTTTGACGAGGTCTTGCATACAAGACCTCATCAACCTACTTTCTTTTACAGAAATGAGATGGTTGCTGCATTGGAGAATGCAACGGCCATCTGTCATCTCTACCGCGGAGGGGCGAGACTCTCCGCATACCCACCGACTGAAGCGGCAGGAAGAAACAAAGCTAAGTACACTTTTTCTAACACTTTGCACTTACCTCAGATACTGACTTCTCCACACTTGCACCCATCACTTACCTTCACAGCACACTTTTGCACCCCCCCCGACCCCCGCAGACCCAGTACTCGCCTCACTGTGCTGGCGGGTTTTGGAGCCTTCTGGAAGCCCGCACTTGTGAGGGCAAAAAGGGGATAATCCTATTTTCTGCCTATTAACTACCTGTTAACAGGCAATAAATAGGCTTTAATCCCTTCCCGCCTCCAAGGAGACAGGACCCGGCGCGGGATGGTTACCCGCCTCCTGGGAAGATGGCATGGAGGCGGGTTTGGCACCCGCCCCAAAATTCTGCCATTTTCCCGGCAGTCCCGCCCCCATAACCGCCTCCCCAGGGCTGACAAGATCGTCCCCGTAGGTCCAGATCAGATCTTTATCTGTTAAATATGGATTTCTGTTATATATACAAATGGTTTTTCAGGTTCTAACCAAACTAAAGATTAATAGACCACATAGACTTACATTGCGACAATTGGCCTCGGTTTAACGTCTCAGTCAGAAGACGGCACCTCCGACAGTGCAGCACTCCCTCAGCACTGCACTGCAGTGTCAGCCTAGATTTTTGTGCTCAAGTCTCTGGAGTGGGACTTGAAACCATAACTTTTTGATTCAGAGGTGAGAGTGCTACCCACTGAGCCACGGCTGACCAATATAACTTGTTCAAAAAATTCTTTAACTTTTCTAGTTGAAGATAAGTCAGTACAGAGTGGAGATTCCAGCACTCTGTCTCAGAGTGAAAATCTGTGCTTTTACAGTTATTTTTCTCCATTTCCCTCATCCTCCCACCTGTAGGAAGGAGGGCAGGAAACCTCAACTAGGCTTTTGACAATATTCTGAACTCGAGCCATTAGATCACAAGATAAATAGAGCTAAGGAAGGTCATTCGGTCCGCCATAATTCATTGATCCAGAAAAACAAATCTACAACCTTTGCTTAATGGTATTCAACTGGCTGCTAAGAGTTTTGCCTCCACTACCCTGCCTGCTCAGGAGTCTAGTCCAAGTGCTGATTTATTGTGTGAAGATGTTTTTTACTGTACCAATCTTAAATTTACCTTTCACCAGTTTGAACCCTTAAATCCTTATCCTGACTTTTATGTACAAGTAGTGGACCAGCCTTGTGTTTTTTGTGTAGCATTCCAAACTCCAGGGACTTGAGCACAAAAATCTAGGCTAACACTCCTGTGCAGTACGGAGCGCTGCACTGTCGGAGGGGCCGTCTTTCGGATGAGATGTTAAACCGAGGTCCCGTCTGCTCTCTCAGGTGGACGTGAAAGATCCCGAGGCACTATTTCGAAGAAGAGCAGGGGAGTTATCTCTGCTGCCTGACCTGCTGAGTATTTCCAGCATTTTCTCTTCTTATTTCAGATTTCCAGCATCCGCTGTATTTTGCTTTTGTTTGAGTTATCTCTGGTGTCCTGGACGATATTTATCCCTCAATCAACATCACTAAAAAGCAGAAATAAAAACAGAAAATGCTGGAGATACTCAGCAGGTCAGGCAGCATCTGTGAAGAGAGAAACAGAGTTAACGTTTCAGGTCGATGACCTTTCGTCAGGTTATCCGGTCATTATCACATTGCTGTTAAGGGAGCTTGTTGTTTGCAAACTGGCTGCCGTGTTTCCTACATTACGACAGTGACTACACTTCAAAGATTACTTCGTTGGCTGTAAAGCATTTTGGGACATCCTGAAAGGCGCTATATAAATGCAAGTCTTTTTTTTCTTTTTCACAGACGCACACACTCACACTCAATGTCCTAACACTGCGGATAAGCCTTGTAGCACTGCCTGCAGAGTTTGCTAAGGTGCATAAGTATTCATGCCAACTGACAAAGCTCGAGAAGCTGACAAATAGGTTCAAAAAAGCTGATGCAGCCTCCAAAAAGCTGACAACTCAAAAGCGCAATGTGCAACTGAAAAACAGCCCTGGATACAGGCCAATGGCCAGGTCTATAGCTTCAAGCTAACTGAATAAGTTAAACTCCTTTTATCACGTTGGGATTTCAGGATTTTTATTACTGTTTTGGAATCACATTCGACAATTCAGTTTTGTGAAAACTGAAAGCCTGCAAAAATGTCGTTGCAATGGGTAAAAAAAAAAGTTAAGGGAATTAAAAAAGTTACTTTAAATTAAATTTAGAGTAGAAGAAAAAGGGAGAGAGGGTTAAATTGGTAAAAGGTTCATTTAGAACTAGTGAAGGTATTCATACTGTGGTGACCACTTGGAATGAATGTTCAGATAGAGTAATGGAGGCAAAAATCCTGGAATTATTTTAAAAAAATGATTGCATGAACAGGAAGATTGTAATGGATGAATTAAGATGGGCTGAATGACCTTTCATATCTATAATTACCCTGTGAATAAGAGTGCAGTGGGACTTGAACGTGTCATGAATTAAACTATAGCTTTACTTAATATTCCACCAGTTACATTAATTGGTGGGGGGGAGTTAAAATGCACAATATTTAGAATATTAGGGGCGATTTTGCCAGCCCTGAGGAGGCGGGTATGGAGGCGGGACTGCCAAAAAAATGGCAGAATTTGGGGGCGATTGCCAAACCCGCCCCCAACCCGCCTCCGTGCCATCTTCCCAGGAGGCGGGTAGCCGTTCCGCGCCGGGTCCCGTCTCCTTGGAGGCGGGAAGGGATTAAAGCCTATTAACTGCCTGTTAACAGGTAGTTAACAGGCAGAAAATAGGATTATCCCCTTTTTGCCCTCACAAGTGCGGGCTTCCCGAAGGCTCCAAAACCCGCCAGCTCAGCGAAGCGAGTACTGGGTCTGCGGGGGTCGGGGGGGGTGTGCAAAAGTGTGGTGTGAAGGTAAGTGATGGGTGCAAGAGTGTAGAGGTGAGTATCTGAGGTAAGTGCAAAGTGTTTTTAAAAGTGTACTTACCTTTGTTTCTTCCTGCAGGCTTCAGTCGGTTTGTATATGGAGAGTCTCGGACCTCCGTGTTGCAGATGAGAGATGGCCGTTGCATTCACAGATGCAGCAACCATCTCATTTCTGTAAAACAAAGAAGTTTGATGAGTCTTGAATGCAAGACCTCATCAGACTGCAGAGAATGTCAGTGTTTGATAGCTTCACAGAGCTGTCAAACAATGACAATTCATCTGTCAAAATTTTTTGACAGATGAAACGTCATACGTTGACGTTCTCTGCAACCGGCTTTCCCGGGCCTGCCAAGCCCGTTGGGCAGGCTTAACAAGGTCAATCAAGGGAAAATAGCGTGGGTTGGCCACAAATCGATAGAGGCGGGACATCGCCCCGCCAAGCAGCAGTCCCGCCTCCAACGCGCCCCCATTAATAAAATCGCCCCCTAAGGTTGGATGGTGGAAAATGTATTTCCTAGGGAAGTCTGGAGGCATAGCCCCAGGAAAATTTGAACTGGGCTGGGACCAAGGTCCTAGCAGAAAATAAGGCGATCAGGAGGACTTGAAACTAGTAAATGGGGAAGCGTGGGAGGGCGGGGGTGGGGTGGGGGGCAAGGGGGGGGGGGGGGGAAGAGGGCTCAGGTGGAAAAGGTAGTGTAAATAATTGTTCTAAAAAAGAATAGGGAAGAGAGTAGAGTAATAGTCAGAAATTGTGCTTTAGGCACTACAAGTAAAGGGAAAACGAAAAGATGTAAAGTAATTAAATCAGGAGAGAGAAATGACCGGTTAAGGTGTGTGGCCCAAGTAAGAATTTTTTTATACAAACGCACGGTGTATAAGAAACAAATTGAATGAATTGCAGGTGCAAATTCAACTTGGAGGGCGTGACATGGTAGGCATTACTGAGACATGGCTGCAAGACGGTCAGGACTGGGAACCAAATATACCAGATTATAAGGTTTACAGGAAAATAGTAGAGGGGGAGGAGTAGCCTTAATGATTAAGGATGAAATCACTTCAATGATAAGAGAAGATATAACGAGAGGTAAGCAGGTAGTGGTGACTTTATGGGTAGAATTAAGAAATAGATAAGGATTTAAGACTGTAGTGGGAGTTGTGTATTGGCCCCATGATAACAGCTGTTAAGTGGTAGAATGTATAAATGCAGCGATTAAACAAGCATGTAGTAAAGACAGAGTAGTTTTAATGGGGGATTTTAACTTTCACATAGATTGGGATAAGCAGACTAGCTCAGGCCAGAAAGGTAGTGAATTTCTTAAGTGTATTCAGGATAGTTTTCCGCAACAGTATGTCCTAGAATCAACAATGGGGCATGCTCTCATGAGTAATGAGCCAGATTTAGTTAACAGTCTAACGGTGCATGAACATTTATCTAATAGCGATCATAATATGATAGAGTTCAATGTAATGTTTGAAAGGGAGAAATGCGAAAGAGCTACTAAGATTCTAGATTTAGGTAAGGCTGACTTCAATGTAATGAGACAGAGACTGTCCACAGTAAACTGGGCAAATCTGTTAATGGGAAAAACGACAGAAGATCAGTGGGAGATGTTCAAAAAAGAACTTAATACAATAGGAACCAAAGGGTGGTAAAAGTTTGGAACTCTCTTCCGCAAATGGCAATTTATGCTAGATCAATTGTTAATTTTAAATCTGAGATTGGTAGATTTTTGTTAACCAAAGGGATTAAGGGATGTGGGGCAAAGGCAGCCATGATCTCATTGAATGGCGGAACAGGCTCAAGGGGCGAAATGGCCCACTCCTGTTCCTATGTTTTACATTGTTGGTGCATTTTTTCCATCTTGTTTTCTGCACTGTGAAAGGTAATCATCATTGAGTATAACAGGAAGCCTATAGGTGTGCAGGTGCTATGGCTGGATGTGATTAGCAAGGGTGAATACGAAGAGATCAGGAGAGAAGTCATAAAAACAATTAGGAAGGCAAAGAGGAACTATGAAATTAAATTATCAAGGAACATAAAACAAAACAGTAAAATATTTTACAGGCACATCAATAAAAAAAGGAAGATTGGGATTGGAATAGGGCCATTAAGGGATAGACAGGATAATACCACAGGTAACAATAGAGAGATGGCAGAAATATTAAATAATTATTTTGCTTCAGTATTTACCAGGGAGATAGAACAGGTGGACATGGCATTGGATGATGAGATTAGTAATGAGATAAGTGCATTTAAAATAAAAAGAGGGGATTAAATAAATTAATCAAACTGGTCCGGATGGATTGCATCCACGCATTTTAAAAGAATCTAGGGAAGAGATAGCAGAGACATTACTACACATATTTAATAATTTGTTCGAAAAAGGTATAGTGCCAGAGGACTGGTGGATAGCTAACGTAATACCTATATTTAGGTATTACAAGGGAGATAGAACATGTCCAGGGAATTATAGACCAGTCAGCTTAACATCGGTGGTAGGAAAAATAATGGAATCCCTACTAAAGGAGAAAATAGAAGAACATCTAGAAACCAAAAACATAATAATGAATAGTCAGCATGGATTTCAAAAGGGAAAGTCCTGCTTGGCCAACCATATTGAATGTTTTGAAGAGATAACAGAGAGAGTAGACAATGGTAATGCAGTAGATGTAATTTTTCTAGATTTTCAAAAGGCCTTCGATAAGGTACCCCATAATAGACTGAGGAACAAGGTCAGAGAATGCAGAGTCACGGGACAAGTAGCAGAATGGATAGCTAGCTGGCTTCAAGACAGAAAGCAGAGAGTAGGGGTGAAAGGTAGCTATTCACAGTGACAGAAGGTGGGTAGTGGTGTTCCACAAGGATCAGTGCTGGGACCACTGTTGTTCACAATTTATATTAACAATTTAGACTTTGGAATCAAAAACACAATTTATAAATTTGCGGATGACACGAAAATGGGGGGAATAGTCAATACTGAGGAGGACGGCAACAAGTTACAGGAGGACATTAATAAACTTGCAGAATGGGCATATAATTGTCAAATGAAGTTCAACACAGATAAATGTGAGGTATTACATTTTGGTAGGAAGAATAGGGAGGTCACTTATCACTTGGAGGGTGCGAGTCTGGATGGGGTAGAGGAACAAAGGGATCTCGGAGTACAAATACACAAATCACTAAAAGTTGTGACACAGGTTAGCAAGGGCAAAAAAAAGCAAACCAAGCACGAGGGTTTATTTCTCGAGGTATAAATTTGAAAAGTAGGGAAGTTATGCTTAACCTGTATCGAACCTTGGTTAGACCACACTTAGAGTACTGCGTACAGTTCTGGTTGTCATATTATAAAAAGGATATAGAGGCACTAGAGAGGGTGCAGAGAAGATTTACAAGGATGATGCCAGAAATGTGAGGGTACATATATCAGGAAAGGAACTGGCTGGGTCTCTTTTCTCTTGAAAAAAGAAGGCTGAGGGGTGACCTAATAGAGGTCTTTAAAATTCTGAAAGGTTTTGGTAGAGTGGATACAGAGAGAGTGTTTCCACTTGTGGGGAAGAGCATAACTAGAGGCCATCAATATAAGATAGTCACCAAGAAATCCAACTGGGAATTCAGAAGAAACTTCTTTACCCAAAGAGTGGTGAGAATGTGGAACTCGCTACCACAGGGAGTGGTTGAAGCGAATAGTATGGATACATTTAAGGGGAGGCTAGACAAGCATATGGGGGAGAAGGGAAAGGAGGGTTATGCTGATAGAGTTAGATGAGGAAAGACGGGAGGAGGCTCGAGTGGAGCATAAACGCCGGCATGGACTGGTTGGGCCGAATGGCCTGTTTCTGTGCCGTATATACTATGTAATCTTATGAGATAATAATGGTCTGTGGACTTGCAACATCTTCAGATTATTAAAACCGGTAAATAATTGAACATTTTCAATGCAGAAAGCATTGATGTGAAAAATACAACGACTTGTATTTCTATAGTGCTCTTCAAATGCAGTAAGATGTCTCATTGCACTTTAAATTAATGAGGGAAAAATATAACAATTAGACAAATTATAGTACTATTGTCTTCAGTCTCTCTCCCCCCCCCTTCATATCCACTACCCCAGATCACAAAGTCAAATTTCTCTCTCTTTTTCTCCACTCACTCCCACAACCCAGTTCATAGAGACACTGCATCCCATCCAACGCCCTACCCTTTCACAAGACGCTTTCTTCTGCTCCTTGTAGTTCCTCATGACAATCCTCTTCCTCTCCCTCGCTAATTCAGCCTGGAACTCGTCCCTCCCCAACCTATTTAATTGTGCTGTTCTTCCCTCGTCACCTGCCCAGAGTTTATGCTGGCACTCTCCCTCCCTTTTTCTTTCAGCTAATGTTGGTGCTCTCTCGCTTTACTCCGCAATCATATAAAGCACCACTCCCAGCGTTTGCTTCTTCACTCTGCCTTTCCTCACCATCTATTGTCTCCTTTCCTCCATTGTCATCTATTTACTTTCCATCAATACTGCCATCAGTTCCCACTCTTTCACTACCCCTGCACTTATGTCCAAATCCCCACTTCCTTCCCATTCATTTCCTCTTTGCCCGTCCCTTGCCTTTTCTCCTCCTCCTTTCCCGTGGAATCGATTTTGAGCTGCCTGCAAGTCCATTGGCTAATACACTGGACAGGCCCCTCTCCTCGTTGTGCACTCACAGCGCTGCTGGCCCTGATTACTGGCTTTGCGTACTACGAGACTGGGAATTCCCATTCTTGCGAGAGTTCCTGCCTCCAGTAACGCGGGGCGAGTACCCTGGAAGCGAACAAAGAGGAGAGTAGCGGCACTTGTACAGCACATTAACCATCAGCTTTAGGAGGAGTGCGGCCTGTCCGGCACATTAACCACCAGCTTTAGGAGGAGTGCGGCCTGTCCGGCACATTAACCACCAGCTTTAGGAGGAGTGGGGCCTGTCCGGCACATTAGCCACCAACTTTAGGAGGAGTTGGATGGCGAGGGGCTGAAAGGTCCGTGCTGTCTGCTGATTTTTGTGCAGACACAAAATCAGCAGATAACACAAAGCCCCAAATGCTGATCACTGGGGCAGAAAGCGGATGGTTGGCAACTATGATTGCATCACCCCAGTACTTTTAACTTTGAAAAACCATACATTTAATTAACTTTTCCAGCAAACTCACTTCTGTATTCATTAATCTCATGGGTGAACAAAGCACACAGTAAACGGGCAGGTATAGAAAGCACAATGACAGATAGAGAGAAGAAGCATGGGCTGGAGGTATAAGGGCTGACTGAATAATGCATGGCTAATGGACATGACATGAAGTGGAATAAAACGTGAATGGGAACTAAAATGAAAGAAAAATGGTGGGAGAGTGGTGAGTGAGAAGAATACAGAGTGAAGGCACCAGAAACATGAGGAGACTCATCCAATATTAGAGTGGTTTGGAACAATTGAGTGTTTGAACACTAAACCCACGCTTGTTAGACTTAAATAAAGACCAAGGGGTAAAAATTGAGTCGCGCCCCATTTGGGGCGCTAACCTCGCCGGGGCGCGACTTTTAGCGCCCCGAAAAGATTAGCGGCCTCGCGCCGGAACTTCAGTGGTTGCGCCCCAAGAGGGAAGCGGGGCGCAACTGGAAGCAGCCCGCATCCCTCTTGGGGCGCTGCGAGTGAATATCCTGGCGCTACGTGCCGCAGCGCCACGCGCTGCGGCACGTCGCGCCGCGGTATTGCAGGCCTTCCTCCCCTTCTTAAAGGGGAGGGACCCTGCGCAGCGCGAACCGGGGCCCAGCTGGGCCCCCAGGGATCGGGAGTGCCGGCAAAAGAGCCCGGCACTCAAGAGAAGTGCCGGGCTCTTGGAGCGCAGCCGGCACTTCACGGTGGGGGGGCTTCACGGGGGCCGGGGGCAGGTGCTGGCAGGCGGCCAGCAACAAAAATGGCCACCTGCCACCTCCGCTTTAAATATCGCCGCCCCGGCCGCACGTACGCCTCCCTGAACCCGTCGGACATAGCGTCTGGCGGTAAATCAGGGGGCGCGACTGAAGATCACGGCCGGGGCGCGAGCGGGGTGCTGCGCACGGCGATGACGTCATCGCCGGCGGCGCAGCGCCACAGGGCGCTACCGGCTGCCGCCGCCGCTAACCTCCCACTAAATTTTTCGGGAGGCGTGGGCGGCGCTGCGTCCGGGCGTTAGCTGCTTTACGCCCCATTAGCGCCCTCTTAAGGCGCTAACGGGAGGCGCAAGCAGCTGAATTTTTCCCCCCAATAGTTGAGACAAATACTGCGCCACTCCCAATTTTGCACTGCTGGGAAAGCTGCCTGTGCAAAACGAGACTCCGCAGCTGCCAGGAATGTGCACTTGACAAAATCTTCGAAGCCTGGCGGGCCAATTTGCCGACTGTTCCCAGCCCCTGTTCATGCTGTTGGTCAAAAGTGAGAAGTCGCACAACACCAGGTTATAGTCCAACAGTTTTATTTGAAATCACAAGCTTTCGGAGCGGCTGCTCCTTCGTCAGGTGAAGTGAAGGAATACGAATCGGCAAAGCATATATAGACAGAGAACAATGCCTGTGCAGCGTACAATGTCAGACGACTACAGTTAATCTTCCTGACTGCCTTTTATCACACCTCGGCAGAGAGACAATCAGGTCAGTCAGGAAGGCATTATATCAAAGACATGGCAAAATACAACTAAGACAATGAGGTGGGGTCACAGGGGGTCTAATGTGTCAAATGCTGCAGTCTGTATGGAAAACCATAAACTTTAAACTTTTTACTTTTTTTACTGGAAATCACATCTGTGAACAAGCCAACGACGACTCGAGTCTGGATGACTCTACGTCAGGTAGCGTGACATGAACCCAAGAACCAGGATCTTGGGTTCATGTCACGCTACACGACGTAGAGTCATCCAGACTCGAGTCGTCGTTGGCTTGTTCACAGATGTGATTTCCAGTAAAAAAAGTAAAAAGTTTAAAGTTTATGGTTTTCCATACAGACTGCAGCATTTGACACATTAGACCCCCTGTGACCCCACCTCATTGTCTTAGTTGTATTTTGCCATGTCTTTGATATAATGCCTTCCTGACTGACCTGATTGTCTCTCTGCCGAGGTGTGATAAAAGGCAGTCAGAAAGATTAACTGTAGTCGTCTGACATTGTACGCTGCACAGGCATTGTTCTCTGTCTATATATGCTTTGCCGATTTGTATTCTTCACTTCACCTGACGAAGGAGCAGCAGCTCCGAAAGCTTGTGATTTCAAATAAAACTGTTGGACTATAACCTGGTGTTGTGCGACTTCTCACTTTTGTCCACCCCAGTCCAACACCGGCATCTCCGCATCATGCTGTTGGTGTGGGCGCTCTGAAATCAGCTGCTTTTCGGGCGACTGGACTAGCCCTGTAATGCATCACTGCTGACCTCTCCTACATGTGCGCAGTATTTCAGCGCGAATGCATAGAAATAATCAGTGGCCAATCTGGTCACCTCAAACAGCTAATTTCAGATTGCCCATGCGAGCCGCACAAACTCGGGCAGGGTTGGCGCGGCTGGGATTGTGAGAGGTTCGGCAACAAAAAGTGGATGGTTGGAAATTGTGCTTCAAAGTAACCCGTGATTGATTTTCACTCTCCTGCTGGCCTTTGCTCAGCACCGTAGCCAGAATTGGAATTCAGTAATGGAGAGAGGTCAAGGGCACTAATACACAACTCCCTATTCCGCGATACAGCTTGTTGGCAATTCAGCACTTTCCCAGCGTATTGCCACAGCACTATGGCTGCAAATATTTCTGTAAGCATTCAGGAGAAAATGAAGTGACTGCGTAACTTGTATCCATGAAGAAGAATTGATGTTGGTCTTTGAAATTCGCATTGCTTGTTACAGGACTAATTCATTGGGATTGAAGCACGCAATTCTAGTAGTACAATTAATCACTTACTGCCTCATCTGCCTCTTGAATGTGAGTAACCATTTTATGTTCCATGTACGTGTTACACTCTCCTTGTTCATCATTTATTTGTTAGCCAACAGGTCATTGACCTGAAACATAAGAACATAAGAATTAGGAGCAGGAGTAGGCCATTCGGCCCCTCGAGCCTGCTCCACCATTCAATAAGATCATGGTTGATCTCCTACCTGAACTCCACTTTCCTGCACTATCTCAATATTCCTTGATTCCCTTAATATCCAAAAATCTATCGATCTCTGTCTTGAATATACTCAACGACTGAGCCTCCACAGCCCTCTGGGGTAGAGAATTCCAAAGATTCACCACCCTCTGAGTGAAGAAATTTCTCCTCATCTCAGTCCTAAATGGCTGACCCCTTATTCTGAGACTGTGACCCCTGGTTCTAGACTCCCCAGCCAGGGGAAACATCCTCCCTGTATCTACCCTGTCAATCCCTGTAAGAATTTTGTATGTTTCCATGAGATCACCTCTCATTCTTCTAAACTCCAGAGAATATAGGCCTAGTCTACTCAATCTCTCCTCATAGGACAATCCCCCCATCCCAGGAATCAGTCTAGCGAACCTTTGTTGCACTCCCTCTATGGCAAGTATATCCTTCCTTAGGTAAGGACACCAAAACTGTACACAATACTCAGGTGTGGTCTCACCAGGGCCCTATATAATTGCAGTAAGACGTCTTTACTCTTATACTCAAATCCTCTTGTAATAATGGCCAACATACCATTTGCTTTCTTAATTGCTTGCTGTACCTGCATGTTAACTTTCAGTGATTTGTGTACAAGGACACCCAGGTCCCTCTGAACACCAAGATTTCCCAATCTCTCACCATTTAAAAAAAATACTCTGCTTTTCTATTTTTCCTACTGAAGTGGATAACTTCACAAACCTTCACCCTGCCTTCATCTCTCCACAGATGCTGCCTGACCTGCTGAGTGTTTACCAGCATCTCCTGCTTTTATTAAGGAACTAATGGCAGATGCTTACCACGAGCAATGCAGGCAGGTCACTGGCAATGCAGTAGTAGATTTTACAAATTAGCACTTCTATTGCAGGGCTTTGTGTGTTGGGAGCGTGTTATTGGAAATCCAGGTGTGGGGGTGGGGGCAGCGAGAATCCAGGTGTGGGGGGACGGGGGAATCCAGGTGTGAGGGGACAGGGGAATCCAGGTGTGGGGGGACGGGGGAATCCAGGTGTGGGGGGACGGGGGAATCCAGGTGTGAGGGGACAGGGGAATCCAGGTGTGGGGGGACGGGGGAATCCAGGTGTGGGGGGACGGGGGAATCCAGGTGTGGGGGGACGGGGGAATCCAGGTGTGAGGGGACGGGGGAACCCAGGTGTGGGGGGACGGGGGAATCCAGGTGTGGGGGGACGGGGGAATCCAGGTGTGGGGGGACGGGGGAATCCAGGTGTGGGGGGACGGGGGAATCCAGGTGTGGGGGGATGGGGGAATCCAGATGTGGGGGGACGGGGGAATCCAGGTGTGGGGGGACGGGGGGATCCAGGTGTGGGGGGACGGGGGAATCCAGGTGTGGGGGGACGGGGGAATCCAGGTGTGGGGGGACGGGGGAATCCAGATGTGGGGGGACGGGGGAATCCAGGTGTGGGGGGACGGGGGAATCCAGGTGTGGGGGGACGGGGGAATCCAGGTGTGGGGGGACGGGGGAATCCAGGTGTGGGGGGACGGGGGAATCCAGGTGTGGGGGGACGGGGGAATCCAGGTGTGGGGGGACGGGGGAATCCAGATGTGGGGTCTGTGGGACCCGCAGGATTTTCAACAACAACTTGCATTTATAGTGACTACACTCCAAAAGTATTCATTGGCTGTAAAGTGCTTTGAGACATCCGGTGGTCATGAAAGGTGCTATACAAATGCAAGTCTTTCTTTCTTTCTTTTATACAGCGCAGCGCCTTTAATGCAGTAAAATGTCCTGAAGCGCGTCACGGGAGCGATTATCAAACAAAATTTGGCGCCAAGCCACATAAGGAGATATTAGGGCAGACGCGGTAGGTTTTCAGGAGCGTCTTAAAGAGAAAAGAGAGGGAGAGACGTGAAGAGGTTTAGGGAGGCAATTCCAGAGCTTAGGGCTTTGGAAGCTGAAGGCACGGCCGCCTTTGGTGGAGCGATGAAAATCGGGGTTGTTCAAGAGTCCAGAATTGGAGGAGCGCAGGGATGTTGTCGGGCTGGAGGAGATTACAGAGATAGGGGGTGGTGAGGCCATGGAGTGATTTGAAAACGCGGATGAGAATTTTTAAATAGCGGTGTTGCTTAACATAAATTAACATTTACGGAGAGAAGATTTTGCGAGGCCCACTGATTTTCGAGCCTCCGTTCTGGAAATGGTGTGTGAAGCTCTACGCTAAGAAGGTGACTTTGTAAAGGCTCCCAAGGATTTTACAAGGAGATGCTAATCTCCATTTTGAATGGCAACTCTGAGATTTCTCCCTGCCTTCTCGAAGCGCAAAATGTAGGAGTGCAAGAAGATTAGGTGAGGAAGCATAATCCAACATGGAAGTATGAATCTTTTGCACACTATGGGCTGGATTTTCAATGACCCGTGGAGTCGGGTTTGGAGGTGTGTGGAGGGTTAAAGTTGCAGATTCGGGGGTCCCGACCCCATCCCGACCAACCCGCCTCCACGCAATTTTGACAAAATCAGTCGCGGGGTTCCCGACTCCGTCCCGCCTCCAAGAGGCGGGAGAGGCCATTAAAGCCCTTAACAAGCCCTAAATTGGCTCTGTAATGCCATTTTGAAACGTTTTAGCTAGTTTAACCCTTTTCCCACGTGAAGCACGCCTGATGTGAAACACGCCAGTGAAACCTGGCGGGAGCACAAACACGCCAGTGAAACCTGGCAGGAGCACAAGTGGATAGCTGACTATCAGCTGCAGGTCCACTATTACAACAGAGATGTGATGAAGGTAGTAGTAGTATTAGGTCTGAAAGTCGCCTCTGATGCTGCTGCATTGAACATCTTCAGAGACTGCCTGGCCTTTGCTGTGAGAGGACCTGGATGCAAAAAAATTCTTTCTCTCTCTCTCTCTCTCACTCTCAGCTGCTGCTCATTTTGCATCCAGGTCCACTCACAGCAAAAGCCAGGCAGTCTCTGAGACCAGGCAGGCAGTCTCTGACCTGCAGTGATGACATCATCAGAGGCGACTTTCAGACTTAAACCACTAATTGGTTTATGGGTTCCCTCATGCTGGACCTCAATTGCCCAATTAAGTGAAAATTGTATCATTCATCCACATTAATCTGGAGTCGGGGGGGCAACATGAAATGCGGGTAACACGACCCCAACCCGACCCCAAGACAAAATCCAGCCCCAGTTGTTTTAATGAAGTATTTTAAAACACTCTGTCCATTGGACATGTGCAGCTGGACATTCTGTAGCAGGTCTCCTGCCTGAAACCCAGGGAAATGGCGTAAGCCTCGGAAAACGGCCAATGGCCCCATTCCTCCAGGGATTCTGCTGACCTCTCACCAAAGGAGATCGAGAGAACCTCTTCGGAAACTTAGGGCCACTACTTTTATTTGAATTTTTAAAGTAGAACGTAGTTGTTTAAGGCTGAAAAAACTTTAAGCTGTAAAAAGAGGAGCATTGTTATTCCTTCCTCCCCCTTACTGTTTAGCTCAATGAATCTGGCTAGCAGTTCTGGCTCACTCTCGCTCTCGTAGGAGGAATAGATTTCCGCCACTTAAATCAGTCTAGTTAGTTTATTCTGGCTCACAGTAGGATGAAGGAAAAATGTGATTCCCTCAAGTTTACTATAATTGCAGCAGTGACTTGGCTGAGATTTGTGATCAGGAGGAGAAAACTGTAACTTCTTCCAGGTATCATAGCTAATTGACAGGCTAGGGACAACCATGGTGCTCCCAAGATATCTGCTCTTGTTTTATTAGTGGATTGCCTCCGGTTTAAGCAGCTCACAGTTTCTGGATAGTTTACGATTTGGCAGGACCCTTTTCAAAAAATTGTAACTTCAAGATGAATTACCATATGTTGTCCTCCAGAGTATTTATTGATTAAATCTAATTTGTTGTTAATAAATGCATCATTTAGGATCTTTTTTTTTTTCGATTTTATAATCTGAGTAATAACATTTTAAATAAGGAAAGTCAGAGCAAGAAAGAACTGGATGAGATTCCGACATACACAGAACTTTTTTCCCTTCACTCTCTCAATATTTGCGAACCGTACCCTGAGTATCTTGAGGAGCTGACCCCTGTGCTTGATTATTTGCAACAATGCACCTTGGTTGTAAAAAGCTCGGGGTTCAATTCCAGCTGCATTCTTTCCACAGTGCACTCGAGTGTAGCCAATCTGTAGTTCAGGCACTGATGAATCAGAGAGGCAGTCTTTGATTTTTCTCCGATCTCTGATCCGCAGAATGAAATTCAGCACGAGGCTTCTGCGTGCTCTCTTGCTGGTTCAACACTCCTGACGCTTGAAAATGTGCCCATTGATTTCCACAGCCATCTGCTCCTCTATCTGCGTCTTAAATCTTACAGTCCCTCTAAACTAAAATGGACCTCTCCCTTCGCCCTTCCACTGCTGGTAATTCTACAGCCTATGTGCTAAATAAGTGGTCATGTGAGGTGATACAGTAGGAAGTAAAATACAAGTCCCATAGTCTCTACTGGTACTTACAATCGTAGTACTTTGAGGTGCAGTTTGCGGTACTGGCTTGGGTAGTTAATCTCCAGATAATCCAAACCTATCAATGAAGTGAAATATTTAAGAATAGACCACACAATCATAGAGATGTCAACAATAAAGATGATGTGGAGATGCCGGTGTTTGACTGGGGTGGACAAATGTGAGAAGTCGCACAACACCAGGTTATAGTCCAACAGTTTTATTTGAAATCACAAGCTTTCGGAGCGCTGCTCCTTCGTCAGGTGAAGTGAGCGAAGGAGCAGCGCTCCGAAAGCTTGTGATTTCAAATAAAACTGTTGAACTATAACCTGGTGTTGTGCGACTTCTAACAATAAAGATAATGGAGGAGAAATTTGTGTAGTGCCGGAATCCTGCCCAAACTGAGTGTCATGCCTGGTACGGCACCCGAAGGAGTCAGCCCGAGGCTGGCTGGGGTTAGAGCCTCGGACCTCCTCTCCGGAAAACCAGCAAGCTATGGACGTTAACCAGACGTTCCAATGCAGCTCGTCAGTCGGGGCCTTTGGGAAATTTCGGTGACTTCAATTATTCCGAGGTGTGCCGGGGTGGGTGGGAGCGGTGGTGAAAAAGAGGGGGTGGGGCGGGGAGAGAGCTGAGACTGTTAGCGGGCCACAGTATTTTTTGTGGAGCCACTACTCCTGCTCCTCTTCATTCCACAGAAAAATAACTGGAAAATATGTTGCCTTCTTTGTGGAGGCCGCCATCTGCTGTAGACCCGGAAAAAACTGAGCGATGCATTGCAAGCTCACGAGTTTGGAGCGGGGTCCCAAAGAGGAGATGAATGGTAGTTGTACATTTTAACAGATGCCAACAATCATAATTCGATATCTGCATACCAGACTCTGTTGTGGAGACTCTGATCACAAGGTCTATTTGCTTTCAAGGAGGAAGAGCTAAATTGCCAACCATACAGTTAAAGAGAGCTCCTTCTGTTCCTAAGCTCTTCCTCCAGTTACTCTCCATCAAGTCTCCCTTAAGTGTCAGCTATGGCTCAGTTGGTAGCACCCTCGCCTCTGAGTCAGAAGGTTGTGGGTTCATAGTCCCACTCTATGAGACTTGAGCACAAAAATCAAGTCTGATACTCCAGTGCAGTACTGAAGGAGTGCTGCACTGTCGGAGGTGCCGTCTTTCGGATGAGATGTTAAACCGAGGCCCCGTCTGCTCTCTCACTTAAAAGATCCCGTGGCACTATTTTGAAGAAGAGCAGGGGAGTTATCCCCGGTGTCCTAGCCAATATTTATCCCTCAACCAACATCACTTAAACAGATTATCTGGTCATTATCACATTTTGTGGGAGCTTGCTGTGCTCAAAATTAGCTGCTGCGTTTCCTGCATTACAACAGCGACTACACTTCAAAAAGTACTTCATTGGCTGTAAAGCGCTTTGGGGAGTCCGGTGGTTGTGAAAGGCGCTGTATAAATGCAAGTCTTTCTTTTCCATCCTTGATGTGGAGATGCCGGTGTTGGACTGGGGTGGACAAATGTGAGAAGTCGCACAACACCAGGTTATAGTCCAACAGTTTTATTTGAAATCACAAGCTTTCGGAGCGCTGCTCCTTCGTCAGGTGAAGTGAGCGAAGGAGCAGCGCTCCGAAAGCTTGTGATTTCAAATAAAACTGTTGGACTATAACCTGGTGTTGTGCGACTTCTCACATTTTTCCATCCTTGGCAGTTGAAGGCTCTCTTTATTTTTATGGTTTATCACATTAAATCTTTTTATGGTCAAAAGAGGCATCACTGTGCTTTTTATATGGGTTAAAGCCTTCATTAAAATAACAAATATGTTAAGCATTCATTTGCTTATATCACCAATAGCAATTTCTAACATGAACTCTCTTTTTCTTGTGGCATGGTGAGGTGACCAAACAGTCTATGACAGTCCAAGGGGGAAAAATTCAGTCGCGCCCCGTTTGGGGCGCAAATATCGTCCGGGCGCAAAAATTAACGCCTGGCGCTAATTATCGCCACTGACTGGAAACTTCACTTTTAACCCCCCGGGAGGTGATTGGAGCGCTAAATCAGGCGCTGCACACCTGTCTTAAGGCGCAAAGGCCGAGGAGTGAGGCGCTAACTCAGAGCGCGAGCGCAGCGCAGGTGCTGCCAGTTAGCGAGGGAACACAGACACACTGGTGCCGGCCAGTTCTTAAAGGGGGGGGGGGGGCGATCTTGCTCCCCAGCCACACCCTGCTCATTGCAGCCTTGAATCTCGACCTGGAGAGACCTGAGATTCCATTTTCCAGCCAAGGATGGAGAGGGCGAGGGAACGAGCTGAGCGCTTCACCGAGCGGGCCTTGGATGCTCTGGTTGGCGCGGTGGAGCGCCGAAGAGCAATACTGTACCCAGAGAGTGGCAGGAGGCCTTTGCCGCACGACTACAGAAGAGTGTGGAGGGAGGTGGCTCAGCGCATCTCCTCTAGGAGCATGGTGCCCAGGACCCATGTCCAATGCCGGAAAAAGTTCAACGACCTCACTCGGGTCGTCAGGGTGAGTGGCTTTTTTGCAATACCTCTCCATCCCTCCATCTCAACCTCACTCTATGGCCAGAGGGTCTTAAAACCACAATTAACAACACTCATCCAACACCTATGGCCCTTTCATGAAGCACACACACACATTCCATACTTTGCATACAGTAAGGGCTATTCACCTATGGGAGGCACATCAGGCAAGACCATGGCTGCATACAGTAAGGGCTATTCACCTATGGGAGGCACATCAGGCAAGACCATGGCTGTATACAGTAAGGGCTATTCACCTATGGGAGGCACATCAGGCAAGACCATGGCTGTATACAGTAAGGGCTATTCACCTATGGGAGGCACATCAGGCAAGACCATGGCTGTATATTTACTCAGACGCCGTCCTTTTTCTTGCAGGCCAAGCTGGTGCATAATAGGAGACAGCAGCAATGGACGGGTGGAGGGCGGCCTCAGCTGCAACCCCTCAGCGATCTTGAGGAGCGCGTCCACAGGATTGTGGCAAGCTGGGTGATCGGTCCCGTCGCCACTGGAGACGCCGACCCTGTTCTGGACAGCAATGGTAAGGTCATCACCTTTTTGTCCTCTGTCCTTGCACTTGTCCCTCACAACACCAGCCTTTGACACTTTCAATCCAACTTACTAACTCGCTGCACTTATTCCTCCCTTACTGCCACCCTGTCCTCACGCTAAAGCCACTCTTGTACCTCCCTGCTTTCAGATGGTGATTCACCAGCTGAGGAGACGGGCCCTGAAGCTGCCAGTGGGAGTGAAGCTGCAGCCGAGGAGGAAGAGGAAGCCGGAGCATCAGTGCCACCCTCTCCCGAGGAAGCCCATGCCGACACTGGGAACACGCCTTCCCTGGAGGGGAGCAGGGGGGAAGGGTCTGATGAGGGTGAAGCTCCAGGACCCAGCGGGTTGCAGCAACGCAATGGGGGTAGGGAAGCTCGGGGGCCTTCTCCCCGGAGGGAGAGTATGCCAGCGAGTCCTGCTGCACTGGACGCAGAGGAGGAGCGGCTGATCGCGGAAATGAACACCCAGGCGGTGGGCATGCACACTGAGCTCATGGCTGCAGTGGGTAGGGTGCCCGAATGCATTGAAGCACTGGCAAGGAGTGTGGAGCACTCCGCTGCAGCGCAGGCGGATGCAACACTGAAGCTCAGTGCTGCAATTCAATCTCAGACTGCTCTCATGCAGACTCAGATTGAGGCCACGCGAGCACTGTCTGCTGCCATCCTCGCTGGTTCGTTCACATTTCCCCGGGGCTCTCACCGCGCCGCAGCAGGCCAGCAATCTGTGCTCCAGCAGATTGCTCCGGATGCTGAGGTGCTGCCCCGTGGGAGTGCCAGTGTGCCGGTCGAGCAGGGAGTTGCTGTCCTCGCTCAAGATGACAGCATTCCTGCTGCCACCACTGTCACTTCTCCACTGCAGTTGCCACCGCCTGTAGGACAGACTGCTGCCGCCCATGCAGAGTTGGTGCAGTCTGCAGCCGGGCCCTGCAGGCCCAGAACTGGTCGAGGCCGTCCCTCAAGGGCATCTGCATTGTCAGGGCCTGACAGTCAGCAGCCTTCCACCAGCCTTGCTGCAGCCACTGAGGTCCCATTGCGGAGGAGCAGTAGGGTAAGAAGGGGGGAAGGGCGCACGGGAAGTTGTTCACCCTCGATGTAGGAGGTGTGACAAAATGCTGGTCATTTTTTTATTAAAGGCCAAGGTTCGTGGTCAAACTTTTGTTGAGTGTTTTGCACATGATCTCCAGGTTGTGAGAACCAGTTATGGTAATGTCTGTTTTTTTGTGTTTATTTGTATGAGTTTGTCATGAAGAAATGACACACACAGAGTTTGTAAAATAAATAAGTTTTGGTACTCAAAATATACATGTTTGGTGTTTGGAATCATTGGTGCCTTGGCCGGCTTAGGGGTTGCGTGTTGGGTTAATTCATGCTGTTCTCAATGGCAGAAGTCCATTTCCACAGCAGGGGCCCTAGAAGCGGCTTGCTATCAGCCGCTGACGGACGGCCCTTGCAGTTTCACCATTGTGGGCCGCCCTCACGCCTTGGTGCTGCTGCTGATCATCCTCCTCCTCCTCTTCCTCCTCTTCCTCCTCCTCCTCTGGTGGTGCTCCAAGGCCTGGTGGCATTGGCTGGGTCCTGAGGATTGCCATGTTATGCAGCATGCAGCACACAACTACGATGTTGGAAACTCGCTCAGGCGAGTACTGCAGGGCTCCTCCAGAATGGTCGAGACAGCGGAACCGTTGCTTGAGCACGCCGATTGTGTGCTCCACGATGTTCCTGGTAGCTTGATGGCTCTCGTTGTACCGCAGCTCAGTAGGGGTGTTGGGCGTACGGAGCGGTGTCATCAGCCAGGTGCTCAGTGGATACCCCTTGTCCCCGAGAAGCCAACCAACTGGCTGATGCGGTGCCTCGAAAAGTTCTGCCACAGTAGTCTGGCGCAGGATGAAAGCATCGTGGCAGCTGCCAGGATAGTGGGCATTGACAGCGAGTATCAGCTGTCTGTGGTCACAGACCAACTGAACATTCAAGGAATGGAACCCCTTTCTGTTTCGGAAATCCTCGGCATTCTCATGCGGAGCACGCAAAGCCACATGCGTGCAGTCAATGGCGCCCTGCACCATGGGGAAGCCTGCTATCCTCGCAAAGCCCAGAGCGCGTTCTTGCTGCTTGTCTGGGGTCATGGGGAAAGAGATGAACTCTCGTCTCCTTTTAAAGAGGGCATTTGTGACCTTCCGGATGCAGCAATGCACCGCGAACTGGGAGATATTGGCGATGTCCCCAACAGCAGATTGAAATGAGCCAGTAGCATAAAAGTTCAGAGCCACTGTGACCTTCACTGCCACCGACAGATTCGTCCTGGACCTCAGTTGAGGCTGCAGATCTGGCTGCAGCAGGTGGCAGAGCTCAGTGACCACCTCCTTGCTGAAGCGCAACCTTCGCAGACACTGCTCCTCAGACATATGAATGTAGGAGAGCTGTTCACGATATACCCTGGGAGGGTAAGCTCTCCTGTACAGACGCCTGTTGGCCCTCCTCCGACTGGCCATCATTGCCACTCTCTCTCTGCGTCTCTGTCTCCTCCGATTCAGCTGGCGCAGGACGACGCCCCCCATCAGTGCAGCCCCCATATCTCTTAGCAAGCAAAGTTATGAAGGCCAGAAACCAAAGTACCAGCGAAGTTAGGATGAGTAGCCAAAACTACCTCACACAGCGTTGACTCAATGCAGAAGTCTCTCTTTCTCTCTCTCTGAATCTCTCTCTCTCTCTCTCAGAACGAGTGGTGCAAAAATGTCAACCACAGAGAAAGACAGGAAGAGGCCCCCTTTAAATAGCGCCACCCCCAGCCCCACAGCGATTGTTAGCGTTCCACTCTACCAGTCGTTGGATGCGCCAGGCAGTAAGGATGGGTGCGCCACTGAAATTCTGCTCTGGGGCGCCACAAGGGCGTTGCACTCTCGTATGACGTCACAATCTGCGCGCGCAGGAGATCGCGGCGATAAAGTTTAGCGCCGCCGCACAATGTCTAGTTAAGTTCCTGAGCGGCGCAAACATCGCTGCGCCCGGGCGCTAGCTGCTTTGCGCCCCATTAGCGCCCTCTTAAGGCACTAACGGGAGGCGCAACCAACTGAATTTTCCCCCCTAAATGTTTTGCTGAGCATAACTTCTGTCAATCTATATTCCACTGTCTTGCTATATAACCTGACATTGATTTTGCACATTGTCTAGACATTCAATTCCATTTATTTTGTGCTTGTGTCCCATATTTTTCAATCTATGTACATTAGTTTATATTTATCAGTGCCAAATTTCATTTCATGTACCGTCCCCATTGCATGACTGAGTTAAATCCCTTCTGCTGCAGCTGCTGCCTTTACAACTTCCCCTATTTTGTGTTGTCAGCAAATTTGATAAGTTTAACATTGGTGCCAGAGGTTTCTTAAAATTACAGCCCTTGTAGACTGTAAGGTTTCGAAAATTTGCAGATCCCCAAAACCTAAGGAAAAAGGACTTTGGAACTACCCCAGAGTGATAAAAATGCATTTGGGCCTAACATAAGGAATTTAAGACCAAAAACCAAGTTTTGGCATTTTAAAAGGACATGTAAGGGAGAAAAGGCTGCACAGGAGGTGGGTCAACCTCTGTAAACAGCAGTTTTGGGTATTGCATTGTCTGGGAATCGGGATGACCTCACTCAAGCCCCAGCAAACATTAACATTTGGACAATAGGCCCTGGGAGAAGGCAGCCCCACCCAAAACACAGGCCCCATTAAAACCTATCGCAGACCCATCAAAACCATGCATAATTCGAATAATTCAAGACACCTTTTGAAAATCCCCAGGCCCAGTCAAGAAACCCAAAACACGAGGACAATGCAAACTCCGATTAAACAACAGATCGACAGGACGCAAGCCATTTGACACTTAGTAAAGTCGTTACTGTTGACGAGGTCTTACAATGACCAGGATTTGATTTGGTTTTGACAAAGCCACTTCAATTTAGTATAATTGAAGGCCCATCAAGCAGTTACAACAGTTCAGTAAGAAGGCAGTTCAAGTTCAACAGAATTCAAATCCTGTGTTGAACCGAAGTCAGGGCGGCAGTTACAGAAGCAGGCGGAAGGCAGTTTCCACAGTTCTGCAAGAAGGCAGTTCCACAGCTCGGAAGAAGACAGTTTAAATAGAGGCAGAGTTACAGCAAGAAGTTCAACAAAGAAGGCCAACAACTTCACAAGCAGACCGACACACAAGAAGAAACCAGAGCGACTGCCTCAGTGACCATCGGACACCTCGCGGCAACAAGGGCCTTACGAAACCTTTTACTCAAAAGACTCTAAACCCTAACTCTCAACTCTCAAGGATTCGTTTGGTGAGCATTATCCCTGGTTCTCCAGAGTCCAACCTAGCTAGTGAAGTGGGATTGGGAGGGGTGAAGTATTCTTCCAATGTTATTTCCCTCGCTTGTACCAAAGTGTTCCCCACCTTTAGAGTGATAAGAGTGTTTGTGTTGTGTTTTGCTTCCTTGAATAAAAGTCAAAGTTCTTTCATCAAAACCTGTTGTCTACTGCACCTTTGTTCACAACCCCCAAATAAGTCCAAGATTTAGAACAAGGGGCGTAGGAGCGATTCGAACCACTCACTGAGTCAGAGGTGAGGCTGACCCCTACCACACCATCCCCTACAATACTGACCTATACTAATAATGGGAGCAGAAAACGAGACCTGATAGTGTGAAGGAATAAGCCATATAACCTATTCAGAAAAATACACCATTCTATGAAAGAATTCTGGCCTTATTAAAACATGACAAACTGGGTTTGGAAATATGGAAGCCTCAACAATCTAAAGCTGTAACAGCATACAGGCTATTGAGATAAGATAGTTGTTGACACTAAATCAATAACCTTATTGAAACAGAAGGTTAAAGGCTCCTGACAGTCTGAATCTTTTGGAAGAAACAAAGGTTCACCCTGTACAAGGTGTTCTAATTTATACTTCGTGGAGTGGCACAAACAGAAGGCCTTAGTAAAAATGACATCAAATGAAATGCACCTGCTGTTACACCGTTTTTTATGGTAAGCTTCGAACACCTAGAGGAGAGACATGAGTCTGTATTGCTACCAGCTGAGGTGACTAAGAATTGCATAGATCACCCTGGTTAAGGTGTTCTAATTTACACTTTGTAAAGAGGCACAAACAGAAGGCCTCAGTAAAAATGACATCAAATGAAATGCACCTGCTGTTACACCATTTTTTATGGTAAGCTTCGAACACCTAGAGGAGAGACATGAGTCTGTATTGCTACCAGCTGAGGTGACTAAGAATTGCAGAAGTCAGCAGAATAATGACTAGAGATAATTAGCTTACATCAGCAGAAAACCTTAAAGGGAATACCACTGGAAAAGGGTATAAATATTGAGCTCTCAGATGGGATAATAGATTCGCTGTAAAGGGGCAAAGCGATTCTCAGGCTTCAGAGGTGGCTCGGTAAGTCTACAACTCTTTGTATCTCAGGGATCAAGGTACTGTATTTGATTTTGGTGGATATCCTGAATAAGACTAAGAACTGTAAAACTGTAGAGAAGTTAAGATTTGAGAGTAAGGATCTCTGATAATAGAATTGTAAGCTTTCTGTTTTTGGAACTGTTAATGTTGCGATTGACTCACCAACTGTAAATTACATGTCGGTTCTTTAATAAATCTATATATTTTTAGAATTATCTCACATAATACTTCTGTATCAAACTCGCAAACTCAGTCTCTGTACACTCTTTGGTGAGGAGTTGCAGAATTCTGGGGGAGTTTTCCGGACCCTCATAATATCCAGAACGTTACAGTCTAGCTAAACTTATTAAAAGTGCTATCTGGAGGACGGTAACATTTTCAGGTTGTTCCTTTCCTTTAGGGAGAGATGGTCCAGACCTTTAGGCCCAATTAAGCGTCTTTAGGATTCGGCTACCTCTAACTTTAGTTGAAAGTGAATGCCTGGGGAATACACTTGATCTGGGGTAGCCCTAAAGGGGCTAGGACTAGTAATTATCCCTTCAATAGCAGGGTCAGCTATCATCCAATGTTCTCCTCTGTCACCATTGACGGTGCTCACCTATGAAACCAGAGAGGACTACGTGAATAAATGCTCTCGTGATCAGATATTGAGAAGCGTGAAAGAAAACTTGCATTCCTCGTTTATCTTGTGTTTTAAAAGGCTAAATTAGAATGGCAAAGCAGGATAAAAGCTCCAGATTTTGTTAACTCCTTGATCACCTGTAAATTAGGTCCAATGTTTAGTGCCTGTCACGTTGTGTGATGTTCTAAAACACTTCATGGTTGATGAATTATTTTTGAAGTGTAGTCACATTTGTTATGCAAGTGCCAGCTAATTTGTGCACAAACAGCAAATGAGATGAATTGTAAACCTATTTTGGTGTTGCTGTTTGAGTGATGGATACTGGCAGGACACTGGGATAATTTGCTGCTGTTTTTCAAATAGCACCATGGATTTGAACAGGCAGACAGGGCCTTGTTTAAGGTCTCATCTGCAAGAAAGCATCTCTGGCCATGCAGATCTCCCACAGTAGTCGTGTGACCTTCATAGTCCAGGATGACTGGAGCATAAGCTCATGCTAGATTGGTGCATTGATAACTTTGCAGGCTGATGTGTGATAGACATTATCTACCACATGCCTCGCATAACTCCATAGGATTACGTAGGATATACGGCACAGAAACAGGCCATTCGGCCCAACCAGTCCATGCTGGTGTTTATGCTCCACTCGAGCCTCTTCCTGTTTTTCCTTCTGTAACTCTATCAGCATAACCCTCTATTCCCTTCTCCCTCATATGCTTATCTAACCACCCCTTAAATGCATCTATGCTATTCACTTCAACCACTCCCTGTGGTAGCGATTTCCACATTCTCACCACTCTCTGGGCAAAGAAGTTTCTTCTGAATTCCCTATTGGATTTCTTGGTGACTATCTTATATTGATGGCCTCTAGTTATGCTCTTCCCCACAAGTGGAAACATTCTCTCTGTATCAACTCTATCAAAACCTTTCATAATTTAAAGACCTCTATTAGGTCACCCCTCAGCCTTCTCTTTTCAAGAGAAAAGAGACCCAGCCTGTTCATCCTTTCCTACAGAACATAGAACATAGAACAGTACAGCACAGTACAGGCCCTTCGGCCCTCGATGTTGTGCCGAGCATTGTCCGAGACCAAGATCAAGCTATCACACTCCCTATCACTCTGGTGTGCTCCATGTGCTTATCCAATAACCGCTTGAAAGTTCCTAAAGTGTCCGACTCCACTATCACAGCAGGCAGTCCATTCCACACCCCAACCACTCTCTGAGTAAAGAATCTACCTCGGACATCCCTTCTATATCTCCCCCCATGCACCTTATAGTTATGCCCCCTTGTAACAGCTGCCTCTACCCGAGGAAATAGTCTCTGAACATCCACTCTATCTATCCCCCTCATCATCTTATAAACCTCTATTAAGTCGCCTCTCATCCTCCTCCGCTCTAAAGAGAAAAGCCCCAACTCCCTCAATCTTTCCTCATAAGACCTCCCCCCCAAACTAGGCAGCATCCTGGTAAATCTCCTTTGCACTCTTTCCAATGCTTCTACGTCCTTCCTATAGTGAGGTGACCAGAACTGCACACAATATTCCAAATGTGGTCTCACCAAGGTCCTGTACAGTTGCAGCATAACCTCACGGTTCTTAAACTCAAACCCTCTGTTAATAAACACTAACACACCATAGGCCTTCTTTACTGCTCTATCCACTTGAGTGGCAACCTTCAGAGATCTGTGGATATGAACCCCCAGATCCCTCTGCTCCTCCACGTTCCTCAGAACCCTGCCGTTGACCCTGTAATCCTTATTCAAATTTGCCCTACCAAAATGAATCACCTCGCACTTATCAGGGTTAAATTCCATCTGCCATTTTTCGGCCCAGCTCTGCATCCTATCAATGTCTCTTTGCAGCCTACAACTGCCCTCCACCTCATCCACTACTCCACCAATCTTGGTGTCATCAGCAAATTTACTGATCCACCCTTCAGTCCCCTCCTCCAAGTCATTGATAAAAATCACAAACAGCAGAGGACCCAGCACCGACCCCTGTGGCACACCGCTGGTAACTGGTCTCCAGTCCGAAAATGTTCCATCCACCACCACCCTCTGCCTTCTATGAGTTAGCCAGTTACTTATCCAATCGGCCAAATTTCCCTCTATCCCACAACTCCTTACTTTCTTCATGAGACGACCATGGGGAACCTTATCAAACACCTTACTGAAATCCATGTATACGACATCAACTGCTCTACCTTCATCTACACACTTAGTTACCTCCTCAAAGAATTCAATCAAATTTGTTAGGCAAGACTTACCCTTCACGAATCCGTGTTGACTATCCCTGATTAAGTTGCCCCTTTCCAAATGGTCATAAATCCTATCCCTCAGGACCTTTTCCATTATCTTACCAAGCACCGAAGTAAGACTAACCGGCCTATAATTACCAGGGTCATTCCTATTTCCTTTCTTGAAGAGAGGAACAACATTCGCCACTCTCCAGTCCTCTGGCACCATCCCCGTGGACAGTGAGGACCCAAAGATCAAAGCCAGAGGCTCTGCAATCTCCTCCCTTGCCTTATCCTGATATGTATAACCTCGCATTTCTGGTATCATCCTTGTAAATCTTTTTTGCACCTTCTCCAGTGCTCCTATATCCTTTTTATAATATGGTGACTAGAATTGTACACTGTACTCTAAGTGTGGTCTAACTAAGATTCAATACGAGTTTAGCATAACTTCCCTACTTTTCAATTCTAGAAATAAACCCTAGTGCTTGGTTTGCTTTTTTTATGCCCTTGTTAATCCGCGTCGCTACTTTCAGTGATTTGTGTATTTGTACTCCCAGATTGCTTTGCTCTTCTACCCCATTTAGATTCGTATTTTCCAAGTAATATGTGACTACATTTCAGTGAGGGAGGGGGGAGGGGGGTTTCTCCTGTTGGTCTCCAGAATGTTGACGATCCTTCCGTCTCTCCTATCTTGCCTCCATGCTGACAGACCGTTGCAGCTCCAAGCCCTTCACTCCTTGTCTCATTTCAGTACGCCATTGCCGTCTCTGTGGTTAGGGGTGGCCACAAGTCGGTGACCATACTGCAATGATTTAAGTGAATCTTGAGTGTGTCATCGTGGTGCCTTTATTGTTTGTCCTGCTTTCTTCTGCCATCGGACAGATCTCCATAAAGCACCTGCTTTGGCAACCATAAGCCGTCCATCCGAACAACCTGTCCAGCCCAACGAAGCTGAGCATTGATTATCATAGCTTCGTTGTTCTAGTACTTTGTTCGTGATCCTGTCCTGCCACCTAATACAAAGTAAGGTGCAAGAGGGTCTTTGGTGAAACCTAACAAGTATTAGGAGCGACTGTCTGCCGGATGAGTGAATGCATTGCAGATATGCAGGGTAGCTGCGAAATCCGCAGTCCTGGCTGGTGAATGAGCAGTCGTGGAATAGCAATGACAACTCCCTTACTATTGCAATAATGTCTGCCTAAATTATGTGTTCAGAGGCTCGAGGGGCCATATGGCCTACTGCTGCTCCTATGGTCTTGCCCACTGTATTGGAAAGTCTTTGATCCCTTTTTGTGACTATGAACAGCGAGAGAGGGAAGAGAGAATGCCAGGAACACAGGCTGACAGTGGATGTGTTTCGAAATGGGAAGGCTGCAAAACCAGTTGGAATTGTAAAAGGAAAAGTGGTGAAGGGCTTTCGCTAAGGAAAAGAAGTTAGAAATGCTGGAGCATAATTTGAAGCAATCTTATCTGAAGTCAAGTAAGATGACCACTGATGTGGGGTATTGTGGCATCTTCTTTATTTTGTATCATTATGCAAAGGATAATATGTATAGATTAAATTAAATGAGACTGATCACAACAGCTGTCCTGTACGTTCAACTTACTGTCAATTAAAGAAACTGAAGATTTCATATCTGGCCTTGCTTCACCAGTCCACCTTGAGAGAGATTGAAGGAGTAAATGTGCAAAAGACACAAATACCCAGTCCTGATCACAAAGGGCTATTATTGTTGTGCTATCATGCAAGTAGACATATGAGATAATATGCTCAGACAACTTACTAGAACAACTGGTTCCAACTGAACCCAAGGAAGTATCAGTGGGGAGATCCGATCTTGTAGCACAGCCTCTCGCCTGATCTCCGTACTTTGTCCTACGGTAGGTATTTGCTTTGCTAATACTTAATGTCAGATCCATAAATTCCATTTATGCGGGAAAAGACCGTTTATATTGTGAGTGAAAAGCATAAGCAGATATTTACCCTTAATGTGTTCCTAAATAATTTCTCCCCCACACCACCATCATTCTAATGTGTTCTTGAAATGTGAATTTGTTTGTGTTTTACATACAGACTTCCATCTAACTGTTAAATAAATTACTGTTGAGATAATGGGCCTAATCTTGCTGGAACGAGGCATTTTGCGGTACGCCATTAGACTTTGTCCTGCACCATTCAGCTCGAATATAATTTGCGGCTTAACTTGCTGGAAGTGCGAGCTGATAATGGCGCGGCGAGGGAAACAGGGCAGCTGGAACCTCAGTGAACGGCGGGACCAACAGTGTATCTCCTTAACCAGTGAGATTTTAAGAATCGAGAAAGGAACGACCGAGAGTCAAATCAGGTACAGAAAGAGAAATGGAGAGGGAAAAAAAGGATTGGATTGAGAGAGAGAGAAAAGAGACAGAAAGGAAAAGTTTTTTAAAAAAATATTCAAATTTCAAATGTTTAAAATCTCCAAGAATAATTTACTGCATGCCGAAATGAAACTCCACAGTATAAATTGTTCCCTTTCTGGGCCAGAGAGGTTGATTGGCATTGCATGAACAATATCACGTTAAAAGGGTACCTGCGCTGTTAATTATAAGCCCTAACTTTCTGCGGCGAGTTTAACGGGCTAATCCAGAAAGTTCTTACAAAATAACGGAGAGGTTAAGGGCGAGATGCCGTTTGTGTGAAGCAAACATTGGAGCGGTGTAAATCGACCAAGAAGTTCTGGAGATTCGCAACTCACGCCGTATCTCTTAATCCCCTGGACGAGCTGGCCGATCTGCATATTAATAATGGCGTACGTCGTTAACACGTCGTTATTTTTCCAAGAGGATTTGGCCCAAAGTTCCAACTGTTACAATCTCTGAAACATTTATGTAGTTTTGTTTTGGACATTAGTTAGTTAACACTACTTTGTTTCTTCAGCCTTTGTGCTGTGCTCTGCCCTACTTTGTTTTATATTATAGATTTATACCTTCTGAATGTTTTGGAGCGCTTGCTCATAGGAACATAGGAACAGGAGGAGGCCATTCAGCCCCTCGAGCCTGTTCCACCATTCAATAAGATCATGGCTGATCTGCGACCTAACTCCATATACCCGCCTTTGCCCCATATCCTTTAAATACCTTTGGTTAACAGAAATCTATCAATCTCTGATTTAAAATCAACAATTGATCGAGCATCAATTGCCGCTTGCGGAAGAGAGTTCCAAAATTCCCCAGCCCAGGCAACATCCTCGTAAATCTCCTCTGCGCCCTCACTAGTGCGATCACATCTTTCCTGTAATGTGGTGACCAGAACTGCACGCAGTCCTCTAGCTGTGGCCTCACTCGTGTTGTATACATGATGCGGAGATGCCGGTGTTGGACTGGGGTGGACAAAAATGAGAAGTCGCACAACACCAGGTTATAGTCCAACAGTTTTATTTGAAATCACAAGCTTTCGGAGCTGCTGCTCCTTCGTCGGGTGAAGTGAAGAGATACAGAATCGCCAAAGCATATATAGTTTTATCTATATATGCTTTGGCGATTCTGTATCTCTTCACTTCACCCGACGAAGGAGCAGCAGCTCCGAAAGCTTGTGATTTCAAATAAAACTGTTGGACTATAACCTGGTGTTGTGCGACTTCTCATTTGTGTTTTATACAGTTCGAGCATAACCTCCCGGATGGGCGCATTTACAGACGCAAGACTTTAATATCGGGGCCGTGAACTTTTAAGGAGCTCGGAAGCCAAGATTAGAAAACCTAAACAGTAATTCCCACCTTTTTCACGAGGGTTGCAGTGTAACTTAGAACAAAATAGCTGTGATGAATTTGGAATAACTCGAGATAAGCTCTCTCCGGGCATTTGCCTGCGGGTTCAGAGGGACACAAGTGTGTGAATTTACGAAGCTAAAACAAATTAATAATGCAGATCAGCGCACGGCCTACATCATTAAGATGGTGCAAGACCTTCCTTTTAGCTGCAACAAAATATGGACACACAATCCACCTCGCCCGCTAGACTGTGAAAGACTGAGCGCACATAAACAGAGTAAATGATTGTCTTCACGCCATGATACAAACTGTGATAACCACATTGGAGAAATCATTAATTTTGAGTCATAGAGACATAGGGGCTGATTGTCTGAGGCCCGAGGAGGTGGGTTTGGAGGCGGGAAAGGCGGGAAAATCGGAAAACATGAGTGCAGGTTCGGAACCCGCCTCCACCCCGCCTCCGCGGGATTTTGCCGGTGCCGGTTTTGCAGGGCGGGAAACGCTCCCACCTCCAGCTGGCCAGAGAGGTTGTTAAGAGGCTTAAATGGTCGTTAAGGGCCTCTCTAATCCTATTTTGAGAGGCCCTCGTCATTTTTCGACCATTTTGGCGTGTTCCACGACCCTCCTAAACCATGCCAGCTAAACTGGTTGACAAGTGGGTGGTCTCCTCACAGCTGCAGGTCCAACATTAAATTATTTATTTCATCAAGGATTAGTTGCAGATGGCAGAACTTTGCTTTAAAAGGTCTTTGAGCACTTTTAGCAGGCCTTCCGAAGTCGGAGGTGCTGCAGCTTGAATCTCTCAACTGTGGGACCTCCTTGGAAGATGCCTCTCCCCGCTTGCAATGAGTGCTTCCCCAACGGAGGCATCTACAAGCAGCATGGGAACCATTAATTTTCTTTTACCATGGACCTCAGATTCGGATGAGGAGCATCCTCGGCAGCAGCAGAACCAGGCAGCTCAGCAGCAGGAGCTCCAACCTCCTGCTCAGCCACCTGATGCTGCACAGGGCAGAAGGCGCCAGCGCATCGAGGCACCTCGCCGCAGGAGATGCCCCCGACAGTGGGCTTACAGACAGAGGATGAGCTATCTCAACATGAGTGAGCAGCAGTGCCAAAGGAGGCTGAGACTTTCGCGAGAGGTTGTCCGAGAGATCTGCGGACTGCTGCACCAACACCTGGTGCCCAGAGGAACGGGTGGACACCCCTTACCAGTGGCTGTCAAAGACACCACCGCACTCAACTTCTTTGCCTTAGGCTCCTTCCAGGGATCATCAGCAGACATCAGCGGCATCTCCCAGTCAGCCGCCCACAGTTGCATCACGCAGGTTACCGATGCCCTTTTCGCTTAAGCTCACAATTACATCCAGTTCTCAAGGGATCAAGCAATTGTAACCGCCCGTTCTGGTGGCTTTGCAAATATGGTAGGCATGCCAATGGTGCAGCGCGTCATAGACTGCACACATGTGGCCCTTAGAGCATCCCATCACAACCCAGCTATCTTTGTCAACCGAAAGGGCTTCCACTCCCCCAATGTACAGCTGGTGTGTAACCACAAGAAGGAGTTCTTGCATGTTTGCGCCAAGTTCTGTGGTAGTTGCCATGACTCTTTCATCCTGCGGCACTCTAGTGTTCCTCCGCTTTTCAATCTGTCAAACCAACTTAACGGATGGCTCCTTGGTAACAAAGGCTACCCCTTGAAGAAGTGGCTAATGACGCCGATCAGGAGGCCAGCTAACGAGGCTGAAGAGCGCTACAACGCCAGCCACACTTCAACCAGGTCCATCATCGAGCAAACCATTGGGTTGTTGAAGATGCACTTCCGATGCCTTGACCGATCAGGTGGAGCACTGCAGTATACACCATGCAGGGTCTCCAGAATGGTCGTGGTCTGCTGTACACTGCACAACATCGCACAGCGTCGTGGCTTGCAGCTTCCTGATGAGCAAGTGGCTCAGTTCCAGCCCTTCTCAGATGAGAATGAGGAGGATCTGGAGGAGGAGGCTGAGGAGGAGCAGGAGCAGGAGGAGGAAGAGGAGCAGGAGGAGGAGGTCAGAGCGCCGGTCTATCGACCAGCAGCAGCGACAGCACGCGAGCACATGGCTGCCAGGGATGCAAGGGATGAACTTATCCTGGCCAGATTTGCATAGGTTGCCCAAGTTGGCACATGCCCTTGGCTCCATCTTAAGACATCATTGACAATGGACATGACTCTCTGGCCTCCTTTCACTCTGGCCACCAACCTGAAAACGCAAGTGTCGTGGAGCCCGCAATGTGGAGCTGCCTAAGGCGAAAGAACAGACGCCATAATGCCAACATTTTGGCATCAAATCATTTTAATGCTTTCCAACAGGGATGGCATTTCATCAATACACAGAAACATTCTCCCAATCTGCACACAGGGCTGGAGGTTATATCCCTTGCCAGCTGGACCCACACAGCCTTGGTTTCTTTGGGAGGCCTCTTCCTCCCAGATGAGTGGAAGAGCACCTCCCTGCTAGCTCTCACCCTCTCAAACAAAATTTGCAGTGATTCATCCGAGAACCTTGGGGAGACCCTTGCCTTGGAATTGGACATAGTGGTTTCTCAGAATATGTTGCAGGTGGTGCAGCATTGGCAGAAATCAAGTGGAAGGATCCAAGGCAGCAAGCAACCCTAAAATCAGGCTGGAAAAGTGATGTCAGCAGAGGCGAGTTTCAGTCCCAAAACACTAATTGAGCAAGGGCATCCCACACCTCTAAAATCAAGTGGTCAATCAGGGGAATATCGCAATTTTTTGAAAACTATCAGTGGAGGCGGGTTTCAAACCCACCCAAACCGAAACTTGCCTCCATCCCGCCTCCAGTGGGAAAATTGCCCCCATAGAGTCATATCAGCACAGAAGAAAGCCATTCGGCCCATCGAGTCCGTGCCGGCTATCTGCAGAGCAATCCAGTCAGTCCCATTCCCCCGCTCTATCCCCGTAGCCCTGCAAGTTTATTTCCCTCAACTGCCTATCCAGTCTCCCCTTGAAAACATTGAGGGGGAAAAATTAGGTCGCGCCCCATTTGGGGCGCAAATATCGTCTGGACGCAAATATTAGCGCCTGGCGCTAATTATCGCCACTGACTGGAAACTTCACTTTTACCACCCCGGGAGGTGAGTGGAGCGCTAAATCAGGTGCTGCACACCTGTCTTAAGGCGCAAAGGCCGAGCAGTGAGGCGCTAACTCAGCGCGCGAGCGCAGCGCAGGTGCTGCCAGTTAGCGAGGGAACACAGACACACTGGCGCCGGCCAGTTCTTAAAGCGGGGGGGGGGCCAACTGTTAGGATCAGTAGGCAAAACTACCTCACAAAGCGTTGAGTCAATGCAGAAGTCTCTCTTTCTCTCTCTCCGAATCTCTCTCTCTCTCTCAGAACGAGTGGTGCAAAAATGTCAACCACAGAAAAAGACAGGAAGAGGCCCCCTTTAAATAGTGCCCCCCCCAGCCCCACAGCGATTGATAGCGTTCCAGTCTTCCGGTCGTTGGATGCACCAGGCGGTAAGGCAGGGGGCGCCACTCAATTTCCGCTCCGGGGCGCCACAAGGGCGTTGCACCATGGAATGACGTCACAATCTGCGCGCGCAGGTGGTCGCAGCGGTAAAGTTTAGCGCCGCCGCACAATCTCTAGTTAAGTTCCCGAGCGGCGCAAACATCGCTGCACCCGGGCGTTAGCGGCTTTGCGCCCCATTAGCGCCCTCTTAAGGCGCTAACGGGAGGCGCAACCAACTGAATTTTTACCCCTGAGTGTCTCCGCTTCCACCACTTCTGTCAGCAGCGAGTTCCAGGTCCTCATCACTCGCTGCGTAAAAAAGTTTTTCCTCACATCCCCCCCTGTATCTCTGGCCCAAAACCTTAAATCTGTGTCCCCTAGTCCTTGTACCATCAACTAGTGGGAACAGCCTTTCCCCGTCTAGCCTATCCAAACCCGTCATAATCTTGTACACCTCTATCAAATCACCCCTCTACCTCCTTTGCTCTAATGAAAACAAATCCAGCTTCTCCAACCTGTCCTTGTAGCTAAGATGCCCCATTCCCAGAACCATTCTGGTAAATCTCCTCTACACCCTCTCAAGGGCCTTCACATCCTTCCTAAAGTGTGGTGACCAGAACTGGACGCAATACTCCAGTTGTGGCCTAACCAGCGCTTTATAAAGATTCAGCATAACTGTTGTGTTGTGAGTTGTCGGATACGTTTATTATTTTTTTTAATATTACTTTGAGCATTGATGAGTCTTGCATTAGACTGAAGTATTCCTCCTGGAGAAATGCATTTTAATATTCCACTATCCTCCCTATTCCCAGCACTGTGATATCAGGATGTGTAATGTCACATAGCTGTGTGCAGATTTCAAATACAGGGCACATGCTGTGCAATACCTTTTAACTTGGTGGGATTTAATTTAGTTGTCTGCTGGCTTCATCTCTTTGTGCAAAGACATTATTAAATTGTTTCAAAAATACTTATGCAGTTTTTAATTTATTTATTTCACCAACAGAATCAGAATTCCAGAGGCAAAGGGTTTTGAGACGAATTGCATCGTGTATACATTGCAATCTATCGCTTGTACGGCTGAATGTGATTGATTTATTTCTTTATGGCTTTCTTGAGATCATCCGCTTTCTGAATTTAACTCTCCTTTTCTAAAAATGTAGCCCTAGTACCTACCATGGCCTCGTCCAGTATTCTTTCAGCTGGTCTCTGCTAATTTAGTCACTGATCTTAGCAACATGGCTGGGGTGAGAAATTTATTCATGCCTTTTTTTTGGTTAGTTCCCTATGAATGTCAGAATTTTAACTTGGAAAATATCAGTGAAGAGTGCAAATATCACATCCACTTCAACTCACTTTTTGGCTTCAATACAACAATGCAGTAAGGTCCAAATCATTGGCACACAAACAGTTAACAGTCTGCTGTGGCCATTTTTTTTTACATCTCTCTGCAAACAGACAACGTTCTTTTTTTAAACTTTATTTCATTCCCTATCTCCCGAGATGGCGAGATTTTTAGGGTTTGCCTCAGATTAACACGCCTGCATAATTGAGCATGAAGTTGTTAAACTGGTATCTTAATTAGCCCAAGTCATAATTTGCTAACCACTTAAGAAGCGAGTGACCGACTTTTGGTTTTCCCAATGAATGATATTTTAAGTAGTGTGGAAACCAGATGATTTGATGTTTTTACAATCTCTGTCACACTGCCAAAGAGATTGCTTCATGCAACAGCAACAAAAACAACTTGTATTTATATAGCGCCTTTAACGTAGTCAAATGTCCCAGGAGTATTTTAAGACAAAAAATTTGACACCGGTCCACATAAGGATAAATTAGGGCAGGTGACCAAAAGCTTGGTCAAAGAGATTTTAAGAAGTTTTAAGGAGCATCTTAAAGGAGGAAAGAGAGGTAGAGAGGTGGAAAAATTTAGGGAGGGAATTCCAGAGCTTAGGGCCTAGGCAACAGAAGGCACGGTCACCAAAGGTTGAGCGATTATAATCAGGGATGCTCAAGAGGGCAGAATTAGAGGAGCGCAGATATCTCGGGGGTGGGCGGGAGGTGGGGGCTGAAGGAGATTACAGAGAAATGATTATTCCTGACATGACTCCTCCTTCTCCACCACTGATGCAACACCTCAGACAGACATGACGCAGAAGCCTTGACGTTGGCAGTGAATCCATGTGTTGGATAAAAGATGAGCTGTCACAAGCAAACAGCCAAAGTTAGTAGATTTCAAAATGGTGCGTTAACCTGACTGTTTGTATGAGTTGGTCAGTGCACAGGGGTTAAAAGGAAAAGAGGAAGCAGATTTGTAAGGTTTTGTTAAATTGAACAAACCAATTAATGTTGGCAAACAAAGGCAAAGAAATGAAAAGAGAGAAAGACTTGCATTTATACAGCGCCTTTCACGACCATCAGGCATCCCAAAGCGCTTTACAGCCAATGAAGTACTTTTGAAGTGTTGTCACTGTTGCAATATAGGAAACGCGGCAGCTAATTTTACGCACAGCAAGCTCCCACGAACAGCAATGAAATAAATGACCAGATAACACAAAAGCAAAATACTGCGGATGCTGGAAATCTGAAATAACAACAGAAAATACTCAGCAGGTCGGGCAGCATCTGTGGAGAGAGAAACAGAGTCAACGTTTCAGGTCGATGTGCCCGACCAGCTGAGTATTTCCAGCATTTTCTGTTTTTATTTTAAGTGACCAGATAATCTGTTTTAGTGATGTTGATTGAGGAATTAATATTGGCCAGGGCACCGGGGAGAACTCCCCTGCTCTTCTTTCGAAATAGTGCCGTGGGATCTTTTATGTCCACCAGAGAGAGCAGACGGGGCCTCTGTTTAACATTTCATCTGAAAGACGGTACCTCTAACAGTGCAGCACTCCCTTGGTACTGCACTGGAGTGTCAGCCTAGATTTTTGCACTCAAATCTCTGGAGTGGGACTTGAACCCACAACCATCTGACCTAGAGGTAAGGGTGCTACCAACTGAGCCATGGCTGATACATCAAATAGAGTGCTTGCTGGGGCTGGGGAAGAATATAGAGGTCAGGTTAGGTACAAGTCACTGGGCCTCACCACCCAATTCTCCCACCATTTCTGTCACTGTAACTGGAGGAAAATCCAGCCCATCATTTCTGACAGCACTCTTACTGTTTATTACTGGAAGAGTATTTTTTCTGTTTAGCATCTGCTGCAGTACTTGTCCCTAGGAGCCTCTTTGTGCCTCTGACTATTCTTTCTAATGTGCATCTAAAGGTTCTTGTATTAATCACTGTGTGCCACTTTGCTTGCCTCCTTGAAGACTTTGTAGAATTTATTTTCCTTATTTACTTTGGATTGTCTTGTTCATCTGTTTGGAGTCTTCCTTGTTTAGTAAGCCCCTGTTAATGCTCAACCAGGCATATTCTTATCATTTGTGATTCTTTGCATCCTGGACACTCCCAGTAATCCTCTCAAGCAAACCTTTTCTGCTGTCGGTATCCTTTGCTCGTCAACGTTTCTCATGTTCCAACATCTGTATAATAATGTGGGGATAACGATCGCTTCATAAACTCTTGCCTTTGTTTTTACCAAAATATCTTTAGCCTTGTTCCTATGTTCCAGAAAATGTGAGGTTATCCACTTTGGTAGGAAGAATAAAAAAGCAAAATTTAATTTAAATGGAGAGAGACTACAGAATGCTGCGGTACAGAGGGATCTGGGGGTCCTCGTACATGAAACATAAAAAGTTAGCATGCAGGTACAGCAAGTAATTAGGAAGGCAAATGGAATATTGGCCTCTATTGCAAGGGTTAGGGAGTATAAACGTAGGGAAGTCTTGCTACAATTGTACAGGGCGTCGGTGAGACCACACCTGGAGTACTGCGTACAGTTTTGGTCTCCTTATTTAAGGAGGATATACTTGCATTGGAGGCAGGTCAGAGAAGGTTCACTAGGTTGATTCATGAGATGAAGGGGTTGTCTTATGAAGAAAGATTGAGCAGGTTGGGCCTATACTCATTGGAGTTTAGAAGAAAGGGAGGTGATCTTATTGAAACATATAAGATTCTGAGGGGCTTGACAGGGTAGATGCAGAGAGGATGTTTCCTCTCGTGGGGGAATCTAGAACTAGGGGGCATAGTTTCAGAAAAAGGGGTCGCCCATTTAAAACGGAGATGAGGAGGAATTTCTTCTCTCAGAGGGTCTTGAATCTTTGGAATTCTCTGCCCCAGAGAGCCGTGGAGGCTGAGTCATTGAATATATTCAAGGCGGAGATAGACAGATTTTTGAAAAACAGGGGAATCAAGGGTTATGGGGAGCGGGCAGGAAAGTGGAGTTGAGGCCAAGATCATATCAGCCATGATCTTATTCAATGGCTCAAGGGGCCGAATGACCTATTCCTGCTCATATTTCTTATGTTCTTATGTTCTTATCCTGCTTAATCTTCTAGGAGCAGCAGAACTAAGTAAAATCCTTCTTTTGATGTCTTCTTCACAGCTCCCATTCTCTGACACAATCCACCGAGGTATACGAACGTTTCTACCTGTTCAACTATATCCCTTCTAACTGCAATATGTATGTCTACCTGATGCTTTCAAGATGGCATGATCTTTGTCTTTCTGTTGATGTGTAATCCAAATTTTCTACTCTCCGCGTACATCTTATCACTAATGCTGCTAAACTGTTTTAGATGTTGCATTAAGGTCAATGTCAAATCTGAGATTGTTTTAAAATGTTGCCAAATAAGGCGGCTCCTCCAATATCATCTTTTAGTGCAAGATTCTTTAATGCTTCCAGTACTGGATTAAATAAATCCGACGTCAGCGTGACTCCTTGTCTCACCCCCACTGTTGATCTAAGCCATTCCATTAGTTCCTCTCCAGTCTAACAGCGCTCGGGGACTTATTATAGATGTTTTCTATCAGTATGACAAGTTTCTCAAAAATACCATACATCCGCAAGACATGCCATATCCCTTCTTGCCAAACACTTTCAAAGGCCTGCTTAAAATCTATGAAGTTGTTGTAACAATGGATGTTGTGTTCTCAAAATCTCTGCAAAATCTATCTTTCTTTGTCTTATGACACTCCTGTGAAGCGCCTTGGAACGTTTTACTACATTAAAGACGCTATATAAATACAAGTTGTGTTGTTATCACAAACAGTGAGTCTATTGTACGTCGTCCTGATCTAAAACCAGCATGTTCTTCGTGCTGTACCACTTGCACATGTCGTTTCATTCTCCTTGCAGTTTCTTAGCAAATACTGTTCCGGATATTCCTCTGTACTTGCTGTGTTTGCTCCTGTTTCCTTTGTTGAATCACCTTTTCTCCAGTCTTCAGGTACTTGCTCTTCTTCATGAAGTTTGTTAAACAGCCTTTGTATCACTTTCACAGTATGATCATCACCATATCTCCTGATGCAACAACTCTGCAGATATCTCCTGATGCTGTGCATCCTTTCTGTGTGGGTGGGTGAATTGCCCTCAGTCCTTTGCTAATATTGTCCTTAAGGAGCAGTTTTATTACTGTAAAGCTGTAACTCATGCGGTTGATGGCACTGGCAAATATAATCTCTGTCCAGACGGCAGTAATGGAGATTCATTTATTCTCGGGACTTCCGATAAGCTGCTGTTACTCTGAATTTCCTTCGTTGGCCTTGTAAATGCACTAAGCTGCTTCAGCATGTCAGCGTGCTTACATCATGACAGAAAGTAGCACCAGGATGGAAACACGTTGAGGCACATTGATACCATTCTGAAATAATGGCGCAGATTTTGTTGAAGCGGGACATCGCGCGGCATGCCCAGTTCGCTAGGCTCTACCCCATACCTTTCAGCTCGCAAAATGTTTACGCTGCAAATTGCTGGAAGTGCGCGAGCTGGTAACGGGGCATCCGAGACCTTGGTGAATGATGGGACCCACAATGTATCTCCTTAGCCGATGACATTTTAGGAATAGGAGAAAGAAGTAGGAACGACAGAGAAGGAAACAGGGTGAATTTGAGTCAAATTAGATGCAGAAAGAGAGGGAAAGAATGATTGGGTTAAGAAAAAAAAAAGACAGAAAGCAAAAATAATGTTAACAAAAAGGGAGCGGTTGAGTGGCATTGCAGGAACATAAGTCTCATCAATAATAGGGTCCTTACGCTGCTAAATACCAGCCCTAACCTTCTGCGGTGAGTTTAATTTGTTTCAACAGCACAAATGCAGCAATTTCTTGAAACACTCAAAGTTGCAGCAGGAGATTGGAAGAACCCTGTGGAAATTCAGGGTCATTCGTTTTAATAACATTGGACAAACTACAATGACATAAGTTAATAAGAGTGACCTGGTTTATCTTGCATTAAAGAGAGATATACTGAGCGCTGACCGTAAATAATGTCCCTTTTTGGTTTTTATATTGCAGCATTTCTCATGAGAATCAGGAGCTGCAATTCATAAATGTGGCAGAGATCTGTGAAATGCAATGCTTTGGACTTTTTTCCTTCTCCAGAAATGATATGAAAGAGTAAAAAAATGAAGCTTTTTCATTTAGTGCCACAGGGCAATTATGCCATTTGTTTACTTATTCGTAGCAAGGAAGGCATCTCACCGTCACTGGTGTTGACCTCCTCTGGCTTCTAAAATTTTACGTGCAGCTGGTGACCGTCCTCTTGCTTTGATCACAGGTGAAAGGCTTACCTGTATCGGGCACTCAGATTTATGACACATGTCCGCCATCTTCAGAGAGTTTGGGCTCAATTCTGTCAAAGCCCATCCATCTTCACTTGGCATATTGGTTCAGTTTCGGTGGATTACAGCAACCTAAGGCAGACGATTAGAAGCAATGACATTTGTCTCTTTTTAGTCTTTGAGATGGACTTGCACATGAATGACCAGAAAAGAAGATTAGGGAGAGACGTTACTGATTTGCTGAACTGTGCGACCTAGTTCTGTGAAGGTGATCCTTGAATCAAAGGAGCATGTAATGATAAAATGCCAATTGGCACATCAAGCCCATTCTTTCTGCATACTTTGTACAATTTATCCGATCTTGGATTCTGCCCCACCCAATTAATTTCCTGAGGGAAAATTCTGCAAAAAATACTTCATGATCCCCAAAGATGAGGAAGCGAAATTCCTGGATATTTTTCCATCCTCACATTCCCACGCTCCAGCCCGAGTCCGCTGACCTCCAAACAATGTTTCCCTGGGCCCAGCATACGATCACTATGTCCCAGAGAGTATTTGAACATCTCCGTCTATATCTGTCCTTGTAACTTACAATCCTGTTCTCGACCAGTTCTTTATTGAACTAATTTTTGGCAGTTACTGAACTCAATATCGATTGCTTTGGCTGGGAGACTACTCCACATCTCCATGTCTCAGTGGAGAAGAGAAAATTCCTTTGAATCTCATGTTTGACTTGAGGCTTGCTCATTTGAAATCTCTCTTCTGCACTTACAATCTCTGTAGAATAGTTTGCTTTCACCTACATTATCTATTCCTTTCTATATTTTAAGAAGCTGGATCGTTTCTCCTCTCTTTGCCTTTTTTCCAATAAAAACGAGTCTGGCTCTGTGTAACTCTCGGCATAATTCAAAGCCCCTATGCAATAATGATTAGGTGAAAAATCTCAGCTTAAAACCAACAATTATGTAAGAAGTATTGGCCAGAATTTTCAACTCTGGTGGGGGCATAAAACGTACGGTAGTCAATTATGTTCCTCGCCTAATTTTCCTCTCCACTCAAACCGGGCGGGGCATACAACGGGCAGGATGTATAATGCGTGACCGATCCTCTTATGCCCCGTCGAAGTTAAAGTTTTGCCCACAGGGTTAATTTTAGACATTTACGCATTGGGGTGGAGCTTCATGCACCAAGAGCCGCTATCAGGAGTTGGGGCGCAGAGGTCAGTGGACCCCCATCCAAATTTTCATCTCTCCAAATAAAAGATTGTGTATTAGTATAATCGATAGTGACCATACACTTCCCGCTCGAAAGACATTGGATTGATTTAACCCACCTTCTTGGAAACTGTCATCTATTCTGGAAAGAACTTTTGTCTTCCTCTGTGATGAACTGACTTCATCTTTCTGCACAAGACCATGTGCTGGTAGTTCTGGCATCTCGGCTTCGCCGTCAGTGAGTTGTAGAGGTGCCAGTGTTTGCACCTTCCTTTTACACGGCAGCATTTGTTGAGGTTATTTTTTTTCAAATCTCATTTCATTTTTGATTTTGTTAATCCATTTGGGTGCACGCTTGTTTAATCTGCGCTTGCTCATCCTGGGTATGTATTTATCCTTTATGTTGAGCATTAGACCTTGTATTGATGTCCCACCTATCCTCTAATGATTTGTTTACTCCATTCTGAAATGGTATGGATGGTCTGATTGTATCAAATGAACTGAATTCTGAGGCAAAACTGTCATTATTTATATCCCAACTTCGTAGTATTCTGAAGGAATTCAACTTATTCCAATCTTTTACCAGGATTGAACATTTACTTTTTGATTCTAACTTATTGGCCATTTTCAGTCTTCCTATGCTAGTAGGTTTTTAGCGCCAACAAGCCTAAACACGAGAATGCAATTGATGCCACATCCATGCCTCGATTACCTTGCATCGCCACCTTGCAGATTTTCAATTATGGCTCCAAAGCTTCTGTGAATGTCGGAGGGAGAGAACTCTTTATTTATTACACCAGAATATCCACATAACGTTAAGCAGGCTTTCTCAAGAAACAAATCAGATTCATGTATATATCCTCTGAGCTTGAATGTTCCAATGCTGTACACAACATTAATACAGGAAAGGTCAGGTCATTTGGCGTGATTCATTGCCAGGGCCCCAAGGCTTTCGGGCTTGTCGGTGCCAGAATTTTAAAACACAGAGCTGGTTCTGTATTTCAGAACCGCAAATATCACAACAGCAGAACCATATTTATAAATGCAAGTTTTTTCTTTCCTCTTTCTATCTTATCTTGTTATATTCAATTGTCATTTTCCAACACCTAATTCCAGGAAGCACACTTGTTGCTCTTCTATAAATCCTGTTCAATGCATCAAAGTGCAAGACAGGCTGCAAAAGTTCGATAGGAAATGAGTCATTTTATGAAATCATGCTTCCAATTCTGTAAAATTATCCCTATTATTACAAATGTGTGCCTCATTGATGAGCTATATAGGGAGCAAATTAACTTTTTTCCATTTGTAACTTTTCGTTGTGTAAAATACTTTTACAGTGAATGAGTAAGAACATAAGAACAAAAGAAATAGGAGCAGGAGTCAGCCATTTGGCCCTTCGAGCCTGCTCCGCCATTCAATAAGAATATGGCTGATCTGCTACCTCATCTCCACTTTCCTGCACTATCCCCATATCCCTTGATTCCCTTAATATTCAAAAATCTATCGATCTCTGTCTTGAATATACTCAACGACTGAGCCTCCACAGCCCTCTGGGGTAGAGAATTCCAAAGATTCACCACCCTCTGAGTGAAGAAATGTCTCCTCATCTCAGTCCTAAATGGCCAACCCCTTATTCTGAGACTGTGACCCCTGGTTCTAGACTCCCCAGCCAGGGGAGTACAGTTCACAGTAGATGCAATCTATTTCCAAATATCGATCCCCAAGTCTTGTGTTCATCATTTGTGATTGGAATGCATATAAGTTCAAGTTGAAGCATAGATTTATATTTGTGTCCTACAGAAGTATTCACATTGACCTTTTTATTAAGCAGTATCAGGTGTTTTTAAAAATGTGGTTATAGCAAGAAATATATGAGAAATGTAACAATAAAAAATATGAAATTAGTTAAAAAATTATTTTGCTACTTCATATTCTGTTGAACATATATTCATTTTAGTGAAGACATAATGGGGACTGTCTATTTCGATTTTATACAGAATACTTAAGTGGATTGATTTATATTTTTTTTATTCATTCCTGGGATGTGGCCGTTGCTGGAAAGTCCAGCATTTATTGCCCATTCCTAATTTCCATTGAGAAGGTGGTGGTGAGCCACCTTCTTGAACTGCTGCAGTCTGTGAGGTGAAGGTACTCCCACAGTGCTGTTAGGGAGGGAGTTCCTGGATTTTGACCCAGCGACGATGAAGGAACGGCAATTATTTCCAAGTCAGGATGGTGTGTGACTTGGAGGGGAACTTGGAGGTGATGGTGTTCCCATGCGTCTGCTGCCCTTGTCCTTCTAGGTGGTAGAGGTCGCGGGTTTGGGAGGTGCTGTCGAAAAAGCCTTGGTGAGTTGCTGCAGTGTATCTTGTAGATGGTACACACTGCAGCCACGGTGCGCCGGTGGTGGAGGAGTGAATGTTTAAGGTGGTGGATGGGGTGCCAATACATGTTAATATATTAATGCACTGAGTGTGACTGTGAGCTCCAATTGGTCTTGTTTTGAAGTGCAGTAGATTGCAATGTAAACAGGAATTGGGCACAGGGGCTGATTGGATCATTGCTCTCCTGGACTGGTATCTGAAGAGCAATATAAAAATGCCTTTAATGTTACTGCGCTAATCAACAATGAAGTTGTAAAAACTGAGACCCCCACAACTTTTCACATAAAATTAAAACTATTTGATGCATTAGTAACTCTAAATAATGCAGTTAGTTAAAGAAATCTTCTGCAAGAGTCATAGCTTTTAACAGCTTTAGAGAATTGCAGAAACATTAGGGTAATTATCCTTTCATTTATAAACTACAAAAGTAACATTGTCCGTGTAGATCCTCTTTGGGGGTCTTTTCAACCTACCGCATTTGGAGCAATTTGCAAATAACGTGCCAAAGTGTTGTTGATGAACTGGAGTGCTAGCTACATTCACAGAACCAAACATCAACGTGAAGTCACATCCTTCAGGAAAGGAAGGGGGAAAACCGGAAAAGAAAAAGAAATCAGTTTCACATTTGTCTTGTTTTGTTTTGTTTAGTAAAGACCAAAAATGACACGTGTGTGTGTGTGTGTGTACCATGGGCTCCATACCATGGGACTTCACGGTACACCTACAAGTGTCCCAGTAAAAATAACATTTTAACCACTTCTGCTCAAATTAGTAGCCTCGCCAAGTATGTGGAAAGACTGAAATAAAAACAGAAAATGCTGGAAATACTCAGCAGGTCAGGCAGCATCTGTGGAGAGAGAAACAGGATTAACGTTTCAGGTCGATGACCCTTCATCAGAACTGGAAAAAGCTGGAGATCGAACAGGTTTTTAAGCAAGTGTAGGGGCAGGGAAAGGGAGGAAAGAACAAAAGGGAAGGTCTCCATTACCATCTCCTTTTGCCTTGCACCATCATCCCTTTTGTCTCTTAATCTCTCCTGCCTTCCATCCTATCACAGACCTTCCCTTTTGTTCTTTCCTGCCCTCCTCCCTTTCCCTGCCCCTGCACTTGCTTAAAAACCTGTTCCACCTCCAGCTTTTTCCAGTTCTGACGAAGGTTCATCGACCTGAAACGTTAACTCTGTTTCTCTCTCCACAGATGCTGCCTGACCTGCTGAGTATTTCTAGCATTTTCTGTTTTTATTTCAGATTTCCAGCATCCGCAGTATTTTGCTTTTGTATGTGGAAAGACTGTTCTGTTGCCATGGGTTTCTGCTGATTGGTGCTGAACAATACAATAATTAGATATTGCATGATTTATACCCTGTCATTTCCGCAGTTTGGTAATCACAGGTGCTTCCATTTCTGGCATGACCACTTCCCCAAGATGCAGAATAATAATTTGGACCCTTCCGAATGTGGTCCAAAATAACTTGTAGCTTTCTTGCACTCCTGCGGCGTAGTTTCTGCAGCAGGCAGATCGATATTAAAACAATGCACACGGGCAGTTATTTTAAATTTGCACACAGCAACTGATTCCTGGCAGATCACGTTTGGAGAAGGTTTATATCGCCCCAGCCATGAAATAAATGCTTAGCTGGCCTGTATTGTTTGGCTGGACTCATTTATCTTTTTGGTCCCATGTCGCCACTGAAAAGGGCTGCTTCCTGCAAACTGCTTCGTATATCTGCTGTTATCGAAGTTGTGGGCGAAAGCACCTTGAACCATAGAAAGATACAGCACAGAAGGAGGCCAATTAGTCCCACTCCCCTGCTCTTGCCCCATAGACCAGCATATTTTTTCCTTTTCGAGTATTTATCCAATTCCCTTTTGAAAGTTATTATTGAATCTGCTTCCACCACTCTTTCAGGCAGCGCGTTCCAGATCACAACAACGCGCTGCGTAAAAAATAAATTCTCCTCATCTCGCCTCTGGTTCTTTTGGCAATTACCTTAAATCTGTGTCCTCTGCCCCTTCTGCCACTGGAAACAGTTTCTCCTTATTTACTCTATCAAAACCCATCATGATTTTTGAACACCTCAATTAAATCTCCCCTTAACCTTCTCTGCTCTAAGGAAAACGACCCCAGCTTCTCTCGTCTCTCCACGTAACTGCAGTCCCGCATCCCTGGTGCCAATCTAGGAAATTGCTACAAGCTACACAAGTCACGTATTGTGAAGTTTTGGGTTTGCTGTGGGACAGAGTGGAAGTACAGGATTCAGTGGTTCTTCACTGAACCACAGATGAATGGCATGTTTTCCATTTGCGGTGTCTTTACTCTTCACTGTAGTATAACTACTCCAGAATGTATGAAATGCTTCAAGTGAGGCTGAGATGAAATCAGAATTGCCAGTAGGACATTTCCATGTCCCCTGCCAGATTCTTTATGGCTTCAGTGGCCTTTGCTGGTAATTGATATTTAAGATGATTTTGTGGTGTGGATTATTCATCCACTGGAGTATGGATTGTGACTAGCCAGCATCATTTCACGCAGAACTTGACGGTCATCAGAGTGAAGAGGCTTCCATCCCATCTATCTGGGCTGGATTCTAGATGAGGTATCAAAGAGGCAAGGATAGTATTCTAACTCAATGTACTACCCACTTCCTTATCATTGTCATTTTAAATGTTTAACAGAATTATTGTTGTTCATTGATTTTTGCTGGGTAAGGGTTATTAAGGGATATGGAACCGAGATGGGTAAATGGAGTTAAGATACAGATTAGCCATGATCTAATTGAATGGTGGTATAGGCTTGAGGGGTCAAATGGACTACCACTGTTCCTATGTATTGACCAGGCATACATTTTTAAAAATTTGTTCCTGGGATGTGGGCATCGCTGGTAAGGCCAGCATTTATTGCCTATCCCTAATTGCCCTCGAGAAGGTGGTGGTTAGCCGCCTTCTTGAACTGCTGCAGTCCGTGTGTTGAAGGTACTCCCCCAGTGCTGTTAGGGAGGGAGTTCCAGGATTTTGACCCAGCGACGATGAAGGAACGGCGATATATTTCCAAGTGTGACTTGGAGGGGAACTTGGAGGTGGTGGTGTTCCCATGCGCCTGCTGCCCTTGTCCTTGTAGGGCATTAGGGCAATCGGTACTGTAATGTTCTTTTGATATACAATACAGAAGATCTTGATAGTTCAGATGGACCTTTTCCTTGAGCTCATTCTATAAGATGATCATAAGCTGGTCTTTGGCCACTTGGTATGTTCTTTTCTCTTGGCGTGTGTCAAACTGGGGGCAATTTTAACCGTACTCACTCAGCAGAAACCTAATGATTGGGAAGCTGAAATCGCCCTGGCTCTCACTTGTCCAAAAGCCACCATGAACACAACATCTGCAATTTTAACCTGTTCTCCTGAGCAGGCAGCAAGGACACGCGCCCGGAGCCAACAGGGTCCTTCTTTACATATGCATGTTGCAGGCCCAATGACATACTTGAGACCCAACTATAATTTTAACTCGGCTGAGCAGTGAATCTACCCAGAGTTAAAATCGGGGCTATCTACTACTCTTCTGGTCCATTCACATATTGAAATTTCCATCAATGTTTTAGTCATTTTGGCTTTGGGCGTTTGGTGTCTACATTGATAACAAACTCCTTCCCTTCTCTATATTTCACCAAAATGATAATGGTTATTGTTATTGAGTCATCTCTCGGACACCTTCTTCAACAATATTAATGTCCCATAAAAATGTTGCGTCATTGAACTTCATTTTGCTTCCACACCCAGTTGTGTGACATTTGCACATATTCCCTGGCTTGGAATAGTTAGTATTTGTTTAGCACTTACCTCCTGTTCTTTCTTCATGATGCTATAAAAAGACATACCTCACAATCTGCTTTTATTTCTAATTGCCAGTCTGGATAACTTTGTTCTGAAAATTCTTCATCACCATACCTTTCCTTTGCCTGATCTTTAATAAGTGACAGCGCAAGTAGATTGGGGTACACCCTACAACCTGCTGTATCTAGACTTCCAGGAGGCAGTTGACGAAGTTCCTCATAAAAGGCCATTAGGTAAGCTCAAAACTGTGGGGATTCAGGAGCTGGATAAGAAGTTGGCAGAGGGTTAGCAAAAGAAGGGTACTTGTTAGAGAAGTTGGGTCAGAGTGGTGGTGGTGGTGGTGGCGGGGGGGAGTACTGAGTGGGGTGCCACAGGGATTGGCGTTGCGACCTCTACTGTTTCTAATTTACATCAATTACTTAGGCCGCGATTTCACCTTCCAAGGCGTGTCTGGGGCGGCCGGGGTCGGTGGCGGGCTGCAACCCCACTGCTGGCTCCATCCCGCTCTGTGAAAAGACTTTTACGCTAATTGGGCTTGTTAAGCCCGCCCAGCGCATTTGCCGATCAATTGAAGGAAGCGGGTCTGATGACGTCACTTGATGATGCGTCATCAGCTGATTTCCTTAAAGGGACCATGCGTAAAATGTTTTTGGCAGTTTTGCTCTGTGTTCTGCAGCATTGAGGTGCTGCAAGCACTGACAAGCACTGCACAGAGGTGCACGGCTGCACCCAGGCTCTCCCATGACTCTCTCCATATGCTTTATGGTGTTGGTGTGGGGTGGTGCCAACCTGGTGCATCATGTGGCAGCCAGGGTGTACAGCATCAAGTGAAGTAAATCTGGCTGTGGTGAGACCATCCCATGCGTTTCGGGCAGCAATGTGGTCAGTTGCTGATGCCCTGTGTCCTGTGCATCACCAGCTGATTGTGGAGAAGGCTGGTGTTGTTGTTTGCGCTGCTGGTGTGCCTGGTGCTGCTGGTGTTGGGGCTGATCGTGGTGGGATTCTGAGGACCAAGGTGAGATTTTTTCAAGGGCAGCGATGCTGATGGAATAGATGGCAGGTGAGGTTGAGATGACAAGAAGCAATCTGTCAATGGTGAGAGAGGTTGTTCCATTGAGGTGGCACTGGATAGAGAGTTAGTTTCCAAACATTTGCAAGCTGCATAAATCTCAATCTGTCTTCCAAATGCAGTAAGCAACAGCTTCTGAGCTTGGAAAGTGAACAGCTGTGAGATAGGAGCTTTTCTACCACATTTGCAGCTGGCAAATAAAGAAATCATCCCATGCTGACACAACACCCGACCTCCTTACCTGACGTGATCCCCGAGCAGCGGGGAAGCTGTGGGGGAACACCTAAAATTGAAAGGTAGGCATAAAATACTACTTAATTGGGTCGTAACAATGTATCTAATGATGGGCCAGAAATTCGGGTATCCACGGGTGAGTACATGCTGTGTACTCACCCGTAGACCCAACAAAAGTGCCGGTTTCGCGCATGCACTGCGCATGCGCTGGAAACCGGAACTTCCGTTCCCTTGAAGGAAGGGGTTCACAGGTCAAACACGTGCGCCGGAGAGGCAGCGCGTAGACCTGGAACTTCAGCTTTTTTTACAGGTTTCTCCATGCGGGTAAGTCCCTAGCAGCTGCGTGGGGAAAAAGCAGGCGCAAGGCCTGCTTTTAACAAGGTAAGTGGTGAATTAAGTAAAATTAAAACATTTTTTCCACAGGTTTATTATTTTTAAATACTTTAAAGAAATGTAAGTTTATTTTTAGCCCCGTTAAAAACTGTAATTATTTTTTTCAAAAATTTAAATTATTGTTTAAAATAGTTATTTTATGTAATTTATAGTTATTTTAAAAACGTGATGTTTTAAAAAAAATTTATTTGAAGTTTTAGTGAGGTTTTGGGGCCGATCTCTATTCATAGATTTGACAGGTCTTCCTGTCAAATCTATGAATGGAGATTCCCTGCTCCGATTGGCTCCCCATGACCCACGTGATCCCAGGGGACGTTTCAAACTAACTGCGCCACTGGGATATGCGAGCACTGCACAGCGGCAGTTGGAGGAGGCCCAGGATCGGAATCCCACGCGGGCCCACAGCACAACGGCAGGCGCGCTAGGTAAGTGCAGGTCGGGGGCTTGCGCCCGCGGGAAGCCTCCGATCCGAATTTCTGGGCCGATGTCAATTGCCTCTCATAAGAATATAAGAACATAAGAAATAGGAGCAGGAGCGGGCCATTTGGCCCCTCGAGCCTGCTCCGCCATTCAATAAGATCATGGCTGATCTGATCTTGGGCTCAGCTCCATTTCCCTGCCCGCTTCCCATAACCCTTCATCTGGGAGACTAGTGTGGAGGTGGGCTGACAGCGGGTTCCCTACCCGCTGTCAAAAAACTTTTTTCCAGCCGACCCACCTCCAAACGCCCCCGCTGACCCCCACCCCGTCCGAAAAATTCCAGCCTTAGAGTCAGAAACTCAATTCAAATTGGCCAAATTTGCAGATGACACCAAACCAGGAGAACAGTGGATTCTGAGGAGGCAACTCAGAAATTACAGAATGAGTTCCACAAAATATCTACGTAAAAATAACAATGGCATATACAATTTAATACAAACAAATGCAAAGTACCACACTTAGGAACGAAAGATGGGCAACACGCCCACTTGATGAATGGTGCTGAATTAACCAAGGATGAAGTTGGAAAAAAGACCTTGGAGATTTAATAGGCTAAATACTCAAAAGTCTAACCAATGCAGAGCAGTAATCGACAAAGGCAATAGCATGTTAAACTTCATAGCCCAAACCATACAATACAATTCAGACAAGGTTGTGATCAAATTGCACTGCTCTGGTCAGACCACACCTTGAGTACTGTGTCCAGTTCTGGTCACTAAGAAACAAGGGAGACATTCAAGAGTTTGAGGCAGTGCAGAGCAGAACCATGAGGTTGACCTAGGCTGCGATTTTGTGATCGGTGTTGGGATGGGTGCGGGTCAGCTGGTTTCTGGCTTCCAGTCCTGCCCCCAGCTGCTTCGGCACCACAGATGTGATTTTCCCTTGATTGACCTTGTTAAGCCCGTCCTGCGGGCTTGCCGGCCAATTAACAGGAAGCGGGTCAGATGACGTCATTTGATGATGTATCATCTGCCGGTTTCCTGAAAGGGACCACGCACACTTTTATTTTGACAGTTGATTTCTCAGTGTTTGACAGCATTGAGGTGCTGAAAACACTAACAATCACTGCACAAAGATGACCTCTAGCACCCAGGCTCTCCAATGACTCCCTGCATAGACTGAAATAGATGGCAGCTGCAGGTGAGGTGACAGAAGCGATCTGTCACTGGTGAGAGAGGTTCTCCCAATGAGCTGGCACTGGACATATAGTAAATGTTTTAAAAATGCAGTAACCAACATTTTCTTTCCTCTGAAACTCACCATGTGCAACATTGGATCCTTCACACCACTTCTGCAGCGGTCATCATTCCACAAACATTACAGCAGACTCACAACACGCCACACTTACCTGGCTTGGTGTCCGGATGTCGGGAAACCCAACCCAGAAGCGGGAAAATCCAAAAACCGGCTGAAAACTACTGACAAGTACCTGTCAATAGGCAGGTAATTGCCTTTAATCCGCTTCCCGCTGCTAGGTGTCGGGTCCATGTGCAAATCAGGGACCCGACACTTGGGAAAGCTGTTTGGAGGCGGGTTGACGGCGGAATCGGAACCCGCCGTCAATCAAATCGAATTTAACCTCTGACCCGCCTCCAAACCCGCCCTCTGAGCACTGGCAAAATCGCGGCCCTAGTGTCAGCGGTTTGAGATAAGAGGAAAGACTGGAGAGTCCTAACCTTTTGAGTCTGGAAAGAAGGTGTTTGAGAGGTGACCTTATTGTTAGCAAATGGCATGGAAAATGTTAACCTGGACTACTATTCTTAAATTAAACTGTGGGAGTAGGATAAGGAGACATGGGTTCAAATTAGTAAAAGGCAAGTTTAGGACTGATATCATGAATTTTTCTTCACAAAATGCCAACGATTAACGCATGGAAAGGATTCCTGGCTAAAGTCATGGAGATGAAATCCCTGGACAACCAACTGAATGATGCAAAGGGGACTTTTAAGAGTCATTCTGGATTGATGAGTTAAGATGGGCCAAAGGGTCTTCCTCATGCGTAATCCTGCGCCTTTAAGTGCTACAGCCAATTTGTTAGTTGTTCTCTTGTAGCCCGTAAAGGAGCTAACATTGGCAGAGCCCATAAATCGTACAGGAGTTGAACATTTTATAGGTATTCAAATTGTGTTCTGACAGGACCAAAATAGATAATACTCTCCCTACTGACTGCCAGAAATCTATTATATTGAAGCAGTTAACAGCATTAGGACTCTGCATGATGCCTGCTGTATAGAATGGCACTGATATGAGCAGTGTTCTTAAATTCATACAACAGGCACAAACAAATTTGAATTGTTTATTTGTTTGAAAATGGGCTTGGATTTAACTCTGTATATTTATCCACCAACACATTTGAAAAGCAGAAGTATGTGATGCCAACACGTCTTTGTGAATGTTAGATGGTGCCAAATCAACGCTGCGGGGAAAATAAAATATTCTAGCAAATAGATGGTTGTGTGCCCTGAAAATCTGTGACCCTTCTGATGCACGCCCGCTGCAGTTCCGAAAGAGCTGCAAATCAGGCTGGGACCCCGCTATGTGGGGGGGTGGGGGGGTGGGAATGGGGCGGAGGGGGGGTGGTGCAAGTGGCAGGGAGTCCCCACACTGGAAGTTCCGGCTTTTCCATCCCTCAGAGGGACATAGCTTAGGGTGGAGGAACGTCATGACCAACTAACAGCGGAAGTAGGGGCTCACCTGGGAGTTCCGACTAGGATCGTGGCCTGGATCCCCTTAGGAAGAGGGCTGTTGTTGCAGCTGTTCCTGCGACGGGACCCAACATGTGCCAGTCACCCACGCAATGTCTGAGATGTGCCCCGAGATGGCGCATGTGCCCGCCATTGTCATGGACATTGAAGGACCTCCTGCGAGCCCGCAAAGTTCAGTGCAAAGTTCCCAGGATTTTTCCCACTCCCCCCCCACCCTAACCTGTGGATTTTGGGGGCCAAAGTGAGGAGCTTTGTAGTGCGAGCTTGCCATCGACCAGGCTGTGCCATAAACTGCCGGTTTTGAGCAAGCGCTCCAAAAATTTCTAAAATACAACTTCACGCTCGGCTGGTTTTGAAAATGAAAGCTCATTTTCTTCCCTTTTTGTGTCTTGTGATATGAAACCATTAGTTGATAATGTTGTTGTTATTATGGTTTTCAATAATTTTTTATTAGCGCTACAGCAAATCTCAGAACTCCAGCCACGTCCCCACCCTCCAGCCATGAACACGCCCTCTTGGCTACTAGAGTGACGACCACGTTTCCAATAAACTCTATTACAACTATATAAAAACACATATATTTTGTTGTAAAAATAAAACTACAAATTCATCCAACTGTTCTTTGTGTATTTGATGCACAAGACCTTTTTATTTGTGAGTTCCCAGGACACAATTTAAAATGTAGCACCGTGATTGGCTGTAGTAAAGCTGATTGAAGACAGACCTCACGAAAGATCCTTTCATGACATGTCCCAGTATGTGGCACGCTCCAATCATTCACCTATATCTCCAGTAGCAGTGGAACGCATCTTGTATTACTGATCGGCAGTAAGATGCGTACAGACCACATCCGTTCCATCACCAAGACTGCCTACTTCCACCTCTGTGACATCCTCCGTGACATCGCCTGACTCCGATCCTGCCTCGGCTCATCTGCTGCTGAAACCCTCATCCATGCTTTAGTTACCTCTAGACTTGGCTAATCCAATGCTCTCCCGGCCAGCCTCCCATCCTCCACCCTACATAAACTTGCGCTCATCCAAAACTCTGCTGCCCGTATCTTAACTCGCTCCAAGTCTCGATCACCCATCACCCCTGTGCTCGCTGACCTACACTCACTCCCGGTCCGATAACGCCTCAGTTTTAAAATCATCATCCTGGTTTTCAAATCCCTCCATGGCCTCGCCCCTCCATATCTCTGTAACCTCCTCCAGCCCTACAATCCTTAGATCTCTGCGCTCCTCCAATCCTGGCCTCTTGCCCAGCCCTGATTTTAATCACTCCACCATTGGTGGCCGTGCTTTCAGCTGCCTGGGCCCTAAACTCTGGAATTCCCTCCTGAAACCTCTCCACCTCTCTGGCTCTCTCTGCTCCTCTAAGACGCTCCTTATAAGTTACCTCTTTGACCAAGCTTTTGGTCATCTGTCCTGATATCGCCTTCTGTGGCTCGTTGTCCAGCATGTTTTTATTGATAATGCCCTTGTTAAGCACCTTGGGACATTTTGCTACGTTAAAGGCACTATGTAAATGCAGGTTGTTGTTGTTGATTTAGTAATATCCTAATCGAGCTGGACACAACAGGGAAAATAATAGTATGTGCATAATTTTCACCCACCTGTACTGTAAAGAAAGATACATAGGCTGTTTTTGAGCAAGAATATTGCAATGAGTACAATAGACACTTAGGGCTGGATTTTGATACTGGGGCGGGCTGGGGTCGTGTCATCCACTTTTCGTGTTATCCACCCGACTGCAATTGGATGTGGGAGATTGATGCGATTTTCACCTAATTGGGCAATTGAGTTCCAGCATGTGGGAACCCATGACCCAATTAGTGTTTTCAGTCTGAAAGTCGTCTCTGATGATGTCATCATTGCTGCTGCATTGAAAGTCTGCAAAGACTGCCTGGCCTTTGCTGTGAGAGGACCTGGAGGCAAAATGAGCAGCAGCCCTAAGTCTGCTCCCCGATATTTTTATACCACCACCACCACTACTCCCAGATATTATTCCTCCTCCTCCTCCTCCTCCTCCTCCTCTTCCTCCTCCTACTACTACTACTTCTACCACTACTGCAACTACTCCTGCTACTCCTACTACTACTACTACCCGTTGTAATAGTGGACCTGCAGCTGATAGTCAGCTATCGAAATGTCCTACCGCCAGGTTTCACATTCGTGGTTCAGAACAGGCATGCTTCACGTAGAACAAGGGTTAAAATCACAAAGGCCTTTCAAAATGGCATTATAGAGGCAATTTAGTGCTTGTTAAGGGCCTTAACAGCCTATCCCACCTCTTAGAGGTGGGACGGAGTCGGGACCAGCAGACAGGATTTAATGAAAATTGCGTGGAGGTGGGATGGAGGCGGGCTTCTGCCCGCCCGCCAGTTTTCGCAATTTTAACCCCCCACACGCCTCCAAACCCACCTCCACGGGTCAATGAAAATTCTGCCCTTAAACTGATTGAGCTGGCAGAGAAATGCTTGGAACCTTTGAGAGAAAAGTTTTTTTGAATCTGTAAAGCTTAAATTGAAATGCTGTGCAGTTTGCTTTGTCAATAAAATCAGTTTAAAGCCAAAAACGCCTTGGTTTGGTTACCTAACAGGGAATCAGAAAGTATAACGAGACCTGCATAAATCGGTGAAAAAGAAAGACTTGCATTTATATAGCGCCTTTCACGACCTCAAGATGACCCAAACGCTTTACAGCCAATGAAGTACTTTTGAACTGTAGTCACTGATGTAATGTAGGAAACGCGGCAGCTATTTTGCACACAACAAGCTCCCACAAACAGCAATGTAATAATGAACAGATATTCTGATTTAGTGATTTAGGTTGAGGGATAAATATTGGTCAGGACACTGGGGGATCTCTCCTGCTCTTCTTCAAAATAGTCCCATGGGATCTTTTACATCCACCTGAGAGGGCAGACGGGACCTCGGTTTAAAACCTCATCAAAAGGACGATGCCTCTGACCTCGGTACTGCACTGAAGTGTCATCTTCGATTGTGTGCGCAAGTTTCTGGAGTGGGGCTTGAACGCACGACCTTCTCACTCCGAGGTGAGAGTGCTACCAGTGAGCCATGTCTGTGAAGTACATTATGTACTCGGCATGCCTAAAGTTGATCCCTGGACAGCTTAAATTAGCAAGCCATCATTGTGGCCAAAGTGGAAGCAATGGCTTGTACGTTTCAGGATTGCAACAAAGAGGATGATGAGCTACAGGTTAGTTCTCCTGTTTCAAGATGTGGAGAAAGAAGCCGTGCATATTTATGAACATATCCCACCGACGCACTGTGCCTGCAGTGTGTACCATCTACAGGATGCTCTGCAGCAACTCGGCAAGGCTTCTTCGGCAGCACCTCCCAAACCCGCAACCTCCACCACCTGTAATGATATGAGGAGCTGGCTCGTGGGAACACCACCACCTCCAAGTTCCCCATCACCTCCAAGTTCCCCTCCAAATCACACGCCACCCCGTCTTGGATGTATATCGCTATTTCTTCATCGTCGCTGGGTCAGAATCCTGGAACTCCCTACCTAACAGCACTGTGGGAGTACCTTCACCACACAGACTACAGCGGTTCATGAAGGCGGCTCACCACCACCTTCTCAAGGGCAACTAGGGATGGGCAATAAATGCTGGTCTTGCTACCGATGCTGATATCCCATGAATTAAAAAAAATAAAGTTATAAAAATATAAAGCCTTCCCATTTCAGTCTGAGGAGCAGATGAATAACTATGAAATAGCTTTGTAAGTATTTGATGGACCAGCCTGGTCCAAACGTGGAAGAAATTGTACTAAACATCTATGTGCCGGCTGAATTTAGCTCAAGTAAAGACGTGTCATAGAAGCTGCAAATGCTGAGGCCTGACCCAGTTATCCAATACTGTGTCATTCAGAGCTAATTTGAAGCTGAATAACTGCTCTGGATCCAATGAAAAGGATGGAAGAGGTTGGGCAACAATTATAGGCATGGAGGAAGGGTTCCAACAAGCCAGGCGGAGGACACAGTGTAATTTTAAACCCAGCCAAGAACCCAACTGTCCAGCGTGTAATCAAGGAAGCAGGAAATGTAATAAACTGGGGCGTTTTTGAAACTATCTGTCACACACAGATCGTTAAAGCACTGACATGCACCAATGATAACTCATATGGCCAGGAGACATTCTTCCTTGCGTTTTAGTTATTTAAGATGACAACATGGACAAATAATGACAGGTAGATCGGAAGATAAATGACAGGATTGTAAATTTTCATACTAATACTGTTGTAGATACTGCTGTTACGTTATAGCCCATGTACTTGAGTCTACTACCGTGCCCCTTGGTAGAGCCATCAATAGTTATCCTGCATAGCCCAGGAGGGAAACTGAATTAGTGTGGGATAAGTGTTGAGTAGAATATATACAAGGAAGAAGAGTCCCAGCTATGAATTTTCATGACTAGTGGGTCACACTTTAATAATTTGCTAGGCTTTGGACCAGTATGCACGCTAACTCTGGTAGAAAGAGCAAAGAGGTGAACAGATGTGTGTGTTGACATTGAGTTGCTGAAATGTGAGACTGTACAGATAGGATTGAAGGACCATGCCAGCTTTTAATGTATGAATCTGTCTCATTCAGTTCCATTCCAATAATTCTCAAAGGAACTAAAAAGAACATAATAAGCTGGCATCAACCCTCCAAGATCTCCGCACTCCTCCAATTCTGGTCTCTTGAGCATCCCTGATTTTAATCGCTCCACCATTGGTGGCCGTGCCAAGGCCCTAAGCTCTGGAATTCCCTCCCTAAACCTCTCTGCCTCGCTACCTCTCTTTCCTCCTTTAAGACGCTCCTTAAAACCTACCTCTTTGACCAAGCTTTTGGTCATCTGTCCCAATATCTCCTTATGTGGATGTCAAATTTTGTTTGATAGCATACCTGTGAAGCACCTTGGGACGTTTTACTGTGTTAAAGGCGCTATATAAATACAAGTTGTTGTCGCCATCGTCATTGAGGAACTCACAAGCTTTAGAATATTGCATGCCAATGAAAGAAAGAAAGAAAGACTTGCAAGGAAGATGGTTGTGGTGGTTGAAGGTCAATCATCACAGCCCCAGGACATCGCTGCAGGAGTTTCCTCAGGGCAGTGTTCTAGGCCCAACCATCTTCAGTTGCTTCATCAATGACCTTCCCTCCAACAAAAGGTCAGAAATGAGAAGCATATCGCCGATCCTTCATCGTCGCTGGGTCAAACTCCTGAATGGCCTACTCCTGATCCTATTTTTCTATGTTTTCTATAAGATAAATTTGAGACCATGCTCAACATGAATTTGAGAAAGTTCAGAATATGATGTCACATGGCAGCAATGATGCAAGCAAACCTACAATGATGAGTGCAGCTGCAAGGAGATGAGGCTTATCCAGGTGTGCTGTTGCAGTAATAAGGAGATAAGCTTTTAGCAGTTACGTCTGGCTCCCTAATTTTGATGGCAGTGGAATGGACGCATGCTCAAATTGAGACAGAGCGTCTTGAAAATGTGTGGGCTTGTAGATGCTTGCTTAAGTTTGAGTTAAGTATTTTTGTTCGGTTAAGGTTAGCAAGGGATATGGAGCTAAACCAGCACAGACTGGCCTTGAATTTTCCTGGTTGTTCTCCTGATTTTCCCACCGGAAATCAGCGGAGCATCCAGAGAAATGGTCTAAATAGCTGTTTACACCATTTGAGTTATTGGCAGGGGAGCGGGAAATCCCCTATGGAAATTCAGGGCCTTTATATAACTGCACTGTTGCAAGTGAAATCAATTACAAGTCAAGGGCTACAACAAGATTGTCTTTGGGAAATATGCAATTCATACACAAAATTGAATATGTGCAGCATGAGCCTTGACTGGAAAAGAGAGGTCAGAACTAAACTACAATATGGTACAGGAGCTATTTTTGTTATTATGCCATTTCCAGCCTTCTGACAGTTTAGAAGCTGCAAAAATAACATTGCAAGATTAATATAGACAGAATTGCATAGTTAAGCAGGTGTGTGTGTGAACTATTGATCTCAGTTGGAAGATTTAAAATATCTTGGGCACAAAAAGTGCTTCAAATGCAATTTTAGAGAAGTATTATTTAAATGATGAATTTTAATACAACATGTGCATTTTAAGAGAGTCAAACATCTTTAACGTGATGTCTGCCTCTACACTTCACTTGTCAGTTCCATTATTGCGGTCGACATCTATTTCCCACCTCAGCAGAAAGCGCACTCTCGGGTATATGCCATTGTGATGATCTGCGGCTGTGCTTTGATTTGAACATATTTGTAATTGGGAAATTTTGCTCCTCAAATGTATGTTAATCAAGACCTGTAATTCTGACAGTGTCACCATAAAGGGCAGCTTATAGCAGGAATTATTTCTCTGCAGCCTTGTGTCCTACCTAGCTGATCTGAATCATGTCCTTGATTTCCACTTTTACTGTTTCCATTTCCTCATCATTGTTGACACCCTCAATTAAGCTGTAAATAAGACCCGCTCTTGCGATGATTGCATTTTCGCAAAATCAGCAAAACTGTCAGTAGACTGTGATAGAAAAGCATTGAAATATTCACTGTCTTTTTCTATTACAAACTTCACAGTTCTACTCAGGACAGTCATTTTTTTCAAATTTCACAAGTGCTGTTTATTTCCCCCAAACCAGGGTAATAGATTGGAGAAAAGCTGATTTTGAGGAGCTGAGAATAGAACTTGGGAAAATACAATGGACAACAATATTGGCAAACAATGATGTAGAACAGCAATGGGAAATATTTAAAAAGGTGTTCAGCAGAGACCAGGAAAAATATATTCTGCTAAAAAACAACAACAAACTAAATACTAATGAGACACTATGGATGAATAAAGACATAAGGGAAAAATTAAGGGTAAGGAAAGAGGCATACACTAAGTACATGGACAGCAGAGGAGAGCATGGCAAAGGAGAATACAAAGAGATTAGGAGAGAAGTCAAACAAACAATGAGGAAGGCAACGAGGAACTATGAAATTAAATTATCAAGGTACATAAAACAAAATAGTAAAATATTCTACAGGCACATAAATAAAAGAAGGAAAGTCTGGATGGGAATAGGACCACGAAAGGACAGTCAGGATAAAATCACAGGCAGCGATAGAGAGATGGCAGAAATATGAAATAATTATTTTACCAGTGAGATTGATCAGCTGGACATTGAAAGATGAGATTAGAAATGATATAATTGCAATTAAACTAAAAAGCTGAGAAATATTAAATAAAATATTCATACTCAAAGAGGATAAAACCCCTAGTCTGGATGCATTACGTCCGCGCATTCTAAAACAATCTATGGAAGAGATAGCAGAGGCACTATTACACATATTACATATTACACATATCACACTATTACACTATTACACACCAGTTCTGACGAAAGGTCTTCGACCTGAAACGTTAACTCTGTTTCTCTCTCCACGGATGCTGCCTGGCCTGCTGAGTTTTTCCAGCATTTTCTGTTGTTATTTTGCACTATTACACATATTCAATAATTCATTAGAAAAAGGTGTAGTGCCAAAAGACTGGTAGATAGCTAATGCTATACCTATATTTAAGAAGGGAGTTAGAACTTGTCCAAGGTACTTATAGACCAGTCAGCTTAACATCGGTAGTAATAAAAATAATGGAATCTCTATTAAAGGAGAAAATAGAGAAACATCTAGAAACCAAAAATATAATAATGAATAGTCAACATAGATTTCAAAAGGGAAAGTTTTGCTTGATCAACCTCATTGAATTCTTTGAAGAGGTAACAGAAAGAGTAGACAAGGGTAATGTAATAGATGTAATATATCTAGATTTCCAAAAGACCTTCGATAAGGTACCACATAATGAACTAATGAATAAGGTCAGAGCATGCGGAGTCAGGGGACAAGTAGCAGAATAGATAGCTGGCTGCCTGAAAGACAGAAAGCATAGAGTAGGGGTAAAGGTTAGCTATTCAGAGTGATAGAAGATAGAAAGTGGTGTCCCACAAGTATCAGGGCTGGGACCACTGTTGTTCACAATTTCTATTAATAATTTAGACTTTGAATCAACAACACAATTTCTAAATTTGCTGACAGCAGCAAATTGGGAGGGATAGTCAACACTGAGATGGACTGCAACAAATTATAAGACGACTTTAATAAACTTGCAGAATGGGCATATAATTGGCAAATGAATTTAAGCATAGATAAGTGTGAGGTATTACATTTTGGGAAGAAAAGTAAGGAGGTCACATATTACTTAGAAAATAAGAATGTAAATGGGGTCAAGGAGCAAAGGGATCTGGGAGCACAAATTCACAAATCACTAAAAGTTGAATTGCAGGTCAATAAGGCCATAAAAAGCAAACCAAGCACTAGGATTTATTTCTCGAGGGATAGAATTGAAAAGTAGAGAAGTTATGCTAATCTTGTACCGAAACTTGGTGAGATTACACTTGGAGTACTGTGTACAGTTCTGGTCGGCATATTAAGAAAAGGATATAGAGGCACTGGAGAGGGTGGAAAAAATGTTTTACAAGGATGATACCAGAAAGTGGTTAGCACTGGTGCCTCACAGCGCCAGAGACCCGGGTTCAAACCTGACCTCGGGTGACTGTCTGTGTGGAGTTTGCACATTCTCCCCGTGTCTGCGTGGGTTTCCTCCGGGTGCTCCGGTTTCCTCCCACAGTCCAAAAATGTGTGGGTTAGGTGATTTGGCTATGATAAATTGACCCTTAGTGTTAGGGGGGATTAAATATGTGGGGTTATGGGGATAGGATGGGATATGTTAGGGGGAATTAAATACGTGGGGTTACGGGGGTAGGGTGGGATATGTGTACTGTGGGGATTAAAGCAGGGACAGGGTACTGGATTTGGATGATCAGCCATGATCGTATTGAATGGCGGAGCAGGCTCGACGGGCCGAATGGCCTACTCCTGCTCCTAGATTCTATGTTTCTATGTTTCTAAATGCGAGGTTATAACTATCAGGAAGGGATAAACAGGCTGCGTCTCTTTTTTCTTGAAAATAGAAAGCTGAGGGGTGACCTGATAGAGGTCTTTAAAATTATGAAAGGTTTTGATAGAGTGGATACAGCGAGAGTATTTCCACTTGTGGGGAAGAGCATAAATAGAGTAGACACAGAGGGCTGTATATTTACTGGGGCAGGTTACGTAGGCGGAGGGGCGGAGTTACGGATGGGAATCCTGGAAGTCTGGGTTTCCCCACATGCCGCATGGGAAACTCCACATCATGTGACTTTTGGCCCTGACAGGTTCCCCGCCTGGAAGTCAACTTGATTGACAGGCTTGGCTTCCAGTCGGTTGGGGAGCACTCCGGAGGAGGCTACAGGATCAGGGGGGTCAGATTCATAACCCAGGGAGGTGGGGGGGGGGAGGTCTGATGTCCGATCACGGCAAGGTTTCTAATGTTGGGGAAGCTTGGGGGGCCGGGATGAAGCACTCCTGCTCCTCCTGGCCCACTTACCTTCTCCCCGAGGCTGTCCTCTCCTCGCCTGCAGCTGCCGCGTTTCCCGAAGCCTGGGAAACCCGGCCAGCCACAATAAAACCTGCAAAGCAAGTCAAATCTGAAGCTTCCATATTTAAAATGCTAACTCACCTCCAGAGCTGGTTTCTCGACGCGCTCTGAATTTTTGCCCATTTAACCCCCCACCCGCACCCACTCCCACCCACTCACCCATGTTAAAACTGCCCCTAGAGAGTGTGTTTCACTTGCGGGGAAGAACAAAACTAGATGCCATCAAATTAAGATAGTCACCAAGAAATCAAATGGAGAATTCAGAAGAAACCTCTTTACGCGGAGAGTGATGAGAATGTGGAACTCGCTACCACAGGGAGTGGTTGAAGCGAATGGTATAGATGTATTTAAGGGGAAGCTAAATAAGCATATGAGGGAGAAGGGAATAGAGGGTTATGCTGAGAGTGTTAGATGAGGAAGGAAAGGAACAGGCTCGAGTGGAGCATAAACGCCAGCATGGACTGCTTGGACCTAATGGCCTCTTTCTGTGCTGTATATCCTATGTAAAATGTGTTTATTGTTGTTTTGGAATTAGAATTTGTCTTTCCATTTACTTGTACCTATCTAGGTGTCAGCACATATGAAGATCTGTCTGTGATTATTGTCCTCATGAGAGAGATGAGCAAAGAAAATGATTCTGAGTATTGGGATTTAAATTGAGAGGAAATATTCAGGCAATGTTTCCCTTTGGAAAAGAAGAGACTTTAAGGGACATATTGAAGTTTTCAAGATTTTGAAAGGGGGATTGACAAAGTTAATCCAGGCAATTTGTTCACTAGAAAGCATTCCAAAATCGTCAGGTGGGAATTGGGTGCAGGAAGTTCCTGCCAAAAACAGGCAAAGCTTCATTGTGATAAATGTCATGCAAATGACCTTGAATGAATGGCTACGCATCGTCCTAATTTCATGCTTGAAATGCATTTATTGATGATTTTGCCTCTATAAAACAGGCATTCAAGGTTGCTGGCTTCAGTCTTGTAAATATTCAAATTTAAAAGGAGATACGCCACATAGAATTATTGTTTATAGGCCGTGTTATAAGAGGATTTTTGTAGGGGGTTTTGGTTAGTTTTTTTGCATACGCCTTTGGTTACATGTGTCTGTGCCAAGGGTTTTGGCACTGCCATTATTATATTGTGTCGTTAAAATCTGGACCTTTTGTATTCTAATCGGAATGCCTTTCCACTTGCTATTTGGAGGGAGAAGAGGAGGAGAAACGGACAGATGACTGGCAGATAACATTTCACCAGAGTCATTCTGCCAATACCCGCTGTTATCTTTCACCTCATTTACAGGTAGCTTCAGGAACATAAGAACATAAGAATTATGAGCAGGAGTCGGCACATCGGTCCCTTCGAGCCTGCTCCGCCATTCAATAAGATCCTGGCTGATCTTCGATCTCAACTCCACTTTCCCACCCGATCCCCATAGCCCTTGATTCCCCTAGAGTCCAAAAATCTATCGATCTCAGCCTTGAATAGACTCAACGACTCAGAATCCACAGCCCTCTGGGGTAGAGAATTCTAAAGATTCACAACCCTCTGAGTGAAGAAATTCCTCCTCATCTCAGTCTTAAATGGCCGACCCCTTATCCTGAGACTCTGCCCCCTAGTTCTAAACTCTCCAGTGAGGGGGAAACAACCTCTCAGCATCTACCCTGTCATTCGCCCTCAAAATCTTATATGTTTCAATGAGATCACCTCTCATTCCTCTAAACTCCAGAGAGGATAGGCCCAATCTACTCAATCTCTCCTCAGAGGACAACCCTCTCATCCCAGGGATCAATTTGGACTTGTCACTTTAATTCTCCCCTCCACTCCCACTCTGATCTCTCCGTCCTCGGCCTCTTACATTCTTCCAACGAAGCTCAACGTAAGCTCGAGGAACAGCACCTCATCTTTCTATTAGGCACTTTACAGCCTTCTGGACTTAACACTCGAGTTCAACAATTTCAGACTATAAATTGGCCCCTGTATTTCTTTATATATTTTTTTCTCTTGTTTCCTCACATGGTAGCTGTTAATGTTGCTGCCATCATCATTCACATATCATCTAGAGCCATCTTTTGTTTCTTAACTTGTCCCATTACCTCTCCTTTTGCCTCGCACCATCATCCCTTTTGTCATTCAATCTCTCCTGCCTTCCATCCTATCACAGACCTTCCCTTTGCTCTTTCCTCCCCTCCTCCCTGCCCCTGCTTAAAAATCTCTCCTCCCTAACCTTTTCCAGTTCTGACGAAGGGTTCGACCCGAAACGTTGACTCTGTTTCTCCTCTCCTCGATGCTGCCTGACCTGCTGAGTGGTTCCAGCACATTCTGTTGTTATTTTGGACTTGCCTTTGTCAGTGGATCTCTGTCCTCATAGGATGTATTTCATCAGAAGGACTGGAATAGAGTTATGTTGCATAAGAAAAGCTTGCCTCTGGTTAAATTCCACCACGGGCATAGCACTGGCTGCTACAGCCCTGAAACTTTGTGCCCTATCTCATTCCAGATGCCGCAGTAAATAATGGAACATGACAAAGGCGTTCTCAAGCACTGCTTCAGATGCTTTGAGATGTCGTAATGGTGTTTACTCCAATACAGTCCAGCCAAGAATTTCCTGGAACATTGTCACCCGTTGCACGCTACATGCTTATGTCTGGTTGAATGCAAAAATCATAGTGCCGGTGAATGATGTCCAACCCCAGCCAGGAAATGAACAACACGTCGAGGAAGAGCCTGATGAGACCTTTGTCTAAGTGCCACATCCACCCAAAGCATTGACTGCCATCTCTACAGCTTCCCCATGCCAACTGACTGGTGGTTAACGCAATCAAAAGATTGCGGCTGCCCTTCAAAATGCGGACAAAGAATTGCAAATGCTGCAGCAGTGCCAGATATTAACGGCAAGTGCTAACTGTCCTCATGAAAATAAGGCTGATCCCAAAAATTCCTCAAGGGTTGGGCTTCTTTCGCCCTGGAATTCACAAAACCCGTCGGTGCTCGGACTCCAACTCACCCGCGTATATGAATTTAATTTCTCTTATTTTATATCATAACTTGCTGAAATTCCCCGTGTGTCATAATGCCACACTTCTCCTTTCATTTGTAGATTTAGGGCTGTTGTCCCCACTAAAACATGATGCACAGCAGAGCTTACTAGAATGTCCAGGGCCGGAGTGGTAAGATAGGCTTTTGCTCAAATTTCACTGAGCCGTTTTCTTAAGGAATTGCCCATTCATTCCACAGCTAGATTCAATGAACTTTTGGCATTTATACTCGTTAGCTGTTTCAGCAGTATTGGAAGATAATTGTGCATGGTGATTGTCTCTTATTTTTTATTCTAGCTGATGAAAGAAGAAAAGAAAGAACTTGCATTTGTGGTGTGCATTTCACAACATCAGGATGTCCCAAGTGTTTCACAGCCAATGGTCAATATAGTCACTGTTGTAATGGTGGCAAATGTAGCAGCCAATTTGTACCCAGCAAGGTCACACAAACAACAATGAGATAAATGAGATAGCAAAATACTGCAGATGCTGGAAATCCGAAATAACAACAGAAAACGCTGGAAAAACTCAGCAGGCCAGGCAGCAACCGTGGAGAGAGAAACAGAGTTAACGTTTCAGGTCGAAGACCCTTCGTCAGAACTGGAAAAAAGCAGGAAATGAAATAGATTTAAAGCAAGTATAAAGCTGGGAAAAGGGGGAGGGGATGAAAGAACAAAAGGAGAGATTAAGAGACATTGAGAGACATTAAGAGATAATCAAGGCAAGAGGAGGTGTTGATGTGACAGGTTAAGGTTAAATGAACTGTGAAATGCACTGGCAGAATGAAGGACAGCTGCCAGCTTCTGGGAGATAATTGATGTTGCTTGAAGGAGAAATATTGGCCATAAAGCCAGGCGACTTCCCCAACTTTTGAGTAGCACTTTGCTATCTTTGACTTCCACCTCAGGGCAGAGAGTTTATAACCTCTCATCCAAAAGACGGCATCTCCAGCAGTGCAGCAGTTCCCCGGTACTGCAATGAAGTGCCGTCCTAGATTATGGACTCGAGTCAATGGAGTGGGGCTTGAACCCACAATCATCTAACAGAGGCAAGAGTGTTACTGCTGCTCCAAGGCTGACAGCTGGAATGAAATCTTATTCTCAGGAATCATGCATTCAGAGCCAGGCATACTTGCTAAATTACAAATAATAACAGGTATTTTATCCTGTTTTATTTTTGCAAAGGTGAAAATACCTCCCTGGATGCCAAGCAAGATTTTTTGGTCATATCTCAGTAGACTACTACCAACACCCAATAATCAGGTTTTTTTGTTAAATGGACAATCAGCTTTTCTCGAGCATTGAAAGATTGCATGAATCTATTGCTTTTCCAATCACCATAAGTAACAGCTGATTGAATCTGTGTAAGTGAATGTCACAGTCTAGTAATTTTGGTTTGTTTCCTAACGTTGTCGATGGATATTTAAATTATTCTTGGCTTCTACTTTCATTAATCATTGAAAATGGCAAATAAACCAAGAGTGCGACATTTGGAAGTCGTTTTTAATGGTGTGGCTCCCTTGCTTGATTGAAACTAGAATTGACCCTATCGTTCAGATTGATCAATAAAGAGCATAAATGTCCAGGAGCAGCACCAGGCGTATCTAAAAAGGAAGTGCCAACCTGGGGAAGCTGCAACACAGGACTACCTGCATGCTAAAAAGCGGAAGCAGCATGCTATAGACAGGGTTAAGCGATCCCACAATCAACGGATCAGATCAAAGCTCTGCAGTCCTGCCACATCCAGTCGTGAATGGTGGTGAACCATTAAACAACTAACGGGAGGAGGAGGCTCCATGAATATCCCCATCCTCAATGATGGTGGAGCCCAGCACGTGAGTGCAAAAGACAAGGTTGAAGCATTTGCAACCATCTTCAGCCAGACGTGCCGAGTGGATGATCCATCTCGGCCTCCTCCTGAGGTCCCCACCATCACAGAAGCCAGTCTTCAGCCAATTCGATTCACTCCACGTGATATCAAGAAACGGCTGAGCGCACTGGATACAGAAAAGGCTGTGGGCCCCGACAACATCCCGGCTGTCGGGCTGAAAACTTGTGCTCCAGAACTAGCCGCGCCTTTAGCCAAGCTGTTTCAGTACAGCTACAACACTGGCATCTATCCGACAATGTGGAAAACTGCCCAGGTATATCCTGTCCACAAAAAGCAGGACAAATCCAATCCGGCCAATTACCACCCCATCAGTCTACTCTCAATTATCAGCAAAGTGATGGAAGGTGTCATCGACAGTGCTATCAAGCGGCACTTACTCACCAAAAACCCGCTCACTGATGCCCAGTTTGGGTTCCGCCAAGACCACTCGGCTCCAGACCTCATTACAGCCTTGGTCCAAACATGGACAAAGGAGCTGAATTCCAGAGGTGAGGTGAGAGTGACTGCCCTTGACATCAAGGCAGCATTTGACCGAGTGTGGCATCAAGATGCCTCCACAGATGCTGCCTGACCTGCTGAGTATTTCCAGCATTTTCTGTTTTTACTTCAGGTTTCCGGCATCCGTGGTATTTTGCTTTGGCTTCGGAACTTTCTAACTTTCACAGATTCAGAGAATCTTACAGCAAAGAAGGAGGCCATTCAGCCCATCGTGCCTGTGCTCTTTGACAGATCTCTCCAATTAGTCCCACTCCCCCGCACTTTCCCCATAGCCCTGCCAATTTTCCTTTACAAGTTACTCGTGAATCTTTTTAAAGTTAGAAAGGAAGCACATCTCCCACGGCTTTTTTATAACATTATTTAAAAAAACTAGCTGTCCAGGGACTTCACGATGCACATAAATCCAAGCGTGCTCCTTTGTTGCTGAGCTGAATATGACTCACAGCCAGGTACCACTGGCAGTATCACTTGAGTCTAATGGCTGCAAATCGCACTCAACAGATAATGGTCTGTGCCCGACAGCTGTAGTGTAATGGAGGGATAAAGCTGCCACCACGGAAGATAGACAGCTTCAAGTCCGCATTGTGGTAAAACAGTGCTGGCAGGAACTGAAAATAAAAGCTATGTATGCTGGAAATGTAAAGAGAAAACATCAGAAATACACAGTATCTGAAAAGAGCAAGGATGGCTTAGTGATTCAAATTGAGACCTTTCCATCAGAACTGATGCATGAATAGTGATCTATCTCTTGTGGTCTGTCTATCTCTACCTTGATTATACTCAACGACTCAGCATCCACAGCCCTGTAGGATAGAGAATTCCAAAGATTCAGAACCCTCTGAGTGAATGAATTCCCCCTCATCTCAGTCTTAAATGGCCGACCCCTTATCCTGAGACTGTGACCCCTAGTTCTAGACTAGTTCAGGAGAGTAAGGGAGAACATCCGATAAATCAAAAAATAATGGTTAAATGATGTCAAGCATGGGTTTTATGAATAGTGATCACTTGGGCGAAATACCACAGCGCACCGAATGTCTCAGGCATCAACTTTGATGTCAACGTCTTGAGCTGAAGAAGAGTGAAAATTGGTGAGCATTTTCTTGAAAGTCCTGAAGAGGGAAAAATCTACAGAAGCTCAGTCATCTCGCCTGGTTTTTGGCGTGAAGTGAATGATTATCTTGGTTTCAATGCCACCACGCCCTAATATATTCAAAATATTTTCCGCTCCTAAAATTACTTTTTGTTAATGCAAAATATAGATAAAGGTTTAAGGGCTTGTAGATTGAGCCTATACTCTCCGGAGTTTAGAAGAATGAGAGGTGATCTCATTGAAACATATAAGATTCTGAGGGGGATTGACAGGGTAGATGCTGAGAGGTTGTTTCCCTTGGCTGGAGAGTCTAGAACTAGGCGGCATAGTCTCAGGATAAGGGGTCGGCCATTTAAGACTGAGTTGATGGGAATTTATTCACTCAGAGTGTTCTGAATCTTTGGAATTATCTATCCTACAGGGCTGTGGATGCTGAGTCGTTGAGTATAATCAATGTAGAGATAGATAGATTTTTGGACTCCAGGGGAATCAAGGGATATGGGGGTAGGGCGAGAAAGTGGAACTGAGGTCGAAGATCAGTTATGACCTTATTGAATGACGGAGCAGGCTTGAGGGGCCTGCTCCTAATTCTTATGTTCTTATGACCACCACCAAAGTTCAGGAGAGTAAGGGAGAACATTCGATAAATCAAAAAATAATGGTTAAATGATGTCAAGCATGGGTTTTATAAGTTTGGGGGAAGAAATTCGGTATCGACCATTTTGGGGCGCTAACATCACCCAGCGCTAATTCGCACCGGCGACTGCAAAATTGAGATTTAGCGCCCCAAGGGGGAAGTGGAGTGCTAAATCAAACGCTCCACTTCCTTCTTAGTGTGCTAACATTGGAGAGAGCAGGGCGGAGACTTCAGCAGCGCTGCCGTGTTCAAGGGCTCCGTCCCTCCCTTAAAGGGAAGGGCCATCGCTGCAGGCTCTGCAATTTAAAAAGTACCTACCTGGACCACCAAGGCAGCTGCGATTCCGTGGGATCAGCCCGGCACTCAAGCAGAGTGCCGTGCTGATCGATCGCGGGCAGGAACCCGCGAAAAAAACTGGAACAGGAAAGGTAAGTTTTTTTCCACTTACCTCGCCTTTAATCCTCGCCCCCGAAGCGGCTGGCCGCCCGATGCACGCCTCCTGCAGCTGTTTTTGACCGGCGCTGCTGCAGGGGGCGGAAGACACTTTTGGGTCCGGGGCGCTACTGGGGCGATGCATACGGTGGTGACGTCACGATCTCCGGGTGAAGGAGATTGGGGTGCACTGACATAGCGCCGCCGCAAAACTCCCGCCGAATATGGTGGGAGTCGATGTCAGCGCCGCGCCTGGTCACAAAATCATTTACGCCCCGTTAGCGCCCTCGGGGGCGTTAACGGGAGGCGCAAGGGTACCCAATTTCACCCTCTTGAAGTTGTAAGAAGAAAAGGAATTAAGGAGTTCCACAAACTTCAGATCCTGGGAAAGATTGAGTTAGTAGGTCAGAACAATGAAATTGTTCTTGTGCTTGAAACACCTTTTGTTGCATTTGGATTCTGAGAGCTGCTGTTCTTTCATTTTTGCCCAGAGTTTTATATTCTTTCGTGCGAAAAGTCATGCAAAACAAAAGAATGGTTTTACCATTGATGTCAAACCAAAATGATATCCAAAATGCTCAAAGGCACTCCCAGCTGAATGATACAAGGAGATGTAATTTGCTGAATCCTAAACATCTACTGTTTTATAAGTTCCTGCATCTTGCAGTATTTTAAGACATCAAAAGAGCCTTCAGGAACAGAAAATGATTTGTCTTCACTGTAGACTTCAAAGTATGCTTTATTTTCTGATGTGGGGCTTATTTTCCCTTACTCATGCTTGATGTATATCTCAAGAAGGTCTGATGGTTAATTTTGACTGATTTTGTAACTATGATTGGGTGGAGCGTGTTTTGTTTTATAATGCACCTGTCTCAGACTCGCTTAGTAAAATCATATCTTCTCAGTAACACAGTAACTCAGACATGAACCTTCCTTATTCTTACCAAGCTGTCTCATTACAGCAACTTCTGTGAAAATACCAAGGTTGCTTAACATTTTCTGTGGGTGTGTGATAGACTGACTGAAAATTAGTAATGGTTTCCATTTTCCATAAAATTGTGGTGTCTCTCTCTCTCTTCAATGGACTTTCTTGTCAGTTTAAACAAAACGTTGAAAAAAAAATTCTAGATTGACTTGCAAGAACAATATTGTACAAAGAGACTGTTTGGTTGAGTGAGTTTATGAAATGGACTGACAAAATGTTAAAAGGAATATTGCAATATTTAATTAATATGTGGATTGACTCATCCTCACCTCTAAAGCTTCTACACCCTCTCTGTGCTCTTTTAATTAAAAAGGTTATTTTGACGCGTTCAAAGTTTTAAATTGGATGAGCTGAAACCCAATCATTAATGTCATGGTGGCACATTGGTTACTGTGACATCTTTTGTAATGCAATTTTTTGATCAAGGTTTTCCTCATACTTTAAATTTTCATAGCAACAGGCATAATCTGCAATACAAAACACTGGGTTAATGTGCCCTGCTGTTGCTGAATAATACAAAGAGTATTATTATTCTTCATCAATTTATTTGCTGGCGAGGAACGGAGATGTGAAGCATAGTCATGCCATAAGGGAGATGACATTTGGCAACTGGTCATGAGATAATCAGTGTTAATAAGAACATCTCGACAGATGGGCAATTGCTGCTTGGATGGATCTGGTAAATATGACTTTGTTTTATAATTTCAGTATTTGTATTGTGAGTATCATTTATGCACACGCCATTTATTTTCAACCCCTTGGTGTTCTTAGAATCACAGAAACTTACAGCACAGAAGGAGGCCATTCGGCCTGTGCTGGCTCTTTGAAAGAGCCGTCGTGCTCAGTCCCACACCCCGCTTTTTGTCCATAACCCTGTCAGTTCCTCATCCTCAGGTACCCGTCCAACTCCCTTTTACAATTATCAGCTTCCACCACCTTTTCAGGTCGAGCGTTCCAGATCCCGACAATTCTGAGTGGAAAAAATTTCTCCTCATTTCCCCTCTAGATCTTTTTGCCAATGATTTAGAATCTATGACCTCTAGTTATTGACCCACTCGCCAGACTAGACTGAATAATTTTTTTCTATCTCCTCAATCAAAACCTCGCATTCTCTTGAAAACCTCCATTAGGTCACCTCTTAACCTTCTCTGTTCCAGGGAGAACAGTCCTAACTTTTCCAACCTCTCCTCATAACTGAAGTCCCTCATCCCTGGTAACATCCTGATTAGCCTCCTCTGTACCCTTTCTAAGGCCTTGACATCTTTCCTGAAGTGTGGTGCCCAGAATTGTCCACAACACTCCAGCTGAGGCCTAACCAGTGATTTATATTCTATTCTTCTATTTATAAATCCAAGTAACCTAAATGTTTTTTAACCACCTTATCAACTATCCCTGCCACTTTTAACATATAAGATTCTGAGGGGGATTGACAGGGTAGATGCTGAGAGGTTGTTTCCCCTGGCCGGAGAGTCTAGAACTAGGGGGCATAGTCTCAGGATAGGGGGTCAGCCATTTAAGACTGAGATGAGGAGGAATTTCTTCACTCAGAGGGTTGTGAATCTTTGGAATTCTCTACCCCAAAGAGCTGTGGATGCTGAATTGTTGAGCATATTCAAGGCTGAGATAGATAGATTTTTGGATTCTGGGAGAAATCGAGGGATATGGGGATTGGACGTCAAAGTGGAGTTGAGGTCGATGATCAGCCATGATCTTATTGAATGGCGGAGCAGGCTCGAGGGACCGTATGATCTACTCCTGCTCCTAATCTTATGTTCTTAGTTTAAGGATTTGTGTATATGGACACCAAGGTCTCTCTGCTCATCTACACTTTTCAAAATTGTGCCATTTATAGTATGCTGTCTTTCCATATTAGTCCTCTCAAAGTGCATCAAAGTGTTAAGTAAAGAATGCATGCAACATCTGAATATCCCCATTATTGCTGGACAATTTGTATCAGCCACATCATCTGTGCTGTCTGATACTGTGGCAGCTTTTAGTGGAGGGGTTTTGAACAAACTGCTGCGGCAAATCTGTGTAATTTGTTAATTAGAACCGTGCAGCTGTTGTACACTGACTTTTGGATTTGGAAACCAGTGGGTTCTTGCTTTGTGGGACTGGCCCGGTCCATCTGCCACATCTTGCATGCTACCTTAGCTGTGAGCTAAGGTTAAAGAGCTGGTCAGCAGAGACACAATTAGATTCATACTGGCGGGCAAGGGAGAATCCGAATCATGAATAGGGAAAGATCTAAATGACTGGCTCCTGTGAAAGCTCACAGTAAACGTGGCTTGCCGCAATCTTACTGGAATACTTGACCGAATTCTTCCAACTTACGCATTTCTGAGAGAGACTGGACAGGCTGGGGTTGTTTTTCTTAGAGCAGAGAAGGCTGATTGAGGTGTACAAAATTATGAGGGGCATAGATAGGGTAGAAAGAAAGGAACTTTTCCCCTTAGTAGAGGGGTCAATAACCAGGGGGCATAGTTTCAAGGTAAGGGGCAGGAGGTTTAGAGGGGATTTGAGGAAAAACCTTTTCACCCAAAGGGTGGTTGGAATCTGGAACTCACTGCCTGAAAGGGTGGTAGAGGCAGGAACCCTCACAACATTGAAGAAGCATTTAGATGAGCACTTGAAATGCCATAGCATACAAGGCTACGGACCAAGTGATGGAAAATGGGATTAGAATAGATCGGGCTTGATGGCCGGCGCGGACACGATGGGACGAAAGGCCTCTTTCTGTGCTGTATAACTCCATGGGGGAAAAATTCAGTATTGTCCCGTTTGGGGCGCAATTATCGGCCGGGCGCAAAGATTAGCGCCTGGCGCTAATTATCGCCTCCGACTGCAAACTTGACTTTTATTGCCTCTGGAGGTGATTGGAGCGCTAAATCAGGCACTACACATCTGTCTTAAGGCGCAAAGGCCGAGGAGCGAGGCGCTAACTCAGAGTGCTGGCGAAGCTCATGTGATGTCAGTCAGCAATGGAACACAGACACAATGGCGCCGGCCAGTTCTTAAAGGGGAGGGTTGATCTTGCTTTCCATTCACATCCTGCTCATTACAGCCTTGAATCTCGGCCTGGAGAGATCTGTACATCAAATCTGCTGGAAAGAACAATGGAGAGAACCTGGGAAATAGCTCAGAGTGCAACCCCCACAGTCTCTTCTAAATCGATACAAGGAAGGGCAAATCAAAATGAACCTGCAAAGTGCTGCTCAGTACCCAAAACTCCTTCACACAGCGTTGAATCTCTCCAGAAGTCTCTCTCTCTCTCTCAGAATGCGTGGTTCAAAAATGTCACCAACAAAAAAAGGCAGGAAACGGTCGCCTTTAAATAGCGCTCCCCCAGTCCCTTCCTGACGGCAAAACGCTCCCCTCAACCTGTCGTTGCTAGCGGCAGGCGGTAAGGCAGGGGGTGCCACTCAATATCCGCTCCGGGGCGCAACTGGGGCGTTGCGCACTCGACTGATGTCACGATCTGCCGGCACAGGGGATCGTGGCGGTAGTGTTTAGCGCCGCCGCAAAATGTCTAGTTAATTTCACGAGCGGCGCAAACATCGCCGTGCCCGGGCGCTAGTTGCTTTACGCCCCATTAGCGCCCTCTTAAGGCGCTAACAGGAGGCGCAACCAACTGAATTTCCCCCCCGTATGACTCCAAGCTGGGAGAGGTAAGTAGGTTCAGAGGAAAAGTTGCAGGAGGTATAGAATGGTGACCCTTCCTGTTCATTTGTTACTAAAATCAGAAATGGGATGCTCCACAACAAAAGCTCTGACACCTTCCGCTTAAGTGGTCCCAGTAGTGATTGTGACATCATTTCTTGAGCCATCGTAAGCACATGTATCGTGGCAATAACCATTGAGAGGGCCCAAAGCATCCTTCTACGTTTCTTGTCAGAGACAGTGATTTACCTTGTCAGCTCTTAAACAAAGATGGAGCGGTCCCTGTATGTTCTTTGTAAATCGTTGTATGTGACAACTATTATATTATTCAAATTGGTATATCCTGTCATATAAACCGTACCTGTGGGATTTTCAATGTTGACTTATCCACAACTGCCTGCCACAGTTTTCTGCTGCTGTCTTCCTGTCACAGTTTTAACAGGATCGTGATAGTCTATGACCCGAGAATACTTTAAAACAACTGCGTCGAGTCTCCAGTTAAATACTAGGAAGACCAAAGCCATCGTCTTCGGCCCCGTCACAAACCTTATACCCTCGCCTCCGATTTCATCTCCCTCCCCAGCCGGTGTCTCAGGTTGAATCAGAATGTTGGCAACCTCAGTGTCCAAGTTGGCCTGAGGTGAGCTTCTGACCCCATAATCCTCTCCGTGACAAATACCACCTATTTCCACCTCCATAGCATCACATACCTCTGCCTACGCTTCAGCCCATCAGCTGATGAAACACTCATCTATGCCTTTGTTACCCCCAGAGTCGATGAGCCCAATGCCCTCCTGGCTAGCCTCCCCTCCTAGAATTGTAGTGAGTCTTCTTCTTTCATGTGATAGTAGCAAAGCAAATCAAATGTCAATATCTAAGTCAGATATCCAGGCCAAAGCTTCCGGTGTAACAGCATGGATATCTTGTAGGCTGTCTGCGAATTTCCTCTGAGGGCAGTGCTCGATGATGTGCTCCAGTGTAGGGGCTGGTGTTTTTGTGTCAGCTTCGCCCCTGACTTCTGAGCGGTTCGAATCGCTTCCACTCCCTTGGTTCTAGACCTTGGACATATTTGGGGGTTGTGATACAAAAGGTGCAGCAGACAACTGAGTTTGATGAAAGAACTTCGATCTTTATTCAAGAAAGTAAAACACAACACAAACACTCTTAACACTCTAAAGGTGCGGAACACTTCAGGTACAAGCGAGGGAAATAACATTTGGAGAATACTTCACCCCTCCCAATCCCACTTCACTAGCTAGGTTGGACTCTGGAGAACCAGGGATAATGCTCACCAAACGAATCCTTGACAGTTGAGAGTTAGGGTTTAGAGTCTTTTGAGTAAAAAGTTTCGTAAGGCCCTTGTTGCCGCGTTGTGTCCGATGGTCACTGAGGCGGTCACTCTGGTTTCTTCTTGCGTGTCGGCCTGCTTCTGGAGCTGTTGGCCTTCTTTGTTGAACTGTTTCTGTTGAACTCTGCCTCTGTTTAAACTGTCTTCTTCCGAGCTGTGGAACTGCCTTCTTGCAGAACTGTAACTGTCTTCTTGCAGAACTGTGGAAACTGCCTTCTGCCTGCTTGTTGAACTTGAACTGTTTTACTGGAGAACTGGAGAACTCCCTTCTTACTGAACTGTCTTCTTTAACTGCCCAACTTGCTTCTCCTGAACTCTGTAATTGCAGCACTGACTTCTGCTGAAAACAGGCTTTCAAATTGAACTCCAAAACTGCAGAACTGCCTTCTGTTGAACTTGAGCTGTTGTTACTGCTTTTTTTTTTAACTGCTTGATGGGCCTTCAATTATACTAAATTGAAATGGCCTTATCAAAACCAAATCAAATCCCAGTCATTGGAAGACCTCTTAACAGTAACGACTTTACTAGCGTGTTAACTGGTTTTGTAAATGTGTGAAGTGGTTTCAGGATAGCTCCATCCTGTCGATCTGTTGTTTAATCGGAGTTTGAATTGTCCTCATGTTTTGGGTTTCTTGACTGGGCCTAGGACTTCGATCGAATATTTGCTTTATGCATGTCTTTAATGGGCTCTGTAATCGGTTTGATGGACCTGTTGTTTTGGGTGGGACTGTCTCCTCCTAGGGTCTATTGTCAAAATGTTAATGCTTGCTGGGGCTTGAGTGAGGTCATCCCGATTCCCCAGACAATGCAATTAACTGCAATACCCAAAACTGCTTTTGCAGAGGTTGAGCCCACCTTCTTTCAGCGCCCTTTTCTCCCTTTACAGGCCCAGACATGTTTTTAAAATGCCAAAACTTGGTTTTTGATCTTAAATTCCTTAGATTAGGGCCCAAATGCATTTTTATCACTCTGAGGTAGTTCCAAGTCCTTTTTCCTTAGGTTTTGGGGATCTGCAAATTTTGGAAACCTTACACCAGGGTCTGATCAGGAGCTCCACAGTCACATGGTGGGGATGCTTTAATCTTCCATCTGTGGAGAAGGTGGCAGCATCTACCATGACCAGTTCTGAGGCGGTTGATGGTTGTCCACTGTTTGCGAGGAAGGTTTGATCCTTCAGGTTGTACTGTAGGGGTCCTCTATAAGGAATCCATTCCATATGTCACAGTTCTTCCAAGCATTTCACCATCGGTCATCAAGGCTGAGGGGAGATCACTGAAGGGCTTTGGTGACAGTCCAAAATGGCCTTCTAGATTTGAGATGGGTTGGTGGTAGGTTGTTCAAGTCGGCCTGGATCGGCATGTCTTTGCTGGTGTAGCGGTTGTATTCTCTGGAGACTGCATATTCGCGGCGTAGGTGTGGTGGTGCGATGTTTGTAAGCACGAGCAGCCAAGGTGTTGGTGTCGATAAATGCATACCAGTGATAATTCTCACAGTAGAATTCAGCTGGACATCAATGGATTTGATATGCAGACGTGATAGGCATGCCAGAGAGCAGTACTCCGCTGTAGAGTACACCAGGGCGAGTGCTGCCAGTACGGAGGGTTTGCGCGTCTGCTCCCCATGTGGATCCGGCGAGTTTCTCGATCAAGTTGACCCTACTCTTTCGTTTCTTCCCAAGGTTCTGGAGATGCTGTCTATATGACAGTGTGCGATCAAGCACGACTCCGAAATTGTAGTGAGTGAAAGATTACTCCAGGCCAACCCCCACCATTGCAGCAGTGTAATGTCTCATTGACTGTCAGCAATGCCGGTTTGATTGATCAGATAGTTGGGAGATTTGGGGGCTTTGTGTTAGAAGTTCAAAATGTATATTGTTAACGGCTTGGCAGATGTTAAACCCAAATAGTTTGTACCAAATTAGCCTGCCATGCAGTATCCTTACTGTAGTGTCGTTGATTCTCCTGTCTCCCACCTTAGCACTGCCTACTGCAGGATCACCAGGGGTAGGGTGGTGGTACATTCTGGGACAGCGGCGGAAATCTCGTTGCTGCCGTTGTTGGAGAAAGAGGGCCAGATTGCGGGCACCTCTCTCCGTCTCTTTCGGCCCCTTATCTTCAGCTGGAGGTCCTGTGGCTCAGAGCGAGCTTTTCATTAACATCTAATTAGAAATTTTCCAGTTGTTTCTGACCCTTTATCCTGGCTGCTCTTCCTTGAGGCGATGTAGTGGATGTTGTCTATAACGTCATCGTATTTTGCTGCGGGCTTCCTCATGTGTGGTGGGGAGTCCCACCGGGAGCCTGCCTTGCATAGTTCATAGATACAACCTGAGAAATCAGGTTGGGGGGTCAAGGCGAAGGGTGTAAATTCATCGCCAACTCATCTCCAGCTGTGAAACTGCCCCGGGGGGGAAATCCGGCCCTTAATCTGTTTACGAAAACTGCCTTGAGTAGAGGGAAAGCTATTGGGAATAAGGCCAAACCAGCAGAGCTCAGTTTCTGGTTGACAATTAGTGAAACCGCAGATGTCAAGCGATTAAGCTTCCATATCCAAACCCATGTAATTCGAGCAGCAGTGATCGGAGGGATTATACCAATATTTTTCACAGGTGACTAGGATCAGCTACGTGGGCTATAATACATTATTACATTTTGTCTTTGGGCTCAGTTCCTGTCGGGTGAGATTTCTATCTTTCTTTACATTTCATTTGTTTTTGTGTTCTCGTCGACAGGTTGCAGTTGCGAATAAATTTACTGCTAAACCATGTCGAATCTCACTGGTTTCTGAGCAAATCATTAGTGGACAAATTGTGATAAATTGAAGCTAGGTTTGTACATGACCTTTTGTGTGTTCCTGGAAAGGCACCCGGCTGAACTAATGGACTAAGAACAGAAAACGCTGGAAACACACGGCAGGTCAAGCAGCATCTGTAGAGCGAGAAACAGAGTCAACGTTTCAGGTCGATGACCCTTCCTCAGGACCGTTTTTATTTCAGATTTACAGCATCCGCAGTATTTTGCTTTTGAAATAATTGACTATTTGAAGAGGACATCTTGCTTAATTACCAAGTGCTGGGGTCACTTTCTTGCAGTCATAGGGTTGATACAATTGGCTGTCTGAAATTTAAATCTAATCGTGACTGTCTCGGTGGTCAAGCGAGAGGGAAGAAAAGTGGCATTTTGTCCCTCAAGTATACCATAGCTTCTTCGATGGCTGACCAAAGAACGGAATGCACATCCCGAATAGGTCTTAAAAGCACATTGTCCGGACTGAAATGGATGTCTGTAGCTGTAAGGGACTAGATAAGGAAAATAACAAATAAAGGGGAAAGGTTACTCTCAGAATCCGAAGAAAATCAACTCCTTTAAGAGCAAAGTGAATAATAATTATTTCAATTTATTGGGAGGCATCTTTTAGGAACAATTAACTGTTGGGAAATGTTGGCCACGATTTTGCCAGCGCTCAGAGGGCGGGTTTGCAGGCGGGTCAGAGGTTAAAGTCGTTTTGATTGACGGCGGGTCGCTGAAGCCGCCGTCAACCCGCCTCCAATCAGCTTTCCCAAGTGTCGGGTCCCCGATTTGCGAATGGACCCGACACCTAGCGGCAGGGAAGCGGATTAAAGGCAATTACCTGCCTATTAACAGGTACGTGTCAGTTGTTTTTAGCCTGTTTTTGGATTTTCCCGCTTCTGGCTCGGGTTTTCCGATGTCCGGACACCACGCCAGGTAAGTGTGGCGTGTTGTGAGTCTGCTGTAATGTTTATGGAATGATGACAGCTGCAGAAGTGGTGTGAAGGATCCAATGTTGCATATGCTGAGTTTCAGAGCAAAGAAAATGTTGGGTACTGCATTTTTAATACTGTTACAGATTTCTTTAGCTTACAAGTTTTTAAATCCATGTGCAGTGCCACCTCATTGGGAGAACCTCTCTCACCAGTGACAGATCGCTTCTGTCACCTCACCTGCAGCTGCCATCTATTCCAGCCTATGGAGGGAGTCATTGGTGAGCCTGGGTGCAAGAGGTCACCTTTGTGCAGTGATTGTTAGTGTCTTCAGCACCTCAGTGCTGTCTAACACTGAGAAATCATCTGTCAAAATAAAATTGTGCATGGTACCTTTAAGGAAACCGGCAGATGATGCATCATCAAATGACATCATCAGACCCGCTTCCTGTTAATTGGCCATCAAGCCCGCAGGGTGGGCTTAACAAGGTCAATCAAGGGAAAATCACGTCTGTGGAGCGGATGCAGCTGGGGGCGGGACCGGAAGCCAGAAACCAGCTGACCCGCACTCAACCCGCCTCCGTTAATAAAATCGCAGCCGTTGTGTTTGGTTCTGTCACAGGAATAGAGAATGTTGTGCCGTTTTGCTCCTGCTTTGATTGACAGTCATTTGAAAGAAGCAACAGTTCTCACTTGACGAAGCAATTATTTAAATCGCTGAAAGCAAATTGAAGTGAACATTGGCAAAAACTTGCAGTACATATGCATTATTTAAAATATGCCACTACATTAATTAAATTCATGTTTTATCCAATTTAACATTTATGAGGTTATAATTTTGTAAAATGATATTTAATCCAACGAGGTCATATGGCACGATGAAATCTTTTTATTTGCAGTGTGCTATTCCATCTTTTACTGTAGTTCTCTAATTCCATAATTGCTTCATGGTTAAGCAGAATTTTCAGACATATAATCATTTAATCTAAAGGTCGCAGTCCAGTTAGACGAGATAGTTCAGATAACATCATGTTTAAGTGTCAGCCGTGGCTCAGTTGGCGGCACTCTCGCCTCTTGAGTCAGAAGGTTTGGGGTTTAAGCCCCATTCCAGAGACTTGAACACATAACATAAGCTCGCGCTTCAGTGCAGGACTGAGGGAGCTCTGCACTGTCGGAGGTGCCGTCTTTTGGATGAGACTTTAAACTGCTCTCTCAGGTGGACGTGAAAGATCCTGCGGCACTATTTGAAGAAGAGCTGGGGGGTTCTCCATGGTCAATATTCAGCACTAAAACAGATTATCTGGTCATTATCACATTGCTGTTTGTGGGGCCTTGCTATATACAAATTGGCTGCCACGTTTCCTACATTACAACAGTGACCATACTTCAAAAGTCTTCTTAGAATCTTTTTAGGCAGTCCCTCGGAACCGAGGATGACTTGCTGTCACATTAAAAGTGAGCTCTCAGGTGACTGATGAGTCCAATGCGGGACCTACAGTCTCTGTAACAAATGGGCAGACAGTGGTTGAAGGGGCGGGTGGGTGGGGTGCTTGGGTTGACGTGCGCTCCTTCCGTTGTTTGCGCTTGGCTTCCGCTTGCTCCCATGCTTCTCCTCCACTTTGTGCTGTCTTGGGCCAGGGATTCCCAGGTGTCGGTGGGGATGTTGCACTTTTTCAAGGAGGCTTTGAGGGTGTCATACTTAATTGGCTATAAAGCGCTTTGGAACGTCCTGAGGTCATGAAAGGCACTTTCTAAATGCAAGTCTTTCTTTTAAGCACTAAAAAGTGTCCTTCTAATGTGCCTAATGGTTATAGTCTGGTGGTGTTTACTCTTGAACTGTGGTGTAACAATCTCAGGACATGAAATAACCCAGATATTCTAATTCCTGAATGTCTTTAGAGCTGGGCAGCTCAATATGAATAAAATGCAGATCATAAATATGCCAAAGGTACTTATGGAATAAAATCCTAGAATTTTCGAGTTTCCATGTATTGACTTGTGGATTTTTTGGGCCTCCATTCCTAACACATGTAAAAAGAAAAGGTATCTCCTGATTTCTGGCATCAGAATATTTTCTTCTTCTTAAGTGAATGCTTACCAAATATCCCACACATTCTACCACAGCTTATTTTACATTTCTTCATACTAGGAATATTGTTTTTTTTTGGTTTTTGTTGCTTTGTAGACACACTCGGCTAGAAACTACCTACAATGAATCTAGCAGAGAAATGCTCAACGCATTCATGAGACATGCCTTTGTCTACTGTTTCAAACAGGTTAACACCGCTGTTAAAACATTGAACTGAGAAACATCATACAACACACGTAAGCGTCCAGCTGCTAATGTCTCCAAAGTATTTTCAAGCCTCTGGATTATTATTAATTAGAGAAGCTTTCACAGCCAAGGTTGTGCACCATCGCATTTTGGTTGAGGGGTGAATGCATGCCAGGCCTCCAGGAGAATTCCCCTGCTCTTCAAACAGTGCCATGCGATCTTTTATGTCCAGCTGAGATGGCAGATAGGGCCTTCAGTTTAATATCTCCTCTGAAACACAGTGTTTCCAACAGTACAGCACTCCCTCAACACTGCACTGCAGTATCGTCCAAGATTATGTGCTGAGGTCTAGGAGTGGGGCTTCAACACACGACCTTACTATCTCCGAGGCAAGATTACTCCCACTGAGCCAAGGCTGATGCCTTATCATGCCCTTTTAATTCAACACAATAAGGAAAGTACAGAGATATATCTCCCCACCGCACAAAAGGGTGGTGTATGATCGGAGGCCTTGGAGTGAGATCAGAGGCCTCAGGTGGGTGAGATCGGAGGCCTTCGGGTGCGGGCAGGTGTGTGATATCAGAGGCCTCGGGGTAAGATCGGAGGTCTTGGGTGGGGGGGGGGGGTGAGATCGGAGTCCTGGGGGGGTGGGGGGGTCGGAGGCCTCAGGAGGGGTGGTCGGTTGGGGGGGGAGATCAGAAGGGTTAGGGAGGGTTCTTCGATTACGGGGGGTTGATGACAAAGGTACGCTGGATCCAGCAGGTAAGTGGAAAGGTACTTACCTCCTGGATCTAGCAATCCTTGCTTTTCTTCAGCTGGCGGGTTTCCCAAGGCCCAGGAAATCCGGCCGGCCAGAGTTAAATTCGTAGCAGTCGATAAATATGAGGCACGTAGCCTCATTATAATATTTAAATCGTCAACCCGCCTCCTGGGAGCGGATTGGTTGCACCCCCCCCCGTCCCGCCTCCGTTAAAAGCAGAAGTGGGCGGGTTGGAGGCGGGTTGGGGTTGGTAATCAGATTTTCAACATTTAACCTCTCACCCGACCCTAACCCGCCCGTTTTTTGGGGTTAACATTCCTTCTATGTTGGATGCGTTTCTGGTTTCTTCTTTTATAAGTGCCTAGTTGTCAAATTAAATTTTTATCGCGCGACCACCTTGTGTTTTTTTTAAAAAGGGATAAAATCTCACAAACGCATTAACTTCTCAATTATTTGCTTTGTTTTTGGTACATTATGAAAGTTTGCTTTCTTAAAAAAAAAATGCCGACTGATTATGAGGTGCCAGGGTTTGGGTATTCAAGGAAGCAACATGTGGAACTATATAAGCCTGTGAGAAACTGTTTATCTATTCTTATTTTCACCTTGTAGTAAATCCAATATATACAATATGTATAGCCGCGAGTTTAGGGGTGGTATGCTTGTAATAGTGTCATAACGAAAACTTTGGAGTCACCGGATTTCAGTGGAAACAAAAGTCAAAGGGAAAAAAACGAGCCTTTGCTTCATTTTAGCTGTTCATGTATAAGAAATGCAATCTATGTCGTATCTGTTAGAATTCATTCTTACTTGTTTTGAGCCTGGATTAGATTCGATTAGCTATCTGTGGATTCCATTTTGTGCGTAAGTGATGCATGTTTTTTGCATTTAGTGAATACTTTGGCCGCGATTTTCTCAGCGGTGTCGGGATGGGGGCGGGTCAGCTGGTTTCCGGGTTCCGGTCCCGCCCCCAGCTGCCTCCGCTCCACAGACGTGATTTTACCCTGATTGGCCTTGTTCAGCCTGCCTTGCGGGCTTACCAGCCAATTAACAGGAAGCAGGTCTGATGACGTTATTTGATGACGCGTCATCTGCTGGTTTCCTTAAAGGGACCATGCACAATTTTATTTTGACAGTTGATTTCTCAGTGTTTGACAGCATTGAGTTGCTGAAAACACTGACAATCACTGCACAAAGGTGACCTCTTGCACCCAGGCTCTCCAATGACTCCCTCCATATGCTGGAATAGATGGCGGTTGCAGGTGAGATGAGAGAAGCAATCTGTCACTGGTGAGAGAGGTTCTACCAATGAGGTGGCACTGGACATACAGTTGGATTTAAAAACTTGTAAGCTAAAGAAATCTGTATATGATTTAAAAATGCAGTAACCAACATTTTCTTTGCTCTGAAACTCACCATGTGCAACATGGCATCCTTCACACCACTTCTGCAGCTGACATGTTTTCACAAACATTACAGCAGACTCACAACACGCCACACTTACCTGGCGTGGTGTCCGGACATCGGGAAACCCGACCCAGAAGCTGGAAAATCGAAAAACTGGCTGAAAACTACTGACAAGTACCTGTTAATAGGCAGATAATTGCCTTTAATTCGTTTCCCGCTGCTAGGTGTCAGGTCCATTCGCAAATCGGGGACCCGACACTTGGGAAGGCTGTTTGGAGGCGGGTTGACGGCGGGTTCGGGACCCGCCGTCAATCAAAAGGACTTTAACCTCTGACCCGCTCTCTGAGTGCTGGCAAAATCGCGACCTTTGTGCCGCAAAATGAACTTCAATAAGCCAATTTGGGTTATTCCAATTGTGAGTAAGTAAATACGGAGACCGAATTTCGGTGCACTGTTAACCTTTAATGAATTGACGTTGGATTTCCGCTGTAACAAATGGACAGTTTAGCACTGCTGCTTGTAATGAATATGAAGACTAAACCATTTTGTTATCTAAAGGCAGATAAAATTGCCTACCAGAAATGGTAGTGATAAATAATAAATGCTGATACATATATTTTAAATTGGTTTGTGTATCTACAATATCAAAATGGGTGATCACAGATAACATTAGGTCATTTTTCACATTGCACCCAGTGACATTATGGATTTAGGTAAATAAAGTAAGAGGAGCATATCTGGTGGCTCGGATGGTAATGAATGCCGCTGTATAGAGCAGAGGATCTCACTCGGTACATGTCCACCACTTGCACCACTCACACTAATCCCGTACAGCTGCCTACATTGGGCAAATAGCGCGAACCATTTGTCATTCATATAGACGTCAACTACAAAGGTGGCGCTTATAACGTATTAAGCGTGCTGGCCCTTTTTTTGTACAGCTCAGTAAGTACTTACCCTGTACTTGACCATTTAAAAGCCAGGTTCAATCAGCTTGTTAACAATTACGGGAGGCTGTCGGAAAGTGGGAGCCTTCAATCAGTTGATTGAAACTGCCTGGAGTCTCCATCAGCTGTTTGCAGCGTTCACGATTACGTGCAAGAATATGAGACCGGTTCCACATGTTCCAATTTGTCAGTTTCCCAGCAGTCAGAAAGGGGAGACACCTGGCAGCTTCGGAAGTTATTTAATCGCATTGGTTTTACCGTCCTAGCGGGCAAATCACATTAGCACGAATGCGCCCCTATAGGCCGCGTACTATTAAGTATTATAGGGAATGGTAGCATAGTGGTTATGTTACTGGACTAGTAATCCTAGTAGGCCTGATCTGGAGTTGTGAGTTCAAATCCCACCACGGCAGCTGTGGAATTTAAATTCAGTTAATTAAATAATATCTGGAGTTAAAAAGCTAGTATCAGTAATGGTGACCATGAAACTATTGTTGCAAAACCCCATCTGGTTCACTGACGTCGTTTAAGGAAGGAAATCTACTGCCCTTACCCGGTCTGGCCTATATGTGACTCCAGACCCACAGCTATGTGGTTGACTCTTAACTGCACTCTGAAATGGCCCAGCTAACCGCAAGGAAAACCTTCACCACACGGACTGCAGCGGTTCATGAAGGCGGCTCACCACCACCTTCTCAAGGGCAATTAGGGATGGGCAATAAATGCTGGTCTTGCCAGCGACATCCACATCCCCTGAATGAATAAAAAAAAAGTAATTTCAGCTTGGACAGTGGTTGGGGGCACTGGGTTCAGAAGGCAATTCTGCCATGAAGAATAAATATGTGAGCAAGGTTGTGAAGGGCAACTGGCCAACAGAGAAGAGGAGTGGAGAAAATGCAAAACAGAAATCAATTGGAAACAATTAAGAGATCTATGTATGTTTCTATCTTGGGTCTTGCAGAATGCCCTGCCAAATCATAAATCTCAATGAAACAGATAGTTTCAAGGGTAGATTTATGCTGTAAAAGACTCTTGTTCCCTAAGGAATGGGATCTGACTACCATTTACGTTCTCCACAGCTGTCAAAAAATAATGAATCTCCACCCTTTAAGCTGTCTATAAACCAAAGAACTAGAGGCTAAAGGATAAGGCTCCGAATGTCAAAATGCATTTCTTTTGCTTCCTTTTATAAGGGGATGGTCTGTTTTTTGACAGCTATTGAGTCATGAACGAAATGTAACTTCTGCACTCAAATCTAAGTGCACTGTTTCACACAGTCTATGAATGTGGGGACTTGTCCCATTGGTCACCATCAAAAGTAAAGTTTAAAAAAAAAATTACAAAGTAACGCCGACAGCAATGCTTTCACTTCGGTGAAAACCGCAGACAAGCTCGAAACAATTGCATGAAAGAACTTGCCTGATAATGAGCGTGTCAAAGCTGCACTAGACTCCTTCATTTTCATTTCTTCAGAAGCGCAAGAAACTTCTAAAGACTCATTACTTTCATGGCCCTATCAGAATGTTGCACTTCAGCCAGTGTGAAAAAAGATAATGATTGGATCCTTTCTGAATGTTCAGACCTGTGTTCCGTAAGATATGCAAAAGCAAAATACTGCGGATGCTGAGTTTCCGGTCGCCTGCCACTTTAATTCTCTGCTCCACTCCCACTCTGACCTCTCTGTCCTCTGCCTCCTTCACTATTCCAATAAAGCTCAACGGAAGCTCGAGAAACAGCACCTCATCATTCAGTTAGGCACTTTACAGCCTTCCGGTCTCAACATCAAGTTCAACAATTTCAGATCATAAACTCGGGACCCATCTTTTGTTCCTTTACTTGTGCCATTACCACCCCCTTTTGCCTCGCACCATCATCCCTTTTGTCTTTTAATCTCACCAGCCTTCCACCCTATCACAGACCTCCCCTTTTGTTCTTTCCTCCCCTCCTCCCTTTCCCTGCCTCTGCCCTTGCTTAAAACCTGTTACATCTCTAACTTTTTCCAGTTCTGAGGAAAGGTCATCGGCCTGAAACGTTAACTCTGTTTCTCTCTCCACAGAGGCTGCCTGACCCGCTGAGTATTTCCAGCATTTTCCGTTCCTTACGATATGATTGCATAATATTGACGTTTGTTGCTGTGCTGGAAACATTAGTATGCAACACCAAACTAACTTGGAACAATCATGAACTGGTGTACACTACAGCATTAACCGTGGAGAATGTTATTATTTAAATTTGTTGAAATTTAACGCTGACTCCATTTCTAGTCATTGCAGTAATGGAAAGGCAAAAACTAATTGAACTAATTTGGATAAAAGGACAGCTACAGATAAAAACAAAAGCATCTTTTTGTAAAAAAAAAGTGAAATTAGCGTAGCTTCTTTTGTTCTCTTGGGGTACATGCTTCAGTTAACCTGTCAACTTGAATAAAATAAATTTAAATTTGAATAAACAACCATCTTGTCTTCCATTTGCATGGAACTTATTTAAATTAAAGTAGTCTGGATCTTTTTCCTGTTATATTTACAGGTTCAGTGGATTCAAACTTGTGTTACTTACTGGCCATGTACTGTGCACCTGGATTGGTCAGCAGGTATCGTTAATTGTTCAATCAGGATTTAGAACTTTAAACTGGATAATTAATATATTTAGTTGTAATGCATCCGTATCATTGCATTTAGGTTCATCGTGACTTCCAATCATTTAGAGATGCCACATCATCAGCTGTTAGTCATTTATGTCTTAATTTTGTATAAAAATTATATCAGCAACACCACAAATGGCATCCACTCAGATAATTCTTTCTGAGCTGACTAAACTCGATGCAAAGTGTTTCCCCTTTATGGGATTATTTTGCTAGAAACAGCAACAGGAATCTCCCAGATCATCTTGGTCTTCACAATTGATGACTGAGGGAGGGAAACAAAAACCTGGGCTGCAGTAGGTTAGCGCTCCAATTCATTCCAGACCTTTTCTAATGTTGAACATAAGTGATGAAGCAAATTTTATTGGACTAACTGGTCCATCAATCTGGCATTGCATACAGATACAGAATATTTAAATCTAAGTATGAAGGGAAAAGCTCGGGCTAGTGTCATCTAGAAGTCTTTCAACTTCTAGGGACCATTTGCCACACCCTCCAGTCCTCTAGCCCAGTTTAGTTGTGCAACTATTTCCGTTCTTGTTTACAAACAATTATCGTCTTCATAGCAACAATCAATGCTTAAAAAAAAGTTAAAAACAATGGGCCGGGAGGCCTCCGATCTGGAAAAAATCTACGCACTTACCTGAGGGCTCCCGAGGTGCGTATAGTTCCGCTCCTGGGCCTCTCCAAACTCCAAGTGATCAGGGCCCACGTATCCCAGAGGCGCAGGCAGTTTGCAAGCGTCCCTGGGATCACGTGGGCCATGGGGAGCCAATAGGAGAAGGGAATCTCCCTTCATACACTTCACAGACAGACCTGTCAAATATATGAATGGAGATCAACCCAAAAACACAGTAAAACATTAAATACATTTTTTTTTAAATCACCTTTTTAAAATTAGTTGAAATGACAATAAATTAAATATTTTAAACAAAAATTTAATTTTTTGAAAAAAATAATTAAAGTTTTTTATGGGGCTAAAAATAAACGTACCTTTTTTTAAAGTAATTTAAATGATAAATGAGCGAAAACATTTTTTTTTAAACTTTTTTTCAACTCTTATCCTGGTAAAAGCAGGCCTTACGCCTGCTTTTACCAGGGGTAAGATTTCTAGGGGTTTTCAGCGGGCAGAGGGTCTCCAGAAAGTGGAACTCTCCCCCCGCAGAGGCCCTTCTCCAGGGCAGGCGTGCGATCTGTTGAGCATTCTTGGCAGATCGGAAATGCCGGTTTTCAGCGCATGTGCTTCGCATGCCTGAAACCGGCATTTCTGATGTCCCTACGGGTGTGTACACAGCTCGTACACACCCGTAGGCATCGGAATATACGGCCCTATATGCTTGAAAGAATATACTTTTATTGACATGACAATGCAATGGTTAACAAACCTGTTTTTCAGCAAGTCCCAAACACATTGCATTTCATTTAAAAGATGTGCTAATCAAGGAATACATTTAAATCAGTAAATTATGCTTTTGCCAGCACCTTTATTTTTAGTCTAAGTGGCAGTGGAATGAATACTGGCTAAAATTGAAGGAACATCACAATCACCATTGATTTCAATGGGGCGGAGCTATGATAAATACTTTCTAACTGTTTTCCATGAGAATAACAGAGGAGCGGTCCAATAATCCCGGAAAAATAGGGAGTGGCGTAATTAATGGCATAGGTCACTTACGCCATAATTCCCTCTTTTGTTGGTGCCATTCAAGGGTCTCTCTGCCGAGATGCGCCAGTACAATGGAGCAAGTCCCCAGGGAAATCTGGGCTGCCGTGTATCAAAAATGTGCAGACCTATAAAGTAGCAACAAAAACAGAACTTGTGTATTTTGGAATCATTGGGCTTGAATCTAATCAATGCTCAGCTCTCAAGTGAGTTAATCTCAAATAAGCGTAAATGGAAAGTGCTGACAACATAATTGTGTGCAATTGGAACTCAACTGCAGGTAATTCTGTGTAAAATGGTCTGCTGGTTTTAAAAAATGAAAGAACCAACTTCTCAACATTTTCCCAAGGTAAATGAATATTTCCTGATCCTCCGATGCCCACCTTCCCGCTGTAAACTACGTGCCGCTTTCTCAGTAACAGCAGTGAGCCTAGTTCTGTAACAGTGCAATTTCTGAGTATCCTTAGCATAAGAACTGGAACTCCGACTCGTTTTAGTGTTTCCGCCCTACGGTTTGGTTTCCGATTTGCCCATTAATGACACTCCTTGTGACTGCACAGTGACGTGCTATCCTTCCTTGCCCTCTTTGACCTCTCTGTGGCCAATCAACATGTCGATTGCTGCATCATCCTGTATAGGCTCTCCTCCATGATCTCCCCTCTCAGGATTCTACTCCTCCCTGTCACATTGTGGCCAGCACTTCTCTTGCAATAGGATTCCCTTCCCTGCTCGATTTGATCACTTTGTACATGACCTAAAGTTCCAACCTGTGCCTCCTTCTGTTCATCATCCTGGCAGCATTATCCATAACCATGAGGTAGACCTCCATATGTATTCTGATGACATTCAGTTTAACCTCTGTGCCACACTCTAGAATTCACAACTGTCACTGTGCTGCCTGACTGCTTGTCTGAAATCAAGTCATGGATGAATCAGAACATACTGCAACTTAACATTAGCAAGTGAAAGACATCCTGTTTCACTCCCACTGGAAACGCTTCACCGCACTCCCTGGTTGCGCCCCCAAGCCTGGTTGCTTGCTCAGACTTAATCTGATGGAGCACAACCTTGGTGTTTGGCCCAGGGTAAAATTTAAAATTCCATATCCTATCCATCACCAAAACCACCTACGTTCACCTCTGTGACATTGCCTGCTCCATCTTATCTTGCTGTTACCAATGCTGAATCTCACCTTTGCCTTCATCATCTCCAGGCTTCACCTCACTAACACTCTTCTCACTACCATCCTGAGCTCCATCGCCACAAAATTCAACTCATTCAAAATTCTGCTGCCCACATCCAATCCCTGCTATATCCCATACATCTATAACCCCTGTCCTCTCTAACCTTCACTGGCCCCCTGCGTCTTAACTGCCTGAGAGTGGTAGAGGCACATACCCTCATCACATTTAAAAAGTACTTGGATATGCATTTAAAGGGCCGTAACCTACAAGGCTACAGATCAAGAGCTGGAAAATGGGATTAGGCTGGATAGCCCATTTTTTGGCTGGCGCAGACAAGGTGGGCCTCATGGCCTCATTCTATGCTGTAAATTTCTATGATTCTATGATTAACGCATTAATTTCCAAATCTTGTTCTCATTTACAAATATCTCCACAGCCTTGCCCTCCCTACCTCACCAAGTCCTGCCAGCTCCATATCCCAGCTTGCATCTTCTTATCTTGTGACTCTGGCCTATGGTACATCTCCTCTCTCCTTCATTCCACCATTGTTGGCAGATCTTCCAGCCATCATAGTTCTGTGATTTGGAGTTCTCTTCTAAATCCCTATACCTTGCTACAGCTCTCTGCATCTTCAAAAACTATTTTACTATGTCTTTATTGCATTCCTTAACTCGTCTCCTGACTTCTGTTTGGAGTCTGTTTTCCTCTATCCTGCTCCTTGCCAAAATGGTTTGGAATATTCTGCTGCTTCAAAGGCACTGTACAACGGCATGCTGATGTTGTTGTCATCAACATCATAATTGTTGCCATCGAGCATGAATTGTAGATGCAGGCACTGGGTAGGTGGTAGGATTTTCCCAACGATTGGATCAGGGAAGGGCGGGGAATGAAAGGAAGGAATCCTCAAGCAGCCAGTAAATGGGAAGATTAGAGGAGTCTCCACAGGCCAGAAAAAAATTGCATAAAGTAAAAGGTGGATGAAAATTACATCCCCAGCAGTCACAATGGAAAAGTTTGCAATGATAGCTAAAGTCCATAATATTGATTTGCTACTTTCACCGGGAAATCGATTTAACGACAAGTTCAGGGTCCTTTCAGATGACATTAGTTGTGATCTAAGAGCATGTAACAGGGTGGGCTGCGAGAAGGTGGTCATCATCCACCCCAATCGGACAAATGCTGCTACATAATTCCAGTGTAGTGCAATGCTGCAAAGCAGTCAGCACATGGATTTATTTCTTGCAGATTTTCCCTCAGAGGAAATTCGCAGGCAGCCTACAAGATATCCACGCTGTTAGACTGTAAGCTTTGGCCTGGATATCTGTGAGAAGTCGCACAACACCAGGTTATAGTCCAACAGCTTTATTTGAAATCACAAGCGTGTGATTTCAAATAAAGCTGTTGGACTATAACCTGGTGTTGTGCGACTTCTCACATTTGTCCACCCCAGTCCAACACCGGCATCTCCACATCATGGCCTGGATATCTGACTTAGATATTGATATTTAATTTGTTTTTTGCTATTACCATGCGAAAGAAGATGAAGACGTCCATAATATTGACACCATTATAAATATAATATTTGCAAGAGAGCCCCAGGTGGGCAGGGGAAACGCTTCAAGGACACCCTCAAAGCATCATTGAAAAAGTGCAACATCCCCACCGACACCTGGGAATCCCTGGCCTAAAGACCGCACAAAGTGGAGGAGAAGCATCTGGGAAGGCGCCGAACACCTCAAGTCTCTTCGCCAGGAGCAAGCGGAAGCCAAGCGCAAGCAGCGGAAGGAGCGCCCGTCAACCCAAGCACCCCACCCACCCGCCCCTTCAACCACTGTCTGCCGCACCTGTGACAGAGACTGTAGGTCCCGCATTGGACTCATCAGTCACCTGAGAACTAATTTTTAGTGTGGAACCAAGTCATCCTCGGTTCCGAGGGACTGCCGAAGAAGAAGAAGAATAGAAATTTGCGAGAATAATTGATCAAAAGAATGATGCACAAATGGCTTTGAATTTGTAATTTCGATGTAAATTTGTTGATCTTTGCAGGGATGAGGAATGAAGAAAGACAATGTAAATTGAGGCATTTCAGCCCTAAAAAAAATTGTCTTAAGATAGATCTTATAAGTATCTTCTGTAATCCAGGAGCATATTTATAATTATTCAGATAGATAAAATGCAACTAGCTAATTCTTTCAGGAGAAATCGAGCAAAATGCATATGTTCACAGTGTGGAGGGCAAATTTCAGTCAGATTTGAGTCCATCAGTTTCTTTATCTAATTATTATTAACTTCAACATTCTATTTCTGTTGACTTTTTAAAATATTTTATTTAAACGTTCAGTGCTGACGCCATCGGTATGGGAACTACCATGAAGGCGGTGCTGAGTCTGAGAGGGTGAGGTGCTTGGCTAACATACACAATCGAAAATATACCATTACTGATGCTAAAGAACCAAAATTCAAATCAATGAAAATTCTTTGGATCTTTAATTTGTTTAATGGCGAGAATTACTCTTTAAATAAAAAAAAACAAATGTATATGCTGCATTGTCGAATTTTGAATTGGCACAGTGCATGCAGTACAATAAAGTAATATCCAAATAAATAGATCAGTGTCACTCTCTACAGTCAAACTCAAATTGATGATTGCTAATTGCCCAAGGTAAACTCTTACAAGGGTTTTAGTCCCGCCTCCATCGACTTGTGGCCAACCCATGCTATTTTCCCTTGATTGACCTTATTAAGCCCGCCCAGTGGGCTTAGCAGGCCAATTAAGGGGAAGCCAGTTATAGAGAACGTCAGCGTATGACGTTTCATCTGTCAAATATTTTTGACAGATGAATTGTCATCGTTTGACAGCTCTGTGAAGCTGTCAAACACTGACATTCTCTGTAGTTTGATGAGTCCTTGTATTCAAGACTCCACAAACCTCTTTTGTCAGCAGAAATTAGATGATTGTTGCATTGGAGAATGCAGCAGCCATCTGTCATCTCTGCCGGTGAGATGCGAGACTCTCCGCATCCCCAACGTTTGAAGCCTGCAGGAAGAAACAAAGGTAAGTAAACATTTTCTATCACTTTTCACTCACCTCACACACTTATCTCTCCACACTTGCCCCCATCACTCACCTCCACAGCGCACTTTTACACCCCTCCGACCCCCGCAGACCCACTGCTCGCCTCAGTAACCCTGGCGGGGTTTCCTGACGTCGGGAAGCCCGCGCCTCTGCTGGAAAAATGGGGATAATCCTCTTAACTGCCTGTTAACTACCTGTAATCCCCTTCCCGCCTCCAGGAGACGTAAAATTGCCTTTATTGCCAAGAGGAACTGTCCACCTGCATTGCTTTATAATTATTAAAAAATATTGTAGCTGTAGCATTTTAGTACTTGGAGCACTGTGGACAGACTTGCCCGTATGGATATGATGGGGATCTCTGGGCCATTGACCTTCAAGCCCTTCCTGTTTCGATGCAATTTAATCATGAGAGGTTGATTGGTACAGTCCAATCATGTCAACCATCGGTTTTGTCGATTTAAATTGGCTAAATAAAATAACCCTGGATCAAATCCAAGTTTTAGCTATTTACTCTATTCCCAAAGGAACAAGGAGGAAGAAACATGAAGTTAATAAAAGATAAAGAAGATAGGTTTTAGAAGAAAAGAGAATAGTTGTTGGAGGTCAATCATCTCAGCCCCAGGACATCGCTGCAGGAGTTCCTCAGGGCAGTGTCCTAGGCCCAACCATCTTCAGCTGCTTCATCAATGACCTTCCCTCCAATATAAGGTCAGAAATAGAGATGTTCGCTGATGATTGCACAGTTTTCAGTTCCATTCGCAAGACCTGGACAACATTCAGGCTTGGGCTGATAAGTGGCATGTAACATTTGCACTACACAAGTGTCAGCAATGACTATCTCCAACAAGAGAGAGTCTAACCACCGCCCCATGACATTCAACAGCATTACCACTGCTGAACCCCCCACCATCAACATCTTGGGGGTCACCATTGACCAGAAACTTAACTGGACCAGCCACATAAATACTGTGGCTACAAGAGCAGGTCAGAGGCTGGGTATTCTGCAGTGAGTGTCTCACCTCCTGACTCCCCAAAGCCTTTCCACCATCTACAAGGCACAAGTCAGGAGTGTGATGGAATACTCTCCACTTGACTGGATAAGTACAGCTCCAACAACACTCAAGAATCTTGACTCCATCAAGGACAAAGCAGCCCACTTGATCAGCATCCCATCCACCACCTTATACATTCACTCCCTCCACCACCGGCGTACTGTGGCTGCAGTGTGTACCATCTACAAGATGCACTGCAGCAACTCGCCAAGGCTTCTTCGACTGCACCTCCCAAACCCACGACCTTTACCAGCTAGAAGGACAAGAGCAGCAGGCGCATGGGAACACCATCACATCCAAGTTCCCCTCCAAGTCACACACACCATCCTGACTTAGAAATATATCGGCGATCCTTCATCGTCGCTGGGTCAAAATCCTGGAACTCCCTCTCTCACAGCACTGTGTGAATACCTTCAGCACATGGACTGCAGCGGTTCAAGAAGGCGACTCAGCAACGCCTTCTCAAGGACAATTAGGGATGGGCAATAAATGCTGGCCTTGCCAGTGACGCCCACATCCCAGGAGCGAATAAATAAAAAAAGTTTAAATAAGAGAGACAGAGAATAGGGAAGAAGGTAGAATTGGGGTAAAAGATGGGAAGAGAGGACAAATAAAATGTTTAACTTTTTAAAAATTGTCTTTCAAGGATTATTGTTATGTAGGTTAATATTGAATCATAACAAAATGCAGCACAGAAAGAGGCCATTTGTGCCCCTGCAGCTGTGCTAGTCTGAACTCTTCAACTACTTACTCTAATCCAGAAGTGAGAAGTCGCACAACACCAGGTTATAGTCCAACAGTTTTATTTGAAATCACAAGCTTTCGGAGCTGCTGCCCCTTCGTCAGGTGAAGTGAAGGAATACAAATCGGCAAAGCATATATAGACAGAGAACAATGCCTGTGCAGCGTACAATGTCAGACGACTACAGTTAATCTTTCTGACTGCCTTTTATCACACCTCGGCAGAGAAACAATCAGGTCAGTCAGGAAGGCATTATATCAAAGACATAGCAAGATACAACTAAGACAATGAGGTGGGGTCACAGGGGGTCTAATGTGTCAAATGCTGTCTTTATGGAAAACCTTAAACTTTTTACTTTTTTTTACTGGAAATCACATCTGTGAACAAGTCAACGACGACTCGAGTCTGGATGACTCTACGTCATGTAGCGTGACATGAACCCAAGATCCCGGTTGAGGCCGTCCTCATGGGTGCAGAAGTTGGCTATCAGTTTCTGCTCGATGATTTTGCATTGTCGTGTGTCTCGAAGGCCGCCTTGGAGAACGCTTACCCGCAGATCCGAGGCTGAACGTCCTTGACTGCTGAAGTGTTCCCCGACTGGAAGGTAACAATCCTGCCTGGCGATTGTTGCGCGGTGTCCGTTCATACGTTGTCTCAGTGTCTGCATGGTCTCGCCGATGTACCATGCTCCGGTGCATCCTTTCCTGCAACGTATGAGGTAGACAACGTTGGCCGTGTCACATGAGTATGTACCATGTACCTGGTGGGTAGTGTCCTCACTTGTGATGATGGTATCTGTGTTGATGATCTGGCATGTCTTGCAGAGGTTGCCGTGGCAGGGTTGTGTGGTGTCGTGGTCGCTGTTCTCCTGAAAGCTGGGTAATTTGCTGCGAACGATGGTACTTTTGAGGTTAGGCGGCTGTTTGAAGGCGAGTAGTGGAGGCATGGGGATGGCCTTAGCGAGGTGTTCATCGTCATCGATCGACAGTTCCGACGGGCCACAGCGAAAAATCGCATAGACCTCCTCAGAAGGCGAACATGGGACACAACCAACAGGGTACCCTACGTCGTCCAGTACTTCCCCGGAGCGGAGAAACTATGCCATGTTCTTCGCAGCCTTCAACATGTCATCGATGACGACGAACACCTCGCTAAGGCCATCCCCACGCCTTGGAAGACATAAATCCCCGAGGCACTATTGCCCACTTTCTAACCATCCACAAGCCGTCCCTTTACCCCTACTTGTTGCTTTGATTTCCCTATCCAGGCAGATACACTTCTTTTCATACCATGTAAGATCCCTTTAATGTGGCACCTTATCAAACACCCTCTGAAAATTGTGTATTCATTTGCCGCATTCTCTTTATTTGTACACTCTGCGATTTCTTCAAACAGTTCAATTGGATTAGTCAAGCATGACTGCCCTTTACAAATCCATGTTGACTGTCCCTGATTAACCCATGCCTTTCTAAGTGTTCACGAAATTGATCCCATATTATAGACCAGTAAATATGTTGTTTGGATTTTCTCCATAGCTTTATTACTGTAGTGTCAGGCTCATGTCAGCCGTGGCTCAGTGGGTAGTACTCTCGCATCTGAGTCAGAAGGTTGGGGGTTCAAGTCCCACTCCACGAGACTTGAGCAGAAAAATCTAGGCTGACACTCCAGGGCAGTACTGAGGGAGTGCTGCATCGTCGGAAGTGCCGTCTTTTGGATGAAACGTTAAACCGAGGCCCCATCTGCCCTCTCAGGTGGACGTAAAATATCCCATGGTGTTATTTCAAAGAAGAGCAGGGTGTCCTGGCCAATATTTATCTCTCAATCTACATCACTTAAAAACAGATTATCTGGTCATTATCACATTGCTGTTTGTGGGAGCTTGCTGTGTGCAAATTGGCTGCCGCGTTTCCTGCATTATAACAGTGACTCCACTTCAAAAAGTACTTCATTGGCTGAAAAGCGCTTTGGGACATCCTGAGGTTGTGAAAGAAGCTATAGAAATACAAGTCTATCTTCTTTCTTTCTGTAAATTGATCTCATATTATGGACTTAGTCCAGGAATTTCTTTGGAGATGCTTCTGCTTTGCTGCCGTACCTTCACTGGCAGAAACCCCTTTACATGCATCAGCCGGGGTTTCCACCGCCATCTGGAGAGGTTACAATGGTGGAGCACTGGCAGCTCGAAGGAAATTCCCAGCCGTAGAAAACCAACTGGCCTAGGATACTGGAATTTCCCTGGACCTAAGGAAAGACTGAAGGGTAAATAACGGGTTTACCCTGTATTTCTTCTTCTTTTAAGTAAATCAGACCTCTGAGAAGAAGATCAGTTGGCACGCCCATGTGTGAACAGTTCACCAGGTCTAACAGCTGGTGTTAGTACACCAAGTGTCTGAATATATCTATAGTTCTCCACACTACAGTAGTCAGAGAGGCACCATCGCACCAGCTGGCCTGTCTTACTCTGACTTGGGACCATCTGCATACTTACACGCCCTGTCTAATTCCATTACATTGAATAACACCCTCGGCACCTGGAGGATCCGCACAGATGCCTTTGCACATTGTAAAGAAAATGCAATTACCAAGAAGTCTTTCAACATAAAAGATCACAAGAAATTATTGCTTTTATTTCTGTGACCCTTTCACATGCAATAACACAGTACTTTATCCCTGGCTTAACAGTAATGGCTGTCAATTGTGTGAACACACGGACTCTCATCAACACCAATATGTAACTTCAAACATAGCTCATTAAATATGCATGGGTTTGTAATAACAATTAACGACCAGATTCATTCCAAAAATGATATAGTGAAGACATTGGATAGCTTTAAAGGATATAATTTTGTATCAAACCTTGGTTAGACCACACTTGGAGTACTGTGTACAGTTCTGGTCACCATATTATAAAAAGGATATAGTGGCACAGGAGAGGGTGCAAAAATGATTGACAAGGATGATACCAGAAATGCGAGGTTATACCTATCAGGAAAGGATGAACAGACTGGGTTTTTTTCTCTTGAAAAAAGAAGGCTGAGGTGTGACCGAATAGAGGCTCTTTAAAATTATGAAAGGTTTTGATAGAGTGGATACAGAGAGAATGTTTCCATCTTGTGGGGAAGAGCTAGCGGCCATCAATATAAGATAGTCACCAAGTCTCCAAGAAATCCAATAAGGAATTCAGAAGAAACTTCTTTGCCCAGAGAGTGGTGAGAATGTGGAACTCGCTACCACAGGGAGTGGTTGAGGCGAATAGTATAGATGCATTTAAGGGGAGGCTAGAGAAGCACATGGGGGAGAAGAGAATAGAGGGTTATGCTGATGGAGTTAGATGAGGAAAGATGGGAGGAGGCTCGAGTAGAGCATAATAAATAAATCTGGAATTTAAAAAAAGCTAGTATCAGTAAAGGTGACCATGAAACTACCGGATTGTCGTAAAAACCCATCTGGTTCACTCATGTCCTTCAGGGAAGGAAATCTGCCGTCCCTACCCGGTCTGGCCGACATGTGACTCCAGACCCACAGCAATGTGGTTGACTCTTAACTGCCCTCTGAAATGGCCTAGCAGAGCCAATCAGTTGTATAAGGCAGTTCACTACCACCTTCTCTAGGGCAATTAGGGATGGGCAATAAATGCCGGCTTTGCCGGAGACGCCCACATTCCGTGAACGAATAAATAAAAAAAGAAGGCCGGCATGGACTGGTTGGGCAGAATGGCCTGTTTCTGTGCTGTATATCCTATGTAATAATTGTCACTTTCGTACTAGAGTAGGCAATAGGCTAATGAACACAAACATGGTGCATTGCACCGTCTACTTGTTAGAACCTGGCTTTCAAGTGTGTTCACTTTCCTGACCTGGAATAAGCAGGCTGTAAAAGGAATGGTCATTTTGCAAATCATGCTTACTCCTGGCTCTCATCCCTGTATGTAAACAGTGTTTAGCAGTTGAAGAATTCGACTCAGATGGCTTCTAGAGCCCTCGTAAAATGTATTTCATTTCATTTCCAGTCACACTTTTTACAATTACTGTGATATGTTTCGTATCACAGGCTTACCTTCAGCCGGAGACCATCGATTAGATATGATTTTCAGGCTACCCTCTCTTCTTTTAAGTCATTATATGCACTATTTCACCTTCATCTGCAATACGTAGGTGTCCAGTAAATGTTTCATTCTATTTCATTTTTTTTGCAGCAGTTTTACAGTATTATTCTTAAAAAAAATTTTTTATACCCATTATTGTAAATGGTGAGCACCCTCCAGACCCATTGGCTTTAACATGTTGCCATCAAGTTGACCTGAAGTTACAGTGTACATGCAAGTGCCTCATTTGCACATGATTCAGATCTGCTCATCTGAGAATCCACTCGATCCCCAGCAGCCATCTTGCTCTGTATACACTCCTGTCGAAGTGCTTAGTCTAGGTTGGCAATATCTTGGCTGTTTCCTACACTGATATGTTAGACTTCGGTTGTAACGTTTGGCCGAGGGACAGAGAGCTTATAAATGTATAATTTTTTCCACAGGACACATTTGTTCCTTAAAGGTAAGAATATTACTTCTGGACTTATGCTCAAATAGTGAGTCATCTACAAGTAACGTATAATAAACTACTTGTTTTGAATAATTGGATCAATATAGAATTTTTTCAGCATTCTGGACTCACCCACCAGAGGAAATAGTTTCTCTCTATCTACCCTATCAAATCCTTCAATAATTTTAAGCACCTCATTGAAATCACCCCTTAATCTCCTATACTCAAGCGAATACATGCCTAGCCCATGCAACTTGTCCTCATAATTTAACCCTTTTAGCCCCGGTATCATTCTTGTGAATCTGCGCTGCACCCCCTCCAACGCCAATATATCCTTCCTGAGGTACGGTGTCAGAAGCCAGAAGGATGTTTTCTGTGGGAAAAATCACATTTGAGTTTGGGTCTAAGGCACATTGTTGGTACAGAGTCGAGGGAGTTTCTGACCTAGGAGTGCTTGATAATGGCAAAGGGTGTCTGAAATTGGAAAGTGTTCCAATTTCCTAGCGGTAACATCCTTTGTTTTGATAAACACTCAAAAAAACTACAAATCCCAATTAATTGTGTGTGATTAATGAATTTATTTTAATTTTTGAAGTGATCGAATAACTTTTTGTAGAAAATTGAACACGGGTGAGTTACTTCACTTGTCCACATTGTCTGAACAACTGCTGTAAATACTTCAACTATTAGACTAGTGGTTGAAAGCAACTAATCACGAGATAAATAGGGGTGAGGAAGGCCATTCTACCCACCTTAGCTCATCATCTAGAAAAAACAACAGTGGCCCAAACGCAATATCCGAATTCCCTTAAATGATTCTTGTCTCCGCCATCCTACACGGATATTCTGTCCAAGAGCTTGGAGATAAACTTCTTGGCATTACTCATACATTTCTTTCACCAGCTTGAGTCAGTGGCCCCTTGACCCACTGTCATGGTTGAGGTAATAGGTTTAGATGGTGCTAAATTAATCCTTATGTAGTTAACCACATTGTTGCAGACTACTAAAATTAAAAATGCTTTATCCTGGAGGTCATCTATTTTGCCATGGAAATTATTATAGGATACTGTGCAAAAACAGACTGATGTGAATGTCCAATGGTCGCCTAACGCCTTCCCACATACAAATAGGTTGCTAACATGGGTCAGCTTACAGTACCTGTGGAACCATACCCAAGTAAGATTAAAACTTTGATATAACACCTTATATCTCTCTGAAACGTCTGAAAGTATTTTGCATGCAATGACTTACCATGGGATGCATTGACTGTGGTTACATAGGCAGGCAACAGCAGCCATTTTGTGCATAGCAGAATCCCACGAAGGAAAGTGAGATGAATGAGCAATTGATCTGTTTTTTTTGGGGTGGTGTTTGGTTGCGAGAGGAATGTTGGCCAGGACACCACAAAAAAGTCTTGATCATCCTCAAAAAAATCCACGGGATCTTTAGCATTCACCGGAAACACTGGAACACACAGATCAGCCTTTAGTTTGTCTTCCAAAGTAAGAACATAAGAACATAGGAACAGGAGTCGGCCATTTGGCCCTTTGAGCCTGCTCCACCATTCAATAAGATCATAGCTGAACTGCTACCTCATCTCCACTTTCCTGCACTACCCCCATATCCCTTGATTCCCTTAATATTCAAAATCTATCGCTCTCTATCTTGAATATACCCAACGACTGAGCCTCCACAGCCCTCTGGGGTAGAGAATTCCAAAGATTCACCACCCTCTGAGTGAATAAATTTCTCCTCATCTCAGTCCTAAATGGCCGACTCCTTATTCTGAGACTGTGACCCCTGGTTCTAGACTCCCCAGCCAGGGGGGGAAACATCCTCCCTGCATCTACCCTGTCGAACCCTGTAAGAATTTTGTATGTTTCAATGAGATCACCTCTCATTCTTCTAAACTCTAGAGAATATAGGCCTAGTCTACTCAATCTCTCCTCATAGGACAACCCCCCATCCCAGGAAAGTATAGCATAGTGGACAATGTGGCACACCCTCAGTGTTACGCTAGCGCATTAGCCTGTGTTTTCTTTCAAGTCTTGGAATGGGCCTGAACTCCAAGAAAAAATGCTACCAACGAAACCAAAAGTAGTGACTTCAGGAAAGGATGAGAGAAATTGTGGGATGGGGGGTGGGGCGGGTGGAAAAATATTACCATAAACTTTATTGTTTTCTTCACAAAGTCTCTAACTTTTAACCATCAGGAGGTATGTTATTTGCTGCTACAGTGATTTTTATTGAGCATTAATGGAGCATTATTGCCGTAATTATGTTGGGAATGATATTTCAGTGTGAAGGTCACCAATGGCTAAGTGAGAGTTGTCACAAGATACTCATTTAGAATTTGTTTAGAATTTTTTTTTTAATCTTGGAGAATCAAAGTGACATTTTGAAAGTGATTTCTGTTTACATCCCATCAGCATCTTAAAGAATATAACAGCAGGATTTTCTTTTTAAATATAAGGATCCATATTGAAAAGACTGCAGGCAAATCATGAACAGGTAATTATTGTAACAAGGACAACAGATGAAACAACCAATAAAAGCATTTAATGGAACGTATTTGCATGAATGTAGATTTTGCTCAAAAATGGGGTGCAATTCAAGAGTTTATGTACAAAAGCCTATTTTGTGAAGCTATTCTAAACCTTCCATTGTACACAATAATTGCACAGTGCTGATTGAAGAGTGCATTGAGTTTGTCGTCATGGCTTATGCATACACTGGGAACAATGTTTAAGGCTTAAACAATTTTGTTAGGTCTTAGCCCTAGAAGTTCTCTTGAGTTTTGCAAACAAATGAGCTGCCTGCATTAACCAGTGGTCCTGGATTGCCGAGTCTGGTGTCCTTGCCTGCCCTTCAGACAGGTTCCCATTGTTGGCTTAGATTATTCCCTGTGTTGGTCTAATTTCTTTTCCTGGAGGTGGTTTGGGTGTTGGAGAGCAGGGATTGCCTTGCGTGCATATTCATGGAAGTGCTCCTGATGACCTGATATTTCCCCAGTCCGATTTTGCTTGGGAGATGTCCTGTAGATGTTTTAGCCACAGATTTGTGGTGGGGAAATCATTATTTGTGTAGAGCTCTGAGTTTTAACCATTTGCATAATAGTTACACCAGCGTGTACATTTACACCTGAATAAAAACAGAATATCATTTCATCAAGATAATTGTCATAAAAACGATTAAATATTTGGGTTTTGTTTCAACCCTGATCTTGAATTTCTTTCAAATACATTACAACAGTGACTTCACTCTAAAATACTTCTTTAGCTATAAATGATTTGGGATGTCCCGAGTTTGTGAAAGGCGCTGTATAATGCAAAACCTTTCCTTTTCCTTTCTTTAACTAGTTTGTTTAACTCTTTCATGAATGTCTAATGGGGATGTTTGCCGACCAAGTAAGATTACACACACAGAACTGTTTAGGTCATTCGGTATTCCTGTTAATGTGAAATGGTGTATGAAAAGACACTGATGGATCCTTATTTGCTTATCATCTCTTAAGGATGACTTGCACGTTGGAAGGCCTGTGTGTATTGCAATCTGACTATTGTTGTATAATAAAGTATTTTCATGCTTCTTTTCCCATCAATAACATACCTCTTCATAAAGCCCGAGTTTGTCTGACTTGAATACGACTATCATATCTGGGGAGGCCTTCACGGAACTCTCGCACATTCTTGGACAAGATACAGGAAAAAGCTTGTCTGATGGATGATCCTTATATTACCCCTCATCTCAATCCTCAATCTCTCTCTTTCTCTCTCTCTTGCTTTCTCTCTATCTCTCTGTCTCTCTCTTTCGCTCTTGTTTTCTTTCTCTCTTTCTTGCTCCCTGTCTCTGTCTGTCTCTTTCTCTCTCGCTTTATTTCTCTCTCTCTTGCTGTCAGTCTCTTTCTGTCTGTCTGTCTGTCTCCTCCTGGCTCCACAAAAATACTGAGTGCCGTTGCCAGCTCACGCTCACTGCCCCCCCTCCCCATTGACTTACTCTCCCCCCTCCCTGGACCTTACCTGTAGGCTGCTCGATGTCGGAGGTCAAGATTCCTAAGGCCTCACATTAGGTGAGCTGCATCGAGTCGCCCGATTGCCATCTGCGGCTTGTGGGTTTCAAGTAGACGATGATTGAGACCTAATTTCAAACAAGCCGAAGGCCGACATCTTCGGGCGCGTATTCCTATCGTGCTGCCCATTTTGTGCTGGAAACTTGCACAAGTTAAATTTCTCCCCCACAATCCCTTAACGTGCTCAAAATCCATTCTTGTGTGCGTTATTTTCACAATGGTGAAAATCTACAGGGGGAAAAATTGGGTTGCGCCCCCTTTGGAGCGCTAACTTCGCCGGGGACGCTACTTTTAGCGCCCCCAAAAAGTTAGCACCCCCGCGCCGGAAATTGAATGGTAGCACCCCAAGCAGGAGGCGAGGCGATACTGGAAGTGCTCCCCCTCCCTCTTGGGGCGCTACCATTCGATATCGCAGTGCTACATGCAGCAGCGCCACACACATCGGCCTATAGCGCCGCAGTATTGCAGGCCTCCCTCCCCTGATTAAAGGGGATGGGCCGAGCGCAGCGTACACCGGGGCCCTGCTGGACCACCGGGGAGCAGGGTGCCGGCAAAAGAGCCCGGCACTCAAGAAGAGTGCTGGGCTGCCCGATCGTGGCCGGCACCCCGCAGGAGGAGGCGAAAGGGGGCAGGTGCAGGCAGGCAGCCCAAAACAAAATGGCCGGCCGACACCTGCCCTTTAATTTGCGCTGCCGCGGCCGCAAACACGGCACCCTGACCCTGTCAGACTTATCGTCCGGCGGTAGGTCAGGGGGTGCGAGCCAAGTTTGCGGCCGGGACGCGAGCAGGGCGACCGCCACCGCTAACCTCGGGGCACTAACGGGAGAAGCAAAGCAACCCAATTTTTCCCCCACAGACACTTAACCTTGGTGTTTTTTTTGTCTCCTGCCATGTTTGGAATCTCTATGGGGTTTCTATACTATTTGCCATGTCCATTAGCATGAGATTCTCAATAAATATTAATACCACGTTCATTTTGGTTTGTTTCATATTCATAAACCATCTCCCTGTCTGACCTAGTACATTTTTCAACACTTACAGAATAAATCTTGATTCAACTGTAACTTTTAATGGAATAAATATCTCTTAATTACAATAGGCGCCTGGGAACACCACGACCTCCAAGTCACACACCATTCTGACTTGGAAATATATCGCCGTTCCTTCATCGTCGCTGGGTCAAAACCCTGGAACTCCCTCCCTAACAGCACTGTACCTTCACCACATGGATTGCAGCGGTTCAAGAAGGCGTCTCACCACCACCTTCTCAAGGGCATTTAGGGATGGGCAGTAAATACTGGCCTTGCCAGCGGCGCCCACATCCCAAGAATGAATTTAAAAAATGAGATACAGGTCTTATAGTGTACAGTATTCACTGGGTTAGAAAACCCCATGTGCGGTGAGATATCGACAAACAACACAAAAATAATTAGTTAGAACAGTTTACCTCAGATTGCAATAATACTATAAGCCTGAAGAAGAGAGCAGATAATCTAGTCCCTGACTGATGGATAACTGGGTGTTTGCATGTTGCCTGGGATTATAACATTGCCTTACTTTCGAGATGATCTCCCTGGAGCAATATAATTTGAAAAGCACATTCTCAGCTAGAATAATTGGAAAAGAAAAGTATATTTCTACCTTTCTTGACCTTTGTGAAGACGACAGGTTTTTGTACAATTTCCCATCTGAAGGATAAATATTGGATAGAGGAGAATCAATAGCTTCATCTCCATTCTATGATGTCCCTGGGTAAATCGATGCAACATCGTCTTGCTGGTAACAAAGAACATCTTACAAAGTCGCACAGACAGATTAGGAAAGTCCCAATTTCAATCCCTGGTTTATACTGAGTTCGCTGATCTTGGCTATCAGATCAGGAGGAGCTTTGCGTATTGGCCACAGCACCTCGGACTAGATAGGTGAAAGATCAGGTTGGGTTCTTGCTCCCAATCACTATCTAACGAACTCAGCCCTCCTGTAAAACGTGCATGTGTGAATGTCAAGTGAGGGCACGTTTAGGCCACCTGTGATGTCCACATAGTCAAGAAGTCTGACACCACCACAGACTAGCCCGATAATAAAATCACCAGAGGTACCAGTGGATTGGGGCCACCCATGCAGCCATATTGCCAATATGATCAGGGCATTTATCAAAGAAGGGCAGAAGAGGGAATAAATAAAGGAGGGGGAAAAAATGACAGATGGGCCTCACTTTGTTTTCAAAATATAATTCTGTACTTTTAGTTTTGAAATACCATTTATTCATCTCATGCTACATAGAATTATATAGAATATACAGCACAGAAACAGGCCATTTGGCCCAACTGGTTTGCGCTGGTGTTTAAACTCCACGTCAGTCTCCTCCCATTCCATCTGCCTCATCTCAGCCTTTCAGCTCATCTTTCTATTCCCTTTTCTCTCATGTACTCGTCTAGTTTCCTTTTGAAAGCATCTAAGCTATTTTCCTCAACCACTTCCTGTGGCAGTGAGTTCCACATTCTAACATTTCTAGGTATATATAAATAGACATTTGAAATTAATAATTCAAGGAATTAAGCTTGATCAATTTTCTGTGTTTAGGTTAAATCTCCCAATAGGGTAATCATTCAAAAATGGATAGTATGCTAAAGAAAAGACTTGGGCAATTAAAATCTCACAGGACTTTACATCTGAACATCAGGCATTCCAGCAATAGCTTTAAGTAGAATAAAGTATGTTAAGTTCTCTGGCTGAGAGAGAGATGAAGTATAATTACCATTCAACCACGGAACAAAGGAATTTCTCACACATGCCTTGTCTTTTTTTCCCAAATTCAGCTTTACGATTATTGTGCAAGATCATATAAAGACAGAAACCTCTGTAGTACTTAACATACATGCAGTATTTTGAATCTTGGGTCGGTAACGAGCAATTTTTTTCTTTGCACAGCAAGATCCAACCAGCAATGATAAGATGAATCGCCAGTTAATCTGGTTTGGCTAAGTGATAATGGTTGAGTGAAAAATGATGCCCAGGAAGAATTCCCTGCTGCCGTGGGATCTTTAATAGCTCCCTGAACAGGTGGATGGGAATCTCAGTTTGTCATCTTGTCTGAAGGAATGCACTTTGCCAATTCGGCATTCTCGCCAGCACTGCACTGGGAAGGTCGCTTGAACCCACACTTTCTGATCGAGAGGCGACAGTGCTCCCAACCGAATCAAGCTGGCACTTCCCCTGCACGCACATGTAGCAACAGCTGTGCTTGAATGCTCCTCTTAAACAAATGCAGACCTGGCTATGATGTAATATATGGAACTGGCAAGCACCTGCTGGAATTATCAGAACTGAGCCAATTTGCTTCGCTTTGAGCAAGGGATATGGGGATCGGGCGGGAGAGTGGAGTTGAGGTCGAAGATCAGCCATGACCTCATTGAATGGCGGAGCAGGCTCGAGGGGCCGTATGGCTGACTCCTGCTCCTAATTCTTATGCTCTTATGTAAAGATATAAGGGTAGATTTTCATCTTCACTAGGCAGTAATCTGTCTGGGCAGATTGCACAGCCTTTACAGAACCCGCCTGATATTCAGTCCATTACCACCTAGGCAGTGAGGACGAAAATCTACCCAAATGCATTGCCCTGTGCTGTTAAAGGCAGCCACTCTCTTTTCTACCCAGGTGTGGGTTGGGGGTTCAGACTGCCTGCGCAGGCAGCACTGTAGTTTCCAACTTCATAGAATCATACAGCAAAGAAGGAGGCCATTCAGCCCATCATACCTGTGCTAGCTCTTTGAAAGAGCTCTCCAATTTGTCCCACTCCCCTGCTCTTTCCCCATGTATCGGATATTAAAAATTGGTCCTACTATATTTACATTTTGCTATAATCTCCTGCTCCTGCTCCGAATTCTTATGTTCTTTAGCAAAGGATTGCATCTGGAAATCTTGCTATTTTTTGTAGAAGATGCTACATTTCAAGATCCTGATCTCTGTCTGCATTAGGCAATCTGGTGCCAATATTTCATCAGGCCATAAGACCTGGGTTATTAAAGCACGTGTACTTGATGCAAGAAAGTTTATATATCGTAAGTTAGAACATGAAGGTAAATAGTATAATAATTTATCTAGTTGACTATCAGTAACATATCTAGGCTAGCGTACCAAACTAACAAGGGCACGAGAATTTTAATCAGTGGTGCAGTGTGGAAGTACCCTTTCCACTGGAACACTAACTTCCTCTTTGATGTTGGTGCCACTCAAATATATTGACTAAACATCCCATGTTAGTTAACTCAGTAAAATTTATTGGAGGGTAATTTTCAACTGTTGCCCACCTGTTTCTTGCCTGTAAAGCTGGTGGCTGGCAGAGGTAAATCGGGGAACCTCACATCACCCTTTGGACACTCAAGTCCTGCCTGACGCAACTTTCGCGCGGGTTTCTCAGTGGGCGCACAGCGCGCTAACCGGCTTCACGCTAACTGGCTGTTTATATATACGAATTGGGGTCCTGTGCTGTTTTTCGGAGCCCGATTGCAATTTTGAAGTACAAATGGGTGAAACGTGTGCCACACGGACTCTGCCCATTTGTAACCAGGCCTAACCGGGCTTGTTGGGCTGAATGGCCTCTTTCTCTGCTGTAAATACTACGTAATGCTACACTTTGTAACCAGCGATCCTTGAAACGACTGCTGCTCCACAGAAGGGTCCCAAACCAATGTTTATCTCTAAGATTTTTGATGGGCCAGGAGCAGGACTGCATCTCCTGGTTCCGCAGACAAACTACAGGTGACTCTGACCCATGATCGCCCTCCTCTTTGGGCTTTAAAACCGATATTTTAATCATTATTAGGAATGTCCAAGCTTTTTGCCTCTGAGGACCACTTGGCTGTATACTGCGGAGCCTCAAAGGACTGACTATTAAGTGTAAGTCAATCTCCCCATGAATCTGCATTTAACTGTGGTTAATAGATTTGAGCTTTCTCATTTACTATTTATCTGCCAATGAGCAATGACATTAAGGGTAACTAGTTTCCAAGCCCATAAACTTCAAGTAGGACAAAATAATTTGGAAGAAAATACAAAGATAATCGAGTTATCTGAGTTTTGTGGACCAGATTGTCAATGGCTCGAACTAGAAATGGTCCATTTGCTGTAGTTTAGACGTCCCTGATTTCAATCTAATCTTATCTGTCTATTTGTCTGTCTCTCGAAGTCTGTCGCTCTCTCTCTCTCACTTTGCCTGTCTCTCTCTCTCTCCCCATCTCTCTCTGTCTGTCTCTCTGTCGGTCTCTCTCTCTTTCTTGCTCTCTTTGTCTCTCTATCTGTCTCTGTCTCTCAATCTCTGTCTCCCTTATCTCTCTATCTCTCTCTCTTTGTCTCTCTCTGTCTGTCTCTCTGTCGGTCTCTCTCTCTTTCTTGCTCTCTTTGTCTCTCTATCTGTCTCTATCTCTCAATCTCTGTCTCCCTTATCTCTCTATCTCTCTCTCTTTGTCACTCTCTGTCACACTCTCTGTCGTGCTCTCTGTCTCTATCTGTCCCTCTCTCTCTGTCTCTCTCTATCTCTGTCTCCCTTATCTCTGTCGCTCTCTCTCTCTGTCTCTCTCTGCCACACTCTCTGTTGCACTCTCTGTTTCTCTCTGTCTCTCTATCTGTCCCTCTAGCTCTCTCTCTGTGTCTCTCTCTATTTCTGTCTCCCTTATCTCTCTATCTCTCTGTCTTTCTCTGTCGTACTCTCTGTTTCTCTCTGTCTCTCTATCTGCCCCTTTATATCGCTCTCTCTCTCTGTCTCGTTATCTCTGTCTCCCTTATCTCTCTATCTTCCTTATCTCTCTATCGAAATTTAATATTGCAAATCTGGAATGACTGCTGTCCATCATACTTCAGGTGTCACATTTGTAAATGCAAATTTCTGCCACACATTCACTCGATTGGCTCAAATTTTATGTTCATAAAAGCAGAAGCCAGCCTTTCCTCACTGCTCCTGGTTAGAATGCTATCAATAATCCAACAATCAATCAAATCATTCAAAGAAATTAAAAATTCCTATGAGCTGCCATTTTTACCCTCAATAACAAAAGTATTACAATGTTAAAAATATGATTTGTAACATAATAAATGATTTAAAAAAATAGACATTTCACATTAACTTTCACAGCAACTTTGATTTTCCTCGTGCTACGTAAAATAAGATCAGTGGGTCAACAAAACAACTCAAGGATTGCAACCAGTTTTGGTCACAGAGACAAAGGAGACATTTGGGGAAAAATTCGGTATCGCCCATTTTGGGGCGCGAATGTCGACCGGGCGCAAAGTTTAGCGCCCGGCGCTAATTATCGCCTCCGACTGCAAAATTCATCTCTATCGCCCCTGGAGGTGATTTGAGCGCTAAATCAGGCACTACACACCTCTCAAGGCGCAAACGTCGGGGAGCGAGGCGCTACCTCAGAACGCTACAGAAGCTCAGGCGATGTCAGTTACCATGGAAGCCAGACAGACTGGCGCCATCCAGTTCTTAAAGGGGAGGGGCCATCTTGCTGGCCAGCCACTCCCTGCTCATTGCAGCCTTGAATCTCGGCCTGGAGAGACCGCAAAAGCAATTGTGTTGGAAGCACTAATGGATAGGCCCATGGAAAGAGCTTGGCGTTTAGGAACCTCAAAAGTGGTGCTGAGGGTCAAAACTCCTTAGGACAGCGTTAAAACCAAAGATTTTGCTGACAAGAAAAGGCAGGAAGCGTCCGCCTTTAAATAGCGCTCCCCCAGCCCCTTCCCGACTTGAAAACGTTCCCCTCTACCTGTCGTTCCTAGCGGCAGGCGCTAAGGCAGGGGGCGCGACTCAATATCCGGCCTGGGGCGCTACCGGGGCGTTGCATGCTTGACTGACGTCACAATCTGCGGGCACAGGAGATCGTGGCGGTAGTGTTTAGCGCCGCCGCAAAACGACTGGTCAATTTCGCGAGCGGCGCTAAAATCGCCGCGCTCGGGCGCTAAGTTCCTAGCTCCCCATTAGTACCCCCTGGAGGCGCTAACCAACCAAATTTTTCCCCCATTTTCTATAGAAAAGAGGCAGGAGGCTGGTCTGTAGCCTTAGCGTACTGAGTTAGGGAGGAAGATTGGAGAAACTTCAGCTTTCAGCCTTGAAAGTCGGCAACAAAGTGGGGACCTTGTAAAAGCGTAGAATGTAGAAAAACTGGAATGTTGCCTCAAGTTAAGCTACGGCAATACGACAAAAGAATACAGGCTCAAACCGACAAAAGGGAGAACTGATGTCAGGAATTTGCTTTCATACAAAGAATGATCAACTCATCGAATGGCTGCCCAACCAAATCAGTGGAGGCAAAAACCTTAGAAGTATTTGAGAAACAATTAGTTCCAACAATAAGGGTACAATAGGATCGCTGGATGGATGAATTAAGTCCTCAACAACAACAACTTGTATTTTTATAGTGCCTTTAATGTAGTAAAAACGCCCCAAGGTGCTTCACAGGAGCGATTATCAAACAAAATTTAACACCGAGCCACGTAAGGAGATATTAGGGCAGGTGACCAAAAGCTTGGTCAAAGAGGTAGGTTTTAAGGAGCGTCTTAAAGAAGGAGAGAGAGGTAGAGAGGCGGAGAGGTTTAGGGAGGGAATTCCAGAGCTTAGGGCCTAGGCAGCTGAAGGCACGGCCGCCAATGGTGGAGCGATTAAAATCGGGGCTGCTCAAGAAGCCAGAATTGGAGGAGCGCAGATATCTCGGAGGGTTTAGGGCTGGAGGAGATTACAGAGATTATCGTCCATAATTATCTTTTGATCGTGAGATAAAGCCTGGGTAGAGGACAGTTGCATCCTTCCAGAACAAGCCTTTAGCTCCTCCCATTCCTAGCACAGCAACTTTACGAGCGCAGAAAATGAACATAAACAGATGGGTCATTTGCTATTCACTGGACATAGGCCAGTCGTGTTTCTTGTGGTATGGAGATCTGCTGTGGTACAAAAACAGTCTAAGGTGGTTTATATTTAACTAGCATGTTGAACATATTCTTTTAAATTGTTTAAACTGTTACTGAAATTGAAAAGCAAGGTTATAACTCAAAATATTTATTAAAATTGAATATTGAGTATTGCAATATTTGGATTTACTTCAGTCTTTCTGCTGTAGAATAGTGTGCAGAAATATTCAATAATACAATCTCACCACCTGGCATGATGAATTCTATAAAGATAATGGCCCAAAAATTAGTGCCGCTACGCGAGAGTACGCACTGCTGTACTCTCGCGTATTATGTCTCCAATTGCCGGTTTTCTGCATGCACTGAAAACCGGCACTTGGTGAATGGAAAAGGGGGCGGGTCCTAGGTGAACCGCGTGCGCGCTACAGGCTGCGCGCACGCTGTGCACTTAGTGGTATCAACGCGCAGGTAAGTACGGAAGATTCTACACATAAAAAAAGGAGGAGTAAGACCCACTTTTAACAAGGTAAGTAGTGAATTAAGTATTATTTTGAATTTTTTTTAACAGGTATATCTTTTTTAGAGACTTTAAAGACAGGTAAGTTTATTTTTATAACTTTTTAAAAGATTTTACATTTTTTCAAAAATTTAATTTTTTATTTAAAATGGTTAATTTATTTAACTGTACTTATTTTATTAATGTGATGGTTTTTCTTTTAAATTTAATTGAGGTTTAGCGGTTCTTTTGGGGGGCTATAGTATTCATAACTTTCACAGCACTTATGTGAAAGTTATGAATGGAAGATGGTGTGCTGCCATTGGCTCTAACTGAGTCACATGATCCCACAGCTCGCACAAATTAACTACGCCGGTGGGATACGCAAGCCCAGCACACCAGCTGTCCAGAACATCAAGTTCGTGCGAGCTGGAACTGAAAAAGCCAACGCGGAGTGAGAGATCGCGGGGAGGCCTTAGCCTCGCACGAAGGCTTCCTCACGAATTTTTGGGCCATTAAAGCAGCTTGGTCCTCATTTTTAAAGACTGGTCCATTAATTGTGATTAATATTTTTGGATATCAGTATTCTGGTTTTCTGAATTTATACCTGATCATGATGGGTTGGGTGGGGAAGTTTGAACTTAAACATTTTTTTGCCTTCCAGATTTGGATAACCTAAGTTTTAAAAGGTCATATCACAAAATACTCGTCACTGTACCTAATACCTAGTGCCACCGTCCAAGTTCATTCAAGCTGGCTATTTGATCATAGAGGGCATTTGAAGCAAGTCTGATCTGTTCCTCTTCTCTTTGTATCGGGACTTGTTGGATAATTATTTTTTTATTCGCTTATGGGATCTGGGCGTCGCTGGCAAGGCCAGCATTTATTGCCCATCCCTACGGGCTGGTGAGCTGCCTTCTTGAACCGCTGCAGTCCGTGTGGTGAAGGTACTCCCACAGTGCTGTTAGGTAGGGAGTTCCAGGATTTTGACCCAGCGACGATGAAGGATCGGCAATATACTTCTAAGTCCAAAAAATGTGTGGGTTAGGTTGATTTGGCTATGATAAATTGACCCTTAGTGTTAGGGGGGATTAAATATGTGGGGTTATGGGGATAGGATGGGATATGTTAGGGGGAATTAAATACGTGGGGTTACGGGGGTAGGGTGGGATATGTGTACTGTGGGGATTAAAGCAGGGACAGGGTACTGGATTTGGATGATCAGCCATGATCGTATTGAATGGCGGAGCAGGCTCGACGGGCCGAATGGCCTACTCCTGCTCCTAGATTCTATGTTTCTATGTTTCTATGTTAAGTCAGGATGGTGTGTGACTTGGAGGGGAACTTGGAGGTGGTGGTGTTCCCATGCGCCTGCTGCCCTTGTCTTTCTAGGTGGAAGAGGTCGCGGGTTTGGGAGGTGCTGGTGAAGAAGCCTTGGCGAGTTGCTGCAGTGCATCTTGTAGATGGTACACACTGCAGCCACGGTACACCGGTGGTGGAGGGAGTGAATGTTTAAGGTGGTGGATGGGGTTCCAAACAAACGGGCTGCTTTGTCCTGGATGGTGTCGAGCTTCTTGAGTGTTGTTGCAGCTGCACTCATCCAGGCAAGTGGAGAGTTTTCCATCACACTCCTTACTTGTGCCTTGTGGATGGTGGAAAGGCTTTGGGGAGTCAGGAGGTGAGACACTCGCCGCAGAATACCTAGTCTCTGACCTGCTCTTGTTGCCACAGTATTTATGTGGCTGGTCCAGTTAGGTTTCTGGTTAATGGTGACCCCCAGGATGTTGATGGTGGGGGATTCGGCGATGGTAATGCCGTTGAATGTCAAAGGGAGTTGGTTGGACTCTCGCTTGTTGGAGATAGTCATTGCCTGGCATAATGATCAGAGGGATCCTCTGTGATAATGTTTTCCCCTCCCTAGCCTATGAGTGTTGTGGCCAATTGCAGCATTACTATTCTCATCACAGCCTGGGCATCAAGCCTAGCACCTACCTGCTGTCTATGGCTTAGCTCCATTTTGGGCAGTGCACTTTGCAAATGAGCAAACAGGTGAGCTCCTATTTCCTTGTTAGCTAACACCTTAGTCATGTGAGCAAATCAAAGAGTCACTTATGAGAACAACCGCTAACTTCATATTCAAATAACTGTTAACATCTCCACTGCAGTCTATGTTTGTCTCTAATTATTAGACTATAGTTAATACTACAGTAGATCTGCGACTGTCTCGTTTTAATTACTCCGATGCATATCTGACAATTCTAAGAAGAAAAAGGATTACAAATTGGAATAAAATATTAACAGAGCATAAAACAACATCAAAAGTAATTTCTCTGGAGCTTTTCTCTGCTTTTGTTAATTAAACTAGCACAACTGTATTTGTTGAAAAATATTAGAAGTTATTCCTTGGATCCATTAAATAAAACATATGTGACAGTCCATCGCTGCCTCATATCTTTTTTAAATGAAGAATTTATTTCCATATTCCACAGAGAGTTTTGTGGTTGACTTTGCTGATAGATTGAGGCTGGGAACAGTCAAAAGTTATCATCATAAGCATGAAATGTTCTGGTTCCTGTCCCTCCTTAGACCTCAAGCACGGTAAATCTGTCCTACTGGGGTGCTTAACAGAGTGGCATTTTGTCTGCAGTGAGGACACGAGAATGTCAAAGAAATAAAGGACACTGTCAGTTCCTCAAGTTCAAATTGCAGCTAATCATTCATAGGCGCATCATTTGACTATGTCTGAAATGATCTGTGACAAGTATATATGTGTGCAGGAATTGAAGTCGCCACTCTGGTAATTGGCAGGATATGCTTTTGTACGTCAAGTTGTCCTGCCTGTCCTTGATGCCTTCGCGTTGTGCTGCTTCCCCCACTCCTCCTTACAGATGTACTGGTTTGCTTTAAGTCAGATGTGATTATGCAGCCTAAAGTGATTTTTGTCATTAATTCGACGCAACGTTGTTTTAAAGGTCAGTCTTTTTAGCTTCAGTGTTTTTTGGGATGTGTTGATTACACAGAAGATAGATGAAGAATGCCCAGAGGTGCATCTGGTTGCTGAACTAATGCGTTGAACTATGAAATAGTAAAACCTGGATTCACTCATATGATTTCAGGTGGTATATCAGTTGACTAAATCTTTTCCCACAATTGGAGAAAGAAAACCAGGCCAGTCTCAATGGTCCAACAAGACCAAACTGTAATCTCACTTTACAGTCAGAGCAATGGTGTATGATTGAGGACATAAAGCAACTTATTGGGGCGATTTTAACCCTACTCGCTCAGCTGGCGGGGGGACAGTTAAAGTCGCCCTGGCTCTTGCCTGTCTGAAAGCCGCCATGATCGCAACATCTGCGATTTTAACCTGCTCTCCTGAGCAGGCAGCAAGGACAGGCGCCCGGAGCCAACAGGGTCCTTTTTTACATATGCATGTTGCGGCCCGATGACATCATTGAGACCTGACTGTAATTTTAACTCAGGCCTGAGCGGGGAATCCACCTGGAGTTAAAATCAGGGCTAAGGGTGGGAACATCTTATTAAGAGAAATTAATATAACAGTAACTGATAATAGTTGGAGATTTTCTATATGGTTTGAATTCAGTTTAGTTCCATTACATCTGCTTCCCTTTTCAGCTAGTTACTCTTAACGTTAAAAACATACTGGGCTGGAAATTGTAGCCGGAGGCATACCTCCGGAGTACGCCTCTGACCTGCGAAAGAATTCCGAATGTACCTGCTGGTGACCAGGCTGTGAAAACCTACGGTCTCGAGCTGGAGGGCAGCCTAATGGCCCATGGATCCCAGGGACACAGGCAGTTCGGAAGCGTACCTGGGATCACGTGGGCCCGGTCCTCCAATCAGTAAGCAGAATTCCATGTCAATCATTTACGAAGGGAATCCCCTAATGAGATGCAATGGAATCCCCAAATCTAATAATTATACAATGAACAGAATTGAAATTTTATTCATAATTACATTCATTCCACCAAGCTCACTAAAAATTTTATTTTTGATAATTTATACATCATTAAAACAGTAATCTGGGCCAATATTTGCATAAACTCAATTCATACATTGTATGTGCATAATTTAAGATTTGAAAATATTTAATTCATGACTTATATATCCCCTTACGCTAATGCAAACAGGCCCTGCACCTACTTGCATCAACCGTAAAACGTCCGTGCGCAATCGCTGGCCAGTCGGTGGCCAAATGACCCAACTCTGTACCAGCGATTGCTTTTTTGAGGCCCCCGCGGATGGCCTGTCAACTTTGCTTTGGTGGGTTTTGCAATAAAGTGGATCATTTGAACCTAAATTGCCTGGTGGGAAATTGATGGGATCATATTGACCGCCCGATTGATGCCTCGCTCGATTACACAGTCCATTTACATCGGGGTGTAAAATGGGCAGGCGATCCAATATAGGTTTCCTGCTGGGCAGGTTAGGTTAAAATTGCCACCAAATTTCCCCTTCTCTGGCAGATCATATTATTAAAGGTTCCTGGGGGATTGAGTGTCAGCCATGGCTCAGTGGGTAGCACTGTCGCCTCTGAGTCAGAAGGTTGTGGGTTCATAGTCCCACTTTTCGGGACTTGAACACAAAAATCCAGGCTGACACTCCAATGCAGTACTGAGGGAGTGCTGCACTGTCGGAGGTGCCATTGTTTGGATGAGATGCTAAACCGAGGCCCCGTCTGCTCTCTCAGGTGGACTTAAAAGATCCCGTGGCACTATTTCAAAGAAGAGCAGGGAAGTTATCCCTGGTGACTTGGCCAATATTTATTCCTCAATCAACATAACAAAAACAGATTATCTAGTATTATCACATTGCTGTTTGTGAGAGCTTGCTGTGTGTGAATTGGCTGATGCGTTTCCTACATTACTACAGTGACTACACTTCAAAAGTACTTAATTGGCTGTAAAGTGCTTTGGGATCTTTCCTTCTTTCTTTGATTTCTCATGGTTGGTTTCATTAGCATCTGGCCTCCTCCAGTATCGCACAGGTTCAGGTGGAACATTGGGAAAAGCTCATTACAAATGGAAGATTTGTCAGGGCAATATTGGCCCACATCAGCACCAGAACCTCGGGTTTCTCGTGTCGGAGATTAGTACGTGAGGGACGATTGTCTGAATTTATACTCCTGCCGCAGAACTTCTTTCACCAGGAACATGTGCCAGGAATTCAGGCGTGGAGATCAGTAAGGTTCACGGGATTTTCCGTCCAATAGAATTAACAAATGTGAAATTCTACGGGACCCATTGACCTCAGCATCTGAATTCCCAATCTGCACCCCCCCCCCCCGCAGTAAATAAAACTCCACTCCCGAAGAGCAAACTCGAAATCTAGACTACGGATTCTTCATCGTAATGAAGGGTTCAAATGCCAAGGAACTCAAGTTACAAATGAATTTGTTATAAGTAAGAAGGGATTTCTGGCAAAACTTTCTTCCATCCAACATGAATAAATTACCTGGGAAGACCATTGAAGTGGACAATAGCAATGGGTTTAGGAGACAATGGCATGTATTTCTGAAGAGAAGGAAGATTATGGGGATCCAACTACGTGGAAATGAACTATATTCTCCATTTTGCAATATTGTGTATTATCTTATTTGCATGATAGCCTTTTGGGCGTTCTCTTTCACATTATTATTGTTGTTATGTCAGTAGTATACAGCACAGATTCATTATTACCTCCTTGCTATTCAATGCCCATGTATTATATTTAATAATTTTTTTTATTCATTCACTGGATGTGGGGGTCGCTGGCAAGGCCAGCATTTATTGCCCATCCCTAATTTCCCTTAACTGAGTGGCTTGCTAGGCCATTTCAGAGGGCAGTTAAAAGTCAACCACATTGCTGTGGATCTGGAGTCATATCTGGAGGCCAGACCAGGTAAGGACGGCAGATTTCAGTCCTGAAAAGATAGATGGGTTTTTCATAACCACCATTTTAATTCCAGTTTGATTAATTAACTGAATTTAAATTCTTCAGCTGTGGGATTTCAACCTCAGTCTCCAGATCATTAGTTCAGGTCTCTGGAGTGCTAGTCTAGTAACATACCTACTCTTCTACTGTACTCTCCTGTATAAATTGTATAAATATCCATCAGACCTAATTCAGAACCCATAAATGAGTGGCCACTTAGGCATGGTCCCAATGCACAGAAAAACTTTCTCCAGCTTGGTTCTTCTTTCACGAGAGGATTCATGGGTGAACAATCCTATTTCTCCCTTTTTATGGCATTTTTTTCCAACTTAAATCTCTTTTGTAAAGACTTGTGTACCTGCACCTCTATATTTCTCTTGTTCCTCCGTTGCTTTGAGAATTTCACTGTTGGGATATATTTTCATTATCCACTCTTTTTCCCCCAAATGATATCTACCTCAGTCATGGCAAGTGGAATAGTATTATGTAGACATTCAAGTAAACTGCATCTTTAACCTCTCTTATGCACTTTTTAAGAGCCCAACTTGAATTTTCAGATGTCCATTATTTCTGGGGTAGCTTTACTCCAGGATATTGTGAAGTTATAGCACGCTAAAAATAATTGGTCTGTGATTTTTGAGTGTAATGCCATCATTGAGTTAAATTAATAAGGATTCACCTTCACCCAGCTCCCCACAGGCAGACTGAAGTACTAACAGAATGCTGCTTCAATCTCAATTCTCTCCTCCCCTCACGCAGAATGCTTCTCGCTTCTCTCATAATTTAGATGCTGTTTTGACCAGATGTTTCTACATCTCTGCCCTCCTTGCATGCGTACGTTCTTCTGGGGTTTTCTTCTTCTTTAAATTGCACACCTATGACTCCTTTCCTGAAAGAGGAACCAAGCTGACGCTGGAGAAAGGTCTCCTGTGCATTGGGACCATGCCCAAGTGACCACTCAGTTCGGGTTCTGAATTGGGACTGACGGATATTTATACTTTATTGTCAAATATTTTGTCATGTTTTCTGGAGGTAACTTCACATTTCCAGTCACCAGTCTTCATCGAAGAGAAGATTCACAGTACAGCCATTCAAAACCCACACAAAACAGATACATTATCGTTCGACTGCTTCCTGCCTCACTGACCCCCAAGCGATAAGGTGAGGAGATGCATCATTCAGCCCCTTTATTACCTCTTCAGCTAATTAATATTACCTAATCTCATAAACACACAAAAGTAAAACAAGTTAAGGAAAGAGTAGTGCCGATTAGAGACAAAGGTCAGATGGAGGGTGAGGGAATGGTGGGGATACTTAGGCCGGAATTTTACCGGTGCTGAGAGGACAGGATTGGAGGCGGGTCAGCTGTGAAATTTGAAATGATTGACAGCCGGTCGGGACCCTGCTGTCGACCCACCTCCACGCCAGTCTCCCAGGAGTCGGGTCTATCAGTGCTGAACAGACCTGACACCAAGCGGTGGGGGAGGCAATTTAGATTATTAAGAGCTTGTTAACAGGCACTTAAAAACTATTTTAAGCTCACCCTTAGATTTTTAGAGTTCGTCAACGGCTTCCCCACTGCTCGGGGATCACGTGAGGGAAGAAGGTCGGGTGTTGTGTCAGCATGGGATGATTTACTAACTTGACATCTGCAAATGGCCTATAAAAGCTCCCATTTTATTGGTGTTCACTTTCCAAGGTTAGAAGCTGTTGCTTACTGCATTTGGAAGACAGATTGAGCTTAATGCAGCTTGCAAGTGTTTGGAGCAAACTCTCTATCCAGTATTACCTCATTGGAACAAGTTCTCTCACCATTGACAGATCGCTTCTGTCATCTCAACCTCACCTGCCATCTATTCCATCAGCATCGGTGCCCTTGAAAAAATGTCATCTTGGTCCTCAGAATCCCATCACAATCAGCCAAAACACCAGCATCACCGAGTACACCAGTATCACCAACAACAACACCAACCTTCTCTGCAATCACCTGATGCTGCACAGGACACCGGGCATCAGCACCCGACCATATTGCTGCCCGGGAGGCCAGGGATGACCTCACCATGGCCACATTTACTTCACTTGATGCTGTACACCCTGGCTGCCATATGATGCGCCAGGTTGGCACCACCGCACATCAACACCATAAAGCATCCCGAAAATGTCCAAGCCATTCCTTTCACACTCACCACCATTGCGGGGGGTACCGTTATGGCTCACCATTTACTATAACTCACTAAACCACTTCCAAAGGTGCACACAAATCTGTCCAAGAACGCAAAGTGTTGAAAATAAAGTTTTCAATGTTTGACAACACATTAACAGAAACTTTACATGAACATTGGCGAAAATACCCAAGTGCCTACCCTTGTGTATTGTTAGTTGGTATGCTTGCACTAATGAGGATGAGTGTGAGGGGTGGCTAGTGAGATGGGGAAGTGATAATGTAGATAGAGAGGGATGGGTGGAGGTGCAAGGTAAGTTGGTGTGAGTAAGGATGTGCAGGAGTCGGGTAGGGAAGGAAGAGTGATGGGGATGTAATGAGTGGCACAGCAGGATGAGGTTGAGTGGCTTTGCAGTAACGTTTTGTGATCTACTGAGAGCATTGAAAGATTTGCGCCACTGCACCCAGGTCCTCCTGACCATATCCCTGCTTGTGCCCTCCTGTACAATATGCAACCAGGCTGCGTTGATCTCCTGGGGAGGTCTGTTCCACCCATTGGAAGGGAAGAGAACCTCCCTGCATGCTGTGACTCCCTCCATAAGCATATGGAGAGAGTCATGGGAGAGCAGCCATGCACCTTTGTGCAGTGATTGTCTGTGTTTTCAGCACCTCAATGCTGTAGAACACTGACAGCACAACTGTCAAAATTAATTTGGATATGGCCCCTTTAAGGAAACCGGCTGATGACGCATCATGAAATGACGTCATCAGACCCGCTTCCTTTTAATTGGCCGGGAACCTCGCTGGTCGGGCTTAACAAGCCCAATCATCGTAAAATCACTTCAACAGAGCGGGCTGGAGCAGGCAGTGGGCTGGGACCGTGCTACTGACCCCGGCCGTCCCGGACCCGCCTCGGTAGGTGAAATCACGGCCCAGGTGACCATCTTGCCTTGATTTTCACAAAAATACGGTGACAGTGGGGATGAAAAAGTACAAGAGGAGAAGGTGGAGAAATGAGATAGAATAACTACAGATAAGGAAGCAGCACTGAAAAACTTGATGCAACACAAAGTGGAAAAGGCTGAGGGAAGTCACGGTGGAAATAGCAAAGACTCTGACCACAATCTTTCAAACATCCTTGAATATGGGGGATGAGCCAGAGGACTGCATGAATTGCCAATGTAACCGCTCTGCTCAAGATGGTTGGATGGATAAACCAGGCAACTATAGACCAGTCAGCCTAACTTCTAATAGCTATAACATGGGATAAAAATTACATATTTGTAAAAGGCAGGTTACATCTGACAAATTTAATAGATTTCTATGAGGAAATAATGGAATGACTTGATAAAAGAAATGGAATGAAATGCTGTGTAGATGAATATTCAAAACACATTCGATAAAATGCCACATATGGGGCTTATTGATATAAAATTATAGTGCACAGTATTTAATGGAATTTAGCAGCAGGGATCAGATGATAGCTAAGCACAGAAAACAGACTGTTCTGATTGATTAATGGATGATTTTCGGATTGGTGACATTTGCTCTTCATATTATATCATAGAATTATAGAAATTTACGGCACAGAAGGAGGCCATTCGGCTCATCGTGTCTGTGCCGGCCAAAAAAAGAGCTCTCCAGCCTAATCCCACTTTCCAGCTCTTGGTCCGTAGCCTTGTAGCTTACAGCACCTCAAGTACTTTTTAAATGTGATGAGGGTTTCTGCCTCTACCACCCTTTCAGGCAGTGTGTTCCAGACACCCCAACACCTTCTGGGTGAAAAAAGTTCTCAACTCCCCTCTAATCCTTCTCCCAATTGCTTTAAATCTATGCCCCCTGGTTATTGATCTCTCTGCTAATATAATCATTTATATATAAATGATGTAGGGCTGGATTTTGATACTGGGGCGGGTTGGGGTTGTGTTATCCACTTTTCGTGTTATCCACCCGACTGCAATTGGATTTGGGAGATTGATGCAATTTTCACCTAATTGGGCAATTGAGTTCCAGCATGTGGGAACCCATGAACCAATTAATGTTTTCAGTCTGAAAGTCGCCTCTGATGATGTCATCATTGCTGCTGCATTGAAGGTCTTCAAACACTGCCTGGCCTTTGCTGTGAGAGGATCTGGATGCAAAATGAGCAGCAGCAGCCCTAAGTCTGCTCCCAGATATTTTTACACCACTACTCAGAGAGAGAGAGAGAGAGAGATGGAGCCAGCCAGCCAAATGTGCTCCCGCCAGGTTTCACAATCGTGGTTCAGAACAGGCGTGCTTCACGTAGAACAAGGGTTAAAATCACAAAGGCCTTTCAAAATGGCATTATAGAGCCAATTTAGTGCTTGTTAAGGGCCTTAACAGCCTATCCCGTCTCTTAAAGGCGGGACGGAGTCGGGACCAGCAGACACGATTTCATGAAAATTGCGTGGAGGCGGGATGGAGGCGGACTTGTGCCCGCCCGCCAGTTTTCGCAATTTTAACCCCCCACACGCCTCCAAACCCGCCTCCACGGGTCAATGAAAATCCAGCCCACAGACTTCAGACAGAGAGAGCACAATACCAAAATTTGCAGACATCTTAAAAATAGGGATCATGTTTTTCTGTGAAAAGAACTGCAAACAACTTCAGTAAAAGATAATACAGGTTAGTAGATTGAGCAGATAATTGTCTAATGGATCTGCATTTGGAGCAATGCAAAGTGATACATTTTGGGAGACGCATAAGAAGAGGAAAGATATGGCCTGATTTACCTACTCAGATGCCTTGGTGTATTAAACCACATGTCACACATGCAATGAAGGGGCAAATCAGATGGTGAGGCTGTCATTCCTGGAAGGGAACCTGCCTGATTTGCTCTCCATTAATTTAAATTCACGCAGACTCCCCGATAAAGATCCGATGCTCCCCAGCTGTTCTCCTCTACACCCAGAACCAGGAAAAGGCAAATCTGCCTCTCACACTAAATGGCAAAGCTTTAAAAGGGAGAAAAGAGCAGAGAACAGAAGAAATAGGAGCAGAAGTCGGCCGTACGGCCCCTCGAGCCAGCTCCGCCGTTCACTAAGATCATGGCTGACCTTCCACCTCGACTCCACTTTTCCGCCCAACCTTTGGAGAGACTTTGGAGTTTGGAAGGGCAGATGATTTAAACTGCAAAAAAAAAAATCACACGAGATCCTCGGTTTTGTAAATAGAGGCATAGAATAGAACCGGGTGGTGTGCGCACTGCGCACGCCCCAAGAGCTTGGCCCGAGGAACTCCCGAATTTAGTCCTGGGGCCTCGTCGTCATGGTTTGGCCCAGCTGCTCGGTGCCCGTTGCACCTCCAGAGGCAGCTCACCACTTTGGTGCCCTCCAATTTGGGCCGGTTGCCTTGCCAGCAGCGGCTCTTAGGTAAATCGAGCAGGGAGGCAGGGTTGGCAGAAGAACAGTAGGAAGTGTGGGCCAGCAGCCTCCCACAATAGTGCTAAAGAGCTGGGAAGTGCACTTCTACTCCTCCCGACTCCACATACGGTAAGTACATTAAAAAAGCTTATCTTTTTGGACCCTTTTAGGACCGCTGGTCAGGCCTTGCGTAGACCAAGTAATCCTGAGCAGAGCAGTCTCAGCACTTGCTCAGGGCAGACACATATTTTGTAATGGGCCCTAAATCTGGTGTTAGGCCCCCCCCATTAACAAATGTAAGGAGCCGAACGCTTGTTTTAGGTGGCTACCGGGGACGCCTGAAAAATCGGCCGACCTGATATGGGGTCAGACATTATTCAGGCATCCTTGGGGCGTAGGACATAACTCCGACAATTTGGATCCGTTTTGCCCCCATTTCAAGCTCTCCCCCATTGTGTCCAATTTTTAAGACCTACTTTTGGAAAGATGTCAAGTTTATGGAGATTGTACAAATGGAATTTACTTACCTGGTAGCTAGATCGGCATGATGTAGTTACAAGTAGAGACGGGAGGTGTCTAAAACCATGAGGGTTGTTGATGAGGTAAATAATGAAAAATGATTTCCACACCTTGGGTAAATCCATAGCTGGGGAGCGTAAATGTAAGATCATCTCCAGAAGAACAATGGGAAAGGTTGGTAGGAGTTTGTTAGGTCATGGAATCGTCTACTTTAAAGAATGGCAGAAGCAGAATCTATAATAGTGTAGGAAAGGGCAGTAAATAAATATTTGAAAAAGGAAAATGTAAAAGGGCACGGTGAAAAGGTAGGAGAATTGGACGAAAGTTATAGTTCTGTCAGAGAACTGACACAGACATTGTAAGCTGAACGACCTCCTTCTGTGCTGTAAAGTTCAATGATTTTGTAATTCTCTGCTCGATATATAGGAAAAGACAGGCTGGAAAAGACTCTGGAATCCATTGGCTAGTCCCAGAAGTTAATACCCCTCAATCGCCCACACCCACAAAGACCTTTCCAATTCCAAAATCATAAATCCATTTATTTTTAATGAATAGGTTTACGTTACAAGTGGGGCACAGAGGAAATCCTCTGCCATAGTCTACACAAAAACAAGTAGGGGGATGGGGGAAATGGTTGTCTAAATGCTTTTGTTCATGACAATGTATCTTTCAAACATGTTCTTTGACTCCATGCATTTGAGTAATGTGGTTTTCTAACATTTAAACCAGAGAGACTGATGGGGAGTAGTTTTATAAGTGAGAAAAGTGAAACATATTTTGAAAGATGAAAAAGTCTTAGGCCTAGAAATTCGTCTTGGGCGATTGACTGTAATGCAGCTGAATATCAGACGCTGCGTATCACGGGCGGCCGATCTGCTCCGATACCGCCCGTTTTGTGCCATTGCCGAGACGAATTTCTGGGCCTTAAAGGGTTCATTTGGCGAATGTGCAATGTCAGTGGGGAAAATGAAAATGAATATCCAACAATTCCAAATTCGTGATACAAGAACCCTCTCGAATGTAGTTGGACAGGCCGAGAGTCAGATGAATACTGCGTGAGTGAAGATATTCACTTGTACTTAAGGGTTTTAACATCAAACGATATCAAGCATATCAGCATTTGTGACAGGTAATAAGTGCATTGTTATGTCAAATACACAAGTACAAAAGTGAGTCAAATAGCAAAAAAGCCCTGTGGCTACAGGCAGCTGTCATAGAGAGGTAAGCAAGAACATTGTTATGAGAGTGTGTAACCTATAATATAGTTTAACAGAACACCAGTAACTGGATTATTTAAAGAAAGAAAGACTTGCATTTACATAGCGCCTTTCACGACCACTGGACGTCTCAAAGTACCTTACAGGCAACAAAGTATTTTTTGAAGTGCAGTCACTATTGTAATGTAGGAAACGCGGCAGCCAATTTGCGCACAGCAAGGTCCCACAAACAGCAATGTGATAATGACCAGATAATCTGTTTTTGTTATGTTGGTTGAGGGATAAAAATTGGCCAGGACATCGGGGATAACTCCCCTACTCTTCTTCGAAATAGTGCCACGGGATCTTTTACATCCACCTGAGAGAGCTGACGGGGCCTCAGTTTAACGTCTCATCCGAAAGACGGCACCTCCGACAGTGCAGCACGCCCTCAGCACTGCACTGGAGTGTCAGCCTAGCTTTACGTGCTCAAGTCCCTGTGCTACCAACTGAGCCACAGCTGACACTTAGTTGCTTTTATCCATGAAAAATGACAACTAGAATACAATGATAATATTGTAAGTAAATGAATTAATGCTAAGTTGGCTTCTTCATGAAACACCATTGTAAAAAGTGCAACATGACTATTATCCAAAACCGATGATCAGTTAATTATGAAATAAATCTGATATTGCTGATCAAAATGTTGGATGTGATTGTACTGGATGTAATTTCCTCACCTTATCAATTATTATCATCACAGTTGTTGCACCAAGACTTTCGAGTGTCATTATTTCATTCCAGTACTTCACAGTGATGTTGCGTTCTCAAATCCTTTGAATTGATTGATGCATTATCAGATTTAAATTAATTATCCTCTCTGTTTTTAGCCTTTTGTAATCTGCTCTAATTGTACAATATCCTAAGTGTATTGTCGGCGTTCTATCTTCAATTAAAATGTTTCAAAATGTTAAGTTTTCATTCATTAAGAAAAGAACGATTTTTGTACAAGAATCAAACTACAATGGGGTTGGATTTCCCTACTGAGCGGCTGCTTGTCCAGAATCACCTGACAGTCCTGGCGGGACAAATAAACATAGAAACATAGAAAAATAGGAGCAGGAGTAGGCCATTCGGCCCTTCGAGCCTGCTCCGCCATTCAATATGATCATGGCTGATGTAGGGAGTGGTGTGGTAGGGGTCAGCCTCATCTCTGACTCAGTGAGCGGTTCAAATCGCTCCCACGCCCCTGGTTCTAGACCTTGGACTTATTTAGGGGTTGTGAATAAAGATGCAGTAGACAACACGTTCCGATGAAAGAATTTTGACTTTTATTAAAAGAAAAGGTAACAAACTTAAAACACACTTAACACTTAAACAGGTTGGGGAACACATGGTACAGGCGAGGGAGAATGACAATATACAAAAACCCTTATCCCTCCCAAAAATCCCACTATCTAGCTAGGTTTTGGTTTCAGGAGATCAGGGATAATGCTCACCAAACAGGGGTTTTGACAGTGCGAAATCCAGCCAGGTAAGTTGATTGCGATTTTGAGGTACTCTCTTTTTGTCCTTTGGGGCCTGCCGTCCCCATGTGGTACCGGTCTGTGAAATCTGCGATGGTGGTCTGGTCGTCGAGGTTTGTTGCGTTGGAGGCTTGTCGGGGCGGTACCTTCTGGGGCTGGACCGTGGGTTGAGCGATGCCGACTCGCTCCCAGTGGCCTCAGCTCTAGCCCTTGCCTGGCCTAGTCTGTCCCTGCCTCCGATCTTGCCCCGGGTCTGCCTCGTGGCCTTGCTGCTTCTCTCCTCCTCCTGCTCGTTTTGTGTGGCTGGTAGTATCTTGCTGGAACTTGCTGCAACTGGAACAGAGCTGAGAGAGACTTTCTTGGGGGATTAGGCCCTCAATTATACTGTTCAGACCCTTTGGGGGAAAAATTCAGTTGGTTGCGCCTCCCGTTAGCGCCTTAAGAGGGAGCTAATGGGGCGCGAAGCATCTAGCGCCCAGGCACGGCGAAGTTTGCGCCGCTCGCGAAATTAACTAGACATTTTGCGGCGGCGCTAAACACTACCGCCACGATCTCCTGCGCCGGCAGATCGTGACGTCAGTCGAGTGCGCAACGCCCCGGTATCACCCCGGAGCGGATATTGAGTGGCGCCCCCTGCCTTACCGCCTGATGCAAGCAACGACAGGTTGAGTGGAGCGTTCTGCAGTCATGAAGGGAAAGGTGGAGCGCTATTTAAAGGTGACCGCTTCCTGCCTTTTATTGTTGGTGCCATTTTTGAACTACTGAGAGAGAGGGAGAGACTTCTGGAGAGATTCAACGCTGTGTGAAGGAGTTTTGGGTACTGAGCAGCACTTTGCAGGTTCATTTTGATTTGCCATTCCTTGTATCGATTTAGAAGAGATTGTGGGGGCTACACTCTGAGCTCTTTGCCTGGTACTCTCCATTGTTCTTTCCAGCAGATTTGATGTGCAGGTCTCTCCAGGCAGAGATTCAAGGCTGCAATGAGCAGGATGTGGATGGAAAGCAAGATTAACCATCCCCTTTAAGAACTGGCCCGTGCCATTGTGTGTGTGTTCCATTGCTGACTGACATTACATGAGCTTCGCCAGCGCTCTGAGGTAGCGCCTCGCTCCTCGGTCTTTGCGCCTTAAGACAGGTGTGAAGCACCTGATTTAGCGCTCCAATCACCTCCAGGGGCGATAAAAGTCAAGTTTGCAGTCGGTGGCGATAATTAGCGGCAGGCGCTAATCTTTGCGCCCGGCCCATAATTGCGCCCCAAATGGGGCGATACTGAATTTCTCCCCCTTTGTCTTTTTCACACCAAAACCCCTATAGATACCTGGCTGATTGTTTTTTGATGAAGTAATGGCTGTACTAGATGTTTTATTGTTTACAGGCTTCTGGCATCCTGTTTGGGCCTGGGGATATTCAAAAGGTGTCTTGAATTATTCAATTTTGGATGTGTTGTGAGGTATTGGGTGAGGTTCTTCCTCCTGCCAGGATTGCAGTGCAAACAAATTCCAGACAGCTTGATTTCAAAAGCTGTCCACTGCCTCGCCACACCCCTTCGCAAAGGTGTTTTTTTTTTCCCATAGTCATTTTCAAAAGTCATTTTTCCTCAGGGTTTTTCTTCCCTGATCTTTAAAATGTCCAAAACTGAGGTTTTTACCTCAAATCACTTCACTTATGTCCCATCATCCCAAATTCGTAGGCAAAATCCAAAAATCACCCCTTTTAGGGTTCTATACGAGTTTCTGGGGAATTTTGCGAAGCTTACACTGATCCTCTATCTCAATACCATATTCCCCCTCTCTCCCCATACCCCTTGACACCTTTTGTGTCTAGAAATCTATCTATCTCCTTCTTAAATATATTCAGTGGCTTGGCCTCCAGAGCCTTCTGTGGTAGAGAATTCCACAGGTTCACCACCCTCTGAGTGAAGAAATTTCTCCTCATCTCAGTCCTAAATGTCCTACCCCGTATCCTGAGACTGTGACCCCTCATTCTCGACCCCCCAGCCAGGGGAAACATCCTCCCTGCATCCAGTCTGTCTAGCCCTGTCAGAATTTTATACATTTCAATGAGCTCCCCTCTCATTCTTCTAAACTCTAGTGAATACAGGCCTAGTCGACCCAATCTCTCCTGATACGACAGTCCTGCCATCCCAGGAATCAGTCTGGTGAACCTTCACTGCACTCCCTCTATGGCAAGTATATCTTTTCTTAGGTAAGGAGACCAAAACTGCACACAGTACTCCAGGTGTGGTCTCACCAAGGCCCTGTATAACTGTAGTAAGAAAATCCTTGCTCCTGTACTCAAATCCTCTTGCAATGAAGACCAACATACCATATGCCTTCCTAACTGCTTCCTAACTTTTGAGGACCGGGCCTTGTTAGGATCGGGACGTCGAGCTGAGGTTGGAGATTGAGTGCCTGCAGGGCAGCACCACTGCCAGCTGTAATATTGAGTGGTCCCGACTGCCTCTGGGCCAGAAGTTCATGGTGGGAGGGACCCCCTTATTAGGAGGGGGTGGGGGGTGGGCAGCCAAAGCGGTCGCGGCCCAGACTATGTATTGTGACGCTTCGGAGGGCTACTCCTACTCCTCGCCCACTCCACAAAAACAAAAAAGGAATTTAAGTCTGTGATCCACTTAGACCTGCCTTAGCTGATCCCGCGCCGCCCAGTTCAGTCCAAAAATGGCAATTGGGCTCCTATGTACATTGTAGGAGCAGTGACTTGCATTTTAAATGGGCCTACCTCCTGATGCAGGGCCTTTCAGTCTGCCCATCGGTAGGAGTGGGGGAGCGTTGCCACGGCCACAGCCGGGCGGCCTGATAATTCACCCCATGCAGATAAGAAAACATTGAAATGATTTTATATTGAAGTCGCTCAAACAGTAATGTAAGCAGGCTCGCGATTAATCGTATTCCATCAAGTTAATGTTGGTTGTGGTGTATTAAAAAACACAAGACATTTCCTAAATTTAGTTACATCATCATGAATAGATTTATCACCTATTTTGCTGATGTGAAATTTCAAAGCCACATCACGATTCCTAAAGTGAATTCTCGGCAGGCGACTGACACTTACGTTCCTTCATTGCATTAAATAATCATCTTCAGAAACGCTTACACTGGTTGGCAAATAAGTTTTAGTTATTCAAACCCGCCAGGAATAAGTAAAGCACTGATAATTAATCCACTCTGCAGTGTTTTTAACAGTCACCCATTCCTCCTGTACATGCACCTGCCCCACTGCTGGTAGCAGAGAGTTCCAATGTTATGGATTCTTCTTGTCATTGACAACGCAACCAGGCACAGATAATTTAATCAGCCGTGTATCTGTGGTGTAACTATTGCTCCCTAACAGTACTGCACTGTCGGAGGTGCCGTCTTTCGGATGAGACGTTAAACCAAGGCCCCGTCTGCTCTCTCAGGTGGACGTAAAAGATCCCGCGGCACTATTTCGAAGAAGAGCAGGGGAGTTATCCCTAGTGTCCTGGTCAATATTTATCCCTCAACCAACATAACAAAAACAGATTATCTGGTCATTATCACGTTGCTGTTTGTGGGACCTTGCTGTGCGGAAATTGGCTGCCGCGTATCCCACATTACAACAGTGACTACACTTCAAAAGTACTTCATTGGCAGTAAAGCACTTTGAGACATCCAGTGGTCGTGAAAGGTGCTATAGAAATGTAAGTCTTTCCTCTTTTTTCCTATTGAAATCAATGATATTTTCACAGATTTGGTGCTGAACTTGGTCTGTCGAACAAATTCTAACTGCTGCTTAAACTGATACAGTTGAGTACAAAACATCACAGGAGATATTATAATCCTCTATGATGCCAAATATCACACGGCAACAGTGGCTAATGCATACCAAAAGTTGGTGAAAGTTATTACAAAGTAGTTACAGCACAGAATCAGGCCATTCGGCCCAACTGGTCCATACCGGTGTTTATGCTCCACAGGAGCCTCCTCCCACCCTTCTTCATCTCACCCTATCAACATATCCTTCTACACCTTTCTCCCTCATGTGTTTGTCTAGCCTCCCCCTGAATGCATCTATAATATTTGCTTCAACCACTCCATGTGGTAGCGAGTTCCACATTCTCACCACTCTCTGGGTAAAGAAGCTTCCCCTGAATTCCTATTGGATTTTTGGATATATCTTATATTTATGGCCCCTCGTTCTGGCCTTGCCCGCAAGTGGAAACATCTTCTCTACGCCTACCCTATCAAACCATTTCACAATCTTGAAGACCTCTATCAGGTCACCCATCAGTCTTCTCTTTTCTAGAGAAAAGAGCCCCAGCCTGTTCAATCTTTCCTGATAAGTATAACCGCTCAGTTCTGGTATCATTCTAGGAAATCTTTTTTGCACCTTCTCCAGTGCCTCTATATCCTTTTTATAATATGGAGACCAGATCTGTGCACAGTACTCCGAGTGTGGTTTAACCAGGGTTCGATACAAGTTGACATAACTTCTTTGCTTTTCAATTCTATCCCTCTAGAAATGAAACCCAGTGCTTTGTTTGCGTTTTTTTTAAGGCCTTATAAACCTGTGTCGCTTCTTTTAGTGATCTCTGTATTTGTACCCCCAGATCCCTCTATTCCTCTATCCAATTTAGATATTGGCCCGTATTTTCCCATCACAGGCCTCCCGCGGGCGGAGGGCTGCGATCTGGAAAAATCTGTGCCCTTACCTGAGGGCTCCCGGGAGGCGCACAGTTCCGATGCTGGGCCTCACCAAACTGCCGGTGTGCAGGGCCCACGTATCCCAGAGGCGCAGGTAGTTCACAGCGTCCCTGGGATCATGTGGGCCATGGGGAGCCAATCACTGAAGGGAATCTCCCTTCATACATTTGACAGGAAGATCTGTCAAATATATGAATGGAGATCAATGAAAAAACATAGTAAAACTTTAAATAATTTTTTTTTAAATCACATTTTTAAAATGACTTGAAATTACAATAAATTAAGTGCTTTAAACAAAAATTTAATTTTTTGAAAAAATAATTAAAGTATTTTACAGGGCTAAAAATAAACTTAGCTTTTTAAAAATATTTTTAAATGATAAATCAGTGAATTTTTTTATTTTTTTTAACTTTTTTTCTACTCTTACCCTGGTAAAAGCAGGCCTTACGCCTGCTTTTAGCAGGCATAAGAATTGTAAGTGTTTTCTGCAGGCGGAGGGTCTCCAAAAAGTGGAACTATCCGCCCGCAGAGGCCCTTCTCCAGGGCAGCCGGAGGATCTGTCAAGAGCTTTCTTGACAGATCGGAAATGCCGGTTTCCAGCGCATGCACTGTGCATGCCTAAAACCAGCGCGTACACACCCGTAGGGATCGGAATATCCGGCCCACTATTTTCCACGGAGTATGTGGCCTCCTCATGCTTCCTTCCAAAATGTATTATCTCGTGCTTATCTATATTGAAGTTAATTTGTCAAATACACGCCCATTCAGCAAGTTTATTAATGTCCTTTATCTTTCCTACCACCGACAATAAGCTATAGTTCCCTGGGCTTGTTCTATCTCCCTTTTTATATATAGGAATCACATTAGCTGCCCACCAGTCCTCTGGCACTATTTCCTTTTTATATATATGTAATAGTGTCTCTGCTATCTCTTCCCTAAATTCTTTTAATATGCGCTGGAGGAAAAGCAAAAATCTGTCATAAATGGGAACAAAGTATGATGATGTTTAAATATTATTTCTGTCTAAACGTATTAATAGTATTTTTCCTTCAAACATTCTTCTCATTGATTTCTTTCAAAACCATAGCTTCATTTTACGTTTCAGAATAAGGTATTTGTTACGCTAACTTTTCTTTATTTCAGGGTTGTAGGCTTCAGATGTCCCTGAAATTGTTCAGGCAGATTTCAGGAATGCTTGTCTTCACATTCTGTTTATTATAAGTTTAGCTTGCATCCAAGACCTTGGGGAAGCCTGATTGTGTCCTGTCTGTATTGGCAGTAGGCCTGATATAAATTCTGCACCTTTCCACACAATTTGCTCTGAAGGGCATTGATTCATTCTGGTGTTCCCAGTTCCACAGGCATCAGTCGCAATCCAATACCTCGCTGACTCGTAGAATCATAGAATGTGTGGGACGTGCAGAATTACCCCTCGCCCTGTCCAACAGGTTACAGAGTTCAGACTTGAGACGTATGAGAAATTACACCAGACACACCGGCTCTGTCTTTCACCTTTTATTGATCCTCAGGCAGATTCAAAACCCCAACAACTATTCGAGCAGTACACCAATAATGTTAAAAGACATCGTACATAAAAGTACCTCCGGCAATAGACATGCCCTATATGTTATTAAGTCAGTTTAATAAATCATGCGTATATAAAAATACCTCAGCAATATATATGCCCTATGTCTGACTTTAATACATACACTCCTTCTCGGGTGATCAATCCGAGTTGGTTGTAGGCTCCGAGAGTCGACTGGCAGTCAAACAGCTTCCTTTGTTCTTCTGAATTTTTGCGCTTCTGTGTCTTTCCTTTATAGTGCCCTCCGGCACGGGCCCCCTCGTATATCTTTCTCTGCCTCCCTCTGATAAGTCGGTTTCACTTCCAACCTTCCCTGATTGGTGCTCCTTCTGCATGATATGCCCATATTCCTGTGATGTGTGTGTGTGGGGGGAGGGGGGGGACTTCCTTTTCACCCTGTGTTCCTCCTTCATGTCCATGTGGTATTCCAAACAAAAGGACCATATGCCGACCTCCTCCAATTTGAATCCTTACAAACAAAGGAACACACCGACTTCCTCCATTTTGAATCTGTACGTTATCATCTCACAATCCGTTTGCAATTTCGATCTCCACACAGGTAGCAGCGGTTTTATTACGCGTATAGCAGCTTACAAATGATGCAGCACAGAAGGAGGACATTCAGTTCTTGTGCCGGCTCTTTGAAAGAACTATCCAAATATTCCCGCTCCCCTGTTCTTTGCCCATAGCCCTGTAAAGTCTTTCCCTTCAAGTAGTTGCCGCCTTGTCAATGCCAACATCAGCAAGTTAAAATTGACCCCTAAGTGTCCTGGCTGTTTTTTTTTTTGTTTCTCCAGAGTCCAAAGTCACTGGAGCCGAATGTAGAACCTCCTGCCCGGTTAACTCAGCACAGTCTAGAGAATGAACCTAGAACGTTTCTGGTCTGTATGCAGCAGTTCCACACTTGGCAGCGCGGATAATAATTGAGACACCAAAGGAGCTGATACAATTAATCTGGACACAATGAGATCTGAGTTAGCATCGCTTTCAGGTCTTGAATTTTCAAGGCAGCATATTGTTCATAAGAAATAAATACCCTTTCTAAAAATTACAATCTCAAGGCTTTACTATACCTTAGACAAACCAGAAGCTTTTGCCCATCATTAGCTATCGTTAAGACCTGCTGGGGCTTTTATTAAATCACTGGCTGACTTAAGATTCTCAGCCTGTTCAACAAGCTGTGATATTATGCATTGGTGGTACTGGAGTATTTCATTCATAATGAAGGGATCATAGAATTACAGAATAGTACAGCACAGAAGGAGGCCATTCAGTCCATCGAGTCTGCGCCGGCTCTTTCGAAGAGCAATCCAGTTAGTCCCATTCCCCCGCTCTTTCCCCAGATCCCTGCAATTTTTTCCCCTTCAAGTATTTATACAATTCCCTTTTGAAGACTACTATTGAATCTGTATCCACCAGCCTATCAGGCAGTGCATTCCAGATCTTGACCACTCGTTGCATAAAAAAGTTTTCCCTCATGTCGCCTCTGGTTCTTTTGCCAATCACCTTAAATCAGTGCCCTCTGGTTATCGACCCTTCAGCCATTGGAAACAGTCTCTCTTTATTTACTCTATCTAAACTCTTCATGACTTTAAACACCTCTATCAAATCTCGTCTTAGCAAATGAATTGTAAGGCATTTTGAACTTTGCGTTTTAATCAGGGCCCTGTTAGGTGTTGAAACTTGAGAAGTATGCATTTAATAAATCAATTTAAAATGTAAAATTGAGGATTCTGTTTAAATATGGAGGCTGTAGATTCAGACACTGTATTAATACAGTGCATCATTATAATAGGGTGCACATAGCCCTGGCTTCAATTTGAAATCCTCTCTGTACTCTAGAATTGGTTCACGAGCACCCTCTCTTTTCTGAATTAATGCTTCTTTATGCTTCTGAGTGAAAAATCGAGATGACATTGTTTTCTGAGGTTTGAAAATCTTCAACTAGCACTTGTAGCTTGTACACTTGTAAATTAAATGTAAATAATCAGAAGTGTTTTTGGTGCTTTGATTGGCCTCTCGGTTTGTTGCTTCTGCCGAATTAAGGAGATGGAGCTGTGGCGAACTCAACAATGTCGTGTGAAACTGCTTCATTTTGAGTGTAGAGCAATTACATTCTGCAATACCCCTAGGTCTGGGTTTAATTACTGAGATGGCATTCTTACTAACATGCGCTATTTTAATCCATGAAAAAAAACGACTCTTTTAGACACATTGAAAGTTCTTCAGAATCATTATCTGTACATGTAACATTTCAACAGCCACAGGCAGTTCGTCCCATCAGGCTATGTGTGGATATGTTTCACTAGCGTTTGGTAACAGAGTGGATCAGTTTAGCAGAAAGCTCACTGAAGTGTTTTAACAGTGCAGCAGATACAATGTGAGGCTATGGGCTGGATTTTCATTGACCCGTGGAGGTGGGTTTGGAGGTGTGTGGGGGGTTAAAATTGCGAAAACTGGCGGGCGGGCACAAGCCCGCCTCCATCCCGCCTCCACGCAATTTTCATTAAATCATGTCTGCTGGTCCCGACTCTGTCCCGCCTCTAAGAGGCGGGATAGGCTGTTAAGGCCCTTAACAAGCACTAAATTGCCTCTATAATGCCATTTTGAAAGGCCTTTGTGATTTTAACCCCTTTTCTACGTGAAGCACGCCTGTTCTGAACCACGAATGTGAAACCTGGCAGGAGCACATTTGGGGCGGGCGGGCAGGCTGGCTGGCTGGCTATGGGGATGCATATATGGATGGCTATGTGGAGGAGACATATCTGGGAGTGGTGGTGTAAAAATATCTGGGAGCAGACTTAGGGCTGCTGCTGCTCATTTTGCAGGTCCTCTCACAGCAAAGGCCAGGCAGTGTTTGAAGACCTTCAATGCAGCAGCAATGATGACATCATCAGAGGCGACTTTCAGACTGAAAACACTAATTGGTTCATGGGTTCCCACATGCTGCAACTCAATTGCCCAATTAGGTGAAAATTGCATCAATCTCCCACATCCAATTGCAGTCAGGTGGATAACACGAAAAGTGGATGACACGACCCCAACCCGTCCCAGTATCAAAATCCAGCCCAAATGTCTTAATCACAAAGGGAGAAAATTAACACAGTCAGAACTTATTTTATTCTTTGTTCTCAGTGTCCAGCTCGTTCACTTCTCCTCACCTATGGATGTCACTATAGAGCTCACTGTGACAGTCATAAGTAAGGAACCAGGAAGGAGTGAGAGGCCAATCAGGTCATTTAGCTTGTTCACGCCCATATAGAGAACCTACCCAAAATATCCCTCTTGCTTTGGTGCCAGGTTCCGTTACCTCTATCCCTGCTTAATAGGAACCTACCCATAATTTCGCTGCTCACTTGGCCATCTTGCAGCAGTTAATTCTAAATGTAATGCAGTGACTCCTTAAATTTTGTTTAACTCAAAATATCATGAGCTTATCCTCGAGTCTTCTGATTCTTTTTACTGTATGGCATGAAGAACTTTTGTCTCACTTCTCCAGTTTCCTTCCTGATTTAAAAAAAACTTGGATGATGTCCCCTTATTTTTTTTTCCACAATTAGGGTAGCTTTTATTCTCTTAGCCTGAATCATTTGTGAAGATTTTTCAGCACCAACTCGCTTGTGAATACTGTTCAACAAGATATGTGTAGTCTATTCTTTACACAATATCCTATATATTCAGATATTGTGCTCCACTTTGCTCTTTACATAGCAGTGAATAGTACAGTCAGTCCTACACAGAATTCATCATTTATTTGCAATGAAAGAAAGGAAGACTTGCATTTATACAGCACATCTTAGAAATATCTCAACTGCTTCATAATACAAGTGCGTTAAACGTTAACTAGGCAAACACACCAGCCATTTTAACAGTCAAGATCCTAAAAATAGAAAGTGAGATATCTTTATTTTTGGTGGTGTTGGTTGAGGGAGTTATGTTGACCATGACACAGGGGGAATGTCCTGCTCTTCTTCAAATAGTGCCATGGCATCTTAAACATCCACATGAACTACTGAGACAGCAGACAGAGCATCAGTTTAACATCTGATCCCAACAATGAAATCTCTGACCATGCAGTGCTGCACTGAAATATTAGCCTGTGTTCTATGCTTAAATCTAAGAGTAGGGCTTGAATCCGCAACTTTCTAACTCAGAGGCAAGAGTGCTACTAACTGATCTGCACCAACACTTTGGTGTTGTTTCGCCTGAAGAGTCAATTGTAATGAGAGTCTACTTTATTTTAAATGACATCATTCTAAACTGAGTATTCATGCGTTAGAAAATGTTGATGTTTTTCTTCTGTATATTTGTACTCTGCTGTGTTAGAGGCTCAGTGGTCGCTTGTATCTGTGACATCACTGTTTTTTCTTGATTACGAGTGGATTCCTCACCTAGGAAGTTAGCTCACCATGATCACATGGGACATCATCCGAGGCTCGCAGCACCTCGACAGCACCTTCCAAACCCATGACCTGTGCTACCTTGAAGGACAAGGGCAGCAGGCGCATGGGAACACCATCACCTCCAAGTTCCCCTCCAAGTCACACACCATCCTGACTTGGAAGGAAATCGGACGATCCTTCATCGTCGCTGGGTCAAAATCCTGGAACTCCCTCCCTAACAGCACTGTGGGAGTACCTTCACCACACAGACTGCAGCGGTTCAAGAAGGCGGCTCACCACCACCTTCTCAAGGGCATGTAGGGATGGGCGATGCCCACATCCCAAGGAAGGAATAAAAAAAATTGGTATGCTGGACATGAATTTTCATCTCCCAAGATCAAACCTGGGACATGATTTTCTTATTGAAAGTAGAAGGGTGCACTCTTATAACCGGTGATAATTCTGCACATGGCACCTGCCTCCTAATTGTTTCCAGCAATTCTTTGACTTTCTTCTCTATTTTAAAGAAAGAAGGACTTGCATTGATGTAGCGCCCTTCACGACCTCGGGATGTCCCAAAGCGCTTTACAGCCAATTTTACTGCCAATGGATATCAGTAGCTTTCAGAAAGATATCAGGCAAGATCCTTCACTCAAATGACTTTTGTTTATCACAGCCGGTGAAACTATTACCAGATACAAACAGGATATAGTCACTGCCACAAAAATACATTGCTCCTTGGGTGAAAGGCAGCCATAGATGGAGCAAATAAGATTAGCAGCTGCTCCTCAACGGTAGTCGTGAAAGGAAATGATCCCCGCAGCATGGAGTCGACATGGTTAAAATTTGTATATCTGTGGTCTGGAGCAGGGACTAAGAGATGACTCATCAATGATGAACAACAGAGCACATCAGTGAGCTGGAACTCCCGGACCCCAGCATGAGATAAATGAGAAATGAGTGTATAATTATCGTGTTAGAAATACAGGGGGTGAAATTGGTCTTTGACGGTAGCGCAAAATGAACTGCCTGTTTGACACCACGTTTGATATTCTTTTTCTGTTGACTTCAGCGGAATAGAAAATCGGCTAGGTTGCAAAATAGGCAGCTGATTCGCTATCGCCTGTTGCACTAACACCAAAGATCAATTTCACCCCCATAGGCTTTTAGACTCAGTGTCCCAGTGAATGGTCGCTTTTCTTTATTTGTTCTTGGTATCCGGACAACGGGGGACAAGGCCACATTTATTGCCCAGTTGCCGTGAGAAGGTGGTGGTGGGTCCATTCCTTGAACCGCTGAAGTCCTTCTGGTGATGGTGCTCCCATGATGGTGTTAGGTAGGGAGTTCCAGGATAGTGACCCAACGACGATGAAAGAACGACGATACATGTCACAGTCGGGATAATGTGTGACTTGGAGGGGAACGTGGAGGTGATGGTGTTTACACAACGTTGCTGCTCTTGTTCTTCCTGGTGGTACAGGTCACCGTGGAGAGAGGAGCTGCCAAAGTTACCATGGGGAGTTGCTGCAGTGCGTCCTGTAGATTGTACACACCGCAGCCACGGTGCACTGATGGAGGATGGGGTGGATATTGAGTCCAGTGGCAGGGGTAGCAATGAACTGAATCATAGAATCATAGAAATTTACGGCACAGAAGGAAGCCATTTGGCCCATCAGGCCTGCGTTGGTTGAAAAAGAGCTCTCCACCTTAATCCCACTTTTCAGCTCTTGGTCCGCAGCCTTGGAGGTTACGGAACTTCAAGTGCATATCCAAGTACTTTTTCAATGCAATGAGGGTTTCTGCATCTACCACCCTTTCAGGCAGTGAGTTCCAGACCCTCACCACCCTCTGCGTGAAAAAATTGTTCCTCAACTCCCCTCAAATCCTTCTACCAATTACTTTAAATCTATGGCCCCTGGTTATTGACCTCTCTGCTAAGGGAAATAGGTGCTTCCTGTTCCCTTTATCTGGGCCCCTCATAATTTTATACACCTCAATTAAGTCTCCCCTCAGACTCCTCTGTTCCAAGGAAAACAACCCCAGCCTATCCAATCTTTCCTCATAGCTAAAATTCTTCGGTCCTGGCAACATCCTCGTAAATCTCCTCTGTACCCTCACTAGTGCAATCACATCTTTCTTGTAATGTGGTGACCAAAACTGTACGCAGTACTCTAGCTGTGGCCTAACTAGTGTTTTATACAGTTCTAGCATAACCGCTCTGCTTTTATATTCTATGCCCCAGATAATAAAGGCAAGTATCCCGTATGCCTTCTTAACCACCTTATCTACCTGTCCTACTACCTTCAGGGATCTGTGGACATGCACTCCAAGGTCCCTCTGTTCCTCTACACTTCTCAGTGTCCTACCATTTATTGTGTATTCCCTTGCCTTGTTAGCCCTCCCCAAATGCATTACTTCACACTTCCGGATTGAATTCCATTTGCCACTTTTCTGCCCACCTGACCAATCCATTCATATCTTCCTGCAGTCTACTGCTTTCTTCCTCACTATCAACCAAAAGGCCAATGTTTGTATCATCTGCAAACTTCTTAATCGTGCCCCCTACATTAAAGACTAAATCATTGATATATACCCCAAAAAGCAGGGGACCTAGTACTGAGCCCTGCGGACCCCCACTGGAAACAGCCTTCCAGTCACAAAATCACCCGTCGACCATTACCTTTTGCTTCCTGCCACTGAGCCAATTTTGGATCCAACTTACCACTTTCCCTTGGATCCCATGGGCTTTTATTTTTTTCACCAACCTGCCATGTGGGACCATATGAACTCTTCTGTCCTGCCTGGCTTCTCATGTGAAGTTTAGTCAGACAGTTTCACAAACATAAAGAACTAATAGGTCTGTGTTTAGAAAAATAAGTGTGGCGAGGGTACTTTTTCCCTTCATTGCCAGTTTTGGCTATACTTCCAATCCAAACATTGTTTGAATACTGCCAGGTGTTAATATTTGCATCTAGTGACCAGAACAGCTCTTCAGTGCAGATTATGGAGAGTGGCATTAGAAACCATTAATCAGGCCCCTGGTGATGGGGAAAAACTAGGGCACAATATTATGGTGCACCTGGTTCGTTTCATTAGGTGCTGTTATTATGTTTGAGAAATGAAGTAAATTAGGAATTGCACAGAGAAATGAAATCGAATAACCATGGAGGGATGTTGAGTTAATAATGTTTACATTGTATAAACTAATTATTCTAGTCTCTTTAAAAAGCAACAACCTGATTTATCTATTTTAACATTGAGGATGACTATCAAGAAATTTAAAAAGTTCACTTGGCTTCTCTTGACTAATTTGGCCAGAAATTTCCGGTCGGGATGACGGCGAACTAGGGTTTTGACAGCGAAATAAATGTTAAGGGCCTGGAAAACTAATTTTAATTTTGTGCAGTGCGAAATTTGTCCATTTTAATAAAAATTTAAATTTTTAAGAAACTTTTCCAAAAAATGTTTTTTCACTTTTTTTTAAACTTTATCTATCTTTATTTCAGGTTTGCTTTTTCCCCATGTGAGAGCCCCAATCTTTGGTTTACTCTCTCTAACATTTTTAAAAAGTTAGAATTCTAAGAGCTTACTGACTTCCTTGTTCGCTGTCTGTGAGAATTCTGCCTTTTGATTTGTTGCTTAGGCAGCCTGTTGACGGTCACAGCAGCTCGCGCTGGGGGATCCCCACTATACTTCGTTGATTTGAATTGAAGGTCGGAAAACCCAAAGTTCTCAACTCAGAGATTACGAGATCCTTGTGCGAAGCGTACTTCAGGGCCAGCAGCGAATGCCTTCGCTTCGCTGCTGACCGCAAATCCCGGCCCTATTTACATCAATATGTCGCCTGCATTAATCTTATATATAAAAATTATTGAAATAAATCTATAAATAACAATTATATATTTCACATTTACAATATAATTACATGATTGAATATATTCAAGGCGGAGATAGACATATAATTGAGCAGCAGGCGAGTCAAGGGTTATGGGGAGCGGGCGGGAAAGTGGAGTTGAGGCCAAGATCAGATCAGCCATGATCTCATTGAATGGCGGAGCAGGCTCGAGGGGCCGAATGGCCTACTCCAGCTCCTATTTCTTATGTTCTTATGATTTGCCTCAGCGACATGATTGAACAGTATTCTATGTACTATGTATTACCTTCAGATATTTGGTACACAAATGAATGTATTTTAACTTAGTTTTACATGCCAGAGGCCTTTATTTAGGTCTCTTTATGCTTTTGGGGGTGTTTTGCTGCAATTCTGAAATTGTGGGTCCGTTTTTATCGTTGTCCACGTTGGAATGCTCGTATTTCTGTTTAATATGTAGAATGAAAAGAAAGCAATGAGCGAGAAGTTTGAAGAAGCTCTGTGAAGAGTTACTAAAATACAGAGTAACTGCACCTGCTCATCAATTTTATACTTTTAATCCGTATTGATAAGGTTTGCAAGATGATAAACTGAATCTGCAGGGATCGATCAAAATTGCTTCCTGTGGGTGAACTTAAAGCACTTGACACATTTCCAATAGCTCAGATTAAAATGAGCTGAGATAGTAAAACTTTATGATGTTGTATATTATACTGGACTTATTACAAATGGATTACTGAATGGTAAACTACTGAATGGTAAACTACTGAATAAAGAATTTACTACATTCAGGAGTAGGCCTTAACTAATTACCTTGCAGTATTCTCAAAAATCTAGGCTGACACTCCAGTTCAGTGATGAGGAGGTCCTGTCTTTCAGATGAGACGTTAAACCGAGGCCCCGTCTGCTCTCTCAAGTGGATGTAAAAGATCCTGTGGCATTATTTTGAAGATGAGCAGGGGAGTTATCCCCAGTGTCCTGGGGTCAATATTTATCCCTCAATCAACATCACTAAAACAGATTATCTGGTCATTATCACATTGCTATTTGTGGGAGCTTGCTGTGCGCAAATTGGCTGCCACGTTTCCTACATTACAACAGCGACTGCACGTCAAAACAATTCTTCATTGGCTGTAAAGCATTTTGGGAAGTCCTGAGGTGGTGCAAGGCTCTATATAAATACAAGTCTTTCTTTTATTACAAACAGAATACTGAATGGTAAACTACTGAATAATGAATTAACTGCATTCAGGAGCGGGCCTTAACTCAGCACCTTGCGGTATTCTCCTTTATGTGTGTGCCTTACTGATTCAAATTGGTCCCAAGATGTCTAAAGCAAGTTTAATTTTTGTCTTACAGATAACAGGATACATCAATCACTTCAGTCCAGAGCAGTGAACGCTGAAGTGTTTAACAAGAGAAAGTTATGTGAGAGAATCTTCCTGCAGTAGACAAGTTGCCATACCTGGTTAAGGCTGTCAATACTTCTAAGATGTAGTTGCGTTGTCTTCAAGGTGAGTGTTGTACATTGCACTTTAACGATAATTCTGATCGTACCTGTGCACAATCCTTTGCAAATTCTACATATTGCCTGAAAACAATTTAACCAACGCTTTGTACACTTCTGATAGCCTCCAACCACTATTTCAAATTCGGCTCAGGATGCCAGGCAAGATGTGCTTTATCGACACCCCTGCACAGTCTAAGCTGACAGCACGCCAATTTTGAAACAGAAAATCCAGACAGCTTTGTACTTTTTACTATATATGTCTTCATATTCTGACACAATCGGTACATGATTTTTTTTTTTAATCCTCTTTCCCATATTCTGACATGATTCCTGTTTTATTTAAGAATGTGAAGTGCAGCTTGAAAGCATTGGTACTATCAGCAATGTACCATGAAATGTATGTCAGAAGTGACCACTGACTTGACCCCATCACCTGTAATAAAAAAGGCTGAGCTTAAAAAAAGGACTGGGGGTGGCGGGGGGAGGAGGGCGGGGTGGAGGGGAAATTTGTCCTGGGCGGTAGCGCAAAACGGTTGATGGTGAATCGGCTGTCCGCTTAATACTTCGCCCGATTTCTTTCATCATTGACTTGAATGGAAAAGAAAATTGGACGAAGCTTTAAATGAGCCGCCGATTCGCAATCAACCAAGGCGAATTTCACTCCGTTTCTCGAGTATATCACAGTCACTAATGTACGTGCTTTAGCAGGAAGCTGAGGAGAGGCTGATACATGAGGGATCTGACAGAAAATCTCTTCCAGCAGACGGCTGCCCCATCATGAGTTTCCTGCGATAATACTCGTGTGATGGTTCATTATTGCTTCACACATCAAAGCGGGCGAGCTGAAACCCATTTTAAATGACAAGTTACGTCTCGCGTGAGTAACTTAAAAAGAAATCCCTCTGTAGTCATTCCACAAATAAAGTACCACTGTATTAGAAAGGTTTCTGTTTTGTTGAAGGAGGAAAAGCACATTAAAGTAAGGTATTTTTAATACATATATGGAGTGGCATCGTCACGCTCACCCCAGCTCACAAGTTCCTTTATTCCACCTTGAGAAAAGTACCCCTATTGTTATTGGATTTATATCCGCCACCAGCTATTCTTGTAGTTTACATAGGATTACATAGGATATACAGCACTGTAACAGGCCATTCGGTTCAACCAGTCCACGTTGGCATTTATGCTCCACTCGAGCCTCCTCCCGTCTTTCCTCATCTAACTCTATCGGCATAACCCTCCATTCCCTTCTCCCTCATATGCTTATCTAGCCTTCCCTGAAATGCATCTATACTATTCGCTTCAAACATTCCCTGTGGTAGCGAGTTTCACATTCTCACTACTCTCTGGGTAAAGAAGTTTCTTCTGAATTCCCTATTTGATTTCTTGGTGACTGTCTTATATTGATGGCCTCTAGTTTTGCTCTTCCCCACAAGTGGAAATACTAAGGGCTAGAATTTCGTCTCCTTTGCACCTCCCGTTAGCGCCTCCGGGGGGAGCGTTAACGAGGAACTACTGGCTTTACGACCGGGCGCGGCGAGAGTACCGACGCCTGCGAAATTCCCGTCGAGGTTTGCGGCGGCGGTAACCCCTAGCGCCACGATCTCCTGAACCCGGAGATCGTGACGTCACTGTGCTGCGCATCACCCCGTTTACGCCCCCCGGACCCGAAATTCATTTCCACCCCCTGCAGCATCGCTGGGCGATAACACTGATAGCTACAGGAGGCGTTGTCAGGGAGGTTGATGATGGTTGCGTGAAAAAAAAATTCTTAGGGGGAAAAATTTGGTTGCTTTGCAGCTCCCTTTAGCGCCCCAAGAGGGCGCTAACGGGGCACAAAGCTACTAGTGCCTGGGCGCGGTGCCGCCAACGCCTCCCGTGAAATTCAGTGGGAGGTTAGCGGCGGCGGTAACCGTTAGTGCCCCGCGGCGCTGCGCCACCGGCGATGGCGTCATCGCTGTGCACAGCGCACCACTCACGCCCCGGCCACGATCTTCGGTAGCGCCCCCTGACTTACTGCCGGACGCTATGTCCAACGGGGTCAGGGGGGCTTACCTGTGGCCAGGGCAGCGCTATTTAAAGGCGAGGTGCCGGGCGGCCATTTCTGTTGCTGGCTGCCTGCCAGCACCTGCTTCCGCTGCCGTCCCTGGCCACCTGAGCACCGCCCCCCCGCACCCGCGGAGTACCGGCTGCACTCCATGAGCCCAGCACTTCTCTTAAGTGCCGGGCTTTTTTGCCGGCACTCCGATCCCGCTGGCCCAGCTGGGCCCCGGGTCGCATTACGCATGTTTCCTCCCCTTTAAAAAGGGGAGGAAGGCCTGCAATACCGCGGTGTGACGTGCCACAGAACGTGGCACAGTGGCACATAGTGCCGCGATATTCCCTTGCAGCGCCCCAAGAGGGAGGCAGGACGTTTCCAGTAGCGCCCCGCTTCCCTCTTGGGGCGCTACCACTGAATTTCAACCACGGGGGCGCTTATTTTTTCGGGGCACTAAAAGTAGCGACCCGGCGAAGTTAGCACCCCAAAGGGGGCGCAAATCAATTTTCCCCCCTTAATGCCTTACGTCAATTTTTCAGCATTTTCTTCAGCCGCAATCGATCAGCCCTGCACTCTGCTAGCTGATCATGTTGGATCACGGCTGCTGTCAGCAATGAGGGACCTCATTTCAATGCAGAGCCTGCAGCGATGGCCCTTCCCTTTAGTGGAGGGAAGGAGCGTTCATTCCCGGCAGCGCTGCCCTCGACATTGGGCAGCGCTGCACCGCCACCGCCCCTCTTGCCGGCTTCAGCACTCCAAGGGAAGTGGTCGCGCTTGATTTAGCGCTCCACTTCCTTCCTGGAGTGCTAACAGCAAATTTATTGGAAGCTCACAATCAAGATTTCAAAAGTTAGCGCATCGGATTTCTCCCCCTCTCTCTGGGCTGGATTTTGTCTTGGGGTCGGGTTGGGGTCGTGTCATCCGCATTTCATGGTTCCCCCCCCGACTCCAGATTAATGTGGATGAATGATGCAATTTTCACTTAATTGGGCAATTGAGTTCCAGCATGTGGGAACCCATGAACTAATTAGTGTTTTCAGTCTGAAAGTCGCCTCTGATGATGTCATCATTGCTGACTGCCTAGTCTAAGAGACTGTTGGTGAGAGAGGACCTGCGTGGCTTGCTTTTGATGTGAGAGAGAGAGAGAGAGAGAGAGGAGAGAATTTTTTTGCATCCAAGGCCTCTCACAGTAAAGGCCAGGCAGTCTCTGAACACATTCAATGCAGCAGCATTAGAGGCGACTTTCAGACCTAATACTACTACTACCTTCATCACATCTCCGTTGTAATAGTGGACCTGCAGCTCATAGTCAGCTATCCACTTGTGTTCCCGCCAGGTTTCACTGGAGTGTTTCACACCAGGCGTACTTCACGTCAGAAAAGGGTTAAACTAGCTAAAACGTTTCAAAATGGCATTACAGAGCCAATTTAGGGGTTGTTTAGGGCTTTAATGGCCTCTCCCGCCTCTTGGAGGCGGGACGGAGTCGGGAACCCTGCGACTGATTTTGTCAAAATTGCGTGGAGGCGGGATGGAGTCAGGATGGGGTCGGGACCCCCGACCCCGCAAATTTAACCCCCCACACGCCTCCAAACCCGACTCCATGGGTCATTCAAAATCCAGCCCTCTGTGTCTACTCTATCAAAACCTTTCATAATTTTATAGACCTCTATTAGGTCACTCCTCAGCCTTCTCGTTTCAAGAGAAAAGAGACCCAGCCTGTTCATCCTTTCCTGATTGTCATCCTTGTTAATCTTTTTTGCACCCTCTCCAGTGCCTCTATATCCTGTCACTGCCAATTTAGCACTAAAATACGGGCAATTTTAGGCAACAGACGCTTGCTCATGTGTTAAGACTGGGTTAGGTCTCAGCAAATATTGTTTAACTTCGGGTCTTCACAGTTGGTGGTGATAAGAGACTTGCATCTCGTAGGTCTGGCCTGAAGTCAGACTCAGGTTCCAGAAGTCAAAGGTCAGTGTTCCAGTCCACTGTTGTGCCAGACCTCCTTGACAAACTGTTGCTAAACATGGAACAGCTGGATTAGAGTTTCCGCTTTGGGCGCAATTGGCAATCTGGCCGCAAATTGCGCTTGAAATTGTGTTGGTTTTCCGAATTGCTTCAAGTTCCCGGTCAAACTCATTTGCATAATCACAAATGTAAAATCTTCCATGAACCAGCGTAATTGGGCAGCGGTAATAGAACGTAATCGTTTATTTTCTTCCCCTTGCATTGAAAAATATTCCTTGGTGTATTCAAGAGTGGTAACTTGGTGCAGTTTGATTAATACAGCTGAAAGCGGGTTCATCACAAAAAATAAACTTTTTAAATCAGTGTCTAGTCCGCCACCTGTGAGTAAACTGATTTGAAATCACGGAAAATTACTTTAAAAAACTCTACAGAACTATTTACTAGTTTCATTGGTGTACAGTAATCAGTTTCTTAACAAATTCAATATTTTTTTAATATTTGAAAGCTTTGAAAAGGTTCCTGCTGGTGCCCTTTTCGCCTAAAAGAAAAACGCTTAATTTTAAGAGTCTCCTTAACGGCCACAATAAGCAGAAACTCGGCATCCTCATTAACTCGATCAGGGGACGCGGCTGGTTTTGTGGGCGGGGCCGGCTTCCAGCGCGATGTTTTTTAATCCAGCGCTAAAAGATCACGGAAACTCGGTTTAAGCTCGACATAACTTACGCTTGAAATTCCTCGATCTTTTACGCTGGTTTGGCCGATTTACCCACGTTCACATTCTACCCTACGTGAACTTGAGTGTGATCCAAAACTCGGCTGCCCGTGTCCTAACTCACACCGAGTCCCGTTCACCCATCTCCCCTGTGCTCGCTGACCTACCTTGGCTCCCAGTTAAGCAACGCCTTGATTTTTTAAGTCTCATCCTTGTTTTCAAATCTCTCCATGGCCTCGCCCCTCCCTATCTCTGTAACCTCCTTCAGTCCCACAACCCCCCGAGATATCTGCGCTCCTCCAATTCTGCCCTCTTGAGCATCCCGGATTATAATCGCTCAACCATTGGCGGCCGTGCCTTCTGTTGCCTGGGCCCTAAGCTCTGGAATTCCCTGCCTAAACCTCTCCGCCTCGCTACCTCTCTTTCCTCCTTTAAGACTCTCCTTAAAACCTGCCTCTTGGACCAAGCTTTTGGTCATCTGCCCTAATTTCTCCTTATGTGACGCAGTGTCAAATATTTATCTTATAATACTCCTGTGAAACGCCTTGGGACGTTTTACTACGTTAAAAGCGCTATATAAATACACATTGTTGTTGTTGTTGTTGATTTCTGGCGAATTGTGCTGGTCAAACCAACGCAAACTGGCGGAAACTCTCGGCCGTTATATTTAAAAGTCTCCACTACTGAAGTAATCTAAGTACACAACAGTTAATGAAAAGGTTTTGTTGTTTAAGTACTAAAGCATATTCACTTTGCGTCCTACAAATAGGCATTAGAGCATTGTATGATCTGTTAACTGAGGCAGAAAATATGGGCGATCAGGCAGCAATAGAGTCATATAGAACCTCTTTAATTGCCTCAAAGTGTTTATCACACCATTGCTTTTGAAGATTATGTGTTGCAGCTGTGAAATAATAACTTACTGGTAAATCAAGCTTCAGCAATCAATTTTTAAAGCTAACGTTTGGTAGAAGATCAGTAACCCTAGTTACAAGATGTTAACCCTCCTATCCCATGGCCTTAAATTCTTACCTTGGATCGCTCCGCCTGTGGGCGGCAATAACAACACAATTCAGCAAACTAAGCTGTTGTAACAACTAAAGAGACGTGTTGCGCATGAGCTAACTATCATAAGCTTGTTTCTTAAAGGATTAGCTTTAGCCCAGAGAAATGACAAAAATAACTTTCAGCAAGACGTGAGGATGTGAACAGCGGCATTTAATTGGATTCAGACCCACGTAATGCTCACAATCAGAAAGTGGCAATAGATTTTGTTTTACCAATGGGAATGGATTTTTTGGGGGGTTTGCAGAAACTTTTGTTCAGGTATCATGGATCTTTCAAAGCAAGAATGGAGGTGAAATAAAACATCCTAAAAAGGTTTAAAGGAATTTCGAGTTTCATATGCAGGGACACTTGAATATGGCAACAAGGTGATAATAAATTTATACAGAACAATGATTAAGTCACAGCTGGAATTCTGTGTGCTGATTCGGGCACCCATTACAGAAAGGATATTGGAGCCATGGGAAAGGTGCAACGTAAATTGGGGAGGTACAAGAAGGATGTAGTTGCGTTGAGAGATTTGAGCAATTAGGTAGTCACTGAAGCAGAGAAAATCAAGGGGGGGGGCGAATAGAAATGTTTAAAGTTTTGCAAGGCTTTCAGCAGATAACTAGATAAAGATTATTTCCATTGGTCAGTGAGTTGGCAATAAGGAGACATAAACTCGTGCAGGTAACATAAAGGGGGAGGTTGGAAGAAAATGCTTCATGTAAAGATTTGTCTTTATTACAGAGGGATTGGAGTATAAGTGTAAAGAAGTCTTACTGCAATTATATAGGGCCCTGGTGAGACCACACCCAGAGTATTGTGTACAGTTTTGGTCTCCTTAACTAAGGAAGGATATACTTGCCGTAGAGGTAGTGCAACGAAGGTTCACTAGACTGATTCCTGTGATGGGGGGATTGTCCCATGAGGAGAGATTGAGTAGACTAGGCCTATATTCCCTAGAGTTTAAAAGAATGCGAGGTGATCTCATTGAAATGTATAACATTTTTAAGGGGCTTGACAGGGTAGATGCAGGGAGGATGTTTCCCCTGGTTGGGGAGTCTAGAACCAGGGATCACGGTCTCAGAATAAGGGGTCGGCCATTTAAGACTGAGATGGGGAGGAATTTCTTCACTCAAAGGGTTGAGAATCTTTGGAATTCTCAACCCCAGAGAGTTGTGGATGCTCAGTCATTGAGTATATTCAAGAGAAAGATTGATAGACTTTTGGACACTACAGGAATCAAGGGATATGGGGATCGGGCGGGAAAGTGGAGTTGAGGTCGAAGATCAGCCATGATCTTATTGAATGGCGGAGCAGGCTCGAAAGGCTGAATGGCCGACTCCTGCTCCTAATTCTTATGTTCTCATGTTCTTTTCAGGCTGTAAGTCCATGGGGAGGCATCCTGTGATCATGTGATGGGCCCACCTGATACCTCTGCCTCTGACCTTGCCAGAGTCAGGGAACGGTCCTTCTAGGAATGGTGGCACCCATGAAAGGTGCAGCTGGGATACCCGCCCGACAAGGAAACTTACTACTTACCTGTCAAGATCCAGGGGTGGGGCGCAGTGGGGTGGGCACTGGGTCCTTCGCTGAGAAAGAACTTTAAAGTAGCTCTAGCAAGGGGGCGGCATTTAAATAATTTGGGGGAAAAATCCTTTTTTCTGGCCAGGGGTCCAGGCCACGATCCTGGGAGGAAATCTCAGGACGGTTAGAAATGGGCCAGAGATTTGGCAATGCAGATCTCCGACACCCTTCCTTTTTTCCTGACCTATGTGCCTGGAGTATTGGCATTCCCCGGAGACAAAGGTCAAAAACCTGACCCCTCCCCAACACCCCCTCCTCCAATAATTTGTTGTGATTTTATTTTCCAGGTAAACATTATACAGGATATGACAAAGCCTGATTTTTCTCTTTCTGTGCATCGGTTATTTGCAGCATTTGTTCTGGCACACACCAGCGTCGGCGTGATTCCATCAGGGAGGGGAATTACAGCACAGCACACATTCCTACATGGGCCATTGAACACTGACAGTCTCCCCCGCTCCAGCCCAGGAGTATTCAAGCCAGTTATTCTGCCCCCAGCTGCAGCCCCAGATCAGCTAACTTAGCAGAGATCAATCCTGGGATATTCTTGGTTCATCTGGCTCAGTACCACATCAGACTCAGCATTGACCTTCTCACCCAATGGGTGGGCCATATGGAGTCACGACCATGAACTAATAGACAGCTGTAACCTCACGTACATGGAACTTAATGCATGGAACTTAATGAAAGGTAGCATAGTGGTTACATTACTGGACTAGAGAATCCAGAGACCTGGACTACTGATCTGGAGATACAAGTTCAAATCCCACCACGGCAGCTGGGGAATTTAAATTCAGTTAATTAAATAAATCTGGAATAAAAATCTAGTATCAGTAATGGTGACCATGAAACTATTGGATTGTTGTAAAAACCCATCTGGTTCACTAATGTCCTTTAGGGAAGGAAATCTGCTGTCCTTACCTGGTCTGGCCTATATGTGACTCCAGACCCCACAGCAATGTGGTTGACTCTTAACTGCCCTCTGAAATGGCCGAGCAATCCACACAGTTGCAACAAAGGTAAACCACACTGACTGCAGCGGTTCAAGAAGGTGGCTCACCACCATCCTTCTCAAGAGCAATTGGGGAGGGGGAATAAATGCTGGCCTTGCCAGTGATGCCCACATCCCGTGAACGAATAAAAAAAAAAAAATTCCAAAATTTACCTGAGAACTCGCAAAAAATTCCAACCACTGCCGTCCAGTTCACCCCATCAGTGAGAATATGCAGCTACCATATCAACTCTCATCCAATAAATGCTAATGGTCTTTCTGTGATGTCGATACGCAGAGAAAAATGATTACAACTGCTGGGCGGGAATGGGGCGTTAGCAACTCCGAAAATCACTGGGGCTTCCACGGCGGTCCTGTTTCCGCTGCGACCATTTTGATGAGGGCTTTCACAAATCTGGCCCAGGTCACCACCTGGAGCAGCTGGGAGCCTTGTCAATTAAGTCGGGGTCCTATGATATAATGTCAATTGGACCCCGATCCCATTTATATTGGAAAATGTACCTGCCCAGTACTACTGTGTGGTACAAGCCAGAAATGTAATTTGGTAGCGCTACTTAAAGGGGCACTCACCTGCAAGTACTCAGATCTTAGGACTTGACTTTTTTTTTAGAAGTTGCTGCTTTGAAAATTGGCATATTTCTGCTTTATTCTGCTCCAAAACCTTCAAGAAGTTCAGAGAGGGACCACACAGTGCTCAACATGAAGGCCATCCTGACTACTCCACTCTGGTTAGAGGAAACCGGAGGAAGTGGAGCAGCAGCTGCTGCCGGTCAAGGATCTCTGGGATCTGCAGTTGGGGTGCCAAGGAGACCACAAAGGAGGCGGGCTGCTTCCCAGGCATCGTTACCCTCCCATAGTGTCTATGGGACCAGAGTCAGCTACCTCCACTTCACTGAGGAGCAATGCAGCAGGTGGCTGCAGTTCTCCAGAGAGGTTATTGAAGAACTTTGCAGCCACTTACAGCAAAGATTGCAACCCAGTATTTTGCAGGTGGCCATGCATTGCTTGTGGCAGTGAAAGTAACTGCGGCCTCTTTCCAGACTGCGTCAGTTATATTGGTTAGTCTGCAGTCCATGCCTCCATCAAGCAGTTCACTAAAGCCCTCTTTGCCAATGTCAACCAATTTATAATGCTCCCCATGCACGCCAGCAGCCAGCAGCACCGGCTGCAGCGCTTGCTGTCATAGTAGACTTCCCTAAGTTCAGTCAGTGATTGATTGCACCCATGTAGCTATCAGGGAACCTCCCAATGGGCCAGCAGCCTTCATGAACAGAATAGGTTTCCACTCCCTGAATGCTCAGCTGTTGAGTGATCACCACCAGCACATCATGCAGGTCCGTGCCATGGTGCCAGTCCACTATTGTGGCGCCCACTCTTTGACCCAGTTCAGCATGTCAGAGGCTTGGGGACAAGGGCTTTCCTATTTACACCGGGCTCATGGCACCTCTGTGAAACCCACAGCTGAAAGAAGATACAACCTGAGCCATGGAGCCACTAGAGCCATTATCGAGCAGAGTGTTGGACTCCTCAAACAATGCTTTAGTTGCCTGGATAGATCTGGGGGTTTTCTGCAGTGCAGCCTGCAGAGAGGAACCCAGATTGTGGTCCTCTGCTACATTCCGCACAACTTTGCTGTGCAATGAACATGGCAAATGGAGTCTACACAATGAGAAGACCGTTGCCCTCAATTTCTTCGCCAGCGGATCCTTCCAGTCTGCAACAGGAGACATAGCTAACATCTCGCCATCCATCGCTGCATCCGGGAGGTCACTGAGGCTCTCTACAGTAGGAGAAGGGATTACATTTCCTTCCCCATCACCAGAGAGAAGCAGGACGAGCGTGCATGTGGCTTTGCCAGGATAGTGAGATTCCCCATGGTGCAGGGTGCCATTGACTGCACCCACATGGCTTTGCAGGCACCGCATAACAATCCTGAGATCTTCCGTAACCGCAAAGGCTACCACTCACTTAATGTGCAGTTGGTGTGCGACCACAGAGAGCGAATCCTCAACGTCAATGCCTTCATCCTGCGCCAGACTGGTGTCGGCTTGTCCCCTGCCTGTGCACTCCTGCTCCCTCCTGTTGTGAGCCACCTTGGCCTGCAAGAGAGAGGAAAGTGTGTCAGTGAGTGTGGAGCAATGTATTTGGGTGATGTGCCTGCCATAGTTGAATAGCTGTCATTGTGTACAAGGTGTGAGATGTGGGTGCGTGTGTTGGTAGGTAGAGATTGTTGGTGGGTGAGTGTTGGGGGTGTCGTGCTTTGGGCAGTGTGTCAAGACTGTGCTTCAGATGGTGGTATGTAGCATTTGTTGAAGCATTCACTCACCCTGACCACCCGAGTGAGGTTGCTAAATTTCTTCCTGCACTGTTTGTGGGTCCTGGGGACCACAGTACTGCTTGAGATGTGCTAGGCTACCTCCCTCCACATTGTGCGGGAGACTTGTGGCGAGGGCCCCCTGCCACTTGCTGGGTAGAGCACCACCCTCCGTCTCTCCACAGCGAACACCAACACCTCCAATGCTTGATTGCAGAATCTGCAGGCTCTCTCCCTGGGGCGTGGATCTACCATGAATACAGCTGCTTCAGTCATCCGGCTCCTTCTCCTTGACCTGCTGGCGGTGGCTGCTGCTGCTGCTGCTGCTGCTGCTGCTGCTGCTTGCTGAGGCAGTTGCACAGCCAGCAATACTGAGATTGACATTCTGCAGCATCAATGATCCTCCCCTTTAAGAACTGTAAAAAGCCTGTGGCAATCATGACTTGCGCAATTAGACTGCACCTGATATTGGTCCACCCTTTGATTGTAACGCCAATGAGCTTGGGTTTGAAGACTTGATTTAGGACTCCAATCATTCCTTTGAGCAGTGAGCACAATTTTTTTTGTGCAGTCTAAAGCATTCGCACCTGGTGCTAATTCTCCAACTTTTCTCATTATACAGCACATTCCTGGGCTATAATGAATTTCTAGCTCAGCTAAAAGCTTGTATTTTTCAGACAATTTTATTATTTATAATTGAATTATTTATACTCTTTACTATTGATGGATAATTACAGAAAGCTTAGGTTTGAGTTTCAAATAACAGTTGAACTGCTGCAGGGAAGGTGATGGTTGTTCTGAATGATGTTGGTAAAGGGGTAATAACAGTGAAAATTACTTTGAGCCTGACCTATGCAGCCCTCTGTAATGGATACTACTGTGATAGCAGGATGTTGGGGAGGGGCAGAGGTTTTAACATAATGGACTTGAAATTGCGGTCGGAGTCTTCCCGCGCAGGCGAATGCCTCGAATCCGCAAAAAAAGTACGCACCTAACTGGTGCCTCCGTATCTTCGGACTCTTGCGATCCTGGGCCTGCAGGCGTAGGCCTGGAGAAAGGCCCACGTATCCCAGGGGCGCAGGCAGTACACAAGCGTCCCTGGGATCACGTGGGCCAGGCCCAACCAATCAAAAAGGGGGGAATTCCCATTATGCTTATGGGGATTCCATTTTATGTACAGATGACAAAAAAAACACATTTTCACAAAACCTCAATAAAAATAAATCACCACATGTTTAAAATTAATAAAAATACAATTCAATTAAACATTTAAAGTATTTAAATTTTTGAAAAATAAATATAAACATTTTTCAAGGGGCCAAAAATAACCTAAATTTATTTTACAGGGTTTTGAATATTTAAATGATTTTAAATAATTTATTTAAATATTTATTTTCATCCTTATGCTGGTAAAAGAAAGCCCTATGCCTGCTTTTACCAGGTGTAAGATTTTTATGGGCATTCGCTGGGCAGTAGTTGGGCAAATAGCCCAACTCTCCGCCAGCGAATGTCCATTTTCTGCGCATGCGGACGATCTGTCGAGCTGAAACTTGACAGATTGCATGTTCCGGGTCTTCGCGCAGTGCACGCGGAAACCCGGAACTTGCGGGGCTCTTACGGCCACGTACGCCGTGCAAACGCTGTCATAGGCCCCGTAAAATCCGGGCCTATGTTTATGCAGCTCTTGATTGGTGCAAGTTTACGTTTGGTGGTTTATGCCTCACCAAAGCAACGTCAGGACCTGGTAAATAAAAAGTTGGAACAAGAGTAGTGCTTCAGTCCAAATACATCGGCCCAAAAATTAGTCTCGCTACGCGAGAGTACGCACTGTGTACTTTCGCGTATTCTGTCTCCAATTGCCGGTTTTCTGCATGCACTGCGCATGCGCTGAAAACCGGCACTTGGTGATTTCAAAAGGGGGCGGTTCCTAGGTGAACCGCGTGCGCGCTACAGGCTGCGCGCACGCAGTGCACTTAGTGGTTTGGACGCGCAGGTAAATATGGAAGATTTTACACATAAAGAAAGGAGGCGTAAGACCCTCTTTTAACAAGGTAAGTAGTTAATTAAGTATTATTTTGAATTTTTTTCAACAGGTATATCTTTTTTAGAGACTTTAAAGAAAGGTAAGTTTATTTTTATAACTTTTTAAAAGATTTAAAATTTTTTCAAAAATTTAATTTTTTGTTTAAAATGGTTAATTTATTTAACTATACTTATTTTATTAATGTGATTTTTTTTTAAATTTAATTGAGGTTTAGCTGTTCTTTTGGGGGGATATAGTATTCATAGCTTTCACAGCACTTGTTGTGAAAGCTATGAATGAAAGATGGTGTGCTGCCATTGGCTCTAACTGAGTCACGTGATCCCACAGCTCGCACGAATTAACTGCGCCTGTGGGATACGGAAGCCCAGCACAGCTGCTGTCCAGAACATCAAGTTCGTGCGAGCTGGGAATGAAAAAGCCAGCGCGCAGTGAGAGATCGCGGGGAAGCCTTACCCTCGCACGAAGGCTCCCTCACGAATTTTTGGGCCATCGTCTTCATTTTAAAAGGAACATAGGAATTGGTAGACGAAAAAACCACCAAGGCCCATCTAGTTCATCTGCTACCATCCTGGTAGTCGCATGATGCAACGATAATGGAGTTGTTTATTAACCACAGCAATCAATCTCCAACAAATAGTCCACAACCGAGCCAGACATGAAGCGAGGGGGAAACCCCAGTGATGGAGAGCATTGGGAACCATAGGTCCAACATCACCTGTTCCTCCCGAGCTCGCCACACTCACCACATGGAATGTCTCAAATTACTCGTATTGTGTGTAACAGAATATTATTTCATGAAATAACAAGAAATATCTTTATAGTCGAAAACATAGAAGCGGTTAAATAAATTTTGCAATCTTCTTTGCTGATTTAGGAGCCTTTCAATCAAGTCAATAACATTTTCACTCAATGCAGGCTGGGAAATATTTTTAGTCAATCGACTCTCTTTTTAAAAATAGAATTCTCATCCAGTACTGGGTATAAATCACTGTTGTCAAGGCAGCATAGTTCACTTATACCAACAACACTCACGAGCTATGCAGCTGGCAGCCTACTTTCCATAAGTGGCTGATGTGGTTCCTCTATTCCGGCCAGAAATTTGATCAGTCCAAGTGACGGCAGTGAAGCTGCAGATGGAATCGGGAACTCCTGCAAAAGTCTGACTGAGATTATTGCGCACAAGATTGTTAAATATTAATAATTGCAATAATTTTCATGTGTAATAAGCCACAATGTAATTATAACAGACTGCAGTATATTAAGGGTTCAGCTCGAAGAAGTACCATAGAGTTCCATCTGTGGGACTGTTACAATTAGGTGCATTCTGCGCAGTATTTGTGTTTGTGTGTGTCGGTCTATTCATAGAGGTATCAAACTGATACTATTCAAAAATAGCTGTAATTTGTGGAAAACTTGATTGCTTTTTTTAGGCATCATTTTGGGCTAATTGTCTATGAAAACACTCTCATATATTGTAACCATGGTAACAACCACGGTTTGGGAGTCCCTCCCAAACCCGCGACCTCTGTCACCAAAAGGACAAGGGCAGCAGGCGCAGGGGAACACCACCACCTCCAAGATCCCCTCCAAGTCACACACCATCCTGACTTGGAAATATATCGCTGTTCTTCATCGTCGCTGGGTCAAAATCCTGGAACTCCCTCCCTAACAGCACTGTGGGAGTATCTTCGCCTCACGGACTGCAGCGGTTCAAGAAGGCGGCTCACCACCACCTTCTCAAGGGCAATTAGGGATGTGCAATAAATGCCAGCCTTGCCAGGGACACCCATATCCCATGAACGAACAGTTTGAGAAAGCAGTTAAAAAAGCATACAGGATGCTGGGCTTCATAAATAGAGGCACAGGGGGAAAAATTCAGTTGGTTGCACCTCCCGTTAGCGCCTTAAGAGGGCGCTAATGGGGCGCAAAGCATCTAGCGCCCAGGCGCGGCGATTTTTGCGCCGCTCGCGAAATTAACTAGACATTTTGCTGCGGCACTAAACACTACCGCCACGATCTCCTGCGCTGGCAGATCGTGACGTCAGTCGAGTGCGCAACGCCCCGGTATCGCCCCGGAGTGGATATTGAGTGGCGCCCCCTGCCTTACCGCCTGACGCTAGCAACGACAGTTTGAGTGGAGCGTTCTGCAGTCATGAAGGGAAAGGGGGAGCGCTATTTAAAGGTGACCGCTTCCTGCCTTTTATTGTTGGTGCCATTTTTGAACTACGCATTCTGAGAGAGAGAGAGAGAGACTTCTGGAGAGTTTCAACGTTGTGTGAAGGAGTTTTGGGTACTGAGCAGCACTTTGCAGGTTCATTTTGATTTGCGATTCCTTGTATCGATTTAGAAGAGTCTGTGGGGGCTGCACTCTGAGCTCTTTGCCTGGTACTCTCCATTGTTCTTTCCAGCACATTTGATGTGCAGGTCTCTCCAGGCCGAGATTCAAGGCTGCAATTAGCAGGATGTGGATGGAAAGTGAGATTAACCATCCCCTTTAAGAACTGGCCCGTGCCATTGTGTGTGTGTTCCATTGCTGACTGACATTACATGAGCTTCGCCAGCGCTCTGAGGTAGCGCCTCGCTCCTCGGCCTTTGCGCCTTAAGACAGGAGTGAAGCGCCTGATTTAGTGCTCCAATCACCTCCAGGGGCGATAAAAGTCAAGTTTGCAGTCGGTGGCGATAATTAGTGCCAGGCGCTAATCTTTGCGTCCGGCCGATAATTGCGCCCCCAATGGGGCGATACTGAATTTCTCCCCCATAGAGTACAAAAGCAAGGAAGTTATGATGAACGTGTATAAAACACTGGTTCGGGCTCAACTGGAGTATTGTGTCCAATTCTGGGCACCGCACTTTAGGAAGGATGTGAAGGCCTTAGAAAGGGTTCAGAAAAGATTTACAAGAATGGTTCCAGCGATGACAGACTTCAGTTACGTGGATAAACTGGAGAAGCTGGAGTTGTTCTCCTTAGAGCAGAAAAGGTTGAGAGGAGATTTGATAGAGGTGTTCAAAATCACGAGGGGTCCAGACAGAGTAGATAGAGAGAAACTGTTCCCATTGGCGGAAGGGTCGAGAACCAGAGGACACAGATTTAAGGTGATTGGCAGAAGAACCAAAGGCGGCATGAGGAAAAACTTTTTAACGCAGCGAGTGATTAGGATCTGGAATGCACTGCCTGAAAGGGTGGTGGAGGCAGATTCAATCATGGCTTTCAAAAGGGAGTTGGATAAGTATCTGAAGGAAAAAAATTTGCAGGGCTACGGGGAAAGGGCGGGGGAGTGGGACTAGCTGAAGTGCTCTTGCAGAGAGCCGGCACGGGCTCGACGGGCCGAATGGCCTCCTTCTGTGCTGTAAGTATTCCATGATTCTATGATTCTATGATAAAACAGCAAAATGCAAAAAGAAGAATCATGAAGGAACTGATCTGGCCAGAGTTGGAAGGGCTAGTTTGATCTGAGCCACGCAAACCCATCAAAGACGGATTTCTAGCCAAGATCTATGAGGCATATTACAAGAAATGATGTGAATATATTATTGTTTTATTAATTCTGTACAAAGCAATAATAAAGGAAATCGTCTCTTTAATAAATGGCGCCCATTAGAGTATTTCACGGTCAATTTATCAAAAGTCATACTTTTTTGTTGCTTAAAGACTCATTAAAGTAACAGTTCCAGATGTCAGTTGTTTTTTTTTTGTTATTTTTACAGTCATTTTGTTGGCACACAAACTGTGAACCCATTCTGTGTTGAACGCTATAATCATTCTTCAGGTTATTAGGAAGTGACAAAGAGTTGCTTCCCCCTGGAGACTGTGGGAAGTAGTGTTGTTTAATATCTGCGCATTGATTGTCTATCATGGAAAAGAGATATTGAAAACATTGATTTATATTCAAAATAATCTTTAGGAGTCAGCCGTAAAAATTGTAGGCAACTCGATAAGTAAAGATTGTTGGAATAAAAATGTTGAATTCTGCCCTTTGTTTGCGTCTGCCTGGCTCGGTCTAGGTTTTACTGCTGCTGGTTCAACATCAGGTTCATTTCCAGCTATGCCATGCGTGAGTTTGGTGTAAATCATGTTGATTCTGCCAGCCACGGAAACAGAATCTTTACCTGCCATGGAAAGTACTTTGTTAGTTTCTGTTCAAAGTAGGTATCCACCATATCTATTCGGGACAAAAAACAATATCAGAAGAAGTATATTTGCTACCTTTCAACCAAAAACTATAGCTACTCAAATAGAAATCCAATAGGGAATTCAGAAGAAACTTCTTGACCCAGAGAGTGGTGAGAATGTGGAACTCACTACCACAGGGAGTGGTCGAGGCGAATAGTATCGATGCATTTAACAGGAGGCTAGACAAGCATATGAGGGAGAAGGGAATAGAGGGTTATGGTGATAGAGTTAGATGAGGAAAGATGGGAGGAGGCTCAAGTGGAGCATAAACGCCGGCATGGAGTGGTTGGGCCGAATGGCTTGTTTCTGTGCTATATATCCTAGGTAATTCTATGTACTCTCCCAATGGCACACTGAGTAGCTCAGGATGTGGGTGTTGCTGGCAAGACCGGCATTTATTGCCCATCCCTAGTTCTCCTGAGAGGTTGGTGGTGGACTGCCACCTTCTATTACAGTCCATGTGGCATTCTGTGGCTCAGTGGGTAGCACACTCGCCTCTGAGTCAGAAGGTTGTGGGTTCAACTCCCACTCCAGCGACTTGAGCAGATAAAGCTAGGCTGACACTCCAGTGCAGTGCTGAGAGAGTGCTGTACTGTCAGAGGTGCCGTCTTTCGGATGAGACATTAAACCGAGGCCCCGTCTGCTCTCTCAGGTGGACATAAAAGATCCCATGGCACTATTTCGAAGAAGAGCAGGGGAGTTATACCCCAGTGTCCTGACAAATATTTATCCCTCAACCAACATAACAAAAACTGATTATCTGGTCATTAGCACATTGCTGTTTGTGGGAGCTTGCTGTGCGCAACTGGCTGCCACATTACAACAGTGACTACACTTCAAAAAGTACTTAATTGGCTGTAAAGCGCTTTGAGCCGTCTGGTGGTCGTGAAAGGCGCTATATAAATGCAAGTTTTTCTTTGTAGCGTTTTGATACAACTGAGTGGCTTGCTGGGCCACATCAGAGGGCAGTTAAGAGTCAACCACATTGGTGTGGGACTGGAGTCACATATAGGCCCAGACCAGGGTAAGAACGGCAGGTTCGCTTCCCTAAAGGACATTAGTGAACCAGTTGGGTTTCTCCAACAATCTGACAGCCTCATGGTCACTGTTACTGACACCAGCTATTTATTTCCAGATTTTTGAACTGAATTCAAATTCTCAAAGTGCCATGGGGGAATTTGGATGTGCGTCTTCTGGATTATTAGTCCAGGCCTCTGGGTTATTCGTCCAGTAACTAAACTGCTACACTACCGCACCCTATTCAGACAAAGGTGATTCCTGGTTTGATCCCTGGTCTGTGATAAGTTAGTTGATTTCTAGGGAATATAGTCAGGATTCTGCAATGGGCCTTAGTGTTCCAGGTTAAGGAGGGGAAAATCAAGCCAGGTTCCCACACCTGATTGTTATCCAGAAACCTCTACTGGAAGGTAGGTGTGTGAATGACGAGTGCGGGCCAGGACATAGCTCGCCTGTGATGCCACTGGCACAAGCATGATCTCTTAACATAAGAACATATAAGAAATAGGAGCAGGAGTAGGCCAATCGGCCCCTCGAGCCTTCTCCGCCATTCAATAAGATCATGGCTGATCTGATCCTAACCTCAAATCTAAAGAACACAAGAAGTAGGAGCAGGACCCGGCCACTCAGCCCTTGGGCCCGCTCCGCCACCCACAGGGCCTTGACCGATCCGAACTCAGCCTCATGTCCAATTTCCTGCCCGCTCCCCGTAACCCCTAATTCCCTTTACTTCTAGGAAACTGTCTATTTCTGTTTTAAATTTATTTAATGTCTCTCAATGTCTCTTAATCTCTCCTTTTGTTCTTTCATCCCCTCCCCCTTTTCCCAGCTTTATCCTTGCCTTAAATCTATTTCATTTCCTGCTATTTCCAGTTCTGACGAAAGGTCTTCGACCTGAAACGTTAACTCTGTTTCTCTCTCCACGGATGCTGCCTGGCTGCTGAGTTTTTCCAGCGTTTTCTGTTGTTATTTCGGATTTCCAGCATCCGCAGTATTTTGCTATCGTATGATCAAAAGGCACTTAGCTAAGGTATTTAAGGGCATCAGTGCTCTTGGAAACGTTCAGTTCCTGTTACATTTAACCTTAAATTTTTCAAATGGTTGCCAGACCTAAATTCCAGTTCTCCACTGCTGGCTAAAACAGGAAACAGAAAATCAGAAGTCCCCAGATTTGGTTTCTGTATCTCGGGGAGCAAAATCTACAGGGCCGATATTGACTCAGGGCGGGTGTCGTGTGTGTGGGGGCGAAGCTGATGTTTAACCCTGACTGCAGCCCCCCACCCTCCCCCCCACACCCCACTCTCGCCCCGGAGCATGACGGATAAAATCATCCTTTGTATTTCTGGGCCAACAGTCATTCACAATGAAACCATGTTATATTTGAACCAGCACTTTCCAATGCCCGAATTCATTCAGTTTTAAAAACCAGTGGAGCAGTACGCTGATAAATTACATTTGTAAAACTGCTCTCTGATGCTCCTTATACGTTGCAGATCAAGTTTTACTGCTTTAAGAAACAGTCATAAGAGCTACTGACAATTTTTTCATGGTAAAGTGGCAATCTACCAGTTCCATCTGTTTACACGGGCACCGTCGAGATCTTCAAAGTGGCAGATTACTGCCGTATTGTTGCCAACTTATCTTTCGCTGCTACAGTGACTTAAGTGATTAAATTCTATCTGGAGGGAATCTGAATCAGCGGAAATTGTGTTTACTTTGCGAGTACGGAGCCTTGTCACTGCATTGGGTTTCACCCACTCGATTTTATACTATGTAAGCGATCAGTTCTTACTCTGTCATGACACTGCACTGCTGCCGTGGAACTATTCGTATCTGATCAGCATTGTCAGTGCAAACCATAGTTACACTACCCACTTGCATTGCTGTGGAGTGCGAGTTTACATTCACATATAAATTTTATGAAGCCATTATACCTCTCTCTCCTCCTTTATGACGCTCCTTAAAAGCCATCTCTCTGTCCTAATACCTCCTTATGTATCTTGGTGACAGAGTTTGTTTGATAACGCGTCTGTGAAGCGCCTTGGGACGTTTTACTATGTTAAAGGCATTATATAAATGCAAGTTGTTGTTGTTTATACATTTTGATTAAACTTGCAGGCTGAGAACAATGATACATTAAGGTTTCTTGATGTGAGCAACGTGGGATTGAAGGGTTGAAGCAATTTGGGACTGGGAACGCAAGGTTATGCCTATTACATAAAATTACATGGAACATACAGCACAGAAAGAGGCCATTCGGCCCAACCAGCCAGTGTTTATGTTCCACTCGAGCCTCCTCCCATCCTTCCTTATCTAACTCTATCAGCGTAACCCTCTATTCCCTTCTCCTTCATATGCTTATCTAGCTTCCCCTTAAATGCATCTAAACTATTCTCTTCAACCACTCCCTGTGGTAGCGAGTTCCAAATTCTCACCACTCTCTGGGTAAAGAAGTTTCTTCTGAATTCCCTATTTGATTTCTTGGTGACTATCTTATATTGATGGCCTCTAGTTTTGCTCTTCCCCACAAGTGGAAACACTCTCTCTGTATCTACTCTATTAAAACTTTTCATAATTTTAAAGACCTCTATTAGGTCGCCCCTCAGCTTTCTCTTTTCAAGAGAAAAGAGACCCAGCCTGTTCATTCTTTCTTGATAGGTATAACCTTGCAGTTCTGTTATCATCCTTGTAAATATTCTCTGCACCCTCTCCAGTGCCTCTATATCCTTTTTTATGATATGGCGACCAGAACTGCACACAGTACTGCAAGTGTGGTCTAACCAAGGTTCGATACAAGTTTAGCATAGCTTCTCTACTTTTCAATTCTATCCCTCTAGAAATAAAGTTTGCTTTACTTATGGCCTTATAGATCTGCATCGCAGCTTTAGTGATTTGTATATTGTACTCCCTGATCCCTTTGCTCCTTTACCCCATTTAGATTCTTATTTTCCAAGTAATATGTGAGCTCTTTATATTTTTCTTACCAAAATGTAATACCTCACACTTATCTGTGTTGAAATTTATTTGCGAATTACATGCCCATTCTTCAAGTTTACATTTATTAATGTGTATTAGTGATCGTGTTGCCCGGGGTTGTATCCTTGCCGATCAGTGGGTGATCACAAGGACCAAGACTAGAGTTGCTCAGGATCAAACCCAAAGCAAGGCTTTTCCCCTTTTCCCCCTCCTTGTTGCAAAAACTTGGGTTGTATTCCCTAAAGTTTAGATGGTTAAGGGGTGATCTAATTGAGGCGTTTCAGATTATAAAAGGATTGAATAGAGTAGATACAGAGAAGCTTTTTCCGCTGGTGGGGAAATCCAGAACAAGTGGACACAATCTTAAAATTAGAGCTAAGCCATTTAGGAGTGTAATCAGGAAGCACTTTTTCACACAAAAGGTGGTGGAAATGTGGAATTCTCTCCCTCCCAAAAGGCTGTGGCTGCTGGGGGTCAAGTGAAATCGTCACGACTGAGATTGACAGGTTTATTATGAGATAAGGCTATCAAAGGCGGGTAAATGGAGTTGAGGTGCAGATCGGCTCGAGGGGCTGACTGGCCTACTCCTCAACCCACTCAGCATACAAGCTCCTGCTCCCAGCAGCAAGAGTGAGCAACATCCCTCAAGACGGTGGAGCGCAGCCCTCCCCAAAGCCAAGTTGCAGCTGAAGAACTCATACGATATTTCCTAACCTGAATGAATGGTCCTCGGCCTCTGCCTGGGAAAACAATCTGGTATTAGTGCCGCGGAGGGGGATGGGGGTGGTGGCTTTTTTTTAAAGGACATATGGAAGATAGGCCTTTCAATATGGACTTCCCTCCATCATAAGGTCATAAGTGGGGATGTTCACTGATGACTGCACAGTGTTCAGTGCCATTCACAACTCCTCAGATAATGAAGCAGTCCATGTCTCCATGCAGCAAGACCTGGACAACATTTAGGCTTGGGCTGATAAGTGGCAGGTAACGTTCGCGCCACACAAGTGCCAAGCAATGACCATCTCCAACAAGCGAGAGTCTAACCACCTCCCCTTGACATTCAATGGGATTACCATCACCAAATCCCCCACCATCAACACCCTGGGGTCACTATTGACCAGAAACTTAACTGGACCAGCCACATAAATACTGTGGCAGCAAGAGCAGGTCAGAGGCTGGGTATTCTGCGGCAAGTGTCTCACCTCCTGACTCTCCAAAGCCTTTCCACCATCTACAAGGCACAAGTCAGGAGTGTGATGGAATACTCTCTACTTGCCTGGATGAGTGCAGCTCCAACAACACTCAAGAAGCTCGACACCATCCAAGATAAAAGCAGCACATCCACCACCTTAAACATTCACTCCCTCCACCACCGGTGTACCGTGGCTGCAGTGTGTACCATCTACAAGATGCACTGCAGCAACTCGCCAAGGCTTCTTCGGCAGCACCTCTCAAACCCGCGACCTCTATCACCTAAAAGGACAGGGGCAGCAGGCGCATGGGAACACCACCACCTGCAAGTTCCCCTCCAAGTCACATGCCAGCCTGACTTGGAAATATATCGCCGTTCCTTCATCATCGCTTGATCCTGAACTCCCTCCCTAACAGCACCGTGGGAGAACTTTCACCTCACGGACTGCAGCGGTTCAAGAAGGCGGCTCACCACCACCTTCTCAAGGGCAATTGGGGATGGGCAGTAACAGCGACGTCCACATTCCATGAATGAATAAAAAACATTTTTAGAAAAGCACTGCAATGTCAATATTATATTAGGTTGCGACTGATGCCTAAATATAAAACACCTCTGCTGAGCAAGACTATAACAAACACCATTTGCATCAGACCAGCTTGAGGGAAAAGCCCCCCAAATAATGAGGGGGTAAACCCAGTAGCTTCTAGCAATTGTATATTTTAAAAACAGTAACAACGTTGAATTTATTTTTGAATTTATGAAACATTTTCTTCCTGGAAACACATAAAGGTGGGAAACGATGGAAACAATGATATTTTGTCAAGTATTTTACGAAGACAAAGGGACGTCGGTTCCTCGATCTGACTTCTGGTGAAATTACGACAAAATTTCCGCCGGTTTCGACAGCAACCTTGCCGTCGGCAAACCAATGCGGAAATTTCCTGTGCTTCTCCTCAGAATGCTCCCGAACGTAACAAGGGCCGTAGAACAAGTGAAAATCAGCATGAACAGTCAGAGCCTGAATAAAGTGGCAGCGTGTGCCATCTATCTGCTTTAAGTCCCTTTTTAATCTTATTGATGCTATGAAAATTAAAGTTTGACGCTAGCAAAGCATCATTTATGCACATTAAGCACAGCAGGTTTAAGAAAGTGCAATTGTAGAAGCTTTTTTCTTTTTAATGTCACAGATTGTGAAGCCGTAAAAAAAAAAATTCAAAGATAGAGAAATAAGGAAAAATGTTTTTTTTTAAAAGTTATTAAACATCAGAAATAGTGACTTCAGATCCTGCTGCGCCTCAAATATTGGGCGTAAATTTTACGACGGTTCAGAAAGGGTGTAAAGGCAGGAAGCCAGTGTTCTCTGGGCTTTTGGATGGGAGTGGAGCGCTGTTAACCAGCTAAGGGGGGTTTTGGCAGATGCAACTCGAGAGTAGCATAAACCAACCAGGAAATTTGCACGTCGCAAATCTTGTCATTATTTTAAAGACCTCAGTCGTATCTCCTCGAAAGCTATGAGGGGGATTTTAACCCCAGTTGCCCAGGCGGGTGGGCAGTTGAATTGTCCTGGGTCACTCGCTTGTTGGAATGTTGCCCGAATCCCGCCATTTCTGATTTTAACGGGCGGTTCTGGACAGGCTGAGCCGCCCGGCCAAAGACGACAGGGGTCCTGATTCACAGACGCTTAGTGGGGTCCAGTGATGGACTCCATGCTGGCTTTAAGTTCGGCCTGAGATGGGAAGTTTGAGTTTCGCAACAGGTGAAGGCCAGCATGAAGAGCATCAGTCAGCTGAGGAAGCCCTCGAGTGAAGCTTTTTACTTTCCTTTGTAGGTGCCCGGAGGAGCAGGAGTGTCCCTCGCAGCCCCTCCCCTGGACTCCGCCCCCTGAAACTTCCTCCCCCGGACTCCCATCCCCACAGTTAACTGAGTGATAGCGGGCGGCCAAGTTGCACCCAATTTTCCAGAGGTCGGCAGCCATTTCCCACCCACTTCCTTCCCATTTTGGGCTGGAAGTAGGCCTGCGGTAGGTTGATGAGGCCTGCTGGTTAAAATCACTGTGGCATCCATCGTGGGTGAACGGGAAGATAACTGAAATGAGCCGTCTCCTGACGGAAATCTACTGGCAGTTGAAATCTCCCCATCGTCGTATTCCGAAATAAAAAGGCCCTGCTATGTAGGCCTGTTCTGTTGACTGAGGACCCTTAAATTAGGCATTAATCGAGTTCCCCTCCTTTAAATCTTTTCCACGGCATTAATATCCTTCCATCATATGAGAGGACCGAAACTGGATACTGTCTAACTGCGGCTGGAACAAGGTCTTGTACAATGAAAGGATTGTACTTCCAGTTTTATATTTAATTGTCCTAAATACATCTCCTAACACCCTATTCACTTTCACAACCACTTCTCAACTCTGATCATGGACCTTCTGGGGTAAAAATTCAGTTGGTTGCGCCTCCCGTTAGCGCCTTAAGAGGGCGCTAATGGGGCGCAAAGCCGCTAACGCCCGGGCGCAGCGATGTTTGCGCCGCTCGGGAACTTAACTAGAGATTGTGCGGCGGCGCTAAACTTTACCGCTGCGACCACCTGCGCGCGCAGATTGTGACGTCATTCCATGGTGCAACGCCCTTGTGGCGCCCCGGAGCGGAAATTGAGTGGCGCCCCCTGCCTTACCGCCTGGCGCATCCAACGACCAGAAGACTGGAACGCTATCAATCGCTGTGGGGCTGGGGGGGGGCGCTATTTAAAGGGGGCCTCTTCCTGTCTTTTATTGTTGGTGGCATTTTTGAACTACGCATTCTGAGAGAGAGAGGGAGAGACTTCTAGAGAGATTCAACGTTGTGTGAAGGAGTTTTGGGTACTGAGCAGCACTTTGCAGGTTCATTTTGATTTGCCATTCCTTGTATCGATTTAGCAGAGACTGTGGGAGCTGCACTCTGAGCTCTTTGCCTGGTACTCTCCATTGTTCTTTCCAGCACATTTGATGTGCAAGTCTCTCCAGGCCGAGATTCAAGGCTGCAATGAACAGGATGTGGATGGAAAGCAAGATTAACCATCCCCTTTAAGCACTGGCCCGTGCCATTGTGTGTGTGTTCCATTGCTGACTGACATTACATGAGCTTCGCCAGCGCTCTGAGTTAGCGCCTCACTCCTTGGCCTTTGCGCCTTAAGACAGGTGTGCAGCGCCTGATTTAGCGCTCCACTCACCTCCCGGGGCGGTAAAAGTGAAGTTTCCAGTCAGTGCCGATAATTAGCGCCAGGCGCTAATATTTGTGTCCAGACGATATTTGCGCCCCAAATGGGGCGCGACCTAATTTTTCCCCCTCTGTGTTTTAGGGGGAAAAAAAAGACTTGCATTTCTATAGCACCTTTCATGACCACCGGACGTCCCAAAGCGCTTTACAGCCAATGAAGTACTTTTTGAAGTGTAGTCCCTGTTCTAATGTGGGAAACACGGCAGCCAGTGTGTGCACAGCAAGCTCCCACAAACAGCAACGTGATATGACCAGATAATCTGTTTTAGTGATGTTGATTGATGGATAAATATTGGCCAGGACACCAGAGATAATGTCCCTGCTCTTCTTCAAAATAGCACGATGGGAGCTTTTACATCCATCTGAGAGGGCAGAGGGGACCTTGGTTTAACATCTCATCCAAAAGACAGCACCTCCGACAGTGCAGCACTCCCTCAGTACCGCACTGGAGTGTCAGCCTAGATTTTTGAGCTCAAGTCTCTGGGGTGGGATTTCAACCCACAACCTTCTGACTCAGAGTCCAGAGCGCTGCCAACTGAGCCTCGGCTGACACAGGATCTGCAACTTTCAGGTCCTTCTCCTGCTGAACAGCCTTGAGCAGATAATCCTGCAGGGATATTTGATCTGTTGTATGTTTTCGTGATGAATATACTACAAACAATGTGAGAAATCAGTGCTCACAAAGAAATGCCTTATTGACTTGTTAAGTACAACAAAGCACGATGTATAGCAATACTCTAATTGTGTTGCCAGCTTGTGCATCAAGTAGTTTTATCTTAAGAGGCTTATAGCTTTACACACATGGTGGGGAATCCTAGAAAGATAGCAGTGGTTTGTTTCAGTTTTAACTTATCATCATCATAAATAAGCATCTAATCAGGATGAGTCCATTTTTGGATGCATTACATTTCAACGATAATGTCGATGCCGAGCGGTTTGGCTTCACACCAACGCAAAGGTTGTACAGTAAATCCAGAAGCAGACCTGATTCTGGGCAAATGAAAGTGAGACTCCCTGCGCTTCACTCTGGAACCCAGTCAGGCCTCAACTCTGGATTTATGCTGGAACTTTTTAGCTTTGGTGCGAGGTAGTTTTGTTTCGTACTGATGCTGCAATTGTTAATTTAGTTACTTTGATTTAGTTCAAACTGAGACAAGTGACGAAAGTCAAAACCAAGGCTGAACTACATTTTATTTTTATTTTACTGACTGCTTGTTCTCTGTTTCTTTCACTCATGAACAGGCTGGGTCTCCTTCTCTTGAAAAGAGAAGGCTGAGGGGTGACCTAATAGAGGTCTTTAAAATTTTGGAAGTTTATGGTAGAGTAGATACAGAGAGAATGTTTCCACTTGTGGGAAAAGCAAAACTAGAGGCCATCAATATAAAATAGTTGTCAATAAATCAAATAGGGAATCCAGAAGAAATTTCTTTACCCAGAGAGTGGTGAGAATATGGAACTCGCAACCACAGAGAGTGGTTGAAGCGAATAGTATAGATGCATTTAAGGGGAGGCTAGACAAGCATATGAGGGAGAAGGGAATAGAGGGTTATGGTGATAGATTTAGATGAGGAAAGACGGGAGGAGGCTCGAGTGGAGCATAAACACCGGCATGGACTGGTCGGCTCGAATGGCCTGTTTCTGTTCTGTTCTCTATCCCAGAGAGCCGTGGAGGCTGAGTCAGTGAATATATTCAAGGCGGAGATCGACAGATTTTTTAGCTACAGGGAAGTCAAGGGTTATGGGGAACAGGCAGGTAAGTGGAGTTGAGGCCAAGATCAGATCAGCCGTGATCTTATTGAATGGCGGAGCAGGCTCGAGGGACGAAAGGCCTGCTCCTGCTCTGTTTCTTATGTTCTTATGTCCTATTAATTCTATGTGATACTCTGCCCTCAGAGGCCAATCTGTCAACTATCATGCACCCCTAGCTTTGGATATGTGCTTGACGGCACCAAAGTGAAGGGGAAACAGTGGGGAGAATTGTCAAAGACAAGGAAGTAGAATGGGCAGACAAGTGGCACGCACAGTTTAATGTGGAGAAGCGTGAGCTATTGGAGGAAAAACACAGAATGGGGTGATTGACTCAGCGGAAAGATGCTGAAGAGTAAGGATGAACAGAGAGACCTGGGATTCAAGGACATGATTCCCTGAAACTGTGAGTGCACATAGATGCCTTCAGGTGCCTGGGTCCTAAGCTCTGGAATTCCCTCCCTAAACCTCTCCGCCTCGCCACTTCTCTTTCCTCCTTCAGGATTTCTGATCATGGGGGACTTTAATACATAGATACATAGATACATAGATACATAGAAGATAGGAGCAGGAGTAGGCCATCCGGCCCTTCGAGCCTGCTCCGCCATTTAATGAGATCATGGCTGATCCTCCAATTCAGTATCCCGTCCCCGCCTTCTCTCCGTAACCCTTAACCCCTTTTGCCTGTAGAAATATATCTAATTCCCTCTTAAATATATTTAATGAGCTGGCGTACACTGCCATCTGTGGCAATGAGTTCCACAGGTTCACCACCCTCTGAGTGAAGAAATTCCCTCTCATTTCTGTCCTAAATGGTTTAGCCCTTATCCTTAAATTATGTCCTCTAGTTCTGTTCTCACCCGCCAAGGGAAACATTCCTTCTGCATCTAGTCTGTCTAGACCTGTCAGAATTTTATACACTTCTATGAGGTCCCCTCTCAATCTTCTAAACTCGAGTGTGTACATCCGTAAACTACATAGTCTCTCCTCATAGGTCAATCCCGCCATTCCTGGTATCAGCCTGGTGAATCGCCGCTGCACCCCCTCCATGGCAAGAACATCTTTCCTCAGATGAGGCGACCAAAACTGTACACAGTACTCGAGGTGTGGTCTCACCAGTGCCCTGTACAGCTGCAGCAAGGTATCCCTGTTCCTGTATTCCAACCCTTTTGCTATGAAGGCCAGCATACCGTTTGCCTTCTTGACCGCCTGTTGCACCTGCATGCTCGCCTTCAGTGACTGGTGTACAAGAACACCCAGGTCTCTTTGTACTTCCCCCTCTCCCAATTTATTGCCATTTAAATAATAATTTGCCCTCCCGTTCCTGCACCCAAGGTGGATAACTTCGCACTTGTCCACATTATAGTGCATCTGCCATTTATCCGCCCAATCACCCAGTCTGTCCAAATCGCTCTGGAGCTTCCTGGTCTCCTCCTCTGAGCCCACCCCCCCCTCCTAGTTTAGTGTCGTCTGCAAATTTGGAAATGCTGCATCCGACTCCCTGATCCAGGTCATTAATGTAAATTGTGAACAGCTGGGGACCCAGGACAGATCCCTGTGGTACCCCACTTGTTACTGCCTGCCATTCAGAAAATGAGCCGTTTATTCCAACTCTCTGTTTTCTATCTGACAGCCAGTTCTCTATCCACGTCAATACTTTCCCCTTTATCCCATGAGCTTCAATTTTCCATGCTAATCTTTTATGTGGGACCTTGTCGAAGGCCTTTTGGAAGTCCAGGTACACCACATCTACTGGCTCTCCCCCATCTATTTTACCAGTTACTCCCTCAAAAAATTCCAATAGATTAGTCAAGCACGATTTACCCTTTGTAAATCCATGTTGACTCTGTCCTATCCTGTCCCCATTTGCTAAGTGCTCCGCTATTTCATCCTTAATGATGGACTCCAGCATTTTGCCCACAACTGATGTAAGGCTTACAGGTCTGTAATTACCTGCTTTTTCCCTACCCCCCTTTTTGAATAGTGGGGTAACGTTAGCTACCCTCCAATCCATGGGCACTGTTCCCGAGTCTAATGAATTCTGAAAAATCATACTTAGTGCATCCGCTATCTCTAGGGCCACCTCCTTCAGTACCCTAGGATGCATGTTATCAGGCCCTGGGGATTTGTCCGCCTTCAATCCCTTTAGCTTCCTTAACACCATATCCTTAGAGATATTGATTTGCGTCAGTTCCTCCTTTGCCCATGTCCCTATTTTTCCCGATATCCCAGGGAGGTTTTTTGTGTCTTCCTTCGTAAAGACTGACCCAAAGCATGCATTTAGTTGGTCTAAAGACTGGGCAAACCAAATTTGCAGTAATAGTGTGGAGGACGGATTCACGCACTGCTGCAAGCTTGAGAGACATGCAGCAGCCGCACTGGCCAATAGTTGCGTTCATAGAATGATAGAATGATACAGCACAGAAGGGGTCCATTCGTCCCATCGTGCCTGTGCCGGAAACAGCAGTCAGTAGACCTCCAACCCCCAAAATCCCTTTGCTGGATCTGCAAACAGAAAAGTGCATTTACCGTTTTGGTTCTCCCAAGTGCTTGCAGCCTGCCCCTCTCAGATCTTTCAACGTATGGCGGCCTGGGCACGAGACTGCGTCGGACTATGTCTAGTTGCTGCTCCACTTGAGCCTCCGTCAAGTGGAGACTCAGGAAAATTTGGCAGGAGGCGTGGTGACATCATTGCCACCTCATTTCCGTGGCCATTCAATGTCTGTGCTTTCCCCTGAGGGCAACACGAATGGGGTGGAGATATAAAAAAAGGAAAATCTGCTCTTTCATAAGAAGCAGAAAAGTTATTGATAAAAATGCAAAGTTTTCCGTTGCAAATTCTGCTGTCTCTTAAATCTGAGCTGTGTTTTCTTGTGTTTATTGTCCACTATGTTTCACAGCCTCGCCCCTCCCTATCTCTGCAATCTCCTTCAGCCCCACAACCCCCCGAGATATCTGCGCTCCTCTAATTCTGCCCTCTTGAGGATCCCTGATTATAATCGTTCAACCTTTGGTGGCCGTGCCTTCAACTATCGGGGCCCTAAGCTCTGGAATTCCCTCCCTAAACCTCTCCGCCTCTCTCTCCTCCTTTACGACGCTCCTTAAAACCTACCTCTTTGACCAAGCTTTTGGTCACCTGTCCTAATTTATCCTTCTGTGGCTTGGTGTCTAATTTTTTTGTCTTAAAATACTCCTGTGCAGCGCCTTGGGACGTTTTACTATGTTAAAGGCGCTATATAAATACACGTTGTTGTTGTTAAATAATGCATTGCTGAGAGCGGATTGGCTGTGCTCCATATATGTGCACCTTAACATGTATGCTAACTGCTGTCTTGCTGCCTTTGGCTTTGGTCAATATATTCTTCTAAGAATACCTGATGTATTAACCAACTATTGGAAATTGAATGCCAGCTTCTCTGACAGCGGGTCATCGAAGCAACTGGTGTTGTGATACTGAGCTACGCAAACCAGGCCAGGTTAGGTGCCCAGTCTGTGTTGTGCCAGATCCCCTTCCCGCTGGTGGGGAAAACGCAGCGGTTTCCCAGCTCAGGCCAGAGTTAAAATTGCAGTCGGAGCCCGGTGACATCAGCGAACCCCGATCTGCATATTTAAAGAGGAATGCCGCCCCCCCCCCCCTCCCCCACTGGCTTCAGGCGGGTGCCTTGGCCGCCGGCTCAGAAGAGCAGATTAATCGAACATGGCGGGATACGGGTAAGTCACAGGGCCAATTTTAACTGGCCACCCACCCACCCGGTTTCCATCAGGCAGGTAGGGCTAAAACAGCCTTCTGCCTCTCGCAGTCACTTCCTCTGATTCTCCATTTTTTTGTATCGGTGCTCCAGAAATTGGCTGCAAATGTACGTCATTGGGGAAACCTGTGTAATTGAATAAGTCAAAAGAATTGCAGCGATTACCTTCATCACGACTTACAGAATTTTCAATGCATCCTGTTGGCTCTTGCTAGTTAACTTTCTACAGGATTTAGATTGCCGCAGAATCATTTAAGCTCCACGACTGAGCTCCCACTGAATCTCCAAATATACAGGAGCAATTTTTTCAACCTACGCAAACGTTGGATGGGTCCGACCTCTAGGTCAGCAGCTTATTGCAAAACTGTGCAGCGACCTTGCTCCTTGATGTGGAAAAGCTTACCCTGTGTCCAATGCAAAGGCACCATCTGGAATAACATCAACCAGCAACTATGCTTACTTCCTTTGAAAAAATACACTCGGAAATAATTCACTTTGCTGAACTGCCCATCTAGTGTTTTTATTTTAGTCTGCACGCCTCTCCTTTTGAATAAATAAATGGTAAAGCTCATTTAAAGAGGGGGTGGTGGGGATTTATTCTGTCCTAAACTTGTCCTTCACAACCATTAACCTATGACATCTTGTCCTGCCGTCTTGGTAAATCTGTATCCCATTTTATCTCGCTAGAGCGTCTTCTGAAATTCCTGTATCAAATGTAAACTGGGGTGATATTAGTGAAACGTATTCATTCAGTATTCTTTGACTATCATTGGAAGGAAGAAATGATAGTCTCAGTGAGTGAATACACAGTGAAAAACCCTTAAATAAGAGACTTTTAACCCACCCTAAAGCACAGTCTTAATTTCTAATGTTGCCAATGATCTGTACTAATCATCGACCAGGCATACCGTCTAATCTTGTCGTTTTTCTATTGCACTAACAGCGACCATGTGCCACGTGTAAGCTTTGTACCATTGCTTTTATAAGATATCGTTCCCAAAGATTGTATCTTAATAGAAAATAGTTAAGATCATCACATTAGTCAGAAATTGTCCCATTAACGTACTGACTTATTCTCCATAAAATGAAGGTACACAATCTGTTTGATGCTGAAACGATTTAAAAACTGCAGTATAGCAGGATTCCCACTGTGTTTTATGATATAGCCCCTGGGTTTGAAGATTTTTCACAGTGTGAAACTCTATTTGAGAACAAGTTTTAAAACAGTAAGAATGTCACATATTCAGATAGTGGCTGGTAATGGTGTTATGCCCAATTAATACCTCAAAGGTTACAATGCAATTATTTTGCCCCCACCTGTGGGTTCAACTGATAGTGCTAACAGAGCCTTGACCCGGGGAGAGGTAATTGACTCTGAAGTTAGTTCATTTATTTTGCTGCACATTGAAATATCTTGTTAGGATACCCAATGTCTTTGATAACCTATCGCAGAATGTGAAGACCTTTAATTAAAAACATTCTCAACTGTTAAAATTAATTTAAAAAAATATTAATTTCCAATTTTTTTCCTTCAAAATTCTGTATTACTTACTGGCACAACCTGGAGTCAGTATGGAAAAAATAGCCGATAAACGCAGCAGAAGCGATACACACTATCCTGGATTGCGTCATGATGCAGCTAATTCACAAAGAAAGAGGAAGTGAAGAAAGTTTAAACAAATAATGCTTGCATGTAAACACACCGAGATGTCTGCGCTCCTATAACTCTGCCCTCTTGAGCATCCCTGATTATAATTGCTCAACCATTGGTGGCCGTGCCTTGAGTTGCCAAGGCCCTAAGCTCTGGAATTCCCTCCCTAAACCTCTCCGCCTCTCTACCTCTCTTCCTTTAAGACGCTCCTTAAAACCTACCTCTTTGACCAAGCTTTTGGTCACCTGCCCTAATTTCCTCTTATGTGGCTCGGTCTCAAATTTTTTGTCTTATAACACTTCTGTGAAGTGCCTTGGGATGTTTTACTACGTTAAAGGCGCTATATAAATACAAGTTGTTGTTGTTGTTTATACGAATTTGATTTACTCAAATTAAATGACTAACGCTTACATATAGTGAGCTAATTATGATACACCTGATAAACACAAATAATAATAAATCAATGCATGTGCATGGGAAACCATCACCTCCAAGCTCCCCTCCAAGTCACACACCACCCCAACTTGGAAATATATCGCCGTTCCTTCATCGTTGCTGGGTCAAAATCCTGGAACTCCCTCCTCTACAGCACTGTGGGAGTACCTTCACTACACGGACTGCAGCGGTTCAAGAAGGCAGCTCACCACCACCTTCTCAAGGGCAACTAGGGAAGGGCAATAAATGCTGGCCTTGCCAGCGATGCCCACATCTCGTGATCGCATAAAAAAAGAAACAAAATTGAACATCCACACACAATTCTAACACTATTGGGGTGAATTTTCACCTTCACCTTGGCTCAACTGCCCGTTTCACACCCGCCCAATTTTAACTTGCATTGAAGTCACGGAACGAAAATCGGGCGATGTGTAAAACAAGCAGCCAATTCGCTACTGCCCGTTTCTGCCCACCGGTAAAAATGAAAATCAACCCCCCACGTTTCATTGGGTTTTTACCCTCGGAAACAGTGAGTAAACCAGATCATGGGTCAGGGACTACACAGGAGCTGTGACACATTTTATAGCAAAAGGTAAATATAGTAGGACCAATTTTTAATATCCGATACATGGGGAAAGAGCAGGGGAGTGGGACAAATTGGAGAGCTCTTTCAAAGAGCCGGCACAGGCAGGATGGGCTGAATGGCCTCCTTCTTTGCTGTATGATTCTATGAAGTTGGAAACCATGGCACAAGAATAATGTATTCCTGTAAGCCAGGTGTCGTGTTGTGCAACCTGTGGGTTGCTTATAAAGTACTGTGCAGTGAAACATCCAAGCTGACATGTGTCATTCATTGAGACTGACACAAATTAGTTTTGATTTTTAAACAGAGCCTATTTTGGCTCTTAGAGTCATAACGGCACAGAAGGAGGCCATTCAGCCCATCGAGTCCGTGCCGGCTCTCTGTAGAGCAATCCAGTCAGTCCCATTCCCCCGCTCCATCCCCGTAGCCCTGCAAGTTTATTTCCCTCAAGTGCCTATCCAGTCTCCCCTTGAAAACATTGAGTGTCTCCGCTTCCACCATTTCCTTCGGCAGCGAGTTCCAGGTCCTCACCACTCGCTGTGTAAAAATGTTTTTCCTCACGTCCCCCCTGTATCTCTTGCCCAAATCCTTAAATCTGTGTCCCCTAGTCCTTGTACCATCAACTAGTGGGAACAGCCTTTCCCCGTCTAGCCTATCCAAACCCGTCATAATCTTGTACACCTCTATCAAATCGCATCGCAACCTCCTTTGCTCTAATGAAAACAAATCCAGCTTCTCCAACCTGTCCTTGTAGCTAAGATCCCCCATCCCCAGAACCATTCTGGTAAATCTCCTCTGTACCCTCTCAAGGACCTTCACATCCTTCCTAAAGTGTGGTGACCAGAACTGGTCGCAATACTCCAGTTGTGGCCTAACCATGTGATTCACCGTAAAATTATACACAGCTCCTGATGTTTAAATTGTTTTATAATTTGTGACATTTTTGATTATCAAAATACTCACTTCCAGATTTTCTTTGATGTTGAGTGCTACGCTTGTACTGTTCAAGCGCAGTGAATTACCTGCTGAACCACACATGCTGATATGCACAATGAACCTCTTCGCTCCCTTCACCATGTGGTGTGTTGCAACGAAACTTGAGAGAGGTTATATTGAGCATGGAAGCCAAATGTCTGTTGTAAGCTGACTCTCCTTGTTACAAATATTTACATCTATAAGCTATCGAATAACATTGTATTATTCCCCATCGATTAAATGGCATTTGTTAAAAGCATTAGCTTTATGATATCATAAAATTACCTTTATGTCGCTGGCTCATGTCTTTCCAATGCAGTCTGTATTGTGCTACTTTCTGTCAGCCAGTGACTCAGTTAGTAGCACCCTCGTCTCTGAGACAGAAGGTTGTGGTTTCAGTTCCCACTCCAGACACTTGAGCACAGAAATCTAATCTGACGCTCCAGTACAGTGTAGTACTGAGGGAGTGCTGTAATGTCGGAGGCGCCGTCTTTCAGATGAGACGTTAAACTTAGTCTGCTCTCTCAGGTGGACGTAAAAGATCCCATGGCACTATTTTGAAGAAGAGCAGGGGAGCTATCCCCGGTGTCCTGGGGCCAATATTTATCCCTCAATCAACATCACTAAAACAGATTATCTGGTCATTATCACATTCCTGTTTGTGGGAGCTTACTGTGCGCAAATTGGCTGCTGCGTTTCCTACATTACAATAGTGACTACACTTCAAAAAGTACTTCATTGGCTGTAAAGTGCTTTGGGATGTCCGGTGGTCGTGAAAGGCGCTATATAAATGCAAGTCTTTCTTTCTTGTAGCATGGGTAGAAAAATTGTGATTTGTTGTAAATCGCTACAGTTTGGATCCTTAGCTTACATGAGTGAGTAAGATATCACTTATGGGTTATGACTACAGGTCTTGTCATGCATGGGATAAATTGGGTGTCCCCCCTTCTTATTATGCAACAGTCACAGTGTGTACATAGGTGATTTAACTATGCACCTGGGGTCCTTTTAGTTATCAAAGGATGGCTTTAGATGAAGTGTAAATTGCGCTGGCAGAATGAAATACAGCTGCCATGTGGGAGAGAAGAAAAGACACAAACGAAAGGTGTGGATAAAAGATCCCATGGCACTATTTTAAAGAAGAGCAGGGGAATTATTCTTGGTGTCCTGGCCAATATTCATCCCTCAATCAACAATACTAAAACAGATTATCTGGTCATTTGGGGAGACCAAACGCAGATTGGGTGACCGATTGGGAACACCTTCGTTCAGTCCGTAAGGGGGACCCTGAGCTCCCGGTGGCCTGTCACTTTAATTCTCCGCTCCACTCCCACTCAGACCTCACCGTCCTCAGCCTCTTGCATTGTTCCACTGAAGCTCAGCGAAAGCTCGAGGAACAGCAACTCATCTTTCGATTAGGCACTTTACAGCCTTCTGGACTCAACTTAGAGTTCAACAATTTCAGATCATAACCTCGGCCCCTATCCTATATATATTTTTTATCCACACCTTTTGTTTGTGTCTTTTCTTCTCTCCCACATGGCAGCTGTCTTTCATTCTGCCAGCGCAATTTACACTTCATCTAGAGCCATCCTTTGTTTCTTAACCTGTCCCATTACCATCTCCTTTTGCCTTGAATATCTCTTAATGTCTCTTAATCTCTCCTGCCTTCTATCCTATCACAGACTTTCCCTTTTGTTCTTTCATCCCCTCCTCCCTTTCCCAGCCCCTACACTTGCTTAAAAATCTGTTCCATTTCCTGCTTTTTTCCAGTTCTGACGAAAGGTCATTGACCTGAAACGTTAACTCTGTTTCTCTCTTCACAGATGCTGCCTGACCGGCTGAGTATCTCCAGCATTTTCTGTTTTTATTCCTTTTAGTAAAAATGTGTTAAAATCCAATTTTTACCTTCTATCTACTGGGCACTATTAATTTCACTATTTTTAATATTCAAACATATTTCACAGGAGGATTACTCATTGTTGAATGGCAGAGCAGGCTCGAAGGGCTGTATCGGCTACTCCTGCTCCTAATTTTTATGTTCTTGTGGACATTAGCATCTCCAACAAGTAATGTTCTGCCCTCTAATTATTTTTTTTGCATACCTTTCCTTGCGGTCAGTAGCATGTTCCTGCTCTGAGCATTCGAGCTTGCTTGTCTTGCAATGTCCTAATGAAGATGTCTGGGCTGGTTCCATCACTGTTGCATATGGTTCACACCTTGACTCCCCAGACTGACACTATGCAGTTCTACGGGTTGAAGGGGTACAAACATACAAAATAAATGGATTAATGCATGTGTTAAAATAGCAGGAAAAAGAATTTCATATGATGCGCTAATATGTTCCGATATTAATATCGCACAATGCAATTCCACCCTCTAATGCCGAAAGCTAGATCAGAAATTCATAAACAGTGGTCGAAACCCATCCTCTGTATACCTTGAGTATGTTTATGCTTGTAAAAAGACTTGCATTTATATAGCACCTTTCATAACCACCTGACGTCCCAAAGCACTTTACAACCAATGAATTCCTTTTTCAAGTGTAGCCTCTGTTGTAATGTAGGAAATGTAGCAGCCAATTTGTGCACAGCAAGCTCCCACAGACAGCAATGTGATGATGACCAGATAATCTGTTTTAGTGATGTTGATTGAGGGATAAATATTGGCTGGGACACCGGGGATAACTCCCCTGCTCTTCTTCGAAATAGTGCCATGGGATCTTTTACGTCCACCTGAGAGGGCAGACGGGGCCTCGGTTTAACGTCTCATCCGAAAGACGGCACCTCCGAGAGGGCAGCACTCCCCCAGCACTGCACTGGGAGTGTCAGCCTAGATTTTTGTGCTCAAGTTTCAGTGGGTGCGAATTAGAACCACCCAACACTTCTGACTCAGAGGCAAGGGTGCTAACAACTGAGCCACTGGCTGTCACCATGGACCCAGAGAGGTTTGCCAGGATGCATTTATTTGTCTTTTTCCAATTTTGCAAGAAATTGACTGAAAATGCAGGCAGCCATCAGCAAATTGGAGGTTTGCAGGCCCAAGCTCCATGGATAATGTAACTTTAATGTACTTTAGACATGATACTTCAAAGCGTGCAAATATTAAAGAAGAAATTACGTCTGTTATATCCTTCATGTGTACGCCATTCTCTGCAAAACTAACCTCAAAGCGTCTAATTTTTTAACAGCCACACATTCAAAAGAACGCCTGAATTATGCACCATTTCAAAGATTCCTCTGCATTTAACAAAAAACTGTCTTGGAAAATAAGCTTGTCATTTTGGTCATGTTTCTGCTTTGTCACAAAGCAGCAGTTTTTGAATGAGTTTGCCTTTTGCTTGTTGAACTCTGAAATTGGCTTCTGACGGCTGTACACAAATGCCGAACAATGTCGAAGTCGTCTCAGCGGAATGTTCTGCCAGACTGACTGAAATGAGCTGAGGAACTGCGGCTGGCCATTCTGCTGTTTATTTTGGGCGCATTGCTCTGTGGACAGGCAGCTTCAATCTGCAAAGATGACAGCAACTCTTGAGCTGCTGCCTGGGCGTTTGTCTAAGCAAATGAGTCTTCAGTTCTTCAACACACCAGGCGCTTTCGCTGCGCGTGCGGCTATCGTTGACATGGGGTTGAGTAGTTGCACTGGTGTACAAGAAATGGCACAGGACACACAATTCACCAGCTCCCTGCTCCACTGATCCATCAGGCAATTTCCCAGGGAAAAAAAAGGAAGACTTGCATTTATACAGCGCCTTTCACGACCACAGGACGTCCAAAAGCACTTTACAGCCAATGAAGTACTTTTTGAAGTGTAGTCCCTGTTGTAATGTAGGAAACGCGGCAGCCAATTTGCGCACAGCAAACAGCAATGTGATAATGACCAGATAATCTGTTTTTAGTGATGTTGATTGAGGGATAAATATTGGCCCCAGGACACCGGGGATAACTCCCCCTGCTCTTCTTCGAAATAGTGCCATGGGATCTTTCACATCCACCTGAGAGAGCAGAGGGGGCCTCGGTTTAATGTATCATCCGAAAGCTGGCACCTCCGACAGTGCAGCGCTCCCTCACTACTGCACAGGATTGTCAGCCTAGATTTTATGCTCAGGTCCCTAGAGTGGGACTTGAACCCACAACCTTCTGACTCAGACGTGAGAGTACTACCAACTGAGCCATTCAGGCCCCGATAGTGGGTGGGTTTTCCCGAGCCGCAGTGGGTGGCCGGAGTTTCGGAGGTGAAACCTAGAAGGGCAACACGGTGGCATAGTGGTTAGCACTGGTGCCTCACAGCGCCAGAGACCCGGGTTCGAATCTGACCTCGGGTGACTGTCTGTGTGGAGTTTGCACATTCTCCCCGTGTCTGCGTGGGTTTCCTCCGGGTGCTCCGGTTTCCTCCCACAGTCCAAAAATGTGTGGGTTAGGTTGATTTGGCTATGATAAATTGACCCTTAGTGTTAGGGGGGATTAAATATGTGGGGTTATGGGGATAGGATGGGATATGTTAGGGGGAATTAAATACGTGGGGTTACGGGGGTAGGGTGGGATATGTGTACTGTGGGGATTAAAGCAGGGACAGGGTACTGGATTTGGATGATCAGCCATGATCGTATTGAATGGCGGAGCAGGCTCGACGGGCCGAATGGCCTACTCCTGCTCCTAGATTCTATGTTTCTATGTTTCTATGTTTAAGTCTGGGTGTACCCCGCATGCTAGCGAGCGTATTTTTTTGAAAGGTTCCCTGCCCAGAGTTCAGCCTGTTCAACAGGTTTGGCTTCCAGTCGGGTGGGGAGCACTCCGGAGCAGGCCGCAGGGTCAGGTAAGGAGCCTGCTTCTGCTAGTGGGAGCATGGGGGGGGTGGGTCTGAATCTGGGGGCGGGCTCCGATCCCGGGTGTCCCATCCCTGATTGGGGAAGGGGTCTTTCGATGCTGGGGGCGGGTGTCTGATCTCAGGGAAGCAGGTAAGCTTGGGGGGGCCGGGAGAAGCACTCCTGCTCCCCCTGGCCCACAAACAGTGCTGTAAGGGCATTTACCTTTTCCCCAAAGCCCTCCGCACCTCCCTTGAGCTGCTGGATTTCCCAGGGTTAAACCTGTAAGGGAAGTTAAATGTCAGGCTCCCAGCCTCATTGTAATATTTAAATGTCCAACCCGCCCCCTGGGAGCTGATTGGCTGCCAGCCCCCTGTCCCGCCTCTGTTAAACCCGGAAGTTGACGGGTTGGGGTCGGGTTTGAAATTTAAATTTTTTTTACATCTCACCCGACCCCAACCCACCCATTTTTGTGGGTTAAAATTCACCCCATATTTCTCTTGCTCAAACAGCGTGAGAGCTGAATGTATATCTGTAACTGATGGAAATGAACTTGTGTAATTGCATGATGTCAATACCTAACCCGCAAAGTGCATTTATCTCGACCAGAGAACAGTGGGTGTTAGAGGCCAATCAGGTTCAGCAGTTTCTTGAAGATCAACTATTTGAATTTTGATCGCTGCAACCATAATTGCCACAGTGGGTGTAGCATTCACTGCGATTCTACCCAGGAATGTTTTGGAGGCTGAGAAAAAAGGGAGATTTGGCAGCATGGGAGGCATCAGCCCACACCTGCCGTTATTCTCTCAGCCGTGATTACAAGACCCAGGCGCAGCAGAAATTGGGCAGGCGGGTAGTTAACTGTGCCCGGGAGACCGATCGTGCGACATCCCACACCCTTCCGACCAGGTATGAAGGACACACACAGGGTCCTTCTTTAAATATGCAGATTGGGTTCCGATGAGGGGGCATGTTTGACTATCGCCTCCTCCCCTGCCTGCCCGATTCTTGCCCCGAGTTAAAATTGGGGCTCATGCCAGGGGTCTGCTCAATATGATATTTCTCCAGTGGATGGACCCAGCATCATAATCCATTCATAAGTTAATTACTTGTGTGTTGTTTGATTGGAGGTTTCCAATGGCTTCCCGCTATGTATCCTCTGTTTTATTAGTGAAATGTATAAAGCTTCAGACTGTCCTTGAGATCTGGGAAAAAGAAGAAGGACTTAATTAATTAGAGGGCAGAACATTACTTGTTGGAGATGCTAATGTCCACAAGAACAAAAGAATTAGGAGCAGGAGTAGCCGATATGGCCCTTCGAGCCTGCTCCGCAATTCAATAAGATCATGGCTGATCTTTGACTTCAACTCCACTTTCCCACCCGATCCCCATATCCCTTGATTCCCCTAGAGTCCAAAAATCTATCGATCTCAACAATGAGCAATCCTCCTGTGAAATATATTTGAATATTAAAAATAATGAAATTAATAGTGCCCAGTAGATAGAAGGTAAAATTAAATTTTAACACATTTTTACAAAAAGCACACTAGGTGCATAGTTAAATCACCTATGTACACACTGTGACTGTTGCATAATAAGAAAGGGGGACACCCAATTTATCCCATGCATGACAGTACCTCTAGTCATAACCCATAAGTGATATCTTACTCACTAATGTAAGCTATGGATCCAAACTGTAGCGATTTACAACAAATCACAATTTTTCTACCCATGCTACAAGAAAGAAAGACTTGCATTTATATAGCGCCTTTCACGACCACCGGACGTCCCAAAGCGCTTTACGGCCAATGAGGTGCTTTTTGAAGAGTAGTCACTATTATAATGTAGGAATGACTGTTCTGATGTTACAGCGCTTCTTTGTGAAATCATAAGGCAACGTACCCTATACTTAAAGCATCAAAAGAATCAAAATGAATGCTGCAAAAATATCAGCACTTAATTTAATTCTTGACACCCTGTTGTTATAAATTGCTCCGACCAGAACCATCTGCACAATTGACTCATGACTTTGTCACTGCCAAGTTCTGTGGTTGCCCTTGCTGGTGAAATATAAATAGGCATTAAACACTTGCCCACTGCATATTTATTAATGAGCCTGCTTGCAAAGCAGCCTGAGCAGACAGAATCATGGGTCTTCATTCTGAATTTATGGAACTGACCTGAAATTGACGAGCAGATTGAGAAAAGGATACTGAGCTTTTTTTTTTAAAGCTGTTCAGCATAAACACGGGACGAAGCAGCAACAAATCACTAAACATTGTTAAGTCAGCAGTTAAACCGTGTAGATAAGGAAAAAAACAAGAGCATTACTTCAAGGCAAGCCGCACAAATAGTGGCAACAAATCTATAGCAGGAACGCTCTCCACAATGCATTGTAAAGCTCAGTCTCCAACAAATGCGCTGGGGAAGGAGGCAATCTCTTGTGTAATGCTGTTCTTGCATGAGTGATGGTTATAGATTGGAATTTGGGTTAGGCTTGCTGTGGTTTTACAGAGCAATCCATGCTCTTTCATAGAATCATAGAATAGAATTATAGAAATTTACGGCACAGAAGGAGGCCATTCGGCCCATCGTGTCTGTGCCAGCCGAAGAAGAGCTCTCCAGCCTAATCCCACTTTCCAGCTCTTGGTCCGGAGCCCTGTAGGTTACGGCACTTCAAGAGCATATCCAAGCACTTTTTAAATGTGATGAGGGTTTCTGCCTCTACCACCCTCTCAGGCAGTGAGTTCCAGACCCCCACCACCCTCTGGGTGAAAAAGGTTCTCCTCCACTCTCCTCTAATCCTTCTACCAATTACTTTAAATCTGTGCCCCCTGGTTATTGACCTCTCTGCTAAGGGAAATAGGTCCTTCCTATTCACACTCTCTAGGCCCCTCATAATTTTATACACCTCAATCAAGTCTCCCCTCAGCCTCCTCTGTTCCATAGAAAACAACCCCAGCCTATCCAATCTTTCCTCGTAGCTAAAATTCCCCAGCCCAGGCAAAATCCTCGTAAATCTCCTCTGAACCCTCTCCAGTGCAATCACTTCTTTCCTGTAATGTGGTGACCAGAATGGTACACAGTACTCTAGCTGTGGCCTAACTAGCTTTTTAAATCTATTAAATCTTTTCAATCTATTTTCTGCCTGCCACACACTACCCCCAGGACTACAGAGCCATCAGCATCAGGAAACGTTATTGAGCCAAAATGAGTGAGCCTTACTCTAAATGACACTTTGTCACGGTCTCCGGAGAAAGCTGGTGGGTGAATTGCTTCCAGCTTCTGTCAATGCCATTGTGAAATCGCGAGAAGATGTGCAATATTGAGGGCTCCCTAAGTGGTCAATCCAAGGATCAACCTCAGGTTTTATCATATGCCATAGTGCAGTGCACTGCTGTTTAACGTCTCCTTTCTCCTCCTCTCATGTGACCTGTATGCTAACTGTTGTCCATCATAACTGTTGGGATCAGTTCTTACCAGCCTAAGGGTGCCTACAACTTATGCTCCTAGTCAGTATATTTACACAACTGCTAAAAGCTGTGTTCTATTGCTTGTCTACAGACACTCATTTGCAGAACAGTTACTGCCAGGGAGAATGGGTGCTTTGGAATGATACCAAAGGGTAATAGTGCCACTAATAGGGTAATAGTGCCCCTAATAGGGGAATAGTTTTTTAAATTTGTTTTTTTTATTCATTTTATGGGATCTGGGTGTCGCTGGCAAGGCCAGCATTTATTGCCCATCCCTAGTTGCCCTTGAGAAGGTGGTGGTGAGCCTCCTTCTTGAACCGCTGCAGTCCGTGTGGTGATGGTACTCCCACAGTGCTGTTAGGTAGGGAGTTCCAGGATTTTGACACAGGGACGATGAAGGATCGGTGATATACTTCTAAGTCAGGATGGTGTGTGACTTGGAGGGGAACTTGGAGATAGTGGTGTTGCCATGCGCCTGCTGCCCTTGTCCTTCTAGGTGGAAGAGGTCGCGGATTTGGGAGGTGCTGCCGAAGGAGCCTTGGTGACTTACTGCAGTGCATCTTGTAGATGGTACACACTGCAGCCACGGTGCGCCGGTGGTGGAGGGAGTGAATGTTTAAGGTGGTGGAGGGAGTGACAATCAAGCGGGCTGCTTTGTCCTGGATGGTGTCGAGCTTCTTGAGTGTTGTTGCAGTTGCACTCATCCAGGCAAGTGGAGAGTATTCCATCACACTGGTTACTTGTGCCTTGTAGATGGTGGAAAGGCTTTGGGGAGTCAGGAGATGAGACACTCGCCGCAGAATACCCAGCCTCTGACCTGCTCTTGTTGCCACAGTATTTATGTGGCTGGTCCAGTTAAGTTTTTGGTCATTGGTGACCCCCAGGATGTTGATAGTGGGGGATTCGGCGATGGTAATGCAATTGAATGTCATGGGGAGGTGGTTAGACTCTCACTTGTTGGAGATAGTCATTGCCTGGCACTTCTGTGGCGCGAATGTTACCTGCCATTTATCAGCCCAAGCCTGAACGTCGTCCAGGTCTTGCTGCATGCAGGCATGGACTGCTTCATTATCCGAGGAGTTGTGAATGGCGCTGAATACTGTGCTGTCATCAGCGAACATCCCCATTTCTGACCTTATGTTGGAGGGAAGGTCATTGATGAAGCAGCTGAAGATGGTTGGGCCTCGGACACTGCTCTGAGGAACTCCTGCAGCGATATTCTGAGGCTGTGATGATTGACCTTCAACCACCACAACCATCTTCCTTTGTGCTAGGTATGACTCCAGCCAGTGGAGCATTTTCCCCCTGATTTCCATTGACTTCAGTTTTATTCGGGCTCTTTCATGCCAGACTCAGTCAAATGCTGCCTTGATGTCAAGGGCAGTCACTCTCACCTCACCTCTGGAATTCAGCTCCTTTGTCCATGTTTGGACCAAGGCTGTAATGAGGTCGGGAGCCGAGTGGTCTTGGCGGAACCCAAACTGGGCATCAGTGAGCAGGTTATTGGTGAGTAAGTGCCGCTTGATAGCACTGTCAATGACACCTTCCATCACTTTGCTGATGATTGAGAGTAAACTGATGGGGCGGTAATTGGTTGGATTTGTCCTGCTTTTTGTGGACAGGACATACCTGGGCAGTTTTCCACATTGTCGGATAGATGCCAGTGTTGTAGCTGTACTGGAACAGCTTGGCTAGAGGCGCGGCTAGTTCTGGAGCACAAGTCTTCAGCACAATAGCCGGGATATTGTCGGGGCCCATAGCCTTTGCTGTATCCAGTGTGCTCAGCCATTTCTTGATATCACGTGGAGTGAATCGAATTGACTGAAGACTGGCTTCTGTGATGGTGGGGACCTCAGGAGTAGGCCGATATGGATCATCCACTCGGCACTTCTGGCTGAAGTTGTTTATCCAGATCTATTTAATTAACTGAATTTAAATTCCCCAGCTGCCGTGGTAGGATTTGAACTCACATCTCTGGATCATTAGTCCAGGCCTCTGGATTACTAGCCCAGTGACATTACCACTACGCTACTGTTCCAGTAATAGTGCCTCTAATAGGATAACATTGGCCCTAATAGTGTAATAGCGTCTCTATTAGGGTAACATTGCCCCTAATAGGGTAATAATGTCTCTAATAGGGTAATAGTGCCTCTAATAGGATAATATTTCCCCATAATAGGGTAATAGTGTCTCTAATAGGGTAATAGTGCCTCTAATAAGATAATATTTCCCCCAATAGTGTAATAGTGTCTCTAATAGGGTAATAGTGCCTCTAATAGGATAATAGTGCCTCTAATAGGATAATAGTGTCTCTAATAGGATAATATTTCCCCTAATAGGGTAATAGTGTCTCTAATCGTGTCTCTAATAGGGTAATAGTGCCTCTAATAGGATAATAGTGTCTCTAATAGGATAATATTTCCCCTAATAGGGTAATAGTGTCTCTAATAGTGTCTCTAATAGGGTAATAGTGCCTCTAATAGGGTAATAGTGCCTCTAATCGGATAATACTGCCCCTAATAGGATAATATTTCCCCATATAGTGTAATAGTGTCTCTAATAGGGTAATGGTGCCTCTAATAGGATAATAGTGCCTCTAATAGGATAATAGTGTCTCTAATAGGATAATATTTCCCCTAATAGGGTAATAGTGCCCCTAATAGGGTAATAGTGCCCCATATAGGGTAATAGTGCCTCTAATAGGGTAATAGTGCCCCAGCAGGAATCCGCACCTTCAGGAGAGAGGGGGAAAGAAATGGATAATATGAATAAGCATTCCAACCATTGTTAACTGTGACACATCAAACATTGTTTTCTTATTAATTACATTGGAAAATCGTGACTGTAACACACAGAATTATTCATAAAAGTAATTTTATTGTTTTTGCATCAGAGATTATGCATAATTAACTAACATTTCAGGAAACATTACCCATCTCCAGTGAGCTCCTGCAGCCCTGAGGGAACGGTTGTCCCTCTCATTCCACAACTTAAAAGGCTAACTAAATTTTTAGCACACAAAAAAAGAAAATGGCGCTGAAAGCTTTTCAGTTCAGTTGAGATGCTTGCACAGTTCCCAGGTGCAACATTGAGGCCACATTTTGCTGAGTGGACTTTAATCTTCGGAGCACTAGCCTTGGGATCAGACAGGATCATTCTATCTTCATGGCTATGCCAGCAGCTCCACAAACAAAAATTCTACATGTGTCCTGAGACTGCATGTCAGGGAAGGACAGGGGATCAACCCTCCCCCCTCAGCTAAACCATTAAGTTGAATGATTTTTAATTTTTTTTTTTTACGAGTGGCTGGAATCCTTAACTGGCTGAAAAGGGAAAGATCTGTCAGCGTTAAATCAGAAAAGCATCCAGGCAGGAACAAAAAAAAAAACCTCCAAATCATGACAGGCAGTTAAGGTTAAATGTGATGATGTGCAAGTGCAGCACAGAGGACAACCCTGGTGTGGTGTAGAATATGAGATTTACCCGGTGAGTGAAGGAGCGAAAAGATTTTATGTTAAATCACAGTCATGTTTAAATGAATAAGTATTGACTAACCGTCATTGGCACCTTAGCTTTGAGCTTACTCTATTACTACAGTGACTACACTCCAAAAGCACTTCATTGGCTGTTAAAGCGCTTTGAGACGTCCGGTGGTCGTGAAAGGCGCGATAGAAATGCAAGTCTTCCTTTGAGCTGGAATTTGGAAGAAAAAAAATCCGTTTGTTTGCCTAATAATTCCACGATACGGAGATGCCGGTGTTGGACTGGGGTGGACAAATGTGAGAAGTCGCACAACACCAGGTTATAGTCCAACAGCTTTATTTGAAATCACAAGCTTTCAGAGCGGCTGCTCCTTCGTCAGGTGAAGTGAAGAGATGCATATAGGCACAGCATATATAGTCAGACTGTATATGCTGTGCCTATATGCATCTCTTCACTTCACCTGACGAAGGAGCAGCGCTCCGAAAGCTTGTGATTTCAAATAAAGCTGTTGGACTATAACCTGGTGTTGTGCGACTTCTCACATTAATAATTCCACATACAGTGCACTGGACTCCCCTTTTCATTCCATCTGTGGTAGACATTTAAAGGGGGTGAAATTGACCTTCGGTGATGGCGCAACATGGGCGGTAGCGAATCGATGGCTTGTTTGACACCCCGCCCGACTTTCTTTTCAATTGAAGTTAGTGGAAAGGAAATTCGAGCAGGATATCAAACAGGCTGTCGATTCATTATCCTGCATTCCGCGCTACCGCCAAGAACTATTTCACTGCCGTAGACTTGGCTGTTTTCAATTGATGAGTTTTGACCGCATGAGCTCGATACCCTCATGGAGGTGGAGCCCCTTGCTGGGTGGTGATGGGGGAAAGCACATTTCTGTCCTGTATTTTGGGTATAATGAAGCTGCTTTGATGGCTTTTGCGCTCAAGTCCATGGGCTTACTTTTGAAGATTTTGAAAAATCAAATAAAGAAGGAACTTGGTGTATATCGCACCATTCACATCCTTAAGATGTCCCAAAGCACTTCACAGCCAATGAAGTGCTTCTGAAATGTAGGCCGCGATTTTCCCTACCTGGGCGGGTCTGAGGCGGGCGATGTCGGTGGTGGGTCGCGTCCCCACTCCTGTCTGTTTCCCAGCCTCCGACATGACTTTCCCCTGATTGGACTTGTTAGGCCCGCCCAGCGCATTCCCCGGCCAACTGAAGGAAGCGGATCTGATGACGTCGTTTGATGACGCGTCATTAACCGGTTTCCTTAAAGGGACCATGCTCAAATTTACTTTGACATTCGTGCTGTCGGTGTTCCACAGCATTGAGGCGCTACAAACACTGACAAACACTGCACAGAGGTGCACGGCTGCACCCAGGCTCTACCAGGACTTCCTCCACATGCTTATGGAGAGAGGCAAAGCACACAGGGAGGTTCTCTTTCCTTCCAATGGGCGGAAGAGACCTCCCCGGGAGATCAATGCAGCCTGGTTGCACATTGCACAGGAGGACACAAGCAGGGATGTCGTCAGGAGGAACAGGCTGCAGTGCCGCAAACCTTTCAATGATTTCAGTAGATCACGAAACGTTAGTACAATGTCACACTCAACCTCATCCTGTTGTGCCTCTCATCACATCCCCATCACTCAGCCTTCCATACCCTACTCCTGCACATCCTTACTCACACTAACTTACCTTGCACCTCCACCCATCCCTCTCTATCTACATTACCACATCCTCATCTCACTAGCCACCCCTCACACTCACCGTCATCCTAGTCCGATCATAGCAACTAACAACACACAAGGGTAGGCACTTGGGTGTTTTAGCCAATGTTCATGTGAAGTTTCTGTTAATGTGCTGTCAAACATTGAAAACTTTATGTTGTCGGTATGGGATGGTGCCAACCTGGCACATCATGTGGCATTCAGGGTGTGCAGCATCAAGTGGACAGATTGGGTGATTGGGCAGAAGTGTGGCAGATGCAATATAACGTGGATAAATGCGAGGTTATCCACTTTGGTGTCAAAAACAGAAAGGCAGACTATTATCTGAATGGCAATAGATTGGGAGAAGGGGAAGTGCAACGAGACCTGGGTGTCCTTGTGCACCAGTCGCTGAAGGTAAGCATGCAGGTGCAGCAGGCGGTGAAGAAGGCAAATGGTATGTTGGCCTTCATAGCGAAAGGGTTTGAGTATAGGAACAGGGATGTCCTGCTGCAGTTGTACAGGGCCTTGGTGAGACCACACCTTGAGTATTGTGTGCAGTTTTGGTCGCCTTATCTGAGGAAGGATGTTCTTGCCATGGAGGGAGTTCAGCGAAGATTCACAAGGCTGATACCTGGGATGGCAGGAATGACATATGAGGAGAGATTGGGTCGGTTGGGCTTATACTCGCTGGAGTATAGAAGAATGTGAGGGGATCTCATCGAAACACATAAAATTCTGACAGGTCTGGACAAACTAGATGCAGGAAGAATGTTCCCGATGGTCGGAGAGTCCAGAACCAGGGGTCATAATCTAAGGATAAGGGGTAAGCTATTTAGGACAGAAATGAGGAAGAATTTCTTCACCCAGAGAGTGGTGAACCTGTGGAATTCTCTACCACAGAAGGTAGTTGAGGCCAAGTCATTAAATATATTCAAGAATGAGTTAGATATATTTCTTAAAGCTAAAGGTGTCAAGGGATATGGGGAGAAGGCAGGTACAGGGTACTGAGTTTGGATGATCAGCCATGATCTCATCGAAAGGCGGAGCAGGCTCGAGGGGCCGAATGGCCTACTCCTGCTCCTATCTTCTATGTTTCTATGTTAAATCTGGCTGTGGTGAGGCCATCCCTGGTGTCCCAGGCAGCAATGTGGTCAGGTGCTGATGCCCTCTGTCCTGTGCAGCATCAGGTGATTGCGGAGTAGGTTGGTGTGGTTGTTGATGCTGCTGTTGCGGCTGATCATGGTCAGATTCTGAGGACCAAGATGAGAGAGTATAAACCATACCCATGCAGATGGAATAGATGGCAGGTGAAGTACAGATGACAGAAGCATCCTGTCAATGGTGAGAGAGGTTGTTCCAGTGAGGTGACACTGGATAGAGAGTTTGCTCCAAACACTTGCAACCTGCATAAAGCTAAATCTGTCTTCCAAATGCAGTAAGCAACAGCTTCTGAGCTTGGAAAGTGAACAGCTGTGAGATGGGAGCTGTTATACCACATTTCAAGCTGTCAAGTAATGAGATGATTCCATGGACATTCAACTCCCACCCAGCTTTACAGACGTGATCCCCGAGCAGCGAGGACCCCATGGGTGAACTGGTAAATTCTAAAGGTGAGCTCAAAATTGTTGTTAATCCTCTGTTAACAAGGTCATAATGACCTGAATTACCTCCCCCGCCACTACGTGTCGGGTCTGCTCAGCACTGAAAGACCCGACATTTGGTAAAGGCACATGGCGGTGGGTTGACAGCGGGGTCCCAACCCGCTGGGGAAAAAAAACTTTCCACCTGACCCGCCACTGATCGCGCCCGCTAATCCCCCAGAAAATCCAACCCATAGTCACTGTTGTAATGTGACAATATGTGGCAGCCAATTTGCAAACAGCAAGGGCCCACAAACAGCAATGAGAAATCTGTTATGTGGTGTTGGTTGAGGGTTGAATGTTAGCAAGGAAACCAGGGGGAACTTCCTTGCCTTTCTTCGAATAGCAGTGTAGGATCTTTTACATTCACCCAAGAACACAGAAAGGACCTTGGTTTAATGTGTCGTCCAAAAGACGGCACCTCCAACAATGTAGCACTCTCTCAGCATTGCACTGAGATGCCAGTCTAGATTATGTGTTCAAGTTTCTGGAGTTGGGCTTGTAACCATGACTTTCTGACTCAAAGCCAAGCGTATACCACGAAGGTAAAAACAAAAGTCCCTTTTTCTTTTTCACATTTGCCCCTAATTTTGTCTCCTTCTTTCCTGAAGTTCCTAACTGAAGCTGTATTATTGTTCCACGGGCACCTGTTGCTTTCCAGTACCTCATGCAAGGGACCCTTCCTCATGGGTGAGCTCGAGCAGTGGGTGTTGCCAGGTTATTTGACTGTGTCGGGGGGGTGTAGAATTCGCAATATATCGCGATTTTATAAATAAGGAGAAAACACATAGTATCGTTCAAACAGTTTTATTTCAGCAGAATGCTGTCAGGTTTTCAAAGTGGACACAAGCAGCCTGTAAAATGGCCGCCACGCCTCGTGGCAGAACATTCTAGACCTTTCGATAGGCAGACAAGATGGCGTTCCAATAAACATTTGTGCAAGATCGATCAAGACTAAGCACATTTAAGATAATACACGAGACATCATGGGTTTGCAGTATACACATAAATACTGAAATCGGTCTCCCAGGTGCGAATAAGGGCTATTGTACCAAGTAATCAAGAACCCATCCAAAGACATTAATATGCAAAATCCCAACGACTCTACGATGAGAGAGCCGTTAGCGGGTAGTTACAGAAAACATTTGGGAGCCCCAAAACTCCTCCAGGGAGAACACCGACCGATTACACAATGGGAGAAATATTAACAGGTACTCAGACAGTTACGAGTATCCCCGAAACCCATTAAAACGGAGATCACCCTATACAAGAAATTTGAGCGCCAAACCCTAACAAAAGAAAAGACATTAAGGTTGGGCGGGAAAAGGAAGAGTTTTGCACTATAACTGCAAGCTCCAACCGTCCATCTTTCTCTTATCCTTTCGACTCTGTGCCGTTTGCCTCGTGTCTCTTTTCAAAAGACTGTTGAACTTTACGATCCGCCCGGATCTGCCTCGTGGCGTGCCGTGAAGATCTGTGTGGAACTGGGCTGTGAAGCCTTGAAACGGACGCACCATCCCGAGAAGTCGGTAAACGGTGTTGGAACCGAAGGCCCAAGATGAGATGAGATGAGATGAGAAGAGAAGAAGACCATACGTATCGCCACGGTCAGTAAGCTCCGACCGCGCCTGTAGGTCGAATAGACACTTTTCTTTGCCCAGGAAGACCATTCTTTGAGTTCTACAGAACTGGCAGGAAGACTCTTCCTTGAGTTTTATCGAACCGGTGTGAGGGCACAGGAAGACTATTTTTCGAGTCGTGTCGGAACTCCGAGGACAACACAGATCTTCATGACAGCAGACGTTCCAGCCTGCTAGCCGGAGCAGAAACGAGTAAACAAGTGGGGTACGGAGACCCCTGATCGACACGTGGGTGATCAGGTGCTGCGGTGAAAAACATCCGATCAGAGTTTTCGGAATTCTCCGAGTTATCACGAGTGGTGAGCATGAGTCTCGATCCTACAAGTCTAGTTTAGAGCAGATATTGATAGGGGAGAGTTTAAGTTTTAAGGATAATTGTAATGTGTGCCCCCATTTACGATGTGTCGTTCGTTCCTCGTTTCCCTGAAATTAGTTACATAACTGCGTGTAAGATTGTACTGTCATTAATCTGTGCTTATGACATGTATTTCGTAATCTTAAGGGGAGGGGGGGGGGAATCATCGTTGAGGCTGATCTTGCTTCTACCCAACATCCATACATGTTCACTTTTCTGCAGGAGTCACTGAATGACTATCAGGAGTAGGAAAGCTGGCCGATTTTCACTCCTTTACCCAAAAATGCTAACACCAAGAGTTATGCTCCAACTACTGCCGCACCTGAGATCTGTTAGCTCAGTACAGAATGGGAATGCAGTCTGGGACATCCTGTCCCTTTTTGGGTTAGTGCAACACTGGGAGCTCTGGCTCCTGTTGTTGTTGAGTGTAAACATTATTAATAGGAATTTTCAGGTTTCCGCCCACACAACACCCAACAGACTACTGCTTCTCCAGTTCTGCTTGCAGATCAACAAGTCGGAGACACTTTTCATCTGTTGATAGGTATAAATTTGGAAACCCTTAACTCCAAGTCATTAAATTTAATGCACAGAACTTTACTAATAACCTGTCAGTTGTTCATAAATATGAATGCAGTTTACTTCAGTCTTTGCCGGGATTTATGTCTGCGTAGCAAAGGCAGCTATGCACAATAGCACCGTAACACTGAGCTGGTATGCTGAACCTTATAAGAGAAATATGCACTGTTTAGAAATTTATATGGAGTGGTGTCTTAGCCTTACCTTCATCTGCAAATGTCATTTCTCCGCAGTCATTTAAATGTGACAGTTAGCCTTTCTGTGATCACCGCCAACACAAATTCTTTGGACTATTTTTAACCTGAACCGTAACTATTTTCTGAAACAGTGCCATATAGAAATTATTATAAAATGAAGCATATCGCTTGAAAAACACGCTTGCAATGCGAAGACTTTATTAGTTTCTTTGTTTTAAACAGATTTTTCTTAACAGAAGTTCTGATTTATTGGAAAAGGGTTCAGGGAAATGATTCAAACATTAAGTTTTATTCCACTGCATCAGGAAAACCTCAGTACGGCTGTAATCCTCTGTGGACAGTCATTCCCTTTCATAGAATTTGCTGCTCCCATAAAAATGTCGTTCAGAGAAAGACGGTCCCTGGTAAAGGACAATCAAGTAACTGCTCAAAATCAAATTGATAGTGTGGGTCACGACACAAGCTGAAGGTTCTACCGTGAGATTTTTTAAACCTGTTCTGTTTCTGTGGAGTTCAGTAAATTTAACTTTTTTTCTATTTTTGAGAAAAAGAGTTAATAATAACCCTTTTTTTGTAGTGGGCATGCACAATTATCTTGTGCAACACAAGTTTAATTGCAATAAGAGCAAAAACAGAGCTAATCACAATACGCCTGCAAAATAATGCTCATTCCACACGCCTCAAGCAGCTAACAGGCCACGTACATAATGGGCCGGATATTCCGATCACTACGGGTGTGTACGCGCTGTGTACACACCCGTAGGGACATTGGAAATGCCGGTTTCAGGCATGCGAAGCGCAGTCGCTGAAAACCGGTATTTCCAATCTGTCAAGAATGCTCTTGACAGATCGGACGCCTGCCCTAGAGAAGGGCCTCTGCGGGCAGAGAGTTTCGCTTTCTGGAGAACCCCCGCCCACAGAAAACCCTTAGAAATCTTACGCCTGGTAAAAGCAGGCGTAAGGCCTGTTTTTACCAGCATAAGATTTGATAAAAAGGAAAAAAAAATTTTTTTTCACTCATCCTGGATACAATGGCGCAAAATAAACGGGAGATGCTGCTGATGTCACCTGCTGCAGCCTGGTGGCGTAAAAGTTAAGTGTCAGGGTGACCTCGACAGCCGCAGGCAGTGCTGTCCGTGCCCAGGTGCGCTGCTGGAGCAGGTGACAGAGCTCAGTAACAGGCTGCTTGGTAAAGCCATGGTGCCTGAGACTTTGGTCCTCAGTGAAGTGGAGTTCGGAGAAGTGCTCCCTGCTCTCCCCCCAACCCGCAAATACTTTTTTTAAAAAAAGGTAAATTTATTTTTAGCCCCGTAAAAAACTTTAATTATTTTTTCAAAAAATAAAATTTTTGTTTAAAATATTGAATTTATTGTAATTTCAACTAATTTTAAAATTGTGATTTAAAAAAAAATCTATTTAATGTTTTACTGTGTTTTTGGGGTGATCTCCATTCATATATTTGACAGGTCTATCTGTCAAGTGTATGAAGGGAGATTCCCTTCTCCTATTGGCTCCCCATGGCCCACGTGATCCCAGGGACGCTTGCGAACCACATGCGCCCCTGGGATACATGGGCCCTGCACATTTCAAGTTGGAGAGGCCCAGCGTCGGAACTATACGCCCCTCGGGAGCCCTCAGGTAAGTTCGTAGATTTTGTCCAGATCGGAGGCCTCCGCACGCGGGAAGCCTCCGATCGGAAAATACGGCCCGATATAACTAAAGGCAAAACTGCAAAAACTGGCGTGAAATGGCACACAAAATGTCAGAGAAACTCACTTCAGCAACTGGGAAAGGTGTCCCGTGAACTGTGTTTTACAAAACCGTAATAACTGTTTCAGGTAAGGGCGGGGCTCTGACCTTTAATTGATTAAGTCCAGTGACGTGAAAAGATAAATTGCTCGTGTGGATGTACTGCAATCTTCTTCAAGTCCTAAGAGGGCGGTGGAAGCAGATTCAATCTTAACTTCCAAAAGGGAATTGGATAAATACTTGAAGGGGTAAAATTTGCAGGGCTACGAGGAAAGAGCAGGGGAGTGGGATTAATTAAATAATTCTTTCAAAAAGCTGGCACAGGCACGATGGGCTGAATAGCCTCCTTCTGTGCTGTGTCCATGATTCTATGTCCTACAGCTGCTTTCTCTGTCATTATCAAAACTGCTACCAGTCCTGGCCTGTTGATTGCTTCTTATCTTCAATAGTTGGAGCAAAGATAAGAGCACAGGCTCAGTGATCAACAGTGAGACGGAATGGCTTCCTCTGTCACAGGAACCATCGCAGTCATCCCTTCATATAGTAAATCTGATGGTGGACTTTTATCAGTGTAGGTATTGAAATTTTATATAATAATAACAGAAAGTGCTGGAAACACTCAGCAGGTCAGGCAGCATCGAGGAGAGGAGAAACAGAGTCAACGTTTCGGGTCGAACCCTTCGTCAGAACTGGAAAAGGTTAGGGAGGAGAGATTTTTAAGCAGGGGCAGGGAGGAGGGGAGGAAAGAGCAAAGGGAAGGCCTGTGATAGGATGGAAGGCAGGAGAGATTGAATGACAAAAGGGGTGATGGTGCAAGGCAAAAGGAGATGGTAATGGGACAAGTTAAGAAACAAAAGATGGCTCTAGATGATGTGTGGATGGTGATGGCAGCAACATTCACAGCTGCCAGCTACTATTGAAATTTTATATTTCGTTCTTTTAGAACTGGAAATCAGTCATGTGGCCAATTTACCTCACCGTAACAAATTCCTCCTCATTTCCACCTGAAAAAATATCTCACTAAAAACGAGTCCAGGCAACCCTCTAGATCATTGTCCCTGGGGTTTAGCCTTGCAGTCCACATGATTTGAATGTGCAGTCACTTGGTGAATGGAAAGTACCTTTTATTGCACTTCAAAGAGGATTGACAACTTTTTTTTGCTTTGGCTGTGATAACGTTAGCCACAGTGATTGAGAAAAAAAAGCGTGGATTTCTGCTGTACAAGATCAGCTCTTGATGTAAACTTTCCTATTCATTTTTCATGAACATATTTGAGAGCTAGAATCAAATGCATTTGCTGTTGCATAATCTCCTGGAGGGCATACAATGCCAAATGCACATTGCATAGTACATGATGGACATGGTGTTGCTGACAGGTAAACAATTCAGTGATTCAGAAACATATCTTGAATGGTAATCATTTGGGACAGTTAGTCCAAGACCCAGAACCGTTACATTGTACTGCGCAATTTGGAGGGACATTTCCCTTGTCAAATATTTGCAGCAACATCGCAAATTGTGTTTGAAAATACATTTTTAATTACGCTGCAAACAGCAAAAATCTCGGCCCCCGTGTCTGTAATGTGGCAGTGACATTAAGGGATTAATAATGCAATAGCGAGCGTCCTGTATCACTGGTCGTAGCGTCTTGGACCCCAAGTGCCCAACGTACCCCGCTAAAGGCAGACAGCATAAAGAACACTTGGAGCACGCGGAAGGTTCCTTAGGGTCCCGACTTCCATGTAAATTAGGTGGCATCCCATAATGCGGATGAACCAGGGGGTCATAGTCTCATTTACGACTGAGATGAGGAGGAATTTCTTCACTCAGAGGGTTGTGAATCTTTGGAATTCTCTACTCCAGAGCACTGCGGATGTTCAGTCATTGAGTATATTGGCTGAGATCGATAGATTTCTGACTCTCGGGCAATCAAGGGATATGGGGATCGGGTGGGAAAGTAGAGCTGAGGTCGAAGATTAGCGTGATCTTATTGAATGGCGGAGCAGGCTCGAGGGGCCGTATGGCCGACTCGTGCTCCTAAATCTTATTTTCTTAAGCATCCAACTGAAAAACGCCCATTTGGAACGGGCACAGATGGGTGACTCTATATTAAAAAAAATCATAGCATCCCTGCCAGGCGTTCTCCCCCCAACCCCCGCATCACCCCCCAACCCCCTGGTTCATGCCCGGTGCTACTATCAGCCCCCCCCCCACCCTCCACATCAGAAAATCACCTGATATAGAATGGTCAACAAACGGCGCTTCACTTGCTGAGAGCATCCAATGTTCCTGTCCTGGTGCTTGCAGTCCATGATGACTGATGTAGTGGAGTGTCTGAACATGGTGTAAATTAGAAGCCCTCACATCATTATCCAGCAAGTTGAGTTTATCTGTGTGCAGGCACATGCAGTGGCTGGACAGTGCCAGACGAGCATGTATAGCCCCAAGCCTGCAGATTTATATTTATGTGTCAGTCATGGCTCAGTGGGTAGCACTTTCGCCTCTGACTCAGAAGGTGGTGCGTTCAAGTCCCACTCCAGAGATTTGAGCACAAAAATCTCGGCTGACACTTCGGTGCATTATGAGGGAGTGTTGTCGGAGGTGCCGTCTTTCAGGTGAGATGTTAAACCGAGGCCGCATCTGCTCTTTCAGGTGGGCATAAAAGAACCCATGGCACTATTTTGAAGAAGAGCAGAGGAGTTATCCCCGGTGTCCTGGCCAATATTTATCCCTCAATCAACATTATCACATTGCTGTTTGTGGGAGCTTGCTGTGCGGAGTTGGCTGCCATGTTTCCTACATTACAACAGTGACTACACTTCAAAAAGTACTTCATTGGCTATAAAGCGCTTTGGGACGTCCGGTGGTCGTGAACGGTGCTATATAAATGCAAGTCTTTCTTTCTTGTGTTTATATAGCGGCCTTTAACGTAGTAAAACATCCCAAGGCGCTTCACAGGAGCGATTATCAAACAAAATTTAACACCGAAGCACGTAAGGAGATATTAGGGCAGATGACCAAAAGCTAGGTCAAAGAGGTAGGTTTCAAGGAGCGTCTTAAAGGAGGAGAGAGAGGTAGAGAGGGGCAGAGAGGTTTAGGGATGGAATTCCAGAGCTTAGGGCCTTGGCAGCTGAAGGCACGGCCGCCAATGGTTGAGCGATTAAAATTGGGGATGTGCAAGAGGCCAGAATTAGAGGAGCGCAGAGATCTTGGAGGGTTGTGGGGCTGGAGGAGATTACAGAGATACAGACATCACTAATTATATTGCCATGCAAGACTGCTTGGCAATCTCTCATTGGAAATTCCATGGGTGTTATCCCAGTCCCCTGCCATAATTTCAGTGGGAAACAGGCAGAACCCTCAGAAAAAACAGTTAAATGTCTGGAATTATGGTGGGACCTCCAGGAGAATCTCTGTGGAACTTCAGGACCATTATGTATAATCTCCTGGAAACATCTGCGAAAATGTGGGAAAATTGATTTTTAATTGATCTTCTATATATTGCATTGTGACACTGATGGTTTAATGTTGTCATGCTATGTCAAATGTTACTTATAAGGTCAATTATTTAAGATTAATCGGAGCTGCTTTCTATTCATTATCTCTAATTGTATTTCACATTGGCCGGTTATTGATTTGATTTTAAAGTAGGAGTCATGGAAAAATGAACTTTTAGCGCAGTGACAATGTCTTACATTGAATAATGTTGACAGAAATGAATAAATTGAGCACTAGCGAAATAGAAAAGAAATATGTCAGATATCACAGTGCTTTTGATAGGAAAATACCCTTTCTGAAACCGTTCTTAAGCCTCTCTCTCTCCCTCTCAAAATCAACCAGAAATTGGTTTCCCTCACTGTTTGACCTCAAAGATCTCTCTCTGAGTTATCAAATCCATGCTTGCTGCTTCTAATTATTTTCTCTTTGTCTAGATTTAAATAATTTCATCTTTAGTGAAAGAACGCTTGCCCTATCAGAAATGTTAAACCGACTGACTTGCAATTACCTGGGTTAGGTCAGTGTCATTTTTTGGAAAATGGCTATTACATTAGACACTCTGTCAACCTCTGGCACATCTCATACTCTCAAGAGAGCCCTAAAATAACATTTCTGGAGTTTAAGCTAATTCTTCCTCCATTTGCCTCAAGATCCTTGGCTGTTTCCCATCAGGTCTCAGACGTTTGCCCTCCTTTAGCTCTGATGCGGAGATGCCGGTGTTGGACTGGGGTGGTCTGGCATTGTTCTCTGCACAGGCATTGTTCTCTGTCTATATATGCTGTGCCCATTTGTATTTCTTCACTTCACCTGACGAAGGAGCAGCGCTCCGAAAGCTTGTGATTTCAAATAAAGCTGTTGGACTATAACCTGGTGTTGTGCGACTTCTCCTTTAGCTCAACTAACTTCTCCAATACTTTCCTTGATTTATTATGATGCCACTCATTTTGCTTTTAACCAATTCAAGATTTGCCTCCTCCCCAATTTCTTTCTCTTTTTTGTTAACATTGATTCAAAGTATCCCCACCAATTTCTATTTGCTCTCTTCTCACTATCCTCTCCTCTTGGGAATCCCACCTCATATTTAACAGTCCGCTTTTCAGTCATATATTTGTAGAATACCTTCCTTTTTAATATTTTTTGAGATTCACTCCTCATATGCCCTCCTTTCTTTTCTTATCCACCTTTTAATCTCTTTCCTTAGTTTCTCATATTCGCTCTTAATTTTTAAATCATTTTTGTCATACCTAAAGGCCCCACAAATGCTCTCTTCAACTTTAGTTTGTTTCTAACACTTTTATTTATCCACAATACTCTGAAACTTGAATAGTCAAGCTGGGTCAAAATCCTGGAACTCCCTCCCTAACAGCACTGTGGGAGCACCTTCACCACCCGGACTGCAGCGGTTCAAGAAGGAGGTTCACCACCACCTTCTCAAGGGCAAGTAGGGATGGGCAATAAATGCCGGCCTTGCCAGCGATGCCCATATCCCAAGATTGACTTAAAAATAAGTCTCAATTTTTAATAGTATATATTTATTCTGTACTTTTACAATCTCATTTTCTTGAAAAAAACATTCCATTGTGCCAATTTCTCGTTCCAGCACACCTCAGCTCGCTCACTCCCGATCTTTCTAAAATCTTCACTGGTCCAATCTGGTGGCTTTGTTTGTGTACTGACTTTTTCCTGTTATATTTGGACCGTCAACCTTGTCATATTCTGGTCACTACTCCCGAAGTGCTCACCCGCATTTAACTCATCCACCTGATCTATTTCACGACCCGTAAGATTTGGCAACCGCTGCATAACATCCCTTCTTTACTCGTTTTGTTATAAAGTTATCGATGACAATTTCCAACAATGAATTTGTAATGCTATGAACGATGTTGCCCTTTTTGATACATCTGAATTTTACAAAGAAATATAAAGAACAGCATTGTAGAAGGTAAAATATTGCCGCAGAAACCTGCATAGTCATCCGGCCAGCACAAGCATCTTCAGAGAATTGTAAAGTTGTAATTGGCTTGCAATTGACCATCATTGATACACTTAACATGGACACTGTAATGAGCACCCTAAGGCCGTGCAATTGATGGCTTCATTACCCAAAGGACAATAAGACTCTTAAGATAGTCATATTGAATTATAGCTAGCTGTTCTTGCAGAAATACAATATTCTGTTTGACATCTTTTTTTATTGGTGTCACTGTAATATGTAGCTGAACTCGCCCTGCAAATGTAATCTATGTAAAGTAAGATATTATAATGGTCACTTAGAACTGTATAAAATTATGAGGGCCTAGATAGAGTGGAAAGGAAGGACCTATTTCTCTTGGCAGAGGGGTCAATAACCAGGGAGTTGAGGAGAATTTTGTTCACCCAGAGGGTGGTGGGGGGTCTGGAACTCACTGCCTGAAAGGGTGGTAGAGGCAGAAACCCTCATCACATTTAAAAAGTACTTGGATATGCACTTGAAGTTCCGTAACCTACAGGGCTACGGACCAAGAGTGGGAAAGTGGGATTAGGCCGGATAGCTCTTTTTCGGCTGGCACAGACATAATTAGCCAAATGGCCTCCTTCTGTGCTGTAAATTTCTAGGATTCTATGAACAGTGGTTGTTTGAAACGTCCACATTATAACGAAGCAGTAGACCTATATATTCAGTCCATATTTTTTTTAAGTCTCCCCTCGCCTAGCTTCTCTCCCCACCATCTCATGTCGTCGTGGGAACAGGAATAGCAAGCTCAACATTACTTGATCTGTGTTTGTTTTTGATACAGTTATTTTTTGCAATGTATGTTGATTCAACAGTGAGGTTGCAAGGAGGAGGAAGTATATGTAGGATGGCTTATTTGGAACTTATTGTCACATCAATAAAATAGACATGTGGGAATATGCGTACTTGGAGTATTTATTTTTTTCCTTTACTTACAATGCGACATCATTTAACTGGACTTTTGGGCTCATGGGGAATTAAGGGATATAGGGATCGGGTAGGAAAGTGGCGTTGAGGTCGAAGATCAGCCATGATCTTATTGAATGGGCTCGAGGGGCCGAATGGCCTACTCCTGCTCCTAATTCTTATGTTCTTATGATCTTGTGACTGGATGAAGAATTATGTGCCATAGGAATTAGCAGTTCTTTCTACACCTCTGAATATGAGGGTGTAGGTCTGTTGGGTTGCAGGTCATGGTGCCCAGCACTTTATTAAAGGCTGCCTCTGCCACTGTCTCTTCTAATATATGCCAGGTTTATAGAGAGTTGAGAGTTATTGAAGGGAGAAGTAGAAAAGAGCAAACAATGCTTCTTGAAGGCAGCTTAAGCAATTGAGGAGAGATGAGAATTCTGTTTGAGATGGGAGGAGATTGTAAGGTTAAGAATTCAACTGATGAGAGATTAGGAGTGGAGCAATCAATATATCGCCGTTCCCTCATCGTCGCTGGGTCAAAATCCTGGAACTCCCTCCCTAACAGCACTGTGGGAGCACCTTCACCACACGGACTGCAGCGGTTCAAGAAGGCGGCTCACCACCACCTTCTCAAGGGCAACTAGGGATGGTCGATAAATGCTGGCCTTGCCAGCGACGCCCACATCCCATGAACGAATAATAAAAAAATTAAAGGCAAGAGCTTAGAAATTCACAGGCGCAAAACGGGTGCCGAAGGGTCCAATGTGACAGGCAGAACGCGTGCGCTCATTCTGGGCCAGAAGTGCACTGCCTGCCATATTGGATTGGGTTCTTCCATAGGAATCCAGTATTAAAAAGTATTAAAATGTATTAGAAGTATTAAAAATACTCAATATAATATTTAAATGAGGGTCTTGCGCTTGCTGTAGGACCCTTTATGTGAAATTGGGCCGCCCCAGCGCCTGACTGGCCAAGTGATAAACTTGCTCAACACATGATGGTGCTAACAGGCAGCAAGCACTCTTTATGCAGGTTAGTTGCTGGCTTGGCCTGTTAGATTGCTGGTTAACTTCTGGGTGTTTATTGGTCCATTTTCCGCCATCTACAACTGATTTCTGCTAACAAGTTTTTGCTGATGCTAGACTGCTCTTACTTGCCTTAAGAACAGTTTTATTGCTGTCGTCGGCGGTCTGGTAATTCTGCCTTTGTGCTGCAGGGTGATGGGGGGGCAGCGAAGAAGACAGCATAGAGTGGGAGCAGCTGGGGACAAGAGGGAGGAGGCAGGGACTGCGCAGGAGGCCGTACGCACAGCGGGTCTTCAGGGAGCACTTCTCCTACCTCCACTTCACTGAGGACCAAATTCTCAGGCACCATTGCTTTACCAAGCAGCCTGTTACTGAGCTCTGTCACCTGCTCCAACAGCACACCTGGGCACGGACAGCACTGCCTGCGGCTGTCGCGGTCACCCTGACACTTAAATTTTACGCCACCAGGCTGCAGCAGGAGACATCAGCGGCATCTCCCAGTTTATTGTGCGCCATTGTATCCAGGACGTCACAGAGGCTCTCTGCACCAAGAGGAATGCCTACATCCCCTTCTCAACGGTCAGAGTAAAGCAGGATGACAGCGCAATAGGCATCGGCCACATTGCAGGCTTCTCCAGAGTGCAAGGTGCCACGGACTACACCCAAATTGCCTTGCATGTTACCCATCACCATCCTGGTATCTTTCTGCACAGAACGGGATTCTGCTCCCTCAATGTCCAGCTAGTTTGCGACCATTGGCAGCGCATCAGGTAGGTCTGTGTCAGTTTGCTGGCAGCAGTCATGATTCACTCATCCTGCGCCAGTCCTCTGTGCTGCCTCCTTTCAGAGGTGCCGTCTTTCGGATGAGACGTTAAAACAAAGCCCCCGTCTGTTCTCTTAGACCCCATGGCACTATTTCGAAGAAGAGCAGCGGAGTTCCCCCTGGTATCCTGGCCAACATTTATCCCTCAATCAGCATCACTAAAACAGATTATCTGATCATTTATCTCATTGCTGTTAGTGGGACCTTGCTGTGTGCAAATTGGCTGCTGCATTTCCTACATCACAACAGCGACAACATTCAAAAGTATTTTGTTTGCTGTGAAGCTTTGGGACGTCTCGAGGACATAAAAGGCGCTATAGAAATGCAAATCTTTCTTTTCTTTATTGGTACTTTAGGATCATAATCATTTCATCACCACACACAAAAGCATTGTGAATTATTCTCCGCTTTTATATACTCATCTGTTTCAACTTCAAAACAACACTAAATGACATCTGCAAAGTCTCTTCTGACTGAATTATATATCAAATGAGAGTTAGATAAGACAGTACTTTCCTTTGAACAATTGCGATCTATTACTGGATCTTTTTCGAATTTGCACAAAAAGCCATTTAATTGGTTAGCCAAAATTTATAACCTAATTATATCCTGTAATTACTGGGCAAGCAAAGTAACAAATGCATATTTGTTATCCGTGTATCTGAGCAGATGTAGTTATTCATATAATTACTGACAGAAGATTATAAGGTTATTTTAAGTACCATCAAAGCATCAAAGGAATTCTTGAAACAGCATCTCATTGAATCAAACTTACATAATCAGTCACATTCACTTGATAGGTATGGGACTTCAGAAGTGACAGTGAATGGTGTGTGTGTGTGTGTGGTGTGTGTGTGTGTAATTAGCATTCACTGATTTGATAGACTTGCCAGTGAGATTTTCTGAAATCTGACATTTCTGAGTCTCATAGAATTCAGTTCCGTGATCCATTTTCAGCTGCGCCTGGAGATGATTAGATTCGGCATGCTCTACAGAATATTGGCTCATCCACTTTCCATTACAGCATTTCAATTTATAACCAGCATTTATACAGCCTAAATCAAACCATAACAAACAGTAAACACAAACAGCGAGGCCCATCGCTGCCAAGCAACAGTCGCTGCTGTCCTGAGAATGTGGAAGGTGGCGCACAGTCGAATTGCCCACAGTGTGGTGTTTACATTGATTAGAAGTGGTTTCATTACACTGGGCATTTCCAATTGGCCACTCGAGTGTGTGTCATTTTCAAAAAACCTTCAAACCTTCCAGAGCACGCACAGTAAAGTGAAGCTTGTCTGACTCTGTGTGAGGGGGAAAAAAATCACTTTACCTATTCTTTATCTGCTGGGCAGAATTTCGCTTCCTATCTATATGCCTAAATCGCAGCTTCTAAGTTATATTGCTGTCTTCTACACAATAACTCCGCAAGGAAATGAAAGTAGAATAATATAGGTGCCCATTTTGTGTCTTGTATTTATTAATCAATTGAATAAATTCTTAATAATATGTAGAAATGGGTTGCGCCGATTTTACGAACTGACACTGTGCGTTCCCGATAGACACTCCCAGTGCGGAGGCGCACCTATCGGGAAAGCAGAGGTGCGCTTCCCTTAATTTTCCATCCATTATAAATGAGTTGGGAGTTCCACCACATTATTCAAATGACGCTGGCTCTGCAAGGTAAAGCACACGCTAAATTAATGGATGCACAATTGCAATGATGTCCCATGTAGCAATCTGAGGAATTCTCCCCTGTGGTTTACCCCTCACTCTATTTGTTCAATTTATGCCACATACTGTATATATTTTACATACACCTTAAGAAGAGGAGTAGGCCATTAAGCCCCTCAAGTCTGCTCCATCATGCAATTAGATCATAGCTGATCTGTACCTCAACTGGAGCCAGGACCACTCGGCTCCAGACCTCATTACGGCCTTGGTCCAAACATGGACAAAAGAGCTGAATTCCAGAGGTAAGGTGAGAGTGACTGCCCTTGACATCAAAATAGCATTTGACCGAGTGTGGCATCAAGGAGCCCTAGTAAAATTGAAGTCAATGGGAATCAGGGGGAAAACTCTCCACTGGCTGGAGTCATACCTAGCACAAAGGAAGATGGTTGTTGTTGTTGGAGGCCAATCATCTCAGCCCCAAGACATTGCTACAGGAGTTCCTCAGGGCAGTGTCCTAGGCCCAACCATCTTCAGCTGCTTCATCAATGACCTTCCCTCCATCATAGGGTCAGAAGTGGGGATTGTCACTAATGATTGCATTGTGTTCAGTTCCATTCGCAACTCCTCAGATAATGAAGCAGTCCGTGTCCGTATGCAGCAAGACCTGGACGACATCCAGGCTTGGGCTGATAAGTGGCAAGTAACATTCGCACCACACAAGTGCCAGGCAATAACCATCTCGAACAAGAAAGAGTCTAGCCACCGCCCCTTGACATTCAACGGGATTATCATCGCCAGTCTCCCACCATCAACATCCTGGGGGTCATCATTGACCAGAAACTTAACTGGACCAGCCACATAAATACTGTGGCTACAAAAGCAGGTCAGAGGCTGGGTCTTCTCTGGTGAGTGTCTCACCTCCTGACTCCCTAAAGGCTTTCTACCATCTACAAAGCACAACTCAGGAGTGTGATGGAATAATTTCCACTTGTCTGGATGAGTGCAGCTCCAACAACACTCAAGAAGCTTGACACCATCCAGGAAAAAGCAGCCCGCTTGATTGGCACCCCATTCACTCTCCACCACCAGCACACTGTGTCTGCAAGAAGTGCCATCTACAAGATGCACTGCAGCAACGTGCCAAGGCTTCTTCGACAGCACCTCCCAAACCCGTGACCTCTACCATCGAGAAGGACAAGGGCAGCAGGCGCATGGGAACACCACCACCTCCAAGTTCCCCTCCAAGTCACACACCATCCTGACTTGGAAATATATCGCCGTTCCTTCATCGTCACTGGGTCAAAACACTGGGAACTCCCTCCCTAACAGCACTATGGGAGTACCTTCACCACACGGACTGCTACAGTTCAAGAAGGCGGCTCACCACCACCTTCGCAAGGGCAGTTAGGGATGGGCAATAAATGCTGGGCCTTGCCAGCAATGCCCATATCCCATGAATGAATTTTTAAAAACTTAATTTACCCATCTTAGCTCCATATTCCTTGATACCCTTACCCAACGGAAATGTAGTGATCTCAGTCTTGAAATTGTCACCCAACATCCAGAGACTTTTGGGGGAGAGAATTCCAGATATCTGCATGTTCATGAAGTCATGTTAAATAGATACTGGAGCAAATTGAAATGCAAAGGCCTCTTAGCAACTACATCAGTTATTTGCTGAAATACTGCTAATGTTATTCATTTGAATTTTTCAAACAAGTCATTTATTCTAAATTTAGAACAAAAAATTGCAACTAATTTGCTAGTTGACAGTTTTCTATTTCGAGGTGTTATTATAAAAATTTGCATCTGACAGGAATTTGAAAGATGATCCCATGAAACTTAAAATGATTTGGAATCCCATTGTAGTCAGCAGGTTGGACCTAGAGCTGATCGTGGGGCTCCGCAGCTGATGGGGATCCTCACCTGATGGGACTGTGGATTAGAGAATTGGGCCTCACTCATGCCATGCCTGATTTTTGGTGGTAAAAAATGTAAACTTTTATAATGGAAGTCTCACAAGAAGCAAGCAAGAGCCCCGTGAACATTTTCCAGTTCTGACGAAAGGTCATCGACCTGAAACGTTGACTCTGTTTCTCTCTCCACAGATGCTGCCTGACCCGCTGCGTAATTTCGAGCATTTTCTGTTTTTATTTCAGATTTCCGCAGTATTTTGCTTTTGTATAAAGAAAAGCTTCTCATAATGATTCTCATTTGAGAATAGAATTGTAAGCTGCAGTTTGGCGTGCCATTAATCTACTTGCCGACTTCATATGAATTTCATAAATGAAAATTTAGCAAGCCATTGTTCAGTGTTCACAGACAGACAGACGTATGAATATAAAAAACATCAGTGCATGTGTTAGTGGAATAAAGTATAAAAGCGGAACGTAACAATATCCAATATTTTCCAGCCACCATTAAGTCCTCTTTTTTAGAATGAATGGAACCAATAATAATCAACAATAAACTTACCTTGTGTGTGGAATATTGTCATGCATAAGATAATAATATGATTGGCATTATTTCTGTCCCACAACAGTGTCAACAGACATTGCTATTTTCAAAATTCCCTGAGTGTAGATGGAGAATTTTATTTCCCAGACCCCCTCCCCCCAGTCCAAGCTAACATTTGCACCCTCTGTTTTGGAGCTTTGATGAGGCGTTACTTTTGTGAAAGTGAAGGATGGAGTGTTTACACAACCCCTTTAATCCCACATAAAGTTCCTTACGTCAGCTGTGCAGCCACGGCGAGGTACTAAGCAGGTAGCAGGAGTCAGCTGCCTCTGTCCTTTCACTAGGGTATTTCCAAAAGTAGATGGGACCCCTGCCAGTGGCTATTGCACCATGCTGAAGACTATCCTGAGAGTAAGTGAGCAAGTCTTGTGTGTCAGTACATTGATGTATGAAGCCCACGGAAGATGTGATTGCAGCAAGGCATTCAGTTGTACATTGTATGCCCTGCTGAGGAATGGATAGGCAAGAAATTGAATGACAGCTGCAAGAATCTTGGACCATCTACCTGCACGTGGTGCTTTTGGGTCAACGTACCTTTCCATGTTGTCCTATATCTGTTTCCAGGCCCTGGAGATGCTGTAGACAGCTTTGAGCTTGCCCACCTTCATCTGCCAGGCATAGTATACTGTTGTGTTCTGGAGAGGGTGGCTTGGAGCCCTAAACAGGCCAACCCTCCTCATGCCCACCTTATGCAGCAGCACTTACACTTTGCCAGCCATCGAATGAGAGGTCAGGACCAGCGCCGTACCTACCACTTGCCCACATACTCCGTCTTGCTCCTCTACATTGGATTTTCCATCATGCGGTCACATTAAATTGCGCACTGCTCGCGGGAAACAGCTTGTCTCTATGGAATAAACATATTGTTTGGATCCGCGCTCCTATGCCAGTGTCTCATAGCTGTTTACTTAGTATGACTGAAATCCTTTTCTTTTCTGATGTCTTTGAGGATATATTTAAAATTGGGCTCAGTACGTGAAAGGGACACTGTGTCACCATGGGTTTGACAAGTGAGCAAAAGACTCGCAGTCCACCCAGGTGATGTAAGTTATTAATACTGATCGCCAGGCTGTGATCTTCCCTTATTTACAGTCTATTTCACGTGCTATTGTACCAGGCCTTCGTAGAAACATAGAAACAAACATAGAAAAATAGTAGCAGGAGTAGGCCATTCGGCCCTTCGAGCCTGCTCCGCCATTCAATATAGTCATCGCTGATCCTCTATCTCAATACCATATTCCCGCTCTCTCCCCATACCCCTTGATGCCTTTTTGTGTCTAGAAATCTATCTATCTCCTTCTTAAATATATTCAGTGACTTGGCCTCCACAGCCTTCTGTGGTAGAGAATTCCACAGGTTCACCACCCTCTGAGTGAAGATATTTCTCCTCATCTCAGTCCTAAATGTCCTACCCCGTATCCTGAGACTGTGACCCCTCGTTCTAGACCCCCCAGCCAAGGGAAACATCCTCCCTGTATCCAGTCTGTCTAGCCCTGTCAGAATTTTATACGTTTCAATGAGATCCCCTCTCATTCTTCTAAACTCGAGTGAATACAGGCCCAGTCGACCCAATCTCTCCTCATACGACAGTCCTGCCATCACAGGAATCAGTCTGGTGAACCTTCGCTGCACTCCCTCTATGGCAAGTATATCCTTTCTTAGGTAAGGAGACCAAAACTGCACACAGTACTCCAGGTGTGGTCTCACCAAGGCCCTGTAGGACCACTAGCTGTGATATCTATCACAACAGGGCTTCTTATTTACCATCCTTACAGCTGTGCATTGTCCTTGTATGTCTATGAATTGCTTGTCCTGTTCCTGGAACACTATTGATACCTCTGATTGAGAGTTTTGTTTAATTGCATTGTTGATCTTCCTTTATATCAACTGAGCATCAAAGAGTGAAAGATATAACTCAGGATGGTAGCATTTGTTTTTCAGTTCTCTTCTTGCTGCAATGAGGTTAACAAAGGATGCTAAGAGGTTTTTGTTCGCGTAAGGTGTTCCATCAGGGACACAAGGGGGCAGTTTGCACTGTTAAATTGCTAGGCTTTGCGCATGCTATTTGCCAGAAATTCCTACCTCAAGTTGTTTGAATACGTATGTGCATTCCCTGAAGGAATAAAATCCCCATGGGAAAAGTGGTCCAACCGTGGCCAAGAAGAGAAGTTAAAGATAGTGGGCCCGTCTATTCCGATGCCTATGGGTGTGTACGGGCTGTGTACACACACGTAGGGACATCGGAAGTGCTGGTTTCAGGCATGCCAAGCACAAGCGCTGAAAACCGGCATTTCCGATCTGTCAAGAATGCTCTTGACAGATTGGACGCCTGCCCTGGAGAAGGGCCTCTGCGGGCGGATAGTTCCGTTTTCTGGAGAACCTCCGCCCACAGAAAACCCTTAGAAATCTTACGCCTGGTAAAAGCAAGCGTAAGGCCTGCTTTTACCAGCATAAGAATTGAAAAAAGTAAAAAAAAACTTTTAAAAAAGGTAAGTTTATTTTTAGCCCTGTAAAAAACTTTAATTATCTTTTTCAAAAAATTACATTTTTGTTTATTGCAATTTCAACTCGTTTTAAAATGTGATGGTTTTTTTTACATTTATTTAATGTTTTACAGTGTTTTTGGGGTGATCTCCATTCATATATTTGACAGGTCTGTCTGTCAAGTGTATGAAGGGAGAGTCCCTTCTCCTATTGGCTCACCATGACCCACGTGATCTCAGGGACACTTGCGAACCGCCTGCGCCTCTGGGATACGTGGGCCCTGTGCATTTCGAGTTTGGAGAGGCCCAGGAGTGGAAGTATATGCACCTCGGGAGCCCTCAGGTAATTTCATAGATTTTTTCCAGATCGGAGGCCTCCGCACGTGGGAAGCCTCCGATCGGAAAATACGGGCGAGTATTACATCAAAAGAAGAGGCTTATAATGTGGCCAAAAAGAGCAGTAAGCCTGAGGATTGGGAACAATGTTTCCTGTTAAAAAAAATAAAAATTTTGGGTGCGCGGTCCCTTTAACGGGCTGCGCGGCCCATTCAAATCTCCGCACATGCACGGTTTTTCCGTTGGAAAGCCGGCAAGCAGCCTGTGTGGTACCTCCAGACCGCAGCACGACCACGCAGCTTAACAGGAGCATCGATTGGGAGGATTTTAGAATTCAACAAAGGAGGACCAAGAAATTGATAAAGAAAGAGAAAATAGAATATGAGAGTAAACTAGAAACAGACAGAAAAACAGATGGTAAAAGCTTCTATAGGTATGTAAAAAGGAAAAGATTAGCAAAAGTAAACGTGGGTCACTTAGAGACAGAGAAAGCAGAAAATATGATGGGAAATAAGGATATGGCAGAGACATTAAGTGAATACTTTGGGCAGGATTTTCTCAGCCCCGAGGAGGCGGGCATGGAGGCGGGACAGCCGGTAAAGTAGCAGAAAGTGGGGGCGGATGGCAAACCCACCCCCGTCCCACCTCCGTGCCCTTTTGCCAGGAGGCGGGAAGATGTGTTGCTTCGGGTCCCGTCTCCTGGAGGTGGGAAAGGGATTAAATCCTTTTAACTGCCTGTTAACAGGTAGTGAACAGGCAGAAAAAAGGATTAGTGCCATTTTACCTTCTCAGGTAAAGGCTTCCTGACCTCGGAGAACCCCGCCAGGTTGGAGGAGACATGAAGGAGGTCTCTGGGGGTCGGAAGGACCTGGAAGTCAGATGTAGAGGTGAGTGATGGGTGCAAGTGTGGAGTGGTAAGTATGGAAGGTGAGTGTTAAGTGTTAAAAAATGTTCACTTACCTTGTTTTCTGCCTACAGCCTTCATCTACCCTGGATTGGGAGATGCGACATCTTCCTTGTCGATTTCACAGACTGGCTGTTGGAACCTCTGACCCAACAGCCATTTGAAATCTACAAAGTTGAAAGGTTTGATGAGTCCTGAACACAAGGACTCATCAAAATACTGAGAATATCAGTGTTTGACAGCTTCACAGAGCTGTCAAATGCTGACATTTCTTCTTTCAAGAAGTCTTGACAGATAGCACGTCAGACATTGACGTGCTCTGTCAGTGACTTCCCCCCTAATTGGCCTGCTGAGCCCGCAGGGCAGACTTAACAAGGTCAATCAGGGGAAAATCCCTCTGGTTGGTCAGAAGATGATGGAGACGGGACATTGACCCGACAAGCAGAAGTTCCGCCTTCAACTCATCTCCATTGAGAAAATCCAGCCCATTGTATCTGTCTCTCCTAAATTACAACAGTGACTACACTTCAAAACATACTTCATTGGCTGTGAAGCACTTTGGGATGTCCGTTGGTCATGAAAGGTGCTATAGAAATGCAAGTCTTTCTTTTTGCGGTAGAAACACAAAAAACCATTGGTTGTGGTGGTTGAAGGTCAATCATCACAGCCCCAGGACATCGCTGCAGGAGTTCCTCAGGGCAGTGTCCTAGGCCCAACCATCTTCAGCTGCTTCATCAATGAACTTCCTTCGAACATAAGGTCAGAAATGGGGATGTTCGCTGATGACTGCACAGTGTTCAGCGCCATTCACAACTCCTCAAATAATGAAGCAGTTCATGCCCACATGCAACAAGACCTGGACGACATTCAGGCTTGGGCTGATAAGTGGCAGGTAACATTCGCGCCACAGAAGTGCCAGGCAATGACTATCTCCAACAAGTGAGAGTCTAACCACCGCCCCTTGACATTCAACAGCATTACCATCGCCGAATCCTCCACCATCAACATCCTGGGGGTCACCATTGACCAGAAACTTAAATGGACCAGCCACATAAATATTGTGGCAACAAGAGCAGGTCAGAGGCTAGGTAATCTGTGGCGAGTGTCTCACCTCCTGCACTCCCCAAAGCCTTTCCACCATCTACAAGGCACAAGTAAGGAGTGTGATGGAATAGATTAGTGCAGCTCTAACAACACTCAAGAAGCTAGACACCATCCAGGACAAAGCAGCCCGCTTGATTGGCTCCCCATCCACCACCTTAAACATTCACTCCCTCCACCACCGGCGCACTGTGGCTGCAGTGTGTACCATCTACAAGATGCACTGCAGCAACTCACCAAGGCTTCTTCGGCAGCACCTTCCAAACCCACGACCTCTTCCATCTAGAAGGACAAGGGCAGCAAACGCATGGGAACACCACCACCTCCAAATTCCCCTCCAAGTCACACACCATCCTGACTTGGAAATATATCGCCGATCCTTCATCGTCGCTGGGTCAAATTCCTGGAACTCCCTCCCTAACCGCACTGTGAGACCACCTTCACCACACGGAATGCAGCGGTTCAAAAAGGCGGCTCACCTTCTCAAGGGCAATTAGGGATGGGCAATAAAAATGGCCTTGCCAGCGACACCCACTTCCCATAAAATGAATAAAAAAATAATGGGGAACCAAGTGGCCTAGTGAGAATGAGGAACTTAAAGAAATTAGTATTCGTAAAGAAATTGTATTTGAAAAATTAATGGGACTAAATGCCAACACATCCCCTGGACCTGATGGCGTACATAGGTTTTAAAAGAGATGGCTACAGAGATAGTGGAAGCATTCGTTTTGATCTTGCAGAAATTGCTAGATTCTAGAACAGTCCCCATGGATTGGAAGGTAACAAACATAACCCCGCTATTCAGGAAAGGAGATAGACAAAAAACAGGGAACTGCAGGCCAGTTAGCCTGACATCAGTAGTAGGGAAAATGCTAGAATCTGTTATTAGGGACATGATAACAGGGCACTTCGAAAATCATAATATGATTGGACAGAGTGAACACGGATTTGTGAGAATGAAATCGTGTTTGACAAATCTGTTAGTGTTTATTGAGGTTGTAACTAGCAGGGTGGATAAGGGGGAACCAGTGGATGTAGTATATTTGGATTTTCAAAAAGCATTCGCTAAGGTGCCACACAAGAGGTTATTACACAAAATTAGGGCTCATGGGATTGGTGATAATATATTAGCATTGATTGAGAATTGGTTAATGGACAGAAACAGAGAATAGGAATATATGGCTCACTTTCGCCTTGGCAGGCTGTAGCACCACAAGGATTGGTGCTTGGGCCTTAGCTATTTCCAATCTATATCAATGATTTAGATGAGGGGACCGGTTTGCTGATGATACAAAGTAAACTAGGCCTGTATTCTCTTGAATTCAGAAGAATGAGAGGGGATCTCATTGAAGCATACAAAATTATTACAGGGCTTGATAGGATGGATGCTGGGAGAAAGTTTCCCTTAGCTGGGGAGTCTAGAACCAGGGGCCACAGCCTCAGGATAAAGGGTAGGCCATTCAGGACTGAGATGAGAAGAAATTTCTTCACACAGAGGGTGGTGAATCTTTGGAATTCTCTACCCCAGAGGGCTGTGGAGGCTCAGTCATTGGGTATATTCAAGACAGAAGTCGATAGATTTCTGACTAGTAAGGGCATCAAGGGATATGGCGATAGGGCCGGTGAATGGAGTTGAGGCAGAAGATCAGCCATGATCTCATTGAATGGTGGAGCAGGCTCGAAGGGCCGAATGGCCTACTCCTGCTCCTATTTCTTATGTTCTTATGTTCTTAAAGTAAGTTGTGAGGAGGACGCAAGGAGGCTGCAAAGGGTTTTAGACAGGTTAAGTGATTGGGCAAGGACGTGGCAGGTGGAATATAATGTGGAGAAGTGTGAAGTTATCAACTTTGATAGGAAAAATAAAAAAGCAGATTTCTTTGTTTATAAAGAGGCAATGCGAGTGATGTGAAGGATTCTAACGAAGCTAAAACCAGCTGTTCGTTTTAATCTTGCTTTGTTAATTTTACACTTAATAAATTTGATTTATGTGGGGTGAATGCAGCATTTCTAGTGCCAGCATCAAATGTTTGCAGGTGAGGAGTAGCACAGCTAGATGAAGAGTAAGGCTCCCTCTACTCCGCTTCAACAAAATGCCTCAGCCCCAATCTAAGAGGAGTGCTCACTGCTGCAATCAGTGTGACGTTCTTCCATTCTTCACACCAGACAACCGATGGCGACTGAGTGACAATGATACATTAGTACCGTTTAGTAGCAATTTTGGGCAATGTAGTGTGTGGGTCTATGCCCACTTGGAACTGAATTATGATTGTCCAAACTCATCTCATATAAGACTGTTAAGGAAACTTACATCTCATTAGCCTGGCTCTACCAGAAGCTGGATTCCTGAGGTTAATGGCCAGTGGAGTCTTTAGATTCCAGATCCAGGAACATTTTTTTGTTTGCTGTTAAAGCTGAAAGCAGTATGCGGTACTATGTGGAGAGAAAATCTCCAATATTATAACAAACTATGATAATTAACTTAACTGAATCTTACTGTTGCATCTAAATACATACGCCACCAACTAACTTTTTTATTTCATAGTGCGAGCTGCGGAATTATCTGATAAAAATGCTAATCTGGTAATTCAAGTTTCATCAAGTATTTACAACATGGAAATTAATTTACCTTTTAGTGCTTAGAAGGAGACATTAAATAATACAGTTTTCATGAGGCCTTGATTCATTAATTGCCATTCATAATGCAAAGGAGTCAATGTGTAGTTTAATAGCAGAGTTCAGAAATGGCATGTATTTCAAATAATGAGATACACATTGTCTCTCTGTCAGCTGTGGCTCAGTGCGTCACACCCTCTAGGTGGGAGGGGCTAGGAGTGAGCAGGTGCTGCTGGGTGCTTGATTACTGCAGGGAGTTGGAGTGAGTTTGTAAAACGTTGGTGGTGGATTTTTTTTCAGGTTTTAGAGCCCTTTTGGCCCTTCTGGCCCTGCAGAGGACAGTGTTCCCAGGATGAATTTGATCAGGGGAGAAAATGCTGGGGGAAGGGAGAAAAAAGGCCCAAAGATTTGGGCCGGGACCCAGGAGGTTTGAAAAAGATAACAAAGTAGTAGTTCAGTGTGAGGATAAGGAGATACGGGCTTGGGATAGTATACAGGTGGTACATGAGGACTGTGGCGAGGGAAGCTGCTTTGCCTGCCGACCAAAGCCGAATGTTGGGTTAGAGGTGACGGTCAGTGGCCGAGAGGAGGTGGAAAGATTTTTACTGAGTTTGAAGGTTGGGGATAAGTTCTTGGAGGTATCTCTGCTATATTCTGAAGAGGTGGTGGTCTCTTTCTTTAACCTGCCAGTTTATATTGAGGATGATGTGTTAATAAAAAAGTTGGAGTCATGGGACATTAAAATTTGCTCAGCAATAAAGAGGAGATACCATCCAGGAACGCAGGTAGCAGATGGAACCCGTTATGTAAAGGTGCTGTTTCCAAAGGGGGTGAAGTCATTGCCGTATAGCATGAAATTCGAGACAATGGAAGGAGTGCTGTACTTGCGGGTAGTGCATGATAACCAGGTGAAGGTTTGTTATTATTGTCTTGGACACGACCATCTTGTAAGAAGCTGTCCAGACTTTTACTGTTATAACTGCGGCGAGTCTGGACACATCGCTCGGAGCTGCAAGGCGGGGAGCTGTGGGGTGTGTCACAAAAGCCCCACCCGCTGTGAGTGTGAGGCAGAAGGAAGCCCCTTGAGTGACAAGGAGATGGGAGAAGGAGAAGGAGCAGGCAGAGGACACAGCTAGTGAATGGAAGGAGAAAAGAGCGCAGGAAGAGGCAGAAAATTGCAGAGCAGAGAACAGGTTGGAGATGGTGGAAAACACACCAAGTGCGGTGGAAAAGGACAAAGACAGCAGCGGGCAGCACGGGTCGAGGGCAGAGTCGAGCCATAATATGGATCGGCTCTCCCTAAAGAATCTGGTGTCTGCAGGGGGAGAGGAGGCGGGAGTGGGGTAAGTGTAAGTACTCCAAAGAAAGATGGGGAGGCGGACATCTCAGGGAGCAGAAAGGGGCAAGAAAAGGAGAGGGTGCAAGAGCAGGACCCTTAAAGTGGCAGCAGGACAGGAGCGGGGAGACAAAGATGCCAGAAGGGATCAAGATAGGTGCAGATACACCATTGTCCCAGAGAGAGAAGAAACGGGGAGCAAGGGTCAGCGGTGGAGATGAGGCCGAAGGGAGTGGCACTGTTGGAGAAACCGTGATAGCAGGAAGACGCTCTAAGCGAGATTGTGTATCTAACGGGGAGCAGGGACGGGAGGTTACAGAAGAACTCGAGAGTGAGGAGTCAAAGGGGGACAGAGACATGGAAGTGGGGGGTGGGGTGGCATCATGTGGAAAGGGAAAGGTTAGTGAGGGGCAGAAGGAGGGAGAAGGGGCAACTCCTCGGCTCAAACCTAATGTAAGGAAGAGGCTGAAACTGTAGGGAAGGTTCAAACAGGAGGTGAAAAAGAGCCGGAGGCTGTAGGAGAAAGCAACAGCTGCCCAAAAAGTTGGGAAGGAGCATGAGAGGAGGGAAGGGCCGGAGATTAAATGATGGGCGGATTATCAGGCACACTTCCCTTATTCGGAGCCATGATTACTGATCAATTTTTAAAGTACAATAGATTAATATATGTTATGGGAGACAATTTAAACTTCAGGTTTTGATGTTAACATGTGGTGGAGGAATGGCTGTGCAGAGCGGCGGAATGGATTTGTATGATACAATGGAATGATCACGATGTTGTAAATGTTTTTAATGTTCAATAAATAATATATAAAAAAAGAAGTGGGTAGCACTCTCACCTCTGATTTGGAGGGTTGTGGGTTCAAGTCCCACTCCAGAGACTTGAGCACAAAAATCTAGGTTGACACTCCAGGGTAGTACTGAGGGAGTGCTGCACTGTCGGAGGTGCCGTCTTTCAGATGAGATATTAAATCGAGGCCCCGTCTGCTCTCTCAGGTGGACATAAAAGATCTCATGGCACTATTTGAAGAAGAGCAGGGGAGTTATACTTGGTGTCCTGGGGCCAATATCTATCCCTTAATCAACATAACAAAAATAGATTATCTGATCATTATCGCTTTGTGGGAGCTGGCTGTGCTCCACTGGCTGCTGCGTTTCCTACATTACAACAGTGACTACACTCCAAAAGTACTTTGTTAGCTGTAAAGCGCTTTGGGAGGTCGTGAAAGGCTTTATATAAATGCAAGTCTTTTATTTCTCACTCTCTCTATGAATGTACAGTCCCATATACACACAGCGTTCATCAGACACCAACTGGTACAATAAATGAATCAGAGCTAGACCACCCACTGGATGTGCTGTACTTTAAGTTATTATAATGGATAACGGAGATTAATTCAGTGCTGGCAGCCACAAACTAATTGCATTTCATGATTCCTTGGAAGAAAGTCTAGGTGTAGCATCGAATGTGATGATGCAGAATAATTCAGGAATGTAATCTAAAAAAACTCTGTTTGTATTTTTGAACGATGGACATTTGATTTCGGTCCAATTTAATTAGCTGGGGACAAAGATGGGATTAGGGAGGAGTGGAAGAGATACACAGGGGCAGATTTTCACTTTCCAGTGATGGCGGTGAACTGGCGGTAATGGATTGGCCGCCTGTCATACAACAGGTGGCTTAAGCGCCTTGCTATATAAATGCAACTTGTTGTTGTTGAGACAGGCAGACGATCCACTACCACTAGTTTCCCCACCACTGCGGAAGTGAAAATTACCCCCCGTACGGTTTTTGACCACGAAACAATACTCAGCCCTGAATTTTTGAATTGACTTGATCTGTAAATGCCTGACTTCACTTCAGTTTAAATGACTCTAATGGAGATAAATCAGAAATGTGCCTACTATGTATTTTAAGCACAGCAAGCGTACACCATGAGCCGAGAAAACCCGGGGTGGATTTCAGCTTGTGGGAGACTGACTGGTGGAGCGCGCTGGCTGCCCAGCTGTATCTGCTGGTGGTGGGGGGGAGCGTCCGGCTACTTTGAACCCAGGGCCTTATTTGCACGCCGCTAGCGAGTTACCTTCAGAAATACCTTAGAAATGCCTTAGAGGGACTGCAGCGAAGGTTCACTCGACTGGTTCCTGGGATGGGGGGATTGCCCTATGAGGAGAGACTGAGTAGACTAGGCCTATATTCCTTGGAGTTCAGAAGAATGAGAGGTGATCTAATTGAAACATATAAAATTCTTAAGGGGCTTGACAGGGTTAATGCTGAGAAAATGTTTCCCCCTGGCTGGGGAATCTAGAACACGGGGTCACAGTCACAGAATAAGGGGTCGGCCATTTAGGACTGAGATGAGGAGAAATTTCTTCACTCAAAGGGTTGTGAATCTTTGGAATTCTTTACCCCGGAGAGCTGTGGATGCTCAGTCATTGAGTATATTCAAGACAGAGGTCGATAAATTTTTGGGATCAAAGGGAATTAAGGGATATGGGGATAGTGCGGGAAGGTGGAATTGAGGTAGGAGATCAGCCATGATCTTGATGAATGGCAGAGCAGGCTCAAAGGGCCAAATGGCCTCCTCCTGCTCCTATTTCTTATGTTCTTATGTACCCCCTGAACAGATGTCCCACTGCAACACGACAGTTTGAGGAATTCCGGTCAGTTCTGAAGCCAAGCCAGTTGTCAATAGATCCTGAAGGGAGGGGAGGTGGAACGTGGGGGGGAGTTGGCCTGAGCCATGAATGGTCTACATGCCTTGTCATCCAGATTCTACAAAAATATGACTTGGAAGAGCTTTGAGACCTTCATTGGAACAAGCAGTGGTCCCATTAAGGCCCTCTGCTAAGGCCGCTCGACGCCAGGACACATGGACGCTATATGCTCCCCCTTATCTGACACTTCAAATTACAATCGGGGCCCTAATTACAGCACTGGACACCGATTTGCACAGTAAACAGGCCTACCGCCTGAAACTGGCGAGTGCTCCAGCCACCTATGGGAAGGCCCCTTTCAAAATGATGGAGCCAGAGTGTCAGTGTCAGTAAAGTCTACTGATCCCATTCTACGGGGGTTACTGCCCTGTTAACGCCAATTTCAGCTTGTTCAAATCAGCCCCTTGGATACAGAAAATAGCTTTAGCAACGACCCAAATTGTAAGTGAACCCGAAGAATAAATGTCGAATCTAACGCTTCTTGAGTTCTGATTAAATTCAGGAAATTTAGGCTGTGCAAGTTAATTCAGCATCATTTAAACTGAGTCCAAATGATGGCATGCAGATTCGCTGCAGGCATTCAAAAGGGAGTGGCATGAGTCCCCAAGAGTGGCCAATATAGAAGGTAGGTGGGTACCGAGGGGTGTCTCTCAGTCACTGTGGTCTCCTGGAACTTGCTGGATTGCCTTAGCAGATGGGAGAGAAACTTCCCAGTGTCTTTTCCTAAATTGGCCTAAGGTTTTCACTCTTTTCTTTTGGGCTCTCTTTAGAGATTACATGCCTGGTGGGGAGGGGGGGAAGTTGGGGGGGGAGGCAATGAGGATCCTGGCGTGCAGAATTTACACCTTGAAAGTTTAACTCGATGGGCCAAGCGGCCTTTCCCTGTCTTTCGTTTTTGTATGTTCGCATGATGGCTATGCGAGAGAAGTAAAAATATAACAAATAAAAACAGAAAATGCTGGAGACACTCGGCAGGTCAGCCAGCATCTGTGAAGAGAGAAACAGAGTTAACGTCTCAGGTCGACGACCTTTCGTCAGCACAGCCACATATCTTTCCTCAGCAACTGTCTCTGGCTCCGACAGTTCTGACGAAGGGTCATCGACCTGAAACGTTGACTCTGTTTCTCTCTTCACAGATGCTGCCTGACCTGCTGAGTGTCTCCAGCATTTTCTGTTTTTATTTCAGATTTCCAGCATCTGCAGTATTTTCCTTTGGTCAAAAATCTAACAATGTCAATCTTCTAATCCTTTAGGCTTTTCTGAAAAGAGCCCCCTGATAGAAGTCGCGCACGTACGCTCTGAAGATGGTTTCTATTGGAAGCTGCCACAAATTTGGCAAGATTGCCTAGTTCAAAATTCTTTCTCTGCGAGGACGTCACCGACACCTTCTCCAGGATTGTAAGTTATCTGTTTCTCTGCCCTCTCGGTGGCCCATGTCTCTTTACTGATATCAGTATGCTGAGAAGTATAATAATTGCGTGTTGTTTAATTGAAACGTGAGTCTTTGCTCTAAGTGTATCTCCTCTTGGGATATTGGTGATGTTCACAGCGGGAAAAAAAATGAGTTCCTGACTTTTTGGCTCAAGGAAATTACTTTGAGGAAAAAAAAGTATGTTTTTTTTAAGTGTTTAGCCCAGCTGTTGTCAAGGTCAGCCTGGTTCTGTGCTGAGCCTTATTTAAAAAGCCATCCAAAAAGCAAATATGTTCACACAGCGCCTGTCTGTGCTGTGACTGCAGCTTTTTACAGTCATCAGATTATCCCTTAAAACGAAAGGTGCACAAACCACTCCATGGATTGAACATTTAAGCACAATCAGTCAATGACTTTATGGTGAATGGTAATGCCATCTAATACTCTCTTGGGTCATAAATCAAAGCGTGAATCTAGTATTGTGTGAGCACTCAGGTTCCTTATTATCAACCCAAGAACAGTCTTACGGCCTGGGAAAATCTGAGGACTTTTAGTACAAGGGAGAAACTGAAGGATAAAAATCAATTATCCTTACAAGGCGTAGTGTGCAACATCGATCTCAAGTGCAAATAAATCACAGACATTAAAGATTTTTTAACCAGAAATCCCAAACTTCCATTGGGGAAGATACAAAATTCTGAGCTAATCATTTTGCACATTCCTGGCAATTCATTTTAAGAGACTTTTGTTTAGACTTGAAGACTGTTTTTAAATATCATTCGGTTAGAAATTATAACTTTGGTGAGTAGGTTTCCAGATATGTATTTAATTTGACTCATAGAAATGCCTTTCATAACCCGAGATTTCTATCTAAAAATATTCCCGGATAAGATTCTGAGGGGTATTGACAGGGTAGATGCTGAAAGGTTGTTTCGCCTGTTTGAGAGTCTAGAACTAGGGGGCTTCGTCTCAGGATAAGGGGTCGGCCATTTAAGACTGAGATGAGGAGGAATTTCTTCACTCAGAGGGTTGTGAATCTTTGGAATTCTCTGCCCCAGAGGGCTGTGGATGCTGAATCGTTGAGTATATTCAAGGCTGAGATAGATAGGTTTTTGGACTATAGAGGAATCAAGGGACATGGAGATCAGGCAGGAAAGTGGAGATGAGGTAGAAGATCAGCCATGATCTTATTGAATGATGGAGCAGGCTCGAGGGGCCGAATGGTCGACTCCTGCTCCTAATTCTTATGTTCTTATGTTTAGAAGCAACCTTGGTTTTGTCCTGCTATTTTCTTCAAGGAAACTGTGACTCAGGGTTTGTGAAGGTGCTTCTTCCTATTGGCTGACCCAGATGATTTTTTTTTATATATCATCTAACAATCTCCTGCTTTTCTTTAAGCAGGTTGCAAGTCCATCAATCAATTAACGCCTCGAGTTTCAACTTTCGTCCCGTCCCTCTTCATTTTTCGAAATCTTTTTAAATACTTGCCTATCTTCCAGTCTTCATCATCTTTTCCCTCCACAGATGTTGGCTGACTTGTTGCACGTTTCCAGCATTTTCTGGTTTTACTTGATTACACATGTAAATGTTAATAATAGGAAAGTTTTTGTTTGTGAAATAAATACCGTCCAATATGTCTCTTTGGCAACGCATCATGCGGGAAAACTTTAGCCGGACAGTGGGGAACACTGAGGTGCGCAGCAAAGACTGTCAGGGGGATCATGCTCCATCTGAATTCCAGGTCCACATGAACTCTCTCACATTTTAAGTAACGTCTACAAAGTTAATCAAGCTTCTGAAGTTCAGTGATGATTTTTTAAAATTCATTCTTGGGATGTGGGCGTCGCTGGCAAGGCCAGCATTTATTGCCCATCCCTAGTTGCCCATGAGAAGGTGGTGGTGAGCCGCCTCCTTGAACCGCTGCAGTCCGTGTGGTGAAGGTACTCCCACAGTGCTGTTGGGGAGGGAGTTCCAGGATTTTGACCCAGCGACGATGAAGGAACGGCGATATATTTCCAAGTCAGGATGGTGTGTGACTTGGAGGGGAACTTGGAGGTGGTGGTGTTCCCATGCACCTGCTGCCCTTGTCCTTCTAGGTGGTAGAGGTGCTGTCGAAGAATAAGTTCCACATTCAAATGTATAAGTTCCACATTCCTGCAAGGTAAACTTTTCTTATATGGAGCCATATGGTCACAGAATGGCAACACTGCAGGAACAGAGAGCTGCTGCTGCTGCTGCTGGAGGCAACAAATTCATTGACGTATTGTAATGTCACACCACATGTTACTCAAATTAATGAAGGAGAAAGAAAGGAGGAGGAAATAGCACCAATATTTAATGTAAGTCCATGCCCGCATGCAACAAGTACTGGACGACATTCAGGCTTGGGCTGATAAGTGGCAGGTAATATTCGCGCCACAGAAGTGCCAGGCAATGACTATATCTCCAACAAGCGACAGTCTAACCACCGCCCCTTGACATTCAATGGCATTACCATCACCGAATCCCCCACCATCAACATCCTGGGGGTCACCATTGACCAGAAACTTAACTGGACCAGCCACATAAATACTGTGGCAACAAGAGCAGGTCAGAGGCTGGGTATTCTGCAGCGCGTGTCTCACCTCCTGACTCCCCAAAGCCTTTCCACCATCTACAAGGCACAAGTCAGGAGTGTGATGGAATACTCTCCACTTGCCTGGATGAGTGCAGCTCCAACAACACTCAAGAAGCTCGACACCATCCAGGACAAAGCAGCCCACTTGATTGGCACCCCCTCTACCACCTTAAACATTCACTCCCTCCACCACCGGCGTACCGTGGCTGCAGTGTGTACCATCTACAAGATGCACTGCAGCAACTCACCAAGGCTTCTTCGGCAGCACCTCCCAAACCCACGACCTCTTGCACCGAGAAGGACAAGGGCAGCAGGCGCATGGGAACACCACCACCTCCAATTCCCCTCCAAGTCACACACCATCCTGACTCAGAAGTATATCGTCGATCCTTCATCATATCTGGGTCAATATCCTGGAACTCCTTACCTAACAGCACTGTGGGAGTACCTTCACCACACGGACTGCAGCGGTTCAAGAAGGCGGCTCACCACCACCTTCTCGAGGGCAACTAGGGATGGGCAATAAATGCTGACCTTGCCAGCGACGCCCAGATCCCATAAGCGAATTTAAAAAAAAAGTACTCTCAATCCAGGGCTAATTGTCAAAGATTGGCACTAAGTAGCATCCCGGAGCTTAATATAAGCAAAATCAAAGGCATCCTCTTCACCTCCCACTCACAGCTACTGGCTTCTGGCCTTCTTTATATCAGTCTCCCAGTTTGCTCCTCAAGCTGAGCCAAGAGGTGTGAAAGGACAATGTCCGATTCGACCTCAAGTTCTCAAGTTGAGTTTACTCCTCTATATCTGTTCTTTCTGTTTTCTGTTCTAATGCTGTCCTAGCTAGGAACCCTGCCTCAAACTCCCATGGGTCACAACTCATTCAAAATGCCATACATTCTGGCCTCACCCTCACAACGTTCTGTATATCTATTACCCTGGTTCTCTCCAACCCTCGCAGACTCTCCGTGCCGAATTCCACTGACCTCAGGATTCCAAACGTCACTCTGAAATCCCTCCATTGCATTTCCCCACCCTACCTTCATGATCTGCAGACCTACCTGCCCACATGTACCCTCAGTAGCTCCACTACCAGAGCTGGAAAGTAAGTCACCTCAGGTTAGGTGAAGAGCGAAACAGATGTGAGTGTGTTATTTCTTCAAAATAAAGAGGATGCTTTTCAATGGAAATAAGAATCAGGAGAGATGTAATCCGGACTGCCGACTCACTATCAGCCGCTTTACATTATCACACAAAGACAAAATTACCCCCAGTGAGTGACCATAAGAATTAGGAGCAGGATTAGTCCGTACCGCCCCTCAAGCCTGCTCCGCCAATCAATAAGATCATGGCTGATCTTCTCCCTCAACTCCACTTTCCCGCCCAATCCCCGTATCCCTCTGTCCTATGTGAAGCATGTCCACCAGCTCAAACACCTGGAGACAGCAGAATATTCCATTTGAAGAGGGCCAGGGCTTCCTCACCTCGCCCGTAGTATATCTACATCTTCTTTCTCAATCCATCACCGTGGATACTGCGGGTCTGCCCGTCAGGTGAAAAGTTAAGTGCTAGACTCATTAAATGTTCCTGTTTTTTAAATATTCTGCTAAACAAATACAAGTGATTAATGAAAGCTGGAGATTTTATCCCTATTAAACTGGTGGCTGCTCCTACTGAAGTGTAAGAGAGAAGCAATTAAAAGAAAGCAGGAGAAAAGACGGTACTTAACTGAGATTCAATCCATAATCAGTTAAGATGGATATACCAAATGCTAATAGAATTTTTTGTGATCCAGTTTATGGGCTTTCCATTCACTATAGCTCTGTAATTCTTCCTGTCGTATATTTTAATTTAATTGTAGTTCACTACAAGAACAACACTTTATCACTTACAGAAGGAAAGTGGTTATTCTGGTTTTTTTTAACAAGCATTAGGTAATAAATGCGTGGTACTGTTGGATAGAGATAATGGACCTGAATTTCTGCTGAGGTCTACCGCAACATTTACGCCTTAACGTAATGTCTCCGGCGCTTTCCACAGATCTTCCACCGAAGTTACGACAGATAGTTGGGAGAATCCTTGCAGAAACTCAAGCCCAATGTGATAATGGGGTAGAAATTGGTCTCGGGCATTAGTACAAAATGGACGGTATGTTATAGGCCCCGCCCTATATCCACTTCTGTTGATGTTAATGGAAGTACAACAGGCGGTCTGTGCAACACCGCAACAACTCGCCAAGCCTTCTTCGACAGCACCTCCCAAACTCACAACCTCTACCACCTAGGAGGACAAGGGCAACAGGCGCATGGGAACACTCTAAGTCGCACATCATCCTGACCTGGAAATATGTCGCCGTTCCTTCATCGTCGCTGGGTCAAAATCTTGCCACTCCCTCCCTAACAGCACTGTGGGAGTACCTTCACCTCACGGAATGCAACGGTTCAAGAAGGGGGCTCACCACCACCTTCTCAAGGGCAATTAGGGATGGGCAATAAATGCTGGCCTTGCCAGCGACGCCCACATCCCAGGAACAAATAAAAAAAATCAATTTGCGCTACAGCCCCAAGCTGAATTTCCACTCCAATGTCTTTTCACTTTGTCATGGCTTAGTACTTAGTTTACAGACTCGCAACATCAAATCCTGAGCAACGGTGCCTTTAGAAAACACTTCTCACTCCTCAAAACCTGCCATGACATTTTTTGAAAAGAAAAAACGTAGCTTGAATACTGCAAGGTATTCTAAACTTTAATACAATTTATGCATTTCTAAAAATATCTTTTGTATCAAGCAGGAGAGATTCTTCATAGCATCTTTCTCTGGAATTTGTTGCTGGAAATCAGCTTTAGAATTTTAAAGCCTCAAAAATATTCAGGTAGGTGTAGATGAATTCCGTGCTCATCACTTTGATCTGCAGCCTCCACTGTGGAAGTGGGAACCGGTGAATTAGTGGCTTTGTGTTCTGCACTCCAAATTTCTTCTTTCTATTTGCATACATGTCAACCTGCAACACTGACACAACCTCAAAGAAGCCCAACAACTTAAAAATACCCATGAATATCGGGCTCTGATCAAGGCCACTGCCTTCAGGTAAATAAATGAGTTCCTTTTTAATTTACATAGGATTTCAAGATTTTTACCATTGTTTTGGAGACCTCATTCTGTGATTCAAATTGTTTTTCTGTCACAACTGAAAGCCAGTAGCCTTCTTATGATGTATGAAAACAAATAGTTACATCCTCAATGATGGTGGGGCCCAGCACGTGAGTGCAAAAGACAAGGCTGAAGCGTTTGCAACCAACTTCAGCCAGAAGTGCCGAGTGGATGATCCATATCGGCCTGCTCCCGAGGTCCCCACCATCACAGAAGCCAGTCTTCAGCCAATTCGATTCACTCCACGTGATATCAAGAAACAGCTGTGCGCACTGGATAAAGCAAAGGCTATGGGCCCCGACAACATCCTGGCTGTCGTGCTGAAGACGTGTGCTCCAGAACTAGCCGCGCCTCCAGCCAAGCTGTTCCAGTACAGCTACAACACTGACATCTATCCGACAATGTGGAAAACTGCCCAGGTATGTCCTGTCCACAAAAAGCAGGACAAATCCAACCCAGCCAATTACCGCCCCATCAGTCTATTCTCAATCATCAGCAAAGTGATGGAAGGTGTCATCGACAGTGCTATCAAGCGACACTTACTCACCAATAACCTGCTCACTGATGCCCAGTTTGGGTTCCGCCAAACCACTCGGCTCCCGACCTCATTACAGCCTTGGTCCAAACATGGACAAAGGAGCTGAATTCCAGAGGTGAGGTGAGAGTGACTGCCCTTGACATCAAGGCAGCATTTGACCGAGTCTGGCATCAAGGAGCCCTAGTAAAACTGAAGTCAATGGGAATCAGGGGAAAACGCTCCACTGGCTGGTTTCATACCTAGCACAAAGGAAGATGGTTGTGGTGGTTCAAGGTCAATCATCACAGCCTCAGGACATCGCTGCAGGAGTTCCTCAGGGCAGTGTCCTAGGCCCAACCATCTTCAGCTGCTTCATCAATGACCTTCCCTCCAACATAAGGTCAGAAATAGGGATGTTCGCTGATGACTGCACAGTGTTCAGCGCCATTCGCAAATCCACAGATAATGAAGCAGTCCATGCCCGCATGCAACAAGACCTGGACGACGTTCAGGCTTGGGCTGATAAGTGGTAGGTAACATTCACGCGACAGAAGTGCCAGGCAATGACTATCTCCAACAAGCGAGAGTCTAACCACCGTCCCTTGACATTCAATGGCATTACCATCGCCGAAACCCCCACTACAGTATCAACATCCTGGGGGTCACCATTAACCAGAAACTTAACTGTACCAGCGACATAAATACTGTGGCAACAAGAGCAGGTCAGAGGCTAGGTATTCTGCGACGAATGTCTCACCTCCTGACTCCCCAAAGCCTTTCCACCATCTACAAGGCACAAGTAAGGAGTGTGATGGAATACTCTCCACTTGCCTGGATGAGTGCAGCTCCAACAACACTCAAGAAGCTCGACACCATCCAGGACAAAGCAGCCCCTTTGATTGGCACCCCATCCACCATCTTAAACATTCACTCCCTCCACCACCATCGTACCGTGGCTGCAGTGTGTACCATCTACAAGAGGCACTGTAGCAACTCGCCAAGGCTCCTTCGGCAGCACCTCCCAAACCCGCGACCTCTTCCACCTAGAAGGACAAGGGCAGCAGGCGCATGGGAACACCACCACCTCCACACTCCCCTCCAAGTCACACACCATCCTGACTTAGAAGTATATCGCCGATCCTTCATCATATCTGGGTCAAAATCCTGGAACTCCCTACCTAACAGCACTGTGGGAGTACCATCACTACACGGACTGCAGCAGTTCAAGAAGGTGGCTCAGCACCACCTTCTCAAGGGGCAACTAGGGATGGGCAATAAATGCTGGCCTTGCCAGCGATGCCCTGATCCCATAAACGAATAAAAAAAAATGAGAGTGCAGTAGGACATAAGCCTTTAGCTTATTCTATGTGCACACGGTTCAGCATTAAACATGGCCTTTAAGAATGAAAGTTGCTCCATTCAAAGTCTCTGGGGGGTTTAGTGAGCATTAATGTCAGCTTGGCTCAGTGGTAGCACTCCCACTGATTGGCCAGCTGCAGTCTAGCACACCCTCTGATTGGCCAGCTGCAGGGTAGCACTCCCGCTGATTGGCCAGCTGCAGTCTAGCACACCCTTAGATTGGCCAACTGCAGGGTTGCACTCCACTGATTGGCCAGCGTAGCACTCTTTCTGATTGGACAGCTGCAGGGTGGCATGCCCTCTGATTGGCCAGGGTAGCACTCCCTCTGATTAACTAGGTGCAAGGTAGCACTCCCGCCGATTGGCCTGCTGCAGGGTAGCAATCCTACTGATTGGCCAGCTGCAGGGTAGCTCTCCCTCTGATTGGCCAGCTGCATGGTAGCTCTCCCTCTGATTGGCTAGGTGCAGAGTAGCACTCCCACTGATTGGCCAGCTGCAGGGTAGCTCTCCCTCTGGTTGGCCAGGTGCAGGGTAGCACTCCCTCTGATTGGCCAGGTGCAGGGTAGCACCCCTGCTGATTGGCCAGGCTAGCACTCCCGCTGATTGGCCAGGTGCAGGGTAGCACTCCCTCTGATTGACCAGGTGCAGGGTAGCACTCCCTCTGATTGGCCAGGTGCAGCGTAGCACTCCCGCTGATTGGCCAGGTGCAGGGTTGCACTCCCGCTGATTGGCCAGTTGCAGCGTAGCACTCCCGCTGATTGGCCAGGTGCAGCGTAGCACTCCCGCTGATTGGCCAGGTGCAGGGTAGCACTCCCTCTGATTGGCCAGGTGCAGGGTAGCACTCCCGCTGATTGGCCAGGTGCAGGGTTGCACTACCGCTGATTGGCCAGTTGCAGCGTAGCACTCCCGCTGATTGGCCAGGTGCAGGGTAGCACTCCCGCTGATTGGCCAGGTGCAGCGTAGCACTCCCGCTGATTGGCCAGGTGCAGGGTAGAAGAAAATCTCCCCCAATGTTCGCTGAAGCAAAAGAACAAATTCAAAAGTGGACAAAGGTACTGAAAAAGATTTAAAAGAAAAAACATTGGTCAGTGCTGCCCCATTCGAGTTATACCAAGCATAGACCCAAAGAAATGAGGTGCGAGGTGTGGTGATGAGTCTTATTGGTATGGCCTTTGAATTCTTGCACCTACTCCAGCACCTGTTTCTTCATTTTGAATCTTCTCTGCGTTTTCTTTTGCTTTGTGTCTTGGAATTGCCCATTCCCTGGAGGCAAAGCATGAGAAAGTTGGTCCTATACATCTCCAAAAATAGCTACTCAGTGCCATGAAAACATTCTCCTGATTCTGAGGAGTCCAATCTCTAAATTGGAAAAACTTCCACATGTAAACTCTTAATTGCAGCCAAAAAGATGGTAATTCAATTATAAGGCTTCCCAGCAAATCGTTTGGAAAGGACAATAACAATACTCTTCATTACAGCCATTAATACTGTGGATAATTAAAAAGCACTGAAAGCTTCTTAGGTCTCTTTGCTTTTTCAGACGAGCCAGGAATGAAGCACTTCAAACAAAAATGATGCATGGCTTCAATTCTGTGGCTCAGAATTAAAATGTAGAGACTGATTAAATGAATTGCTACTCATTCAGTAAGGTCCTGTGAACATTACCTGCATTGTAACAGCGAATCGAGACTCGTTCGGCCCAGAAATTCGTCTCGGGCGGGTGGCGCGGAGCGGGCGGTATGGGATTGGCTGCCTGTTTTACGCAGCACCTGGTATTCAGTTCCAATGCAGCCAATGGAACTGAATATCAGACGCTGTGTATAACGGGCGGCCGATCCGATACCGCCCGTTCTGCGCCACCCACCCGAGACGAATTTCTCGCCCTTTACGTCTTGACTCCCTGAAGCGAGGAAGCCATTTGTTGGTGAAAAATGAATTCACTCGAGTCTGTCTCAAAGCAGAAGATCACAGTTTTTTTAACAGTGAGCACTGGGAGAAGAGCCATAGAGCCCGCGGTCTAGTGATCCACTTCTCGACGTTACAGTGGTATCGAAACTTCTTTTATACATTATAGGGTCGAATACGCAATTCTTTACATACAAATGTCTTCACCCAATCACATTCCCCCAGCAACAAGTTCCTAATTATAATCTGCACTTTAAGCTAAAAATTTTACTTCCCTACCGAAACTATAAACATTGGGTCTTGCGTCACATCTGTCTGGCCGGACTGGCTGGTCATGCGGTGATTGGTTCTCAAGTGTAACCGTTGTACTATTATTGTCTTAGTGGGGCTCCTTGGTGGGCCTCGCACATACGCATGTTGACCACAGACATTACTCATCGCACTGTGTCAGCGAAACCATTCTGTATTTACGAATTTACCTTTTACAGCACATTCTTTAACTTTCACATTGCTGCTTTAAGCCCTATAATTTTTACTCTAACACCATTCCCAGACATTTTCTCATCACATGAACTAGAAGCAGGAAATTCATTTTGATTTTCTTATTTACCACTAATTTTTGGGTTGAGCCAGCGCGGGACCCAAGTAACTCGGTGCTGAATTTTGTCTGATAACGTTCCTGGGAAGCACCTTGGGATGTTTATTGCATTGAAGGCACTGTGTACATGCACATTGTTGATGTTGTTGTTTACTGAGTCCTCTTAGCTTTACTAAGCAACTGACAAATGTTAAATCAAATGGGAATAGTAGCAAAATAAACTTGTTTTGATGTTTCAGAATGGGAACTTTGTTTTGAACTAACAACACGTGCTGAAGGTAGCAATGATTACTATGTTGTGGTACATTTAATGGTCATGGTTTGTTAAGTGTAGGTACAAAAAGTAATTTGACATAATCAAAGCATTAATTTTGGTCTGGGAAACCAAAACCGGTTGATGTCTGCAAAGATACGGCTGATGCCATATTTCAGCTCCCACAGCAACCCACCGAGCAGGTTGGACAGCATATAAATAGACCTGTCCGCCTCTTATTGTTCAGTTTCGAGGAGGAGTCCGCATCTATTCTCCTCTATTTTCCAGCATTTTCTGTTTTCGTGTCAGATTGCCAACATTTGAAGAGTTTTGCTTTTTTATAAATTCAGTTTAAGTTACGTTCTATTGAGAACGCAAGATGAAGGAGCCTATTGAGTAGATTGGGCCTATACTCTCTGGAGTTTAGAAGAATGAGAGGTGATCTCATTGAAACATAGAAGATTCTGAAGGGGATTGACAGGGTAGATGCTGAGAGGTTGTTTCCCCTGGCTGGAGTGTCTAGAACTAGGGGGCATAGTCTCAGGATAAGGGGTCGGCCATTTAAGACTGAGATGAGGAGGAATTTCTTCACTCAGAGGGTTGTGAATCATTGGAATTCTTTGCCCCAAAGGGCTGCGGATGCTGAATCGTTGAGTATATTCAAGGCTGAGATAGATAGATTTTTGGACTCTAGGGGAATCAAGAGATATGGAGATCGGGCGGGAAAGTGGATTTGAGGTTGAAGATCACTCATGACCTTATTGAATGGCGAAACAGGCTTGAAGGGCCGTATGATCTATTCCTGCTCCTAATTCTTATGTTCTTATGAGCCATTAATCCATGGGACGCAGCACCCAAAAGAAAGTGAAAAGGGAAGACAAAGATAATCAAAAAGTAGTCAGAGTGATCAGGTGGCATGAGGCCGAGCTGAGGATACAGTTACCAACAAATCTCTGAAGGCAAATTCATTTGAATGTTTGTATGTTTGAGTGTCAGCTGTGGCTCAGTGGGTAGCATGCTCGCCTCTGAGTCAGAAGGTTGTGGGTTCATAGTCCCACTCTAGGGACTTGAGCACATAAATCTAGGCTGACACTCCAGTGCAGTGCTGAGGGAGTGCTGCACTGTCGGAGGTGCCGTTTTTCAGATGAGACGTTAAATCGAGGCCCCATCTGCTCTCTCAGGTGGATGTAACAGATCCCATAGCACTATTTCGAAGAAGAGCAGGGGAGTTATCCCTGGTGTCCTAGCCAATATTTATCCCTCAAACAACATCACAAAAACAGATTATCTGGCATTATCACATTGCTGTTTGTGGGAGCTTGCTGTGTGCAAATTGGCTGCCAGGTTTCCCACATTACAACAGTGACTACACTTCAAAAGTACTTCATTGGCTGTAAAGCGCTTTGAGACGTCCGGCGGTCGTGTAAAGGCAATATATAAATGGAAGTCTTTTTTTTAAAACCTTGAATATCTCTGAATGAAACAAACCTGCTAGTAACTGGCTATCAATCGCACCATTCTCTTTAATATCATTGAGAAAAAAAAAATCCATTATATTACATTTCATGGACTGAAGTAACTGTGTTTCATTGAATGCAAAAAGGCTGAGAGGAAAGACATTCCATTGTTTTTCCCCGAGCAAAAGATGAGAGAAGAGCCATTGCTAGTAATCCAGATTGCTGTGATTCATAATGCTATAATGGATTGGCCAAAGTTGGAAGTAGGATAAAATAAAAGCCAGAACTCAAGGTTGATGGGATTTTGTTCCTTGTAATGGAATAGTGGAGTGCCTGTTATTTTATGAAAGAATAGAACTCAAGTCAGGGTTTTGCCCGTAACCATGTTAGTGGAACCTAAATGGCGAGGTTTAAAATGTTGAAGTACTTTGCCTTTGTGCTTTGTTATTCTATCGGAGCCATTTTCTCCCCCCAATATATTGAAGGAAATGATTTAGGCATTTTCAGTCAACTCTGTTCAGCATGATATTTTGAGGAGGGATATTTCTGGGATCTTGGAAGTTTAAAGTGCTCACTTTTGAGATATTTTAACAGTATAATTGAAAAGAATAATCGAAAAAAAAGTGGTGTCACACGATAGAGGTCCCAGAGGAATTCCGACATTTTTGCATATATAGAAATACGGCGTGTGATGGGAAAGTAATCTTGTGTGACAGCGAAGTTAAAAAGAAATCTTACTGTGTTCTCTGTGAAGTATGGTGATTAGTTGTGCTGGAGTCAAGACCAGAAAGGTTTGAAGAGGTTTAAAACTTATAGACATGTGATAGGACAAAGTCTAATGAGCATTTTTAGGTCAGGGATAAGTATGGAAAAGGGTCCATTTCTGCCTCAATTTGCTACAAGTTGTTTAATTTGGCACCTTTTGCAAGTTGGCTCCCGCATTATAAAGATGGTATTGGCAGATTATTTTTTTTGTTGTGTTAGGACTGCAAGAGGGTATTGATCTGGCCTGATAGGTAGCTGACCTGGGGTAAAAGATGTGTTTCCCTAAGAACTTATGTGCATCGGAATAAGGAAGTATTTGCTACCTGAAATGAAAGGTACTAGGGTATATCTTTTGCTGGAAATCTCCTCTGGGATTCTCCCGATCGGTTGCCGCAACTTTGGCAGAAGATCTGGGGAAACCCAGATACACGTGTGAATGGGGAGTACGCCGATCTTTTGCCAAAATGACGGCAGCCAACTGAGAGAAGCCTTGAGGAAATTCCCGCTGTTTGTCTTTACTGTCTCGCTGTTGAGCATTGCCGGGGCACAGCGCAGACAGGAAACTTGGGCAAGGTGGATCGTGCGCCCATAATGGAGTCGGCTCGAATTTCCTTCGACTTAAGTTAATGGAAAGAAAGGCGTGCAATCACCCCGCCCAATTATCCTCTCTGCACTCCACCCAGCCGATATTTAACATGAAGGCTGTGAAGACAAAAATCTACCCCTTGGTCTTTTGGTACCAAAATGTAAAATGTTAACTCATTGAATGTGTCAACTGCATCCAAAGATCTATTGCACTAAACGATGACCCTAGGGCTTTTTTCTTGTTTACTCGCCATTGCTTGAAAACAGCGGTCACAGTTTTATCATGCCATTGGGAGAACTTAAATAAACAGACAGGGCTGTTACGTTAGCAGAGATTTATAGCTTAGCAGAGACTTACAGCTTGTGCTTTGTGATGTTTGTTGGCAATTTGCTTCGCCTTATTGCCCACTGCTGTAACAGAAAATCCGAGCACTTGAGCTTAAATAATCACCTGAACGGGCACCATATTACCCGCAGCTGGAGGGCTGCCATGCGAAGAAAATGTAGAAGGTGATGTGTCAACCTTGTCTTGTGTTTGACCCTGAGATGAGCTTCTGACCACATGTCCGCTCCATCACCAAGACCGCCTACTTCCACCGTCGTAACATCGCCCGACTCCGCCCCAGCCTCAGCTCATCTGCTAGAGGGAGGGAGGGGGGAGGAGGGAGGGAGGGGGTAGAGGGAGGGGGTAGAGGGAGCTGGGGGGTAGAGGAGAGATTGGGTATGAATCTCCTGAGACCCAAAAGGAAAATAAATCTCGTGTCTTCAGCAATCTCTAAATTCTCTGCTTCTGTGAACTGCACGTTTCTGCACTTTACTTTTCTCTGCCTACCTTGAAATGATTGAATGGTTTGGGTTTGTGCTCTTCATTACAACAGGGTACACACCAGAAAAGGTAATCGGACTTTCCTCTTTACAGATAACACCCAGCTTGCTGTGCATTTCTGGCATTTTCTGTTTTTATTTCAGATTTTCGATTTTGCAGCATTTGCTTTTTTAGAAGTGACTGCATGCTGACGATATTTTCAATTTAAATTATGACATGCCCATGAACCACTGCATTTTGCACTTTAATTCCTTGTCTTCAAATGTCAAAAGGCCTCTTTCAGGGCCATTTTTGAACTGCCAATTTTTTTTCTTTTTGCTGTGTCAGTTATTCTGAAGCCGTTCGCCAACTTTTTGCTAGGTTTCTATATCGACACATATGGTCCTCCCATGCATAAAGTTAGTGGGTTTAAGCTGTTGCGTAATCTGTTGACTGGGTATCTGACGTTGGCGAGCCAGCACTTCATCTAGAAGAGCAGTCAATGAAATGCACTGTCCTTGGGTGGGTAGCTGCCATAATCTCTCCTGTCCTTCACCTGAGGCAGATTCACCAAAGTATTACCAGGATTCCAAGGGTTAGATTATGAGGAGAGATCACATAAACTAGGCTTGTATTCCCTGGAATATATAATTATTTTTGAATGGTGAGAGACTAGGAAATGTTTGCATTCAGAGGGACCTGGGTTTCGTTGTACATGAATCACAGAAAGTTAACATGCAGGTACAGCAAACAATTAGGAAAGCAAATGGTATGTTAGCTTTTGTTACAAAGGGATTAGAGTATAAGAGTAAAGAAGTCTGAATACAATTATACAGGGCATTGGTGAGGCCACACCTGGAGTACTGTGTACAATTCTAGTCTCCTTACCTAAGGAAAGACATACTTGCCTTAGAGGGAGTGCAGCGAAGGTTCACTAGACTGGTTCCTGGGATGAGGGGATTGCCCTTTGAGGAGAGATTGAGTAGACTAGGCCTATATTCCTTAGAGTTTAGAAGAATGAAAGGTGATCTAATTGAAATGTTTAAAATTCTTAAGAGGCTTGACAGGGTTAATGCTGGGAAGATGTTTCCCCTGGCTGAGGAGTCTAGAACATGGGGTCACAGTCACAGAATAAGGGGTCGGCCATTTAGGACTGAGATGAGGAGAAATTTCTTCACTCAAAGGGTTGTGAATCTTTGGAATTCTCTACCCCAGAGAGCTGTGGATGCTCAGTCGTTGAGTATATTCAAGACAGAGGTCAATAAATTTTTGGGAACAAAGGGAATCAAGGGATATGGGGATAGTGCGGGAAGGTGGAGTTGAGGTAGAAGATCAGCCATGATCTAGTTGAATGGCGGAGCAGGCTCGAAGGGCCGTATGGGCTACTCCTGCTCCTATTTCTTATGTTCTTATGTTCTTAACTATTAGGGCCTTGAACGACACTCAGTAGGTGCTCAAGAATCCGGTGCCAATTAGTTTGATTTTCTACCACGAGCGGCACTGGAAATTAAATTATTGCCGCTCCAGTGGCAACTAATTACTTCCCTGATTAATGTTATTATGGCCAACAGCTCCAGAAGTAGAAGAATTCGCCCTAGATTTCCTTACTGTTCATAATCACAGAATCATAGAAATTTATGGCACAGAAGGAGGCCATTCGACCCATCATGTCTGCTGGCCGAAAAAAGCTATCCAGCCTAATCCCACTTTGCAGCTCTTGGTCCGTAGCCCTGTAAGTTACGGCACTTCAAACGCATATCCAAGTACTTTTTAAATGTGATGAGGGTTTCTGCCTCTACCACCCTTTCAGGCAGTGAGTTCCAGACCCCCACCACCCTCTGGGTGAAAAATATTCTCCTCAACTCCCCTCTAAACCTCCGACCAATTACTTTAAATCTATGCCCCCTGGTTATTGACCTCGCTGCTAAGGGAAATATGTCCTTCCTATCCACTCTATCTCAGTCCCTCATAATTTTATACACCTCAATCAAGTCTCCCCTCAGCCTCCTCTGTTCCAAAGGAAACAGCCCCAGCCTAGCCAACCTTTCCTCATAGCTCCGTAACGTTAGTAATATTCCTGAGCAGTTGCTCTTCCCTGTTAGCCGCAGCCTCTTTGACTTTGGACGCGCTTCACTTGCTGCATTGATTTCTGTGTCAGGGACATCATCGCCATGAAGTGGCGCTGCCATAGGTGATGCGATGATGTTTGTGATACAGTTATCGCCGCAAAAGGGGCAAAATCATCAAAGACCTTTTCACCGTGAAAAGTTCAATAACTAAATGAAATGTCAGCTTTGTCAGAAATGATTCACTGCGATGATATGGTCAACACTGATCTAATCAGAACGGCGCATGGATCCCATTCAAATATGTCAGCTGATTCTCTCCTTTTTGACTACATCAGTTTGGAGCTTGATATGTAAAGATGTTACCCTTTGAGCGGCTGAAAGCTTGTATTCCTGTGAATGTCCCACTTACCTTACCGAGTCAGCTAATGCGAAGTTAATTACTTGTTTCACACTGATGGTTTCAAATATTTACTTGTACATTTTCTTCCCATTTCGACCCCCGCCCACACACAATCTGCTCACTAACACCCATTATAACACTCACTAACAACCAGTCGGTGGGTGGGGTAGGCTGGAGCAACGGAAGGAGGAGCACATTAATCACGGCAAGCCAGTCGAGGCGGGAGGACTTTTTATTTTTGTCTGTCCTTCGTTGTTTTTCCTCTAACAGCTGAAAATTAACCGTGCATTAGTGCATTTCTGTCACAGTTCAAAGCACTAAAGCTATTTAACGGTCCATTAATGAAGTCCTATCTATGAATATTATTAAAAATGTTGAGTGTTATCTGTCCTCTTGTCACTTCCATCCCTTTTTAGAGAACTGATTGGTCTCTGGAAACAAATAGTGTCATTGGTCACGTGGTTACTAAGGGCCATACAAATGGCCCAAACTGATTGGCAAATGGTGGCGTTTGATCTGGGCTCTCTCATGGCTCCTAGCTATAGGCGTTCCCCCTTGTTCGCTTTGAATCAAATTAACTTAATTTATTCACCCTGGAGGAAGATGCTTGACCAATTTAACCAATCACATGCAGCCTGGGCTCGTGTCCTCGTTAACCACCAGCCCTTCTCGTCATCTCTAGACTCACCCACTCCCTGGTACCAGGCTCTGCTCTTCATCCTCAACCGCTCCTGTTCCCTGACTCCAAGCTTTCCTTGCCTGACTGTGGCCTGGTGGCAACCAAAGTGGGAGTAGAAAAATTTACAGTTAAATCCATATTGACTTTGGCCGATCGTGTAAAATGGGCAAGAATGGATTGGCCCCCCCCTGCCCCGTTATACATAAGAACATACGAAATAGGAGCAGGAGGAGGCCATTCAGCCCCTCGAGCCTGCTCCGCCATTCAATAAGATCATCGCTGATCTGATCTTGGCTTCAACTCCACTTTCCTGCCCGCTCGCCATAACCCTTGACTCCCCTGTTTTTCAAAAATCTGTCTATCTCCGCCTTGAATATATTCAATGACACAGCCTCCACAGCTCTCTGGGGTAGAGAATTCCAAAGATTCACGACCCTCTGATAGAAGAAATTCCTCCTCATCTCCGATTTAAATGGGCGACCCCTTATTCTGAAACTGTGCCCCCTAGTTCTAGATACACCCCACGAGGGGAAACATCCTCTCAGCATCTACCCTGTCAAGCCCCCTCAGAATCTTATATGTTTCAATAAGATCACCTCTCATTCTTCTAAACTCCAATGAGTATAGGCCCAACCTGCTCAACCTTCCCTCCTAAGACAACCTCTTCAACTCAGGAATCAACCTAGTGAACCCTCTCTGAACTGCCTCCAATGCAAGTATATCCTTCCTTAAATAAGGAGACCAAAACTGCACGCAGTACTCCAGGTGTGGTCTCACCAATGCCCTGTACAGTTGTAGCAAGACTTCCCTACTTTTATACTCCATTCCCCCTTGCAATAAAGGCCAACATTCAATTTGCCTTCCTAATTATTTGTTGTACCTGCATGTTAACTTTTTGTGTATCATGTACGAGGACACCCAGATCCCTCTGTACCGATACATCACTCCCGATTGAAGTCAATGGAAATGTAAATGGGGAGAGATGTGAAAACGGGCTGCTGACTCGCTATCACCTGTTTTACACAATCTCACCAAGTCAAGATCTACCCAAAGAGTGATAGAGCAAGAGTGAGATAAATTTTGGGGGAAAATTCAGAATCGCCCCGTTTGGTGCGCAATTATCGGCCGGGCGCAAAGATTAGCGCCTGGCGCTAATTATCGCCTCCGACTGCAAACTTGACTTTTATCACCCCTGGAGGTGATTGGAGCGCTAAATCAGGCGCTTCACACCTGTCTTAAGGCGCAAAGGCCGAGGAGCGAGGCACTAACTCAGAGCGCTGGCGAAGCTCATATGATGTCAGTCAGCAATGGAACACAGACACAATGGCGCCGGCCAGTTCTTAAAGGGGAGGGTTGGTCTTGCTTTCCATCCACATCCTGCTCATTGCAGCCTTGAATCTCGGCCTGGAGAGACCTGTACATCAAATCTGCTGGAAAGAACAATGCAGAGAACCAGGGAAAGAGCTCAGAGTGCAACCCCCAAAGTCTGTTCTAAATCAATACAAGGAAGGGCAAATCAAAATGAACCTGCAAAGTGCTGCTCAGTACCCAAAACTCCTTCACACAATGTTGAATCTCTCAAGAAGTCTCTCTCTCTCTCTCAGAATGCGTGGTTCAAAAATGTCACCAACAAAAAAAGGCAGGAAGTGGTCGCCTTTAAATAGTGCTCCCCCAGTCCCTTCCTGACTGCAAAACGTTCCCCTCAACCTGTCGTTGCTAGCGTCAGGCGGTAAGGCAGGGGGCGCCACTCAATATCCGCTCCGGGGCACTACCGGGGCGTTGCGCACTCGACTGACGTCATGATCTGCCGGCGCAGGAGATCGTGGCGGTAGTGTTTAGCGCCGCCACAAAATGTCTAGTTAATTTTGCGAGCAGCGCGAACATCACCGCGCCCTGGCGCTAGTTGCTTTGTGCCCCATTAGCGCCCTCTTAAGGCGCTAACAGGAGGCGCAACCAACTGAATTTTTCCCCCTTTAAGAGTATGGACACAAACACAGACACGAAGAGAAAGTGCGTGAGAGCCATAAACAGAGAGAAAAAGTGAAAGAGGATGGAAATGTAACAGACTGTTAGGCAGAGAGGCAAGTAATGAAAATTAGAGAATGACAGAGAAACATTCACAGGAAAAGAGAATCATTTTTTTATCCGTCAGCAACCAACTAGTTTATTTCTTAATTTTTCTACATTTGGGTAGCAGAATGCTCTTCTACTTTGCTAATGATTCAACATCAAGCACTCCCAAATCAGTTATAGCCAGTTGGATGCAGGATGTCAATTCTCCCGCTCCACCACAGGAATATTCTTTCACGAACTTCCATAAATCCCTGTTGCAGTGGTATGAATTTTTCCATTTCCCACGTCAGTCATTCTTGTCGCCTTTATGCGACTATCAATTTAATGATAATTGCCACTCAGTTATAGACAGCTTCATGATGTGGGTTTGTATCCATTCGATACTGGGTTGCAGCTCCCCAGACCCATTTCACATACAACTCGTACATCCGCCAGAGAGGCGAGCTTTCACCCTTCAATCCAAGGATGTACGAAAGAAAAGTTACAAAAGGCTACCAGCGCCCAGCAATACTCACTGAATCCCCTAGACCAGCCGTGTCAAACTCAGTTTACATGGTGGGCCTGATCCGACATCCTGGCACTTGTCGTGGGCCACCTTCAGCAAAAGATATCTGGACACACTGGGGTAGAAATTGGTCTGCATTTTGTCCGTCTGTTGGGTGTGAAACAGGTGCAATTTAGACCAATTTCTGGGCACAAGCTCTTGCACCTATTCTGAGCCAGTGGTCACCATATTGGTCCTCACTGTTTTTAGGCATCCCCGGCGGCCTAAATACGCAAAGAAGTGTCCTGCGCTTGTTTTAGGCGGAAGACGCATTATTCAAGCTCCGACCAGTTTTTCCAGTTCTGCAGCAGTCCTTAAACTGATTGTTGGAGGCCGTTGAAGAATTGATAGGGAGGGTTTTTTCTTACTTCCCCTGTGTGGAGTGTGGAAGAGCCAGAATGCTCCCCCTCAACTCCACAGCACCACTGTGGACCACTCCTGGTCCCTACTCGGCCCTCCTGCATCTCCTCCGTGTATTGGAGCTTGTGATGCTTCCTGAGTGCAGTGAGAATCCTCGGTCTCCGTCCCCTTAGAATCACGGAATAGTACAGCACAGAAGGAGGCCATTCGCCCCATCGAGTCTGCGCCGGTTCTTTCGAAGAGCGATCCAGTTATTCCGACTCCCCCGCTCTTTCCCCATATCCCCGCAATTTTTCCTGCTTCAATTATTTATCCAATTACCTTTTGAAAGTTATCATTGAATCTGTATCCCCACCCTATCAGGTAATGCGTTCCAAATCCTAACCACTCGTTGCGTAAAAAAGTTTCTCCTCATGTCGTCTGGTTCTTTTGCCAATCGCCTTAAATCTGTGCCCTCTGATTATCAACCCTTCAGCCATTGGAAACAGTTTCTCTTTATTTACTCTATCTAAACACTTCAAGATTTTAAACAGCTCTATCAAATCTCCTTTTAGCCTGCTCTGCTCTAAGGAGAACAACTCCAACTTCTCCAGTCTATCCACGTAACTGTAACCCCCTCATCCTTGGAACCATTCTAGTAAATCTCTTCTGTACCCTCTCCAAAGCCTTCACATCCTTCCTAAAGTGTGGTGCCCCTGTTCCCCATTTACTCACCAGTTTAAACAATCTTTCACTATTTACCCACAGTAAGATCCCCAGGCTTCACAACCCTTTACTGGCTGTTCTTCTCTCCATGCCGCTCCCAATCACCACATTGCTTCTGCTGCTCCTGGCTCTACAGAAGATGCTGGGCCCCACGCCCACACCACCCCATTCTCCACCCACCTCCGTCCACTTGCACCCCAATCTCCCGACCCTCAGGCCACTCTCTTCCCCCTGCACCCAATCCACCAACCAAGTTGGACTTCAATGGGGAGAGATGTAAAACGGGCTGCCGATTCACTATCACCCGTTTCACACAATTGCACAAAGTCAAGATCTACCCCATTTAACCCAATATTCCACAGGTCTTTTTCTGATCTCCTGCTGTAATGGTGGAAGACTGGAGGGACCCCAAAAGAAGCGACGGAAATGAAAGTTTTCAGCCCCTCACCCTTTTTCTCTGGAGTTTCTGCCTAAGTTACAGTGGGAGATCAAAAAAGCAAGACTTGCATTTATATAGCACCTTTCATGACCACTGGACGTCTCAAAGTGCTTTACAGCCAATGAAGTACTTCTTGAAGTGTAGTCACTGTTGTAATGTAAGAAACACGGCAGCCAATTTGTGCTCAGCAAGCTCCCACAAACAACAATGTGATAATGAGCAGATAATCTGTTTTTGTTATGTTGATTGAGGGATAAATATTGGGCAGGACACCAGGAATAACTCCCCTGCTCTTCTTCGAAATGGAGCCATGGGATCTTTTACGTCCGCCTGAGAGAGCAGACGGGGCCTCGGTTTAATGTCTCATCCGAAAGACGGCACCTCCGACAGTGCAGCACTCCCTCAGCACTGCACTGGAGTGTCAGCCTAGATCAGGAGACTCCCTATGGAATGTCAGGGCCATTCAGTTGATTAAACAGCTATTGGCTTCATGGAGCCAATTTCAACAGCACGTCAAAGATGTAGTTAAATCAGTATTGCTATTTTTGTATGGTATGACTAGTTTCCCAGTCGCAGCACTGAGTAAGATGGATTTTTATTTTTGAGGCACAGGCTGTCGATTTACCATCAAAGGTTCATATTAGCTTCAGTGTCAATAGTGGAAGTGTAATCTTGTCCGTCTAACTAAAACCAGCTATCTTATCCAGTGCCATGGGACTTATCTCTCCTTCTAGTTGACAAGTGTTTAATCAGGAGTGACCAGCTGTCATTGTCAAAGGGCCAGGAACAGGCTCCCTACCAACCCTTCTGTGGGAAACGGGAAGGGGAGGTGACTTAAAATGGATTGAAAATGAACATGTAATGGATGAAAATCAAACCAAATCAAGGTGCTATTTACTGTGATTAATATGTACATTTTTGATCATTTAACTCTGTGTTACATTTAAACATTCACCACCAGGCTAAAACCCGGCAGCAGTGCATTGCCCGCCCATTGTACCCCCGGACAGATTTGTTTTCCATTGATTTCAACGTCCGATCTGCTACCGACGTTTTTCCACCTGGCAGTAAAAGTTAAAATCTAACCCCGTGTAGAATCTGCGTTCCTCCAACTCTGACCCCTTGCGCATCCCCCCACTTCCTTCACCCCTCCAATGGTGGCTGTGCCTTCCGACGGCTAGGTCCTAAGCTCTGGAATTCCCTCCCTATACCTCTCCGCCTCTCCACCTCTCTCTCCTCCTTTAAGACGCTCCGTTAAACCTACTCCTTTGACCAAGCACCTGTCCGAATGTCTTCTTTGGCTTGGTGTCACATTGAGTTTGTTAACGCTCCTATGAAGTGCCTTGGGACTTTATGCTATGTTAAAGGTGCTATATAAAGGCAGGTTGTTGATACAAGATAATCCAACTAGAATTACCCTAACATATTATCACAAAGTCCTGTGTCCTATCTCAATCAAGATATTTTAGCAAAGAAACTATTTTTTTGCCTGCCAAGATTATTTTGTTTCAGACAATGGTGATCAATAAAATTAAAAACAAAAGCCAATTACGGGGTTTATTTGGCAATGCTGTGATGAAACTTCCTTTGGCCACTAAGTGTAGCAACATTGTCAACGTGCCCGTGAAGATTTACTCTGTCGGATATTTTGAGTGAATCATAAACACATTCTTTCAGAACTTCCATAATTCTGCCAGGAAGATAAAACAGAAGAGAGCCTTCACAAGTAAAATTGCAATGCTGTTCCACATCATGACCAAAGGAAGTCTGAACTGACTGTACTAGTGACTTATAGCAAAAAAAAACATGAGTAAATAAATACATGGATTAAGGGCTTTTGTATGGTTCTCTGAAATAAATTACAAAAAGCTCAGTCGGTCTCTTGATTCTGTCATACACATCATAACTCAGAGGCATGTGACATTTTCCTTGTAATCTGTCACCTGGTGGTAATAACAGTCCAGTGATTAATGAAGTCACAACTAATTGCTTCTGTTTATTTCCTAAATGAGATCTTGAAAAATTAGGTTCAGTTTAATTACCAAGTGCTGTGTCTGCATTTGGAAATTATTGCTGTAATTACAGGTTGCTGTTCCTTCTTCTTATTACTTTGGAGTGCGGCCTACCTTCAGGCTGTATATTTATCAGTTTGTGACACTGGCTGCAGAAATCAATAAGAAGTCAGATCGTTCGGTGCGAAAACATTTCATCCTTCGGGTCTTCATATTTATGCAACAGAATTATACTGTGACCCTTGCCACGTGCGCGACTTGACAATAAATTCAACCGTGCTCTTTTATTTTTCCCCAGGGAGCACTGTCGTGTAATGAGCAATACCTGAAGAGAAAGCAAACATGTAAATGTAACCTTTGTGAGTCTAGTCATCATTCTCTATTGCACAGCCCTTGCCACTTTCACTGTCACTGAAACTATTGAGCAGTTCTTCTGAGTGCTATATTTATGCTGCAGAATTCACTTCATGAATTGCAAAGAAATTAGCCAGCTACCGCATCTATTTAGAACATAGAACATATATACATAAGAACATAAGAAGTAGGAGCAGGAGTAGGCCATACGACCCTTCAGGCCTGCTCCACCATTCAATAGGATCATGGCTGATCCGAACCTAGACTCACCACCACTTCCCTGCCCGCTCCCCATAACCCTTAATTCCCTTATCAGCTAGGAAACTGTCTATCTCCGTTTTAAATTTATTTAATGTCGCAGCTTCCACAGCTCTCTGAGGTAGCAAATTCCATAGATTTACTACCCTCTGAGTGAAGAAGTTTCTCCTCATCTCAGTTTTGAAACGGCAGCCCCCTAGTTCTAGTCCCACCCATCAGTGGAAACATCCTCCCCGCCTCCACCCGATCAAGCCCCCTCACAATCTTATATGTTTCGATAAGATCGCCTCTCATTCTTCTGAATTCCAATGAGTAGAGGCCCAACCTACTCAACTTTTCCTCATAAGTCAACCCCTCATCTCCGGAATCAACTGAGTGAACCTTCTCTGAACTGCCTCGAGAGCAAGTATATCTTTTCTTAAATATGGAATCCAAAACTGTACGCAGACAAAAATTACTGTACACTACAGAGAAAATTTGACTGAGATTTCAAAATAGTATTGAGTAAAATAGTTGTGCTGCCTGGTGGCCCAGTGAATCCGTATATATCGTGGGTCTAAGTCCATGCAGGTCAATAACATTGCAGGTTTGATCGCTGGTTCATGGTGAATTAGCACATCCCAGCTAGGTAGAATTAAAGGTAGAATTGCTACAATCGGTCTTAGTGTTGCTGGGTTAGGGCTGAGATAAACCAGCCAGTCACTGATTGCTGTGCAGTGGCTGTGATTTGAAATGCATGGGTGGATTTTACCAGCCCTGAGGAGGCGGGTTTGGAGGCTGGACGGCTGGGAAAATCCAAAAAAATGGGAGCGGGTCCCGAACCCGCGACCAACCCGCCTCCAACCATGTGTTTGAATGCTGAGTGAGGACAGGATTGGAAGTGATGCTACCTGAGTTGAATAGCCTGCAGATGCCCCTGTCCAGTTTCAGTAATGTTGCACGCTGCACGCACATCGGGATATTTTCCGGTTAAAGCACTGAAATGGCAGGATTGTAGCACGGTCAGCAATACATTTGCACGAATCACAAATGGCTGACCCTGTCAAAGCTTCTGGGGTTGGTACCTATTTCGGATTTAGGTGAGATTCTTCTTACCTTTGAATAGCCTCAGCAGAACTCACGTCTTAAAGGCCCTTAACCTTTATTAGAGTAAGGTAATTGATCCCAGACGCAGGGCATCTGTCGGCCAATCTATCTTACAAAGACTGGTCGAGACGGGTGCCACTGATGCACTCTTGCCTTGTGAGTAACCCTGTCCCAGGGAAGGAGGATGGGGTCTCTGGCCTGGGGCGGGGGGTGGCCGCAGGTTCAGCTCTGTCACAACTGCGTTTGTGGAGTGGACATTCGGTGCTTTAGTTTTTAGGAGGTTTTGGAGGCACTGGAAGAGCTCACAAGGCAAAGTTGTTTTGGACGAGCGTTCAAGAGGACAGGGGTAAAATGGCTGAAGGACATTGTCTTATAGACAGGTTTAATCTATTTCAAGAGCCAAATCTGGGACTTGTCCCAGTTTACATGTTATGTCCTCAATAATGTCGCAGTTCCATCTGTGGCTATCTCCAGTGCATTTGCCTTGTCTGTAGTGCAGGTCCCCTGCATGTAAAATTGACAACCATTCCCAGTTCTGTTTACAGCGTTCCCATTTGTTTCCTGTACGCAGCTATCTGCCAAAGTAATTTGAATGTACAATTACCATTTACTCCCGATACATTGGAAATTATGAATCAGCTGTCCAGGTCACGACAGTGTACTCTGTGGTAGTTCAATGGCATTGTAAAGAGAAAGAAAAACACATTTGTGACCACAGTAATATATCTTTCAGCAAACACATTTGCCTGATGAGATGTCACTCCGTCTCCATTGCCATCACTCAACAGTGCATTGAATTTTCAAATATAGAAAACTTAGATCATTCAGAAGGATTACATCGGCCATCATGGGTAAAACAAAAATGAATGATTGTGTATAATGCCACAGAACACAGAAGGATAGGACTTGAAGCAACAGCAATACATTTTGGTACCCTAACTTCAGTGTCAACAGTTGATAGCACCCTTGTCCTTCATGAGTCAGAAGGTTGTGAGTTCAAGTCCCACTCCAGAGACTTGAACACAAAAATCTAGGCAGGCACTCCAGTGCAGTACTGAGGGAGTGCTGCACTGTCGGAGGTGCCGTCTTTTGGCTGAGATGTTAAACCGAGGCCCCGTCTGCTCTTTCAGGTGGATGTAAAAGGTCCCATGGCACTATTTCGAAGAAGAGCAGGAGAATTATCCCCGGTGTCCTGGCCAATATTTATCCCTCAACCAATATCACTAAAAAACAGATTGTCTGGGCATTATCACATTTCTGTTTGTGGGAGCTTGCTGTGTGCAAATTTTGGCTGCCGCGTTTCCCACATTACAACAGTGACTACACTTCGAAAACTACTTCATTGGCTGTAAAGCGCTTTGGGATGTCTGGTTGCCTTGAAAGGCGCTACAGAAATGCAAGTTTTTCTTTCTTTTACTCCACCAAGTGTGCCATTTCAGACCACTTCCAAACAAAACTGGATTTCCAACTCCTCTGTTCATATTTTACTCTCTCTGCGTTACAGTGACACTTCATATTGGAAGCTTAAGTTACTGCGGTCAATTGCTGTTAGGCAAATAGTTTTTATCAGATGCATTGAATAGGAATATAGGGGGAAAAATTAGGTCGCGCCCCATTTGGGGCGCAAATATCGTCTGGACGCAAATATTAGCGCCTGGCGCTAATTATCGGCACTGACTGGAAACTTCACTTTTACCACCCCGGGTGGTGAGTGGAGCGCTAAATCAGGCGCTGCACACCTGTCTTAAGGCGCAAAGGCCAAGGAGTGAGGCACTAACTCAGAGCGCTGGCGACTTGTAATGTCAGTCAGCAATAGAACACACACACAATGGCACGGGCCAGTTCTTAAAGGGGATGGTTAATCTTGCTTTCCATCCACATCCTGTTCATTGCAGCCTTGAATCTCGGCCTGGAGAGACTTGCACATCAAATGTGCTGGAAAGAACAATGGAGAGTACCAGGCAAAGAGCTCAGCGTGCAGCTCCCACAGTCTCTGCTAAATCGATACAAGGAATGGCAAATCAAAATGAACCTGCAAAGTGCTGCTCAGTACCCAAAACTCCTTCACACAACATTGAATCTCTCCAGAAGTCTCTCCCTCTCTCTCTCAGAATGCGTAGTTCAAAAATGCCACCAACAATAAAAGACAGGAAGAGGCCCCCTTTAAATAGCGCCCCCCCCAGCCCCACAGCGATTGATAGCGTTCCAGTCTTCTGGTCGTTGGATGCGCCAGGCGGTAAGGCAGGGGGCGCCACTCAATTTCCACTCCGGGGCGCCACAAGGGCGTTGCACCATGGAATGACGTCACAATCTGCGCGCGCAGGTGGTCGCAGCGGTAAAGTTTAGCGCCGCCGCACAATCTCTAGTTAAGTTCCCGAGCGGCGCAAACATCGCTGCGCCCGGGCATTAGCGGCTTTGCGCCCCATTAGCGCCCTCTTAAGGCGCTAACGGGAGGCGCAACCAACTGAATTTTTACCCCAGTGTTGGAATACTCATCAGTGCCTGTTGGTCCTGTTTACTCTCACCATTATATTGTGACATTAGCATTATATGAAACAAATATCCTGTTTTATCTGGATATGATCAAATTCCTTCTATAATCAGAATGCGAAAACTAAAATCGGCCAGCTTGCGTTAGTGTTAGCTGTGGCTCAGTTGGCAGCACCCTCACCTCTGCGTCAGAAGGTTGTGGGGTCAAGTCCTACCCCAGAGACTATGGCTGCGATTTTGCTGACCTCAGCGGGTCTGTGGCCGGTGACATCAGTGGCGCGTTCCGACCCCGCTGCTGGCTCCATCCCGCTGTCCAAAATGAATGTCCCTTAATGGGGCTTGTTAAGCCCGCCCAATGCGTTTCCTAGCCAATTAGAGGAAGTGGGTCTGGTGACATCATTTGATGATGCGTTCTCAGCTGGTTTCCTTCAAGGGACCTTGTCCAACTTTTTTTTGACATTTGTGCTGTCAGTGTTCTACAGCATTGAGGTGCTGCAAACACTGACAAGCACTGCACAAAGGCACAGGGCTGCACCCAGGCTTGTGCTTATGGAGGGAGTCACAGCATGCAGGGAGGTCCTCTTCCCTTCCCATGGGCAGAAGAGACCTCCCCAGGAGACCAGCACAGCCTGGTTGCACATTGCAGAGGAGGGCACAAGCAGGGGTGCAGTCAGGAGTCCCTTGGTGCAGTGCCGCAAACGTTTCAATGATCTCAGTAGATCACGAAACGTTAGCACAAAGCCACACTCAGCTTCATCCTGCTGTGCCTCTCATCATATCCCCATCACTCTGACTTCCCTACCCTACTCTTGCACATCCTTACTCACACCAACTTACCTTGCACCTCCACCCATCCCTCTCTATCTATATTATCACTTCCCCATCTCACTAGCCACTCCTCACACTCACCCTCATCCTAGTGCAATCATACCAACTAACAACACATAAGGGTAGGCACTTGTGTATTTTAGCCAATGTTCATGTAAAGTTTCTGTTAATGTGGTGTCAAACATTGAAATCTTTATTTTCAACACTTTGCGTTCTTGGACAGATTTGTGTGCACCTTTGGAAGTGGCTTAGTGAGTTGCAGTGAATGGTGAGACATAACGGTACCCCCCATAATGGTGATGAGTGTGAAAGGAATGGCTTGGGCATTGTAGGGATGTTTTATGGTGTTGGTGTGGGGTGGTGCCAATCTGGTGCATCATGTGGCAGCCCAGGGTGTACAGCGTCAAGTGAAGTAAATCTGGCCATGGTGAGGCCATCCCTGGCCTCCCGGGCAGCAAATCAGTAGAGTGCTGATGCCCTGTGTCCTGTGCAGCATCAGTTGATTGCAGAGAAGGTTGGTGTTGTTGATGTTGTTGCTGCTGGTGTGCCTGGTGCTGCTGGTGTTGGGGCTGATTGTGGTGGGATTTGCAGGACCAAGGTGAGAGAGTATAAAGGGCACCCATGCTGATGAAATAGATGGTAGGTGAAGTAGAGATGACAGCAGTTATCTGTCAATGGTGAGAGAGGTAATGAGGTCAGACTCGATGGAGACTTGTGTAAAGAGTTGCAGCATGGTGAATCTGTTGTGGAAATGCAGTGGGAAAGAGCTTGTGGCTGAGGGAAGATATCTCTGTAAGGTGGGAGCTTTTACTGTACATTTGAAGCTGTCAACTCATCAGCTGATTCAATGGCCACTGACCTCCCGCCTCAGCTTCACAGATGTGGTCTAGCAACAGCAAACCCGTGGGCGAGCTGTGAAATTGAAATGGTAAGTTTAAACCCATTGTTAAGTGGCTGTAAACAAGCCACTAATCATTCAAATTGGCTCCCCCGCCACTGCCGGTCGGGTCTGCTCAGCGCTGGCAGACCCGACATCGAGAAAGGCAAGTGTGCGCGATTTGACAGCCGGTACCCGACCCGTTGTCAATCAATTCACATTTAACTGCCGACCCACCACCGATCCCGTCCTCCGAACAATGGCAAAATTCCGGCCTTAAGCACCAAAATCTAGGCTGACACTTCAGTGCGGTACTGAAGGAGCGCTGCACTGTCGGAGGTGCAATCTTTCAGATGAGACGTTAAAACAAGGCCCTGTCTGCTCTCTCAGGAGGATGTAAAAGATCCTATGGCACTATTTTGAAGAAGAGCAGGGGAGTTATCCCCGGTGTCCTGGCCAATATTTATCCCTCAAACAACATCACTAAAACAGATTATCTGGTCATGATCACATTGCTGTTCGTGGGAGCTTGCTGTGCGCAAATTGGCTGCCGCGTTTCCTACATTATAACAGTGACTACACTTCAAAAAAGTTCTTCATTGGCTGCAAAGCACTTTGGGACGTCCAGTGGGCGTGAAAGGCGCTATATAAATGCAAGTTGTTCTTTTTCAAGACACTCAGACTGAAAAAGTGATTGGTTTTACTGACCCCTACAAGGACAGTGGGCCCCGAATTCATAACAAGATCAATGTGAACGAATATCCTGTGTGCTTGTAATAGTCTTTCCATCATAGACTGTGCAAATAAGCAACACCTACTGTTTAGTTTTTTAATCAATCCTGTCAAGCAAGCAGACAGAAAAATCTGTAATTAGTTCAGTGCTGTTATTAACAGTTCTTTGGTGTCAGCATTAGGAATAAGCACTCATGGGATTGTGGCAGTATTGGAAACATGGTTAGTTTAATCCTGCAATGAATAGACAGGAATAGTTCCCGCCTTTTGTAATTAGTTATCAAATATTAGTTTAGCATCATCTTAACTATTAATTTAACAGACGTTCCAATTCCATTATGACAGCAAAAAACCTATCATATACTGTGATTGCTGATTGGAAGATTTGTTTTTGACATTCATTAACATTACTGTGCTGTTCCTGGCTGTTCAGCACAGTGCATTTGAGTGAAGTTCTACCTGTAATGATTGGTGCAGGATTGAAAGTAAATTAATTGGCCTGTCAAGTCTATCAGCTTTAGGTTGAACTGATGAAGTGCGCAATCTTTACAGCAACAAAGAGTTATATTCGTTCTTATCTAACCAAGAACAGGTGCACCGTATCTTTTTTAGGGAAGAGATTGTCTGATTATACATGTATATTGTGGGCCTGAAAACCTGGGTGCCCTGGGTGAGCCTAGCAGCTATGCCAGGATCGTGCCTGCTGATACCCTCCAGCATTTGACCCTGCCGAGGTTAGAGGGCTCTGTGAGAGGGCAGCTGATTTGCACCTTCCCGATGGGTGCACGCACCACTGTTGTTGCATTTCGTGTTCCCGGCTGTTGGAAGCTCCAGTCCCTGGCCAGCATCTGGAGGGGGTGCCTGATCCCCTCCCACCCCCGAGAAACCTTGGGCTGGATTTTGCCAGCACTGGGGAGGCGGGTTTGGAGGCGGGACTGCCGGGGAAGATGGCAGAATTCGGAGGGGTCCAAAAGTGCGCTGTGGAGGTGAGTGATGGGTGCAAGTGTGGAGAGGTGAGTATCTGAGGTGAGTGAAAAGTGTGAGAAAAAGTTTACTTACCTTTGTTTCTTCCAGCAGGCTTCAGTCGGTGGGTATGCGGAGAGTCTCGCACCTCCGCGGTAGAGATGACAGATGGCCGTTGCATTCTCCAATGCAGCAACCATCTAATTTCTGCCAAAGAAAGAGGTTTGATGAGGTCTTGAATTCAAGAACTCATCAAACTACAGAGAATGTCAGCGTTTGACAGCTTCACAGAGCTGTCAAACGATGACAATTCATCTGTCAAAACGTTTTGACAGATGAAACGTCATACGTTGACGTTCTCTGGAACTGGCTTTCCCTTAATTGGCCTGCTATGCCCGCTGGGCGGGCTTAACAAGTTCAATCAAGGGAAAATAGCATGGGTTGGCCACAAATCGCTGGAGGCGGGACTAAAACCCGACAAGTGGGAGTCCCGCCTCCAAAAGCTCCCCATTGGCAAAATCCAGCCCCTTATCTCTGGCTTCTTACTAAGGGATCTGTTATAAATTATTTATAAAGAAAACGCCCCTCATCTTCAGCAGTGCAGGCAGCTTCCTTGGTCTGGAGCCATTCTGGAGGCTGCTAAGCCTAATCCATACTGGACATGCTGACCTCCAGCTCAAGACATGTCCTGTATGGGCTGGAGAAGTAGGAACTCCCAAAATAGGGACTCCCCACCTCCGGCCCCGCCCCTTCACCTCAGTGGCCATATGAGGAGTAGGCCGATGCTCGGCCACTCCCGAGGGGGAAATCATAGCTCGGGTCCCAATGCTTTGGGATCCCAAGTTATTTTTGAGCCTTTCTGCCACACTCCTGCTGGGGTTAAGTTGGGAGTTCACTAGAATAGCCAAGGAAATTTGGCACCTATATAATTTAAATTCGTGGAAATAATTGAATAAGAGTTTGTGGGGGTGAAATTGGGCTCTGTAGCGCCCGTTTTTTGGACGCTCTTAAACTACCAAAATGGCATCCGCCACGCACGTGCCCACCTCCAACGGGAAGTGTGCGGACGCCATATTTGTAAAGGGGATTGCCCACGCGCGCGCCCCTAATGACCGCCAGCAGCATGCAGAGTAGACAGATCGTGACGTACGCTGATTAGACATCCGGCACTGCCATTTTGGAGCTCCACGCTCCAGCCTATGCCCTCTCTTAACCTCGCACAGCTGAACACGCGTTCAACAGCATGAAGGATTCCCCCACCAGCGCTATTTAAAGGGATCATCAACTACTTGCAGGTTAGTTGCTGGATTATTTCTTCTGGCTGTTGCTGCAATTCTACACGTTTTAGGTGCTTTTCCATATTTGTTAATATTCTACAGGAAGTGATCTGGCTGGTACTGAAGTACTTTTTTGGTGACTTAAAGGCTTGTGCACAAACCAGTTGCTTTCAGACATGGGTGGACCAGTAGGGCTTGCTCTTGGCATTGAGCATGACTGGGAGAATGAGCAGAGGCCAAGCAGAGCAGGACAAGCTGCTAGAAGAGGGAGGAGGAGGAGGGGGAGGAGGGCTCTCAGCAGTGCCCTTTCCATAATGGCCAGCACTGTCTCCTCCATGCCGATTAAAACATGCAGGCACGCCTCTCCCCCTCCAGTTAATTCCTGCCAACTCCTGTGGTGCACCACCTTCTCCTGCAAGAAAGAGGGAGGCATGTCGGTGAGTGTCGTGCAATCTGTGTGGGTGATGTGGCTGTCATGGCTGAATAGCTGTCAGTGTGTGCAAGCTGTGAGATGTGGGTGCAAGGCTTGCAACAGTGCTAAGTGTGTGAGGGCGAGGTAAAGCATATAGGGGGAAAAATACAGTTGGTTTGCGCCTCCCGTTCGCGCCTTAAGAGGGCGTTAATGGGGCGCAAAGCAACTAGCGCCCGGGCACGGCGATATCTGCGCCTCTCGCAAAATTGACCAGACATTTTGCGGCAGTGCTAAACACTACCGCCACGATCTCCTGCGCCGGCAGATCGTGATGTCAGTCGAGTGCGCAACGCCCCGGTAGCACCCCAGGGCAGATATTGAGTGGCGCCCCCTGCCTTACCGCCTGCCGCTAGCAACGACAGGTTGAGGGGAGCGTTTTGCAGTCAGGAAGGGACTGGGGGAGCGCTATTTAAAAGCGAAAGCTTCCCGCCTTTTTTTGTTGGTGACATTTTTGCACCATGCATTCTGAGTGTGAGAGAGAGAGACTTCTGGAGATATTCAACGCTGTGTGAAGGAGTTTTGGGTACTGAGCAGCACTTTGCTGGTTCATTTTGATTTGCCCTTCCTTGCATCTATTTAGAAGAGACTGTGGGGGCTGCACTCTGAGCTCTTTCCCTGGTACTCTCCATTGTTCTTTCCAGCAGATTTGATGTACAGGTCTCTCCAGGCCGAGATTCAAGGCTGCAATGAGCAGGATGTGGATGGAGAGCAAGATCGACCCTCCCCTTTAAGAATTGTCCGGCGCCATTGTGTGTGTGTTCCATTGCTGACTGACATCACATGAGCTTCGCCAGCGCTCTGAGTTAGCGCCTCGCTCCTCGGCCTTTGCGCCTTAAGACAGGTGTGTAGCACCTGATTTAGCGCTCCAATCACATCCAGGGGCGATAAAAGCCAAGTTTGCAGTCGGAGGCGATATTTAGCGCCAGGCGCTAAACTTGGCGCACAACCGATAATTGCGCCCCAAACGGGGCGATACTGAATTTTTCCCCCATAATGTTACGTATGAGCCCTGATTGATAGAGATTGTTCGCAGGTGAGTGATGATAGGGGTGTAGTGAATTGAACAGTGGATGAGGCTAGTGGTGCAGTTAGTAGGATATAACATTTCAAGATGCAGTCACTGACTTTGACAACTCCTGTGAGATCAATTAAACTTCTTCCTGCACTGCATCCAGGTCCTTGGGGCTGTACTCCCGGCATTGATCTCCGCCTCTATCTTTTGCCATTGCCTTCTGAGCATGTGTCTGAAGGGCCTCCAGACTCACTTCTCCATTCCACCTCTTCAACCAAGACCTCCAGTACAACGTCCGAAAACCTTGGTGTACGCTCGCTCCGACGGTCAGCCATTGTTGAGTCTTCCACAGCACAATATTCGGGATTATCTCAGCACCACCAGCAGCCAGGATACATCTCCCCTTTAAGAGTTGCAGGCACCCTTGAAGTAGTGCCAGATACTCGCGATATTGGCCACCTTGCTGATGCGTGCAGCCAATGAACAGCGCGGGGAGTGCTGGCTGCACGCAGCAATCATGGGACTGAGCAGGCAGCACGAAGTTGGCATCCTGCCTGCGGCGCAAACAGCAGGCGCGGGTTAATCGCCCATCGCGATCCCTGTGCCCGTTTTCGGGGGATACCCAACGTCTCTTCTAAGCTTTCTTCTCGCTGTGAAAGAAAGTGTCAAGTATTAGCAGCTGGACACGGACAGCGGGGCCATCGATGCCATTTTTTTTTAAATTTGGAAAAGCGACAACACTGACAGGATGCAATTTATATTGTGCCTTTAACGTAGAAAAAAACGTCCCAAGGTGCCGCAGAGAGTTGTTAGGAGAACAAAAAAAATGGAGAGATTTTATAAGTATATCAAGAGGAAAAGACTGGTGAAAACCAAAGTTGGTCCATTGCAGTCAGATACGGGGGAATATATAACGGGAAATAAGGAAATGGCAGACCAACTAAATGCATACTTTGGGTCAGTCTTTACGAAGGAAGACACAAAAAACCTCCCTGGGATATCGGGAAAAATAGGGACATTGGCAAAGGAGGAACTGACGCAAATCAATATCTCTAAGGATATGGTGTTAAGGAAGCTAAAGGGATTGAAGGCGGACAAATCCCCAGGGCCTGATAACATGCATCTTAGGGTACTGAAGGAGGTGGCCCTAGAGATAGCGGATGCACTAAGTATGATTTTTCAGAATTCATTAGACTCGGGAACAGTGCCCATGGATTGGAGGGTAGCTAACGTTACCCCACTATTCAAAAAGGGGGGTAGGGAAAAAGCAGGTAATTACAGACCTGTAAGCCTTACATCAGTTGTGGGCAAAATGCTGGAGTCCATCATTAAGGATGAAATAGCGGAGCACTTAGCAAATGGGGACAGGATAGGACAGAGTCAACATGGATTTACAAAGGGTAAATCGTGCTTGTCTAATCTATTGGAATTTTTTGAGGGAGTAACTGGTAAAATAGATGGGGGAGAGCCAGTAGATGTGGTGTACCTGGACTTCCAAAAGGCCTTCGATAAGGTCCCACATAAAAGATTAGCATGGAAAATTGAAGCTCATGGGATAAAGGGGAAAGTATTGACGTGGATAGAGAACTGGCTGTCAGATAGAAAACAGAGAGTTGGAATAAACGGCTCATTTTCTGAATGGCAGGCAGTAACAAGTGGGGTACCACAGGGATCTGTCCTGGGTCCCCAGCTGTTCACAATTTACATTAATGACCTGGATCAGGGAGTCGGATGCAGCATTTCCAAATTTGCAGATGACACTAAACTAGGAGGGGGGGGTGGGCTCAGAGGAGGAGACCAGGAAGCTCCAGAGCGATTTGGACAGACTGGGTGATTGGGCGGATAAATGGCAGATGCACTATAATGTGGACAAGTGCGAAGTTATCCACCTTGGGTGCAGCAATGGGAGGGCAAATTATTATTTAAATGGCAATAAATTGGGAGAGGGGGAAGTACAGAGAGACCTGGGTGTTCTTGTACACCAGTCACTGAAGGCGAGCATGCAGGTGCAACAGGCGGTCAAGAAGGCAAACGGTATGCTGGCCTTCATAGCAAAAGGGTTGGAATACAGGAACAGGGATACCTTGCTGCAGCTGTACAGGGCACGGGTGAGACCACACCTCGAGTACTGTGTACAGTTTTGGTCGCCTCATCTGAGGAAAGATGTTCTTGCCATGGAGGGGGTGCAGCGGCGATTCACCAGGCTGATACCAGGAATGGCGGGATTGACCTATGAGGAGAGACTATGTAGTTTAGGGATGTACACACTGGAGTTTAGAAGATTGAGAGGGGACCTCATAGAAGTGTATAAAATTCTGACAGGTCTAGACAGACTAGATGCAGAAGGATGTTTCCCTTGGCGGGTGAGAACAGAACTAGAGGACATAATTTAAGGATAAGGGCTAAACCATTTAGGACAGAAATGAGGGGGAATTTCTTCACTCAGAGGGTGGTGAACCTGTGGAACTCATTGCCACAGAGGGCAGTGTACGCCAGCTCATTAAATATATTTAAGAGGGAATTAGATATATTTCTACAGGCAAAAGGGGTTAAGGGTTACGGAGAGAAGGCGGGGACGAGATACTGAATTGGAGGATCAGCCATGATCTCATTAAATGGCGGAGCAGGCTCGAAGGGCCGGATGGCCTACTCCTGCTCCTATCTTCTATGTAATCTATGTAATTAGGATGGGTGCCCTCAAAACCTGGTCAAAGAAGTGGGTTTTAAGGAGGGCCTCGAAGGAGGAGAGAGGAGGTGGAAAGAGGGAGGAGGTTAGGGAGGGAATTTCAGTGAGTTGTATCACGGGGGTGGGGGGTGGGGGGTGCTGAAGGCAAGGGTTCCGATGGGAGGAGGGGATGAACAAGAGTTGGAGGAACGGAGGGTGAGGGGGGAATCTGAGTTACGGAAACAGAGGAGTGAGTCTAGGAAGGGACTCAGACACAAGGATGAGAATCTTAAATATGAGGAAATGGAGGATCGGGAGCCAATGTAGATCAGCAAGGATGGGTGTGATGGGTAAGAGTGGCTTGGCATGGGATAGGATATGGACAGCAGAACACTGCTGGACTGGCTTGTTCAGGAGAATACCAACATTCGAATCACACAGCGACAAGTTGTAATGCATTCCATGAAGAGGAACTGACTACTGGTAAAATAACCTTGCAGGGCAACCTATTGGGTTTGTCAAGCAGAGGATGTAATTAGCGATATGGTGATGTCAGTGCATCTGATGCTATGAGCTGATTTTGTTTTCTTAATGCTAATAAAAATCTAAATATATTTCGATTTGCACTGGAGCGTGTGAGTTCATACCGCAAACCGATACAAGGACTGTAAATCTTTGCCGCTCAGCCCCGCTGCTCGACGGGGCGCAGATCAGATACTGAGGCGAGGGGGGTTAGTCCACCCGATTCTTTTGATCTGTGTCCCGTTGAGCAAGACTCGGCGCTGGGTCTAAATATCTCAAAATTTCGGAGGTTGGCCGCTCCGGATCTTTTGCACTTTGTGAATCTGATGATTTTTTTTTACAAAGGGTTAAACCCGCCAGCTTTGCTCGGCAGCTAACCGTTGCTGTCTCAACACACTGTCTGGTCAGTGGTAGGCTTTCAATTTGCCTTCATCTAGCAGTGGCATATGTCCTGTTGAAACATTCTGCTCCCCATGGTACCACCAGCCTGCTCCATTGCAGATTAAGATAATCAGCTTTCATTTATCCTAAGTAGCAGATGTGCTTGCTACAGGCCAAGTTTTTTTTTAAGGGATCATCACACCTGCGGAAGACGGGTGCTGCTGTGATACCTGCTAAAGTGGATGGGTACACACAAAATCTTACAAGTGTGATCCATGGCTCCTGCTTTCAGGGCCTCATCTCAAGGGTCTCCTGGTGCTAAAATTGAGAGCATTCAGCAGGCATGTCAGAGAGCTGACACTGTCTTTCTGAGGAATGAGCATCTCTGAACATCCCCAGGAACATTATTGCAAAGAGCAAATTTTTATTTTTGAGTCTTTGCATTCATGAAATATTTATATCTTTCCAGGCCAAATAATAATGTAGCTGTGTCGAAGTTTCACTGTTCTCGTTCTTGTAGGCTTAGAAATTTCTCATTCCCAATTCCCCGCAAATAACCATACACTTTGTTTATCGCTGCTGTTTTGGTATATTACCTAAAGTATGGACATTTCCACCCCCTTTTGGTGCTATATTTGGTTTCCTACATTACAGCAGTGACTATATTTCAAAAGTACTTCATTGGTTGTAAAGCGCTTTGGAACGTCCTGTGGGTCGTGAAAGGCACTACATAAATCTTTCTTTCTTTCTTTCTTTCTTTCCTTCTTTCTTTCCTTCTTTCTTTCTTTCTTTCCTTTTT